>CM032470.1:24742682-25462594 GCA_019059595.1 Marasmia exigua
AGAATTTAAGTATTTTTTAAATAGCCTCAGAACTATCTATGCAACGTTTGTAATTTTAGTGCCTTTCAGCGACCGGCACGAAACAAACACGCGCGCTCAACATTGAATGGAAATATCTAGCAGGCGTTTTACTCAGCAAAAAAATTCATACAATGCAATGTAGGGTTATTATTAAACACCGTTTTATCATTGATAATATAGGTAAGTATTTGGTAATACAAATGACGATAATTCAATGAATAATTTAAATTTATTTTAAGGGCCAAGCTGAACCCATCAGTGTGGGTTTAACTAGTCTATAAAATACGAATAGGAGCGTTTGACTAGATAATGCCTGGTTACTCCTGACTTGAAGATATCCAGACTGTAATGATCAGAAGTTCAGAACATATATGAGATCTACGTGCAACTAGTAAGTTTGACGTTAGGGCGAATTGCGAATTGTGACTGTGAAAAAGATCATTATTGCCAGTAGAAACTAGTGGTTGAAGTGTTTTTTTCTCCTTTTCCTACATTCATGTGGGTTCTGTTCCCACCCTGGACTAACATTCGTGTGATGAACACTTGTGTTTTTTCAGTATCCTGGGTGTAGGTAATAGTATGTATTTAAGTATATATTTGTAATTCCTCTGTTATCTGATATCCGTAAAACGAAGTGCACGGAATCAGGTCAGTGTATAAGATGTATGAATTTATTTCTATATTTATTACACTGGTAAACAAATCATCAATTCTGATTACCTAAACCATAACCTACCAAGCTGAGAATTTAGTGCTTCAAAACTGCTTGCGTAGGCGCGCATCAACAGATGATAAATGCAACAAGTAATGAAGCATAAAATAATGTATGATTTATTGCAAATTCTTGGTTCACCCGGATGATAATTATCAACAATTTAATATTATGTGTCCGCTGAGACTGTGGCTCTCTGTGGTCGGGATAGTAGTCCGATTGTGGGGTGCGCAGGCGCCGGGCTGTCGCATACGTGCCTTTATGTCGGGAGTTATCTTGACAACTCATAGGCAATTACCGTTAGTGATTATTGCATAGAGGTTAAGCGATGGTAACTATTCGTTTATTGGAAGACAAAGTTGGCGCCGCGTACTTAACTACCTACAATCGCGAGCAAACAAATCGACTCAGGACCTAATTATCATACAAACATTCTAATTTCAGAGGCCTTTAAATATGAAGGTACCCGTGCTTTAGTGATAATTTTATAGTAAATCGATTTCAAAAGTGTTCAAATTTCAATTAATTATTTTAACAGATTACAGAAACATGCCGATTTAAAAAAAATGAAATTATGCTTGATCGCATCTCATAATATTGCATGGAGGAAGACAAACAACTCTATCCTAATTTTAAGAAAATTAGCATGTTTCTGGAGGCTTGTTAAACGATTAAAGGAAGAACATTTTTGACATCGATTTACATTAAAATTATCACTAAAGCACAAATGCTGGAGGATGATTAAAATAAAAGGATGGTAACTTTGAACATTTAATGCATAAGGATAGTCACAAAATTGATTTGATTTTAATTTGTCAAAGATAATAAATGATTTATGCAGAATCATCCTCCAGCTCTAAGTTAACTGTATTTTTAAACGCTGATTTAAGAAGTTGTATTTAAAGTAATAGACGAGCAATTTTTACTTTTCGGAAGCTAATGTAATCTAGAATGAAAAAAGGAGGCTTACCTAATACCACCATAATTTTGTAAGAGAAGAAATGTAAAACAATAAAAAAAAATTGCCGTGTGGTCCCCGGCAGAGTAGAATAGGCCTCACTCTTACCGAGGTGTCGTAAAAGGCGACTAAGGTAAAGCTGCTGGCATGATCATCAGCACCCAGAGAAGGAAAACTCTGCATTTATATCAAAACCCTCGCCAACCCGTCTGCCAAGCGTGGTGAGTATGGCAATTACCCCTCATGTGATTGAGGGAGGCTCGTGCCCCAGCAGTGGGGACTTAAATGGGCTGACGATGACGATGACGATGTAAAACAATAGCAGAAATTATGAAAAAAAAAATACACACTTTCTTCAAGTTTCACTTAATTATAAATGTATAAGGTAAGTTTTCTTGGATAGGTATTTTACTTTATGGGTACGGCTTATTATTAGACATCATCACAAAATATTCCACTGCGATAACACACTTAGTTTAAAAACTATGACGATTTATCTAAGTCAACAGGTGCAACTCTTAATTTTAAAAATCATAAAAGTACAAATGTTTTTTTTTGTCAATAAAATGGGGTGTACTTAGTTTCCCTGATTTTGAAATGTGCACTTTATGAAGACTCACACTGTATACTTTCATATTTATTTATAGATCTTTGAAGTAAGTATGTTTATATGAAAATTATACCTACCTACTGGTTTGTGCAAAGAACTCAGAAAAACGGAGCACAGCACTTTAATCAACAATCTCCTCTTGCTGTTCAAACATTGTTAATAAATATTGTACGGATATGATGTCTTTAAGGTGACGGGTAGGGCACACTAGAACTACAATTTATTAAATAACCATGAACAAATGTTAGGTCCAAACGCGTACGCGAAAAATTGATTCACGCCAAAGCGGCCACTTTTGGCGGTAGTCAATTTTTCGCGTACAAAAACGGACCCAACATTTGTGCATGGTTATTTAATAAATAGTATAAGAGTTTGCCGAGAGGTTGTAATTCCGAAATTGTTTAAAATAGATGATAGAACGTCTTCAGGACCAGAAATCAAAACTCATTCCTCTCCAGCGAGGTGTGAGACAGGGTGAAGTTATATCGCCGAAACTGTTCACCACTCTGTTGGAGGACGTGTTTAAACTTCTGGACTGGGAAGGACTTGGCATCAATATAAATGGTGAGTACATGACGCACCTTCGATTCGCTGATGATATCGTAGTCATGGCTGAGACCTTAGAAGACCTAGGCACAATGCTTGACGACCTCAGTAGTCTCCCAACAAGTGGGTCTGAAAATTTATTTATTTATTTATTTATTCTTTATTGCACAAAGTAAAAAAAAGTACAATTGGCGGACTTAATGCTTTACAGCATTCTCTACCAGTCAACCATTGGGCGAAGCAGAAAATTTGTGGCGGCAAAATATGATATTACATAATAAATATTAATAACTACTAATAAATATTTAAAATATGGAATATATATACATATATATAATATATATGGAAGGTATTATAAGTAATAATCTGAAGACTTTAAACATACATACTTACACATTATCAAATACATAAATATAATTATTAGCATCACGGAAAGCAGATATTTTTTTAATTATTATCAATCAATTTATCAACATTATAAGCCGACTTTAAAAAAAAAAAAAGGAGGTTCTCAATTCGACATGTATATATTTTTATTAAGTCTAAGAGTGATTGAACTAGCTTGAAACTAGGCGAAGAAAATGCTCTCGTACTGACCGCTTGAAAGAGAATTTGCTGGGAGACTTTTTAATTTCATCAGGCAGCGAGTTCCAGAGCCTGATAGCAGACAGAGTATAAGAGTTAGAGACACTAGCAGACTTGTGAAGAGGTGTGTATAGCTTAAGCATGCCACTTGGACGGAGATGTCGGGAACTGAATTCGCTTTGGAATTTAAATTTAGACTTTAAGTATTCAGGAGCGTGTGGATCTCTGAGAATGGTGAAGAGGGAACAGAGCAGTCTAAGGTTTCTTCGTTGGCGGATTGGAAGCCACTTGAGCTGATGACGGTACGGAGATATGTGGTCGTACTTACGTACGCAGAAGATAAATCGGAGGCAATCGTTAAGGAGGCGCTCAAGTTTGTTTAGGTAAACTTGGGACAGGTTCGTGCAGCAAATATCAGCATAGTCCAATAACGGTATCACAAGCGCCTGAACCAGCAGAATTTTAGTGCAGGACGGTAGGAAGTTTTTAAAACGGTAAAGAGTGCGCAACGTGCCTGACACTTTTCGACTGGTTTCAGTAATTTGTTTATCCCAAGTCAGTGAGTTATCCATAAACAAACCAAGATTCTTAACGTGCGAGCAATAGGTAATGGGGGTACCAGCATACATGAGGACTGAGTTAGCTAGATTTAGTTTAGCTATTTGGCGTGGACCACCAGCAACAAGGGCTTGACACTTTGTCGGGTTGACAGAAATGCCAAATTTCAATGACCATTCGAGGATAGCATTTAGGTCACGATTTAAAGCATCGACAGTTTTGTCAAAGGATTCAACGTCCGTCTGTGCATAGAGCTGCAGGTCATCAGCATAAAGGTGGTAAGAATTGCCCAGATCGCATGTAATTCCATTTATAAATATTGAGAAAAGTAATGGGGAAAGGATTCCGCCCTGTGGTACGCCAGAGTCAAGATCGCACCACCCAGAGGATTCCTGATTGACACGAACAGCCTGTTGTCGACCACGAAGATAAGAGGTAAACCAACCACGTAAGAGAATCTGAAAATGAACATGGACAAGACAAAATCATGTCGAATTCCCATGTCGTGCCCACTCTTGTGAAGGTTGGAAGCTCTGCACTGGAAGTTGTAGACGAGTACATCTACCTCGGACAAAAAGTCCAGCTTGGTAAGTCCAACTTCCAGAAAGAGGTCGATCGACGAATCCAACTCGGCTGGGCAGCGTTCGGGAAGCTACGCAGCATATTTTCGGCTCACCTACCGCAGTGTCTCAAGACGAAAGTCTTCAATGCGTGTGTGTTGCCAGTGATGACATACGGAAACGAAACGTGGCCGCTTACAATGTGCCGATTAAGGAGGGTCAAAGTCACCCAGAGAGCAATGGAGAGAGCTATGCTCGGAGTCTCCCTGCGTGATCGTATCAGAAATGATGAGATCCGCAGGAGAACTAAGGTTACAGACATAGCCCAAAGGATTGCATGCCTCAAGTGGGAATGGGCAGGGCACATAGCGAGGAGAACAGACGGCCGTTGGGGCAGAAAGGTACTCGAGTGTGGTGATGATGATGAGATGATAGAATGGTGTCGTTAGTTAGGGCTACCCGTCGCCTTAACTGTATACTTATAAAAAGCCGAAGTTAGACATTAGGTACATATATTTTTATATGTCCTAGGTGGCAGACGAGCAGACGGATCACCTGATGAGAAGCGATTGGCGCCGCCCAATAGACACTAGCTACACCAGTGGAGTCACAATATAGGTAATCTAAAAATAACTGCATCTGGAGAAGTGCTCAATCGGAAGTTGCTCATAAAAGTAAACACCAAGCAATATTTGTAAAAAAGTTTTAAACATTTTATGCCAGGAAACGGACGATTCAAATCATTTACTGTGATCCATTTTATACATTATACTTTAGTTTATTTCAAAAACAACAAGGCGATTGTTTATCCGACCTAAATACCAGACCAAAATACATGAAATGGTTATGGGAGGTATTGTATAACGTCGCGGAATGCAGATTAAAAGAACTCAAGAATTTACGGTCCTCTATAAAAATAGTCTACTTTATAGAACTAGACAAATGAAGATGAAGAGATGCTTTAAATTATATACCTATGCCATGATAACAAATATTGCACCGTGAAAAAAAAATACTCGTTGATAGAATAAGAAAAAAATTTCAACGAAAAACTAGTCGCGAAAGCGTACTGTTGTAGCATTTATTTATGGAATCACATGTGTACCTACCTAAATTAAAAAATATATTATGTGTATAAGGTTAGACTTATGTATACTATACTTAATTTAAAAGTAGGTAGGTACTGTAGGTCCGGTACTACTACGTACCTATTATTTATTCTGTGACATATGTAGATAAAGAGGTCTAAGAGGTACTCACACTTGAAGAAACCTACATACCTAAATAAGTACCTACTCGTACTTCAATTGCAAATAAATCATCGTCGCCGCGAATTCGAAATTAATAGTCATTTGCGGTCTTAAACTGACTTATAATTCAAGCTTTAGATAAATCTTATTGACGACATGTAGATGTGATTGGCCAACACAATGTGAGCTAAACGCCTTGAATGACAGCGTAATAGCACCATTCAGCGGGCATTAGAAACTTTATTGACTAATAGCTCGAAATTAAATAAATTATATTCTTAAACCGACGAAATCGTGTGTATGCGACGTGTCAGTTGTTAAGATGGAACGGTATGACCTTTGCATTCAGAAAAAATAAACAAGTAGCTAAATGCAATACTTACCGTTTGAGAGGCTTGAGAGTTTTAAGAGAACTATTTAAGCATTGACAATATTTTTTTTATTGAAGGTCTTCTTTCGGGTTTATAAAATAGATCGATTCCGAGTTTTCGTCACCCCATGTCGTAATGTATGCCATTTTAGGTTGCTAAGGACATGGACGATAAGTAGTACATGCTATTAGAGATCCTGACTACAAAGTATTATGTTATGCCATAAAGTATACAACAAGGATGATAAACATCTTACTTTATTTCTCATAGAATCAAAAAATATTTAATTTTAGAATCGTTTTTTGTATTTTATACAAAAAAAAACCTTTATGTCCTAATGAAGGAACATGAAATTTCCCATGAATTTCAGATAAGTTTGACATAACCAAATAAAATACCATAAGTTTTGAATATGTTATTTTAACGTGGTTATCTTTTAACCACCCTATCGTTCCTATGCCATGACATAAGCCATGATGGACGATATAGGCTTGATCGTAGTAGCAGAATCATGATCAAGACTTAGTAAATAATTATCCTTTAATCTATGCCAAGGATAAGGTTAAGCAAGATTAACGTCGAGTGTTTGCTTTGAGATTTATTGTATCACTCACAATCTGTTTATGTAATTTGTATCTACTGTGATACATAAAATATATTTGATACAATCTTGCTAGTTAGTAGTCAAGAAGTCGATATTTTAGAAACCAATGCAACGCTTTGCTTTCAAAAAATAATTCTACATTTGGGTTGTTACCCATGCCTAGGCTTGCCAGACCGCCGGGAAATCCAGGATTGTCCCGGAATCTTGTCTCTTGTCCCGTGTCCAGTAATTAGCGTTTATTGTCCCGGATTCTGAATACTTATTATTTTTTAACAACATAAACTGGCAACGAATGAATGACACGGCTGCTGGTGAGCGAGTGCGAGAGGCGCGCGGCGCGTTTATTTTATGTAATGTTTTTTAAATTAGGAATTTATTGTTTTTTTTTTTTAGTATCTTTTCTTATTGTGACCGGAACCGGATTTGTCCCGGAATCTTGTCTCTTTGTCCCGTGTCAGTAATTAGCGTTTATTGTCCCGGATTCTGAATACTTATTATTTTTTAACAACATAAACTGGCAACGAATGAATGACACGGCTGCTGGTGAGCGAGTGCGAGAGGCGCGCGGCGCGTTTATTTTATGTAATGTTTTTAAATAGGAATTTATTGTTTTTTTTTTTGTAGTATCTTCTTATTACTGTTTTTTACTTCCATTTATTTTGTTATTTTGTATTCATTGTCTAACAAAACAAAGTTTATATTTGCTAATTTAAGCGAAGTGCTCAATTCTATAATAGTTTAACGTGTGATTTACTACCACGTTCTTCATTTTAGAATTATAACTGGCGGTAATACCTACTAATTACACACCTATTTTAGATATAGGTATATAAAATTTTGTTTTCTATTATAGCCACGACCCAACATTGTTTTTCTAGAACTGTGGATTTGATAAGTTACTATCTGGCAACCCTACCCTTTTTTTTTTTTCTTCTCGCTGGGGAATGCCGCCGGCCCGTAGTGCAATGGCCGACGTCGCCGCCTAGTGGCGGCGCCTTATGCATACCCTCCTACTGGGGAGCAGGAGGGTTATGTCGGGCTCTCCTCTAGCGGGGGCTTCTCCTAACGAGAAGCCAGCCAGAGGCATACCGACTAACCCTCATCGTTTTCCCCTTCATCGCCTTAAATGGAGGCGTCGTGGCTGTAGTAACGAACCTATTACCCATACGGGCGCCACGACCCATTACCCATACGGGCGCCACGACCCAAGGCAACCCTACCCTGCCTGACGTCAAATGTTTGAAGTCGTCCTAAGTTCAATATGTACTAGTAACATGACATAACATTCGTAGGTCAATCTTTCTCTTCATATAATCCAACATCCAAATCTACTTACTTAGTTACAACTGACTTTAATGACAACGTTATGAAATGAATGACTTATGAAGTTACTATCAGCATATGGCATGGCATAATGCGTCCTGTTAAGCATGGAATCATCTTTCTTAAAGACAATCTGTTGATTTAACTTCCCAATTGATGCCAATTACCTACATAAAGTGGAAAGTGTGATGTGAATGATGTGAAAATACTCACATACCGAGTATTTTTACTAAAAAATAATTAAAGGTAAACCAAAACGGCTTTCAAGGAATAGATCCCTACGATACGAATGGATCCATACGAATGGATTTTATATATAAAAAAATAACTTTTTTTATTCATGCCGAGAACGTGTACTCAATTTCGTATGAGGTTACGTTTTTAAATTTACATTTAATAAAAAGTAGCCTATATACTGTTCCACTGCAGGGCAAAGACCTCCATCATAGAAATCTGATGGGATTAAGCTTAATCACCAGACAGACGGATTGGTGATAACAAACCCGAGCAATGCTCGACCCGGGAATCGAACCCAGGACCACGAGATCACAGCCCAGTACTCAAACCACTAGACTAACAGGGCGTTATGTATACTATAATTTAAAAGTAGGTAGGTACTCTAGGTACAACGTACCAACAGGGCGTTAACAAAGATTTAGAATTTATTAAAAACACGTACCTATTTATTCGTTAGCTGCATGAAATTATACTACATTGTATAAGTTCATGCAACTAGCAACATACAAATTCTAAGATTCTATTCAGATTATTTTCACGTTTGAACAATTAGAAACATTGTGACTAACAATGGCGTGAACATTACTCACAGCATTTCTAATTTTACGAGAATACGACATAGGTACCTACCATACCTTTAAATTATACCTAAGCATTTAACGGCACTCCATTAAATGCTATGCTCGAAATACCCCTGCGTGATCGTATCAGAAACGATGAGATCCGCAGGAGAACTAAGGTCACAGACATAGCCCAAAGGATTGCATGCCTTAAGTGGCAATGGGCAGGGCACATAGAGAGAAAAACAAACAGCCGTTGGGGCGGAAAGATCCTCGAGTGGAGGCCACGTACAGGAAGTCGCAGCCGTAGCAGGCCCCCCACAAGGTGGACCGACGATCTGGTGAAGATCGCGGGAATCCATTGGATGCGGGCGGCACAGGACCGATCTGTGTAGAGAACATTGGGGGAGGCCTATGTCCAGCAGTGGACGTCTATTGGCTGAAATGATGATGATGATGATTTATTTCTTGCCTTTCTACCTAGATTTTGCTAGCGATTTGTTTATTAGTTTAGCTATTTGTAGGTAGACTAAACTCTAAATAATGATATAGGTGGGGATTTCCAGGATTATTCGAAAACGCGTACCATTATCAATTATAGTTATCAAAGTTCCTGTAATATTCTAATAGAACCCTACCACAGTAATAAGATAGAGTAAAAAAGTCATAGGTTAGTTAGGCCCCTGTCTAAATACTGTGGCATTACAAACATAAAGTCCACATAAGTATATACCTATCTACTTACGTGACTAACTTTATGTTACTTACTTTATTATACTTGGATTTTATGTTAGTAACCCATACAGATATCTACCTAGATAGTTATATGGGTTCGACCACCGTAAAGTTGAGTAACACATGAATCAGTGATAGTAATCTATGGAATGGAAGTGTTGGTAAAACACTACAATGATATCACTTATCAATGTAAAACGCCAGTCTAGTTTATTGTCGCATTTTTCATATCAGTCTCGGAGTATTTGATAAAGTAGAAGAGTTTTAACTTTTCTACTTATTTCGATAAAAATATTTAAGCAAATAAATGATTACAAATCACATACTTGAACTACTTTTGTGTAATAAATGGCTAAATAGTATACTCATCATCATCATCATCATTTCAGCCAATAGACGTCCACTGCTGGACATAGGCCTCGTCAATGTTTTCCACACAGATCGGTCCTGTGCCGCTCGCATCCAATGGATTCCCGCGATCTTCACCAGATCATCGGTCCACCTTGTGGGGGGCCTGCCACGGCTGCGACTTCCTGTACGTGGCCTCCATTCGAGGACCTTTCCGCCCCAACGGCCGTTTGTTCTCCTCGCTATGTGTCCTGCCCATTGTCACTTGAGGCATGCAATTCTTTGGGATATGTCTGTGACCTTAGATCTCCTGCGGATCTCATCATTTCACTCCGAGCATAGCCCTCTCCATTGCTCTCTGGGTTACTTTGAGCCTTCTTAATCGGCACATTGTAAAAAATAGTATACTAAAGTTTGTTAAATTATAGAAAATGTAAGTACTGTCTTAAAGAGATAGATATAAGCTATAAGACCGCGGAGATTCAATTTACATATGACCAATTACCATATCATTAACTTTTGCAATACATATCATTATCTTACTATAAACGAAACACGTTTTCAGAGCAACTGTTTTTATTTACTAAGAAAAAGAAGAAGTAAAAAATATAAATGGATTACAAAAGAGTATGAATATATTATAATAAAATAAAGCAGTTCGTTGCATTTTGTTGCTTGATCACCAACACTTACTCTATGGTGCAAAACATCTATTCAGTATATACTATAGTTTTAGTTCGAATCAGGCCAGTTTTTTTTTACCATACGCTCTTAACAATCAGCATGTAAGGTAGGATATCTTATAGCGCGAATTGATGTGCGAAAACAAATGCATGCACTATATTTTCTCAGCCTCAAATTCCGACAGGACACCAAAGATTGACTAGGGTATTAATTGACTGCCAACTTCCAGACTCCGGGCAGACACTGAGGAGTTTTTAAGCTGACAACTTATATCATATCTAAATTTAAGCAAGATCTCCTCGTTAACTCACGTTATTTTGCATAATCTGAATTTTGTATATTAGACGTAAGAGACTGATCCCGCAACAAAGGGAATCTTAGTGCGGGAATCAGTACCTTTGTAATTATTGTAAGCCTTTTCAGAACAATGGAGATTCATTAAAACATTCATTCATTCACGCTTGTAATATGTATCAGTGCTCAAGTGCAATAGTGCTACTGCTCCATCGTAGCAGGCAAAACTCAAAACCGATAGAGAATCAAATCGAACGAAATCAGCAATAAAGCTTGATAGGCAGTATTTTGTTTCCTACAAGTGTATCTTATCTATCAAGCATTTTATGATATTGATGAACAACTAACAGGTAACCTGTTAGTTGCTAAGTGAGTTTTGACAAAAACTTATCCCCTCTTATTCCAAAACGTGGTTTAAAATAGGTAGTGGGATTAATTCTGGGAATAACTGAAGAACTAGAATAAACATTATTACAAAATTAAGTTTAACATTATTTAGTATACCAACTATAATACTTAAGTTAAACCACCCGGACCCCTAGTTTAAAATGAGTACTAAAATAATAACCTCGAAATGTCGATTCAGTAACCATGACAACTTATACCTGTGACAGTTCATTCCGTTTTACGCTTAAGTTATTTGTGAGAAAGTAGTTAATTTATTTTTTGAATTTAATCCTAAAAATATAAGCAATTACTATGCATATTACTTGGAAGCCTTACTTAGGTCAATGTTTTAATTTATTGTGGCTCAAAAATATTTGTAAAATATTTTTACTTCAGACAACAAAATAAGGTTATGCAAAATGAATGTCACTGAACGAATGATTGAATGATTCGATCAATTTTAACACTATCCTGCGGTACTAAGTGGTTTATGGTTAGTCGAGGATTTGTAATAAAAATTTAAGAACCGACATTATTCCGTAATAATCATGAACTTGCTAGTTTAGGATTAAAAACGGTATCAGAGCAGTTTTTTGTAATAAGAGGGATCAAGTTCTCAATTTTTTCAGGTAAGTTACTTAATCCGGATATGCGCACACGCTGGTGAGTGTATCGTGACTCAATTACTAAGAACACCCGCGAAATTCCTTACAAGGTAAAATAAAGAGAGCCTATTACTACAACATATTATAGTCATGATGGTTGCTGATACACTTGTTGCGTAAATGTCTGACGTTTACTCAAATACGTAATTATGTGGACAGTTGCGTATTTAGACAGGAATGCGGGATTTTTCTAATAAGGCCAGTAAGTGGTCGTCAACAAAATCACGTCACACTTTAGGTGTCATCACGATTTAACATAGGGTAGTGTCCTATTACTGTTATTGGGCACGTGGCAAAAGTTGGAACTAATGCTATTTTGACATTTTCGCATAGAAAAAACGTTTTACAACGCCCCCCTATCAATGTCTATGAAATGCCTTATGATCTTGGTCGGTCTGTAGACGTCATTAGACTTAAGATGCCCGACTAAGATGTAGCATATCCAAAACTTTGAGGCCCCATTTACATTGCTACTTTTTACAGCGATACACACTCGATTGAGTTTCGATGCAAATGACGTTTACCCGTTGTGAAAATTGCGATATTGCGGATGCAGGCAATTGCAAAGTGAAGACTCCCTAAAATATGACCAAAAATATTCTTCCTTACGGAAACTCACTTGGCCCCAAGGATTTGTATTAGCATGTCAGACAAATATGACTAAAAGTGCCCAGGGTAGCAATTCTCGCGCACTCGACATAGAAGTTGAGTTAGAGATTTGTATGGACGAATGTATAGAGTGAGTAAATTCGACTTGAATGTCGAGTGCTTGAGAATAGGCCACCAGGAGCCCAATTCTGGTTTTAGCAATTCCGAATGTGCCTATAATTTAAGTGGAACGAGAATGTAAGAAAAAAACACGGCAATTTTTGATGCAAAAACTAAGAAGATAAGTAGAAATACAGAAATACACAATACATATTTAGTGTGGGAGACACTGTGGTAGAACAGTGGGAGAACCACGCTTCGGCATGAATGGGCCTGCTCGACCGGAGTACCTATATCATAAAAAAAGGTAGTTAAGAAACGTATCAAAATAAAGGATTGTTATTGATTATTCTTATTAAATATTCTACGGAAGGTGTGTCAAGTTATCGTAAAAGATTAATTGATAAGGTGCAGACATAAATACGATCACAATATACTGTTCGTCCATATTCGTATGATAAGGCGAGAAAGAAATGAGGCATCACTAATAATATTTGAATAAAAATGACTAGGCGCATAATAATATTACGTCAGATTCTCGCATTAGTCATTGTGAAATTATGTTACCAAAATCGATATTATCTAATCAATATATTTTGAATTGGCCGTGTGGTCCCCGGCAGAGTAGAATAGGCCACCCTCACTCTTACCGAGGTGTCGTAAAAGGCGACTAAGGTAAAGCTGCTGGCATAATCATCAACACCCAGAGAAGGAAAACTCTGCATTTAGTTCAAAACCCTCGCCAACCCGTCTGCCAAGCGTGGTGAGTATGGCAATTATACCTCATGTGATTGAGGGAGGTCCGTGCCCCAGCAGTGGAGACTTAAATGGGCTGATGATGATATTTTGATTTCGTATATTATATTATATATTTATTTCATCAGGTGACTCGCTTGCTCGTTTGTCCGCCTCTAGCATAGTAAGTACATAATTTTCTACACACGGATAAAAAGCGAAATACATACCTCAAGAAATCTCACAAACAGTAACAAACTTTATACCTACAATTTGGCAGGTACGTTCTCTTTTATAGGGTGTAGTCATCTGCTAAGAACAGATTTTTGAAACATAGCTCCTAAGGGGGTAAAACAGGGGTTGCCTAACTTCACTTTGTTTCGTTTCCTACGTCATAAATTAAGTAATGTGCAGAAAAGGATTACTCGCCTGGGGTGAGACGCCTCTATCTAGAGAGTGAAAGGGGAAAGGGGGGTTTAAAGGTTGGCAGCGCATTTGTGACTCCGCTGATGTCGCATATGTCCATGGGCGACGGCAGGCGCTTATCATCAGGTGATCCGTCTGCTCGTTTGCCACCTATCACATAAAAAAAAGATAGATATATATTTTCTTGTCTAACTTTCTTATTAAGGACAAGTAGTTAAATTAATTAATCACCGTAAAAAATGTCCTGGTCGACTCACATAATTTTGGGACTAACTTGACGTACGAAATGCGCACGAAAATATCTGAGAAAAACATACTATTGGTCATAAAAATGCTATAGTGGAATCATATTTATGTAGGATGTCATCATCGTCAGCCCATTTAAGTCCCCACTGCTGGGGCACGGGCCTCCCTCAATCACATGAGGTGTAATTGCCATACTCACCACGCTTGGCAGACGGGTTGGCGAGGGTTTTGATATAAATGCAGAGTTTTCCTTCTCCTCCTCCTCCTTCTCCTCTCCTCCATGTAGGATTTAGGTTTCCTCTATGAAGGATGTAATGCAATAAAAACTTTAAAACAAAAGTATAATGGTATTGTTAAATCAAAAAGATAACACAAAGATAACGTTTACCAATGCAAGCAGTAAGTCCTACGTTTCTCCAAGATTTTGATAAAGAAGTCTATCAAAGCCTATGTTTACTTTTAACATGTTAATAAGCCATTCTAGGCACAATAAGGTATTGTGTACCTACTAGTAAACTGAGCCCTTGGTGTCGAGTGACACTATTAGCAAATCCTCGTTCGGTGGAAGTGGACAATGAGCGACGGACAATAAAACCATAATATTGTATGCGCACTCACGTGGGTCGACACTAAACTTAAACAAATAACTTTATGCCCACTCTATTGGGATGTCCTGTTCACTGCCTCGGAGTTAACTGTGCACGAATGTGTGGAATGTACCGGTTAGGGTATATAGGGTAGTTGAGAAAACGCCCACAGGGAAGGCCACAGACCACAGTTGGTACGTTCGTCGGGAGTAGAGTGGATCGATTCGCCTACAAGTATGCGATAGAAAAATGTTAATAAGAAGATCAAAACATTAACCCTTTATTGTTTTTGGCCCTTTAATTTGCTTCGAATGGGAAATCAAAAGACCAAAAATATGGGACATGGGCAATATCTTTTTTATATTTCAAACCTCATACAATCACATTTTAAGCCACCAGAAGATGGGTAAACACCATAATTTAAACAGGAATCCTTCTAAGTAGTAAATTAAAGTACCTAAGTAAAAACTTTATTGTAAAGTTGTGGTGGTACAATGAAAATACATATCAACAATACAAATTCTGAGTGAACCTGTAATCTCTCAGTACTTAAGAGTTGATTTAAATCCTTTTCGCCATCGATGCTATTCATCAGTTTCGTCAGTGTGTCCTACTCTTCATAGCTGATAAAATATTGTATTTTTGTAAAAACCTCCAAACGAGGTACGTAGGTCATTGAATCTAAACCACACATCATCATCATCGAATGGATACCTACGTTTTGGACGTAACCTCGTTGAGAAACTATTTCTTAGACTTGCAGTTCAGTTTCCTAAATTAACGCCTACCACAGCATCCGTAGAGCTTAATGCCAAACTACACATAAAATCTTTATGTGTAATAAAATACACAAGGTTGTAACAGCAACTCTCATATTATAGAAACAATGGCCGCTAAATGCATAATATGCATTAAAAGAGCTACTTAACTCTAGCCTTAATGAAATGAA
The DNA here is from genome assembly GCA_019059595.1 of Marasmia exigua. Taxonomy (NCBI): domain Eukaryota; kingdom Metazoa; phylum Arthropoda; class Insecta; order Lepidoptera; family Crambidae; genus Marasmia; species Marasmia exigua. The sequence goes on from CM032470.1 coordinate 24,758,342, forward strand.
TAATTTCCAGTAAAAACTACATTTAAAAAATATACACAATGTTTTACCTGCGTTTTATGGCACATCATGATTATGAATGAATAGATAGCTAAGAAGACTGTCATTATTTGAAATCAATTAATGAAATATTATATTAATTTAACCAAAAAAAAATAATTGCATAGGCTTGTATACAGCTCTTCTCACCTATTTCTACTACTTATTTAGCCGATCACCCACCCCGAGGTTTTACCGTGGGAGAGCCACGCTTCGGCATGAATGGGCCGGCTCGACCTAAGTGATACCACGGCCTCACAGATAACCGGCGTGAAGCGGCACTGTGCTGTGTTTCGCTGCGTGAGTGAGGGTACCGGAGGCTCATCCGGGGGAAGGGGGAGTTTAAAAGTTGCCAGGGCACTTGACTCCACTGGTGTCGCGGGTGTCCATGGGCGGCGGCAATCGCTTACCACCAGGTGATCCGTCTGCTTGTCTGCCACCTATGACATAAAAAAAATTATGTGCCAAGGCAGAAAATGCAATACCCAAACGAGTACAACAGGCTTTGCTTATAATTGATAATTTAATAAATCGTTTCTATTTACTAGTACAAAATATCCTTCAGAAGCGTCAGTATTTTGGATACTCGGTTTATATGAAGTTGTGTAACTGATGATTAGGTACCGATACAACACCTTTTGTTATGATCCAGATCTTTCTACAATCTCGATTGGACAATTATTATTGTACTTATTGTTTAATAGTATTGATCGGAGTACTAACATACCAGTGGGAGCGAACCGTGGAACCGTCTATTTGTTTTGCTTTAGATCTTTATACATTTACTAATAAAGCTAGCCTAGAATGATTGTGTAAGGTATGTTTGGATTCAGCCCTCCTTTCGTCTTGTGTTCATAGAATAAAAATATTTTGAGAAATGACATCGTGTTGCGATAAACTATGTTGCAACGGTTTATTAACAATAACTATATTCTAAATTGTACTCGAGATTATATAAATATTTACTACTGAACAGTCGAATATCTCAGAATAAGAAAATACACATATACGAATAACTATTAAAATAAACGATAGAATATCTGCCGACCCGTTTAGATCAATGTTAGTGAACCAACGCTCTGGTGCAATGGTTGCGGGTTCGATCCCCGCACAGTACCAACCAACATTTGTGTGAACATGTCATTTTGTATTGGTCTGGGTGTTTCTATGTATTAAAAGTATGTATTTACCAAAGAGTAATTCCGCTTTTGGTTCTGATACACATGTGCTTGAGCTACCTATCTCGGGTTCAGAACAATGTATGTGATATTGTGAAATACTTATTTAATATTACGGTTAAAATAATATTTTGCCGCAAAGAATACTAATACTTGGTTTAAAAACTCATTTTGCATGCAACATCTTTGACGCCAAAAATATTTAAAAATAGAATGAGATAAACAAGTCATTTATACAGACGTTTGGTTTTTCAGCCAGTTCCAGTTTTTCCAACCGAAATCGCCGAAGATTTAGATCTGCGATTTTCATAGAGTCCCGTTGTCAAGTTACATCCACTGCTAAAAAGGAGGTCTAAGTTCTGTAGTGAACTGGCCTACAGTTGCGAGCAAACAAATCGACTAAGGACGTAATTTTCATACAAACATACTAATTTCAGAGGCCTATAAATATGAAAATATCTGTGTTTTAGTGATAATTTTAAATATAAATCAATTTCAAAAGTGTTCAAATTTCAATTAATTATCTTATTCAGATTACAGCTTAAAAAAGGATTGTGGTTGAGCATGAGCATCCCATAGGAGGACAAACAAATTGCTCAATCCTAATTTTAAGAAAATTGGTATGTTTCTGGAAGCTTGTTACGGTTAACTAAAAGAAGAACATTTTTGACATCGATTTGCATTAAAATTGTCACGTAAGCACATATACTTTCATATTGATTACCCACTACGGCGAAGCAAAAGGAGGGTTATGATTTTGACCTGTATGTATGTATGTATGGTAACAGATGAACTGTTCCCTCATAACTTCTAAACACGTTATCATATTTGAACAAATGAGGTGTCGTTAGAAGCGTCTTGATTGTCTTCTGGTTATAGGTTACATGACGTCACGTTAAATTGACAACAGCGCCCTCTAGAGCAAGGAACTAAAAAAAATATTGCTTGGCGGTACCGTGTCGGGTATCAAATGAAAGAGCTTTTTAGCAAATTTCCAATATGTAATTTTATTTACATAACTAAAAAATTGTTAAATAAAAATAAAGTTAATTTAAAAACGAAAACCTGACTAACCAAAAAAATACGCTCTAAAAAGTACGAAACAAGAAAACTGTATTGCCGTGGTCGTATGCCACCTACTGTAGCAAACAGATTTATTATAATAATAAAATAAAATCAATGTGGCAATACGGCAAAATAATTTCAGCAGAGACAGTTTTCTTGTTTCGTACTTTTTAGAGCGCGTTTTTTTTTGGTAGTCGGGTTTTTTTAAGTTTAAAATTTTTATAGGCCTCTGAAGTTAGTAGGTATGTTTGTATGAAAATTAGGTCCTGAGTCGATTTATATGCTCGCCAGTGTAGTAGAGATAGATATGTACATAAGTATCTTCGTCATCATCCACGACCAAAAGCACTTTTAGTTTGTTTACACGAGAAGCACGTGCTTCGTAGATAACAATAAAAGTTGTCAGCTTTTTTACCGCGCTCGATGGATATATTTATACTGGCTGCCGCTCCTTGCTGCACAATTCTTGTAACTAGTTGTAAACAACAAGCTTCATGTGGCATTCGGTAATATTTGTTTATAACAACCAAGCTCTGGTGTTTGTTTTTTCTTCATTTCGCGATTCTCTTTCTCTTTATTTATCTCATTTCTCTTCACTTCACGGTATTTTAGTCCGAGGGGCGTACCAGACCTCGTTGTGGTTTAATGTTGATTTGAAGATTCAAAATTTTAACAACCTCGAAATTTAGGTTGATTACGAGAAACCTGCCCTGAGGTAATATACTTGAAAATAATTATCATTTAGAGATTATTGATCCCTAATAACAAACTTTTTAATGAGCTTGATGAAATATGTTTCATAACTTCATTCAACAAGTCGAAAAAGTTATTTCCTATAGTATGTTCCATTTATGAAGTCCCTTTTGACATTTCGAAGAACGTAACTCTCATATAAATCCAATTGAATATATATTTTTGTATTTGGTAGTAAATCGTCATTTAAAAAATTGATCATTACACAAAAACACCCTACAATTATAATTCACAAGCTAAATTAACATATTGTTTTTGAATATTTATTTATTTTATTCATTTTTTATTACACAAGGAAAAAAAGTACAATTGGCGGACTTAATGCTATAAAGCATTCTATCAGTCAACCATTGGGCGATGGAGATTATATTAGATAGTTTCTAATATAATGCTCAAAATAATCTAAACTTCAAAATAAAATAATATTTTTTTGCGCGATTGCGATTACGTACTATTTCTTTTTCGACAAAAAGCAAAATTGGAAGTTTTGCATGTCTAAAAGTGTTCTTTCGACAATTTCGAAAAAGTTGAAAGTTAATTCGATTAAAATTGGTTACAAATCGACAATCGATGCCGCTGAGTATCGATTTCTAGGGGTACTTCCCTAGTACTGAACTGTCAAAAAGAACTTCATAATTGAAATAGAGTATAGATAATAATGTTTAAGTAGATAATTAAACCTGGTAACTAACTAAACTATTAGACCTAGTATTTAATTTTAAAAGCTTCAAATATCTCAAAAACACTTCTGTTAAAATTGAAAATAAAAACATCATCCATTTGTTTGATTAACGCGTTTTTATAAACGGGAGTCTTTTGCGGTTATAAAAACTGGTTAACATTAATATAAATTGAAAATTTAATTTATTCTTTAAGATTTATTTCATTTTAATGCATAATTCGTCTTCGAGATTAATTACTAACTTAATATCATGGATGATCGTGACGCTTTGTTTTTCTCTACATTTCCCACGCGTGTAGACCTTCGTATAATATCCAATTTCCTGGTGTTAAATGATGCTTTGTATTTACTTACTCGCAGAAGTACCTACTTGCGATTTATCGTGCTTCTCAATTTCTAAGATATAAAGCACGTATTAAAACGAAAAAAAATTGAAAATTCTATTTTTCCTCAATGCGTAAACCTGACGCAATTATCAATCACTAGTGTTAACGTTTCAAAACCTTATTAAATCTTCTTAGGCATTTCGATTGGTAAAATTAGATACCCATTCTCTGTGACCCAATATGAGTTTTTAAAATACCTACCGTACTAAACCACTGTCACCATGGAGACAGGCAGAGCATCAAATTTGTTCAAAAAATAACCATGAAGGTGAAGTTGACCAATTAATGACGATGATATAGATTTTAGTGCTAAAGTAAGAAAGTATCAGTTTTCTCGGATCTCTCTGTCGTACGAAGGCTGAATGTGCTTTTACTGTTCCGGTTCCATTGAGAGCCGTAACAATAGTATTACAGATGTTTTGCATCTCAAAGGTAACGTGACATTTTGTATAAACAATGGGACGCGTGCAAGTAAGGTGCGACACTCGTGTATGTGACATACAACATTTGTAAATAATTATAACTGTATGCAGATGTATGGAATTACAATAAGCCCTTCAAATGAATGATATTGATGAGGCTGGTTTTATATTGATTAATTGAAGTCTCATCCCAACAGTTTCCTCTTTTCATTGTTTCTTCAAGGGTAAGCTAGACGTTCCTGCTTCGCAACAACCAGTCACTCAATAAAATATCTGATATTCAGAAAATGATTATATCTTACGTGTTGTACATGTTTTAGCAGTAAAAGTACATCTTTTCACTCCAACATATCACACTTAAATATAGGTATACTCGTATTAATATTAATCATTATTTGACATTTGTCGGTTTAATTGATTTTCTTGACCCGAACAAATTCATTTCAACGTTCAAATACCCTTTATAACCCCCAGACATTACCGGCTGAGTCATAACCATAAAGATTTCTATCATATTAGAGATAATAATCTATGACTACGTGAGAGTTTGCATGTTTAATTAAATAAATTATTCATCAATGGACAGCGTACCACAAAATTTGCCAATACACTTGATGAATGCACTTTACGATGGTGTCAAAAAACGTGTACGTTGTGCTTTGTAACATAAAAGTGATTCAGTATTTGTGCCGCCCAGTGCAATGACCCGGCTTGCCGTATTTACACATAGACTGTGCACCCATAAAATATTATGATACGAATGTAAAATAACATTTTGTTCGCACGTAAAGTAAACACGTTTCTGTTTCTAGAATGTAGACTTGAAATCGATGATGCAAAAACCAAAGGTTAACATGGAAATAATATCTTCAATGTAGGCGAAATTGTAACATATTCAGAATTAAACGAAGATTCAGTATCACTATTCCAGATTGCGAGCTGAATAAAGAGTTCATCCGGAGCACGTTTTCTCAAAATAACTATATACGCTCGCGTACTATTTTAGATTGCATAACAACGAAGAGCGAAATGCAGTGTCGCAAAAAAACTCGGTCGCGCCGAATCCCGCTGATTTTCAATAAACTGAACGAAGGATTTGTTTTCTAAGCACTTAGAGACAGAATTGATCGACGTATTGTTTGATGCAGTCGCTTGCATGTGTGGTGCGACATTGGGGACTTTGTTTTTTTTTTCTCGTGAATCATGAAGATGAAGAAGACGGTGACTTACTGCATAAAGGGGAACTCGTTTTGCATCAAGTATTCTACGAAAATTGTGCCACAGGTTGGTAGATTTTACTTTTACTTATAGTACCTGTAAACTAGTTGTCTACGTTTACTTACGTGGAGATAATGTGCAGGTGTCATCATACGTGGATTATATCTGCTACTGTACATGTCTATGAGCGGTGGTGTCGTGGCTTGCTTTTCTATTAGCCCATGCTTGTAGTAAAAATGATATTTCTACTTTAACTCGTCCAATTTTAATCTCTACCTTGAAGAGTTCCTAAGATTTGACAATGTTATCCACAGTAAGAAAAAATGTTTTTTTATCTAAGACGAATGTTAAGAACTTTGAGATAAAACGATTTTCACTAAATGACTGGCCACTTATGACTTATCAAAATAATGTTTACTAATAACATCCAAATATGAAGGTTGCTTTTATTGATATGTTTAGTTATAGCCATAACTTATCGGAACTTATCCTAAGTGTAGATATAGATACGAGTACCTATATTACGTAAACATTTCATTCAAATCATCTCTAGTCCAGTCCAGTAGCACAACCTAGTGGTAGTGATACCAGTTATTTGGTTAACAATAATTATTATTTTATTTCGAAACCAGCACACGTTCCATTTATGTATTTGTAATGTCACAGCCCAAAAGGTGCGTATCACTTCAAAAAGTATATCGGCAGACGTAGAACTGTTTGCGTTTTAAAGTAAACCCAGCTAATTAAATATTACACGTACCTAGTCAATGCGCGTTATCTATTGCGGTAATCATGAATGAATATAATTATGTGCAAACGTGAGGGTTCGGAGATAATTTTAACTTTTACTTTAAGAATATTTTATGTGTGCTAAGAAATGTTATTCGTTCGACCTTAATCATCATCATAATGGAATGTAATTTGTGAAACATTACTAATGGAAGATCCTTTTTAATAAATCATTTTGTGTTTTGTAATATTTAACAAGACTTAGACTAAGCCTATTTAGTAAGATGAAAACATAAATTCGAGTTAAGCTGATCGGACCATAACCTCACATGTGAAGTTAAGAATGAAATTATGATATTAATTTAAACTTGAAACAAGTTGACAAATAAAATCTCCCAATGAAACGACTATACCTACTCATTTCCAGATTGTAGTTTCCTTTAAGTTTCAATGTACCTCAGCAAAAAGTAATATCTTAAAATAGTAGGTAGGTACGTTATTTACGCCGAAATAAGAGAAAAGCATAACTTTTGTTGTTATTTGCAAATCCACCGATTCACAGCACGACGGAGAAGTGGCTTTCGGAGCTAATGTGTCACGGTTTTCTATTTCGAAACGGGCGCCAGTCAGTCAGTCAGCTTTAAGGACTGACCCTCCACCGTCTTTGTCAACATTAAAAATAAACACAGTATTTTCAGTCCACTTGAGTCTGCTTCTTTAACAAGTCAAGGATTTATAAAATATTCTCCTATCACTAATTTATAGCGCTTATGTTGAATACAGTTAAATATTTCAAAAACTAACTAAGCGGTTAGGTAACCGGAAATGACAAAATGTGAAATTTTAAAAAAAAATGCAATAAACGATTTAATCGAATCAATTTTGTAAATATTTTTTGATAAAACTTCAATGTTTATAACGCCTTTCAGTAATGTTTAGATCATATTGGTCGAATAAAGTTCCTACTTAATATGGTAGAGTCTTAAAAGGTAAAATGGAGATAACACCACATACCTGCTGTTAATTAAGAGTTTGGCCGAGCTTGGAACTCGCTGACTATGAATTCTAATCACGTATCGTCTAGACTTCTTGATGGGTAGATCGACGAAGTGATTACTTGAACCACCTTCCTTGTTTGGATTTCGTTTTTGTTTAGAACATCGTTTCTCAAACACTACAACAAGAAACCTACCGATTCAAATTGCAGTTGAAAAATTCACTATGATATAAGTCTCTCGATGAGTCCCTGTATGTAGATATGTAGTTAGTATTTACATTAATTTTGGCACCTGTTATCTGCTCCATGCCATTCATTACCATGCCAAAAAGTGAGAGTTTATTAATTACCTTCCTTCTACCTGATTTATATCGCGCAAAAAACGGCAACCAAATCACGTTCATGTCGCTATGGTAGCTTCACTTAATATACATATATATGTTATTTATATTTTATTCTGTTTTCTAGCTAACACGGTTCACGAAATGTTGCTATTATTTATAATTTAAGACCTTTGCTTTTACGAGAAAGCATGAAGAATAAAAAATATGGATGGATACAACCTGGTGACAGACAAACGGACAATAGAGACTTAGTAATCTACAGTGTATTCCTGTTTTTAACCGACATCCATTTAAAAACTATTGACTCGATTGAGAGAATATGAACAAAACTAGAATTTTCCTTCTAGATTGGCGTCAACTTTTTAGAACAATTCTATTAAGAATCCTTAGTGACTCATTGCAAAATAACGACTCTCCTTACCCTTTCTCCGTTTAGTAATTTTATTGATTTATAAAAAAAATAGTTATCTATTGTAGGACCTTGTTTTTGTATAAAGTAGTACTTTATGGAATTTAATTTGCGTTTCATTACCATTTCGGCAGTTTAAGCGTTTTCTTATCTACAATGGAAGTAGTACAGCCTTATTTGGGCATATTTCGTTACCCACATTGTCACATGTAAAATAAAGAGTAATGTTTGTCGAGAAACTATGAGGACGACAAAGAAGAACCTCTATTTCATTTATCATTTCCTTCATTACTCCTTGCTTTAACGAATATAGTATTGCAAATTCTTGTAAATGGATACCTACTTCCGTTTCATTTTGAGATAAAGACATTTTGTCACTGGTAAAATTTTGCTATCTTTGATTTCACGTTATTGTTATTATCAGGCTGCATTAGGGTCCTGAGCCAGTTGAACATTTTAAAGTTCAGGGAAAAGGAAAGATACAACAATTTGATAATGAATATTCGCAGAAAACCGTAACTACTAATGATTAGGAAAAGATAAGACATGGTAAGTCCAATGTTCAAAGAGAACATAGAGAATGATATAAAGCTTAGACAAATTACAAGTTGCATTAAGGAAATTGAAAAGAAACGCGCACATAATAATGAATTAGATGTTATTCAAAAGATCGTTAAAGACGGCAGAGTTAAGCGATTAGGCAAATTTCCCCCTCATGCGAATTGCTAAACGCCGCCGTAAAAAAACATCGATGTCACATTCAAACAGATTTATGTCTACTTTGTCGCCGATTGTAAGTATAGCGATATGTGGAGACCGAAATAAAGTGTGTCATACGTTGCATTGCACGAGTTCCTAACAGTCCAGTAGGATTGACAGAAGGAAGGAAGTATCCTTCCTGTTATTTCATCCTACTATTGCTCATCATCACTCATTATCAACACTTTTCGATAGCCCAAATCCAGTTATCAGCACATGACCAAATTTTTAAACTTTATTACCTATGACTGTTCTACTCTACCATTACCGTAACACCTATAATCTACATACGTAACGTCTGCCATACATGTGCTACACGCCCTCACACTAACCGTCGCTTCGGTTTAACTGTGTGTGTAACTATGCGCTGTCACTTTCCACGAATATCTGCGAGAAAGAGATAGGTATGCTCGCGGGGGGAAACAAGTTTGAATTGATAAAAGCAACAGTGTTCGTGACGAAATTCAGTTTGAAAAGTAACGCCGTGGAGAGTGCATCGCGCCGCTCAATTATTACCGCGGCAAGGTTAAAATGTGACTTCGAGTTCTTTATGAGTGCCACGATCTTAATATTGTCAGTTATAGTGATAGAGCGCGTTTGGCAGCGTGTGGGGCGAGTGTGTCCGCCGCCTGCGCTGGTGACGTGGAAGTCACATCCAAGGATCAAAAGTTTATTGCGACTAAAACCAACCCGTACAAAAAGTTCCGTCGCGGTCTCAATACGTGACGAACAATCGTAATCATAGTTACTATCACACTCTCACCGAGCCATCAGAAAAATCTAGAAATCACAAGGAAGCACTTGTTTGTTTTGCACATTTAGGCTGGTGTTCGTTTAGTGGCGGATTGTGTAATTCGTCGAATTATGGTTTTTACAAAAGTTGATAACATGGCCTCGTATTCAACATACACGGGAAAACCAAAAATATTCTTCCCAAAGAAGGTAAGGGACGCAGTTACATGTATTATTTAATATAACATAGCAACTGTATATTTACATTAAAATTAACACATGTTTTTTTAAATTATAATGTATACTTAATAGAATTAGAAATTGCAATTTTACCTGGCTTTTTATTCTGCGTAAAAACGTGACGTGTTTGTGGTATGTTTGTTATTCATGCATACATTTTAATTTAAATAATAAAGGTAGCACTATCAGATGGTTTTATCATTATTTATAAATATCGGCAAACATTAAAGTTTGCTTTATTATTTATACATGTTTTATAATCACTAGTATTTACAATAAAGAAAGTGATATAACCTCACCACATTAGATACTGAATATTACAATATTCTTTTTGATTACTTCTAATGATAAGTATACATAATTATTAATTTGGTGATTATGGGCAATGATAGCAATACGAATGACGTAGGTAGATTTAGCTGTAAATTAACAAATGTAGCCCAGTTAGCAACCCAAAAAATAATTGAAGGAATGGATTGAACAAATGTTCAAAAACGTAGAATTCAAGTGGCAAAATAAATAAAGACCAACCTACAATACCATCGACAGACTACTAAAATAATTAGTCTGGCCTTGAAGAAATTTGCGAAAAGGCAAGATATAGGTTGAACAAGCTAAAGTGAGTTATCTTGTTTACTTTTTATTATTATTACATAGCAGAGATGATTCAGGATTGTATAACTTCTTAAAACCAGAAACAGTTGAATTTTGAGCATATCTCTCAATTATTTTTAAAGTAGGTATCCCGTACATAGGTACAGTACTGCTGTCTTAATGCTTGGTTATTGTTATTCAGTTAATATTCGCAAATTAGTTTTTTATATTTAATGAAGATAACCTTTATTGGGTTTTTGCTTTATAAGAATGTCGACATCACAAGCAACACGTGTTTTTGTTCTTTTCTGTCTGTTTTTATCATTACAACAAACTCAATTTACACATTAATCATTATGTGCTATATCATCTGGAAAAACGTTTTAATGCGAATCGTCATCACAAAATTACACCTCATTAGGTCTCAAAAAACCAATATTTTCTATAGTGACCACATCCTATATTACGAAATCGCAGGCAGATCCTGTTACGAGTGCTCTCACTCCCATTCTTTATTATTCATTTATGTTGCATCCGTGTTCCTCTACACAAGGTCTTCTGTGCAATATCTGGTGACCTACAAATTCGATGGCCCAATGTAACTTTGGACTTTCAGGTCCGGTCTTAACGACCAGTTTCTTATATCACCAGTCGGGTTAAAGGGTAAAACGTTCCCCACATCTGGGCAATACAATATACAAGAGAAATTACGTCTTATTGTTATGAGCCCAAGAAATAAATCACACCAAAATGTCATATTCTTTGATATGGCCGCTCCTGATAAGCGTCTGCACGTTTCATATGCGCATACGCACCGCGACTCTTTACGACCGAACATTAGCTTGCAGTGTCACCGTTTATGGTGCATATTATAATTAATGGCCTCTTATATAGGTCATGGTTGCGAGCAGAACTAATGGAAGATAGGCATCAAAGGACTCGGAATCAACAATGCGTAATATTAACTATCATTATTAAAGAGTTTGATTACATTGGCATATCAAGTATCATGTCGTTAATTATTCAAAGTCCGATTTCTCAGAGCTTAATTAAAAGAACTCGTTCTATCGAGGTCTTAACTTAATTTTATTAAGAACAATCAATCAACGTGTATATGTATATGATAATTAAGTATATGATAATTACTTATTTACATCCTTATGAACAAGAGAACCTCATGGACTTTTCATACTCACTACAATAATAATTTCAAAATTGTACCGTATTTTGACAAAAATCTACTTTAAAAAAGATCAAACTAGTTATTAATGCCATCGTGACACAAATAGAAACAAAACACTTGAAAAAATATCGTAACAGCAGCCAATTCATCATTTTTATGCTCAGCTTGATGGTATGAATTTGGTTCTAATTTCTTATTGACAATCTGATTCATAACGTACAATACGAGTATTAATTCTATATTAAAAAAAAACCGGCCAAGTGCGAGTCGGGCTCGCGCACAAAGGGTTCCGTAGCAGCAAAGTCCAAAATTACAGTTAAATCAACCTATCTCAAAAACTATAAGAGATACTTTGATCAAACCAAAAATCGTTGAAAGAGTTAATTAGCATGCATCACCTCTATTTTTTTTAGAATTTTATACCCCGTAGTTATAAAAATAGAGGGGGGGGGACATACTTTTTACGACTTTGAGAGCTGATATCTCAAAAACCGTTCACTTTAAGAAAAATGTTTTTTAGAAAACTTTATATCATTTTAAAAGACCTTTCCATTGATACCCCACACGGGTATGTACATCGAAAAAAAAAATTTCATCCCTCAGTTACATGTATGGGGGGCCCCACCCCCAATTCTTTTTTTTACTATTTAGTGTCATATTTTTGTAGCGGTTCATACAACACATATTCCCATCAAATTTCATCACTGTAGTACTTATAGTTTCCGAGTAAATCGGCTGTGACAGACGGACAGACGGACAGACGGACAGACGGACATGACGAAACTATAAGGGTTCCGTTTTTGCCATTTTGGCTACGGAACCCTAAAAAGGTGAAATACATATTGTTGTATATTTAAAAGTATATTGCAAACTCTATATTAGAGTTCACAAAAAGTTATTCTGATGAAACGCAGCATGAACAAAAAACTATATTATATGTTACTTTATAATATCAATGCCATGAATCTATTTATATAAGCCCATATAAAAATGTATATACTTGTATGTATCTATATTTCGGTTTATGAACTTAAATAATGGTGGTTTATTTATCTAAATACATTATATTATCTATGTACCGGCATATACAGGATGTATCTGTGGACATTTACATCCCTTTAACCACGTGTTCTACAAAAAATTCTGAGTAACATTTGTTCTACGACTTTTCGACTCTCCATATAAAATGACCAAGTCATGTGACCGACGTTGTATGAATAGTTGAATATTTTTTATGCAAATTTCCAAAAGTTAAAAAACAAATGTTGTTTTTAATGGTTGATAGAACACGTAGTTAAAGGGATGTTAATGTTCACAGATACACCCTGTAGAAAAACAAATGATAATAAAGATAGACAAACAAAGAATTTTATAGTTCGTTCGGTTATCAAACTGAAAATAACCAATTCGCGGTATTCAGTGTAAAATATCTAAAGAATCAGATACGAAAGATTTTTCATGATAACCAATCAGGACCGGCGCCAGTGTCAACGTGTGTCAATGGGAGCAATTTAGATAAATTGATATTGAAATGAATTGGCTAACTAAGTATTATGGGCGTTTAACTAAGAATATTAGTTTAGTGGGCTGCCTATAAATGGGTCAACTGGAAATGTAACATTTTAATAACTGAATACGGATAATAAACCAAGTACCCATCTGTCTGTTTTTCCTCTCAATTTTGAGCGACGCATGAAACTGGTTGCGTTCTATGATGGGTTACGGGTTAGCTATCATTTATAAAAATAGGTAAATATACGAAATAGAAATGTTTTACTTACGAAAATTATTAAGTTCTAAGGGACAGCATTTTTTTAAAACAACATTTCATTAGTATGAAGCTACTTTCATAGATGCTCTCTCTGAAAACCCTCATAACTTACAATGCTATTCAATGAAAGACGTCATATATTTTTACATTGTAGTTTTCTTATTTGAATGCACAATTAATTTTGAAATTGACGTAATACATACCAAAAAGCTCCGTTATGATTTAGAAACCTTTCTCATTTCGACCAGAATCACCTCTGCGATAAAAAACTGGAATGCGTCACAGTCAAATTGCTTTACGGTCATCCATAACAGGGTGTTCCGCTAAACGACAGTCCCAGCATTCCACACGTTCCACAACGGGCGTGGACACAATGAAGGGATCGTAAGGGTACAGGAATGCAGCGGGCACGCATGGGATAGTGATGCGTCTCGAGTAAACAACTCAGATTTTGCGACTAAATCCCACTCAATCGGTTCCCAAAAGACATTATTTTAATTTGTGTGTTTGAGTCAGCTAATACAATTGCTATGCTGAGCAGAGCACAGAAGTTCACATTTCATTTTACTCTATGAGGTTGTCAAAGATTTTTTCTGATGACACTCGAGTAAAAATTGACCAAAAGCACGTCACTAACTACATGCGCTATCTCATGAGCGAGATGGCTTGTGGTGATTATAGGGACTACTAAGATGTGTACGGTCTAATTAGCATTTGTACGCGGTTCAGAACTCGTTTCGACGTTGCTGAAGGTAGCTATCAAGCTTCATACCTCCATAGATATACATTTGCTTATGAAAGGGTTTTTATTGCTTATACTCTTTATTTAACTATACTGTAGTGTTGCATATTGCAGGCTAATACGCTACCAAAAACTTATTGACGTTTTCATTAAATTGGTGAGTTAATAAATAAGATTTTATTTAATATTTCCCCTAAAGTTACACTTAAAATTTGTTTTAAAATTAAAACACAATAAAATACTAATAAAAATAAAGAAACCGCAGAACCTGGTGTCCTAACTAAAGGAGACCCTATGGAAGTTATATTCTATAATAGGGATACGATTGCATTAAAGGGAAATAGACATCTTGATTAATCAATAAACAGGATGCAAACTATTCTATTCCATACGAGCATAATAATTACTGTCATGCGTAAGATTGACATTGAAAACAAGATTGATGGGAACGTTTGTTTCCACGTGATGTTACAGAATAATACCGACTGCACCATTGATAGCACTGCTACATTAATATCAGCCATACGCTTTCCGGATTTTCCATTTCCTATTCACTTTGTCTATTTATGGACCACACAACATTATCAGCGGGATGATTGGAAAATATTGCATCAACATCACTACCATAAGCGATTAATCAGCTGTTTCCGTCTTGTTTCTAAAGAGGAGTTGCTACAGTAAATAACAACACGACTTGCTCCGTGTATTGTATATTCAATATTCGCATAGTAATACGATTCCGTTATCTGCCAAGTACCAGGTTTGATTATGTTATCATAATATCCAAAATTTCGCTTTCGCTTCAAGTGTAAGTCTATTTTTAATTTTGTAATCTTTACAGTTTTACGGCATATTTTCTATTTATCGTATTTCCTTTATCATTTTAATCTTTCATACTTAACTGATCTATTTATCTATTGACTGTGGAAAATTGAACGGGACATAGAATATTATTGGATGAATATTGGTAAAAGGTTAGAAACATTCCCCATTTTACGTAGACCATGAACAGTTGCTATCGCCTGATCATAACCTAAACTGATTTTGTAAGTTTTGTTTTCTACTTGAAAAAATAGCAGACACGTACAAATTGCTTAAACTTCAACATTCCGAGAAACATCATTTATGAAAGTTCTGGAGCGTAGCGCAGCTTTCCGGATTCGGTCAGTTAGTTTTGCTCCGCGCTTATTCCGCTCCAGCGCTTTTTCTATTTGCTTCGTTCACCTTAAAAATAAACATACAATTAGTAAAATGCTAAATAATTTATTAATTAGTCTGTCTCGCTCTAATAAGCAGCTCTAATTGATCTCTCGCTAACTAAAACGCAAACGTTCAGTTTGTCTGCTATTTCACATAATATCTTATACCTAAGTTTTAAGGGATACCTAAACAAAGTTGTAACTCATTTAAGGTACCCAATATTCCAATTCCCAACTTTGCAAACCTTAAACGATTGCACTATCAAGTTTACAAACAGTGCTAGACATCCTTATACACAATCTCAAAAGATTGGTTCCAAAGCTATTAAAGTCAGACGGGGTTAATCAAGCCCGATAGTCCAACCAGTGTCCAGACTTTCCTCGGAGGAAGCGGCTGGAGCACCAAAAATAGCGTTTCCGTTCAACACGCTCTGTAAGTAGGAAGTCGACACTACACGACACTTTTCCGGCCGCCCACTGTCGCGACACTTATTGAGTTTACAACGCACTTACGAACTGCACTGCGCCTACGCAGCGTCTCTTAAGCTGAATTAAATTGCTCGAGCCGTGATAATATCGACTGGTATCTCTAGATACGGCGATAGACGATGAATTTCCATCAAGTAAGAACAAGTTCGAAACAATTTAACTTCTGGTGTTTCTAGGCGCACGTGCGAAATCATGATCATTATACCTAATGAATCAAATGATTTGAGTATTCAACCTCTATACAGATAGGTCAATGACCTTCTACTACAGGCAGGGTTTGTAGGTAAATCACTAAACATGGTTAACACTTCTGCGAATGCGGAAACGAATGTCGAAATTTTAAACTATGGAAGCGGATTTTTTTGCACAATTCGACTTGTTTGATGCGAGTATAATATTCCAAATCGATCAGTCTTAACTACAGATTTCTATGTTTTTGTTTTATGTTTTCTGACTATGTCGACTTTCTCGTATTCAGGAAATGTCTTTAGCTCTCCATAATTTATAAGAAATGTTGCCACTTTCGGACCTGTGCCTTTTTCCGTAATACTGTTACGTAGAGAGAGATACATAAACCATTTTCAAGAGTAAATAATAATTTCGGAAATGTCGCTTGTTTCTGATCTTTTAAAGCAATTTAATATTGACCTTATGTTGACGTTAAGTCATTCATGCACAATACGGCAGTTAAATACTTAAATGAAAATTATCTCGTGAGTTATTTCACATGTTCTCAGTAGGTACAAAAACAAAATATTTTTGCAAATCATGCCAACCAAAGAAAATAATACAATACTTTTTTCTCAGAATCTTTGCACCCACGCTATTATGAATGTCTGTTCTGGACACAATCGCATAACCAAATACGGGTGCATTAATATTTTCCTCAAAACCCCCACATTTGTTTTAATTTTCCACGTAGGATTATATTAGAATGCATTAATATGGATACGTTGTGGTTGTGACTCAGGGCATTATTATCAATTGCAACGGCATGACAATCTTTGTTATTAATAGAAACTAGGTTTGATATGAAATTGTTTCCAACAATCTATTAAAATCATAAAGTCAAAGTCTAATGTAAACTTGTCACGTTTATTAACATTTTACACACACACTTTGTTTACGCTCTAGATGTAAAACATACAGAGCGAAATTGAACATTTCCTTAATTTGTGTCAAAAGTTTAAACGTCGAAATGTTTTATTGTAAAATACTCGAACATCTAAATTTTTCAATTAATTCCTTCGAAATAATACCTTCCACCAGACTTCTGACAGAATTCACACTTCCAAAGAATCTTCAGATTTTTAAGAGCAAGAAATTTCAACGGAACCTGTTCTAAAATGGAAGATATCTTTGCTAGTAATTTTGACGTCTATCTCAGATTCATCTACTTTGACCGCATCGTCGTTAATCTCCATTTGTATTCTAAATTAATCTGAACTAAGGTCAACCATCACAACACAGCGATTGTACCCTCGGAACAGTTGTCGGTCAACAGAAAGGTGACACATAGCAATTACCAACTATCATACTAATTAGTGCACTTTTGATAATCTAATGAATGGACCATTTTTATAAATAAAGCTAAATTGCTAATTATCGAAGTAGGTCCAATCGGATTAACAACTTCATATTATTTCATTATTATAGAGGTAAATTGTACTTTATTACTGGCAATTTTATCATTTGACGTTTCCAATTCTTAGGCGTGCCGCTATTTAATGTGTATAAATACATCTATTTTATTATACCAAACGACTTTAATTAATTTTGATGCAATTTTACCAACCAAGTCCATTATTACTGTAGTAAATAAAGATTAATAAACTCGTAAATTTATATTAATTCAATTTTAAGTCTTGAAATTGAAGAGGATTGCTTATGGCAATTACTTAAGAAAATAATAGCCCAACTTCATTAAGGTGTAATAATTAATATACTTTACCAGGGCATGAACCCTGAGTCATAGATTGAGAAACATACAATGAATCACAAGCCTTGCATGTAAATTTATTAGCATAAATTAGACTGCAGCGTCATCTTTATATAATACCGTTAATCATCATACATAAAGACATAATTAAATACAAAATCCTTGAATAGAATGGAATTCCTTTCCAAGGCCTGTTTTTCTGGACCACTACAATCTGGACATCTTTAAGGCAAGAGTGAACAGGCATCTTCTAGGCAAACGCGTTACATCCTAGACCTCATCGTCACTTTCCATCAGGTGAGATTGTGGTCAAGCGTTATAGTTAATAAAAAAATCTCAGAATCAATTGCAACTTAAAGGCTTCTTAAATTCTTAGCAAAGTTGTTTTACCAGAAAATTACAACAAACCATATTATTAAGTAAACTGTGGAAATTGATAATAGGTGTTTCAATAATATTGTCAGTTTATATAACACACACATCCTACACATAGCCAGAAGTTTCCGAAAAAATAGAACTTAATTACTGTATGGGTATAATTTGCTTTGCCTATTAAAAATATACAGGAGGCTGAGAATATGGTTTGATTGCATTTGGTATTTAATAGACTTGAATATTGTTTTGATTATGAACAAAAAACAGGGTATAACAACCATTTTAGCTTGGTAATTAAAAACAAAGATCAAATATGAATATCACCGGATCCACTCGTTTATTAGTAATAGTTTTCGTAATCATTGTCAATACAGAATCCCAAAATATACATAGATGTATCCTGCTGCAATATTACAAATATAACTCTATTCCTAATCTACAAACCAGACAATAACAGAGCCCAGTCGGTATTTTTTTAAAGAAAATCACATTAACCAAGATAGCACTAACAAAATAAAAATGCAGGATGTATTCCTTGTAATTTAGCCATTGCGTAATATTATCGATAAACATAAATAATGACATTAAATTAAATATTGATATCACAGATAGCAGTCGAATGACGTAGTTAACATTTATTTTCATTGTCAATCACGAGTCAGTTGTGACGTCTACAATAAGATAAAGAAAGTCAATATTCTCAACGGTGTAATTTTTATTAAGGATCTAGAGTGTAATCTGTCAATGCTATCCGTTTCTTATCATTATTGTAGAAATTATGCGTGAATATAGGTACTTATACATATTTTGTTTTTACCTCGATAAAGACAAATTAGTTAAAAAGCAATATTATAGGTATACGTCGTGTCTTCGTATCGTCGATACCACAGTGCCTAAAGACGAAAGTCTTCAATCAATGCGTCCTACCAGTCATGACATACGGAGCCGAAACGTGGACACTTATGGTACGGCTGGTCCACAAGTTAAAGGTCGCTCAGCGGGCTATGGAACGAGCAATGCTCGGCGTCTCTCTCCGAGATCGAATCCGAAATGAGGTGATCCGGCAGAGAACCAAAGTCATCGACATTGCTCACCGAGTTAGCAAGCTTAAGTGGCAGTGGGCTGGCAATATTAGCCGCAGAACCGACTACCGATGGGGTAAACGAGTTCTAGTGTGGAGACCGCGTCTTGGCAAACGTAATGTAGGGCGCCCTCTGGCTAGGTGGGGGGATGATCTGCGAAGGATGGTGGTAGGAGCTGGATGCGAGAAACCTTGGATAGATCACAGTGGCGAATAATTGGGGAGGCTTACGTCCAGCAGTTGACTGCGATAGGCTGCAGATGATGATGATGATGATGATTATGGGTATATGAATCACTCCGAGAAATTCATTAAATCAAATCAAACATTCCTTTTTACACTCACGCTATACTCCAATGATATGAAAAATATGCTTACTTGCAAACGTCACCGGAAACTTTTTTAATGTTTGGCAGTAGGTACCTGCAAATAGAACACAATATTTTGCATTAAGAACATATTTTGTATTTTGTGCATCAAAACGACAGAAAAGCCAATACGACTTCATGAACAGGGGGCCTAATTTAAAGCAGACGTTACGACCGAAGAGGATTTTCCCTCTTTCACACGCGCTGTGTGTCTCCTTTGTTTGGATGCGACAGGTATATTCTCGCTCGTTACTGGACGACTTTAAATTAAACCACCCAAGGGCCAACAGGGTCCAAAATTGCGTCCGAATAATGTCATCAATGTATATACATTTGGAATTCAGTAAGTAGTAACAAACAGAAAAATTAAATTTTCTGTAAATGAAACTAATCACTACATTGTTATTGTTACAGGTACGTTCTGAAGAATCCCTGCTTGTTCTGGAGTCACCAAGGAATAGTGCACGATGGGTATGAAGCTTTACTAATTTAGGTGGTGGGTAGCTTAAGAATCAGTCTATTCATTTTATGAGTTAAACTTGATCAATTCTAAACAAATTTCTACTTCTACAATAGGTTAGTAAACTACCAAATTAATAGTTCTTTGTCTTAATTATGCATTTTAATATTATTAATACACCATGAATACTAGTAACGCTGTTTTCTTCACTAACGTTTTTATGTTCAAAATGTAATACAAGTAATAACTCCATAACTTTGCGTGCTTGCTACTCTACAATATTTCGAACTTTTATGTCGTTTTGTACGTAATAGAGCGCTCGTTCTTAACACGTATCATGCACGTTTGCATGCAATAACTGATTGACACCGTGCATGCGAATAAGAGGTAAACGCTATATCACTGGATTCTCCGAACAGTCCGTTTAAATACAGAACATTGAATCTAACTGTATCGACATAAATAAAAACATTTATAAATAATAAGTGATTCGTCTGTGTGAATAAATAAAGTGCATATTAGAAAACGTTTGATCGCTGAATAGGTATTTAACTTTGATATTCAGAGTCCTCTAACTTGTTCTAGACTACGCATCAAAATAGGTAAGTTTACGGTGCGCCTTTACGAAGTAAATCAACAAACACAAACAAATATTTCATGTCAGTTTCTTGACAATCGCTGGCATACATGCCAATGCCAGAACATACGAGGTGTTGCCAGTGGCGCCAAACAAAGCTGTTGTTTTCTGCGTCACTGAACCAACAAACGTGCCGCAAAGGAATGTTTCTGTGGAAACGCTATTTACGATCAGATACATAATCGGTGTTTATTGCAAAAATAACGGACGTTTTATGGACACGGACTGGTTACAATGCATAATAATAGCATCGTTTTGATTTTATAACTGTTATATATTTTATATCGTCTCTACCACCAAAATGGCTACTGAACTGTCCCTATTAATTTGTTTTATTATTAAGATTGTTAAAATAACACAAATGTCGGCAAAGTACAGTTTGTTCAGCTTAATAACGTTGAGGAGTCTAGCCAACTTTAACCGTACCTGTGGTGTTGATACATTTAACCACTGAATAGGTAGTTTGCATGTTATATTTACTACTGTCTGTTTGTACTAGCAGTAGGTATCATATGATGATGACACAGGATAAGTTGACAGCAGGCTGACCTTCATTAGGTACCTGATGATCTCTGTTCAATACGTTCATATCTCACCGATAATCTTTGTCGAAATTCCAAATCAAATAACATGTTTATCTACTCTGTTTTCCATATCTAGGCTAATAAAATATTTTCAAAGGTACCTATGATTTAGTCTTTGAACATTTGGATGTGTTATAATAACACATCCAAGTCACACACATCATTTTTTGTGTTAACACACACCATCTCATACTATACATATAGTTGTGTCCTTTTAATTTGCACCTGTTTAAACGTCACAAAAACAACAGGAACTTAATTAAGTACTTAGGTTCAACCTTTAAGTTACCAAAGTAAATACACTTCACTGTAAGCAAATGAAGGCTAATATTTTTATTAATAAATAAATATTTCACAACATCACATACATTGATCCGACTCCGAGATAGGTAGCTCAAGCACCTGTGTTACGGAACTTACGGAAATCAGAATCAACAGTTTTCTTTTGTAAATACATACTTATAATACATAAAAAACACCCAGACCAATACAAATAGACATATTCATTCACACAAATTATTATTATTATTATTTATTATTAGTAATATTACTATCACTATTATAATCAGAGCGACAGAACAACAAACACAATAGTTGAGAACGGTTCTCAAATCTACCATAATACCTACGACACTTTACTTAGTTCTTTAATTAGATCGAAAAAAGGTGTAACTGCATAAATCTACTTAGAGAAGAAACTTACAGAATAAGCATGTTATGACTAAACAGTCTGTCTAAGCAATTTACTTGTAGTTGGTGAAGTGATAATCCTTTGTAATAAAATATATACTCATAAGTATAGGAACTTTCGAATGACGAAGACCACATAAAGCTGAAGACAGTCTCGTTTTCAAGGAATCAGTCTACTATGCATAAACAAACAATATTGTGTCTGACAAAGAAACCCTGTCATTGTTCTTGGAGGCTTATTATTATGCAAATTAAATGAATTGGGATTTTCCTGAATTTATAATGTTAGCAGACTAATCTGTATGTAGATCACTATTGAATTTTCTTAGTGTTTTTGAATATGTACTACCAAACATTTTACTTTTTAATTAGTAAAAATCATCTTCACCTTGTGCCGTGTGGTCCCCGGCAGAGTAGAATAGGCCACCCTCACTCTTACCGAGGTGTCGTAAAAGGCGACTAAGGTAAAGCTGCTGGCATGGTCATCAGGACCCAGAGAAGGAAAACTCTGCATTTATATCTAAACCCTCGCCAACCCGTCTGGCAAGCGTGGTGAGTATGGCAATTACCTCTCATGTGATTGAGGGAGGCCCGTGCCCCAGCAGTGGGGACTTAAATGGGCTGATGATGATGATCTTCACCTTTTAGCGTGAGATTCTCAGTTCCGTCCAAAGCTGTCGCTTCGGAGTCCTTAGACCTTAATCTAGGATTCGATAATTCTGATAATAACAATAAAGCGACTGCCATCTGACCTTTGCAACGCTTAGGGAACTAGACCAACTGGATCACTGTTACACGTTCAGAATAATTATCTCAAATATTGTATCCACAATTTTGAGAAACATTCTTCATACTGTTTACCCTCACCGCCGAGCTAACGGTAGAAAAATTCAGTGGTGCATCCTCGGATTCAAACCAAGATACACCGTGGGAGAGCCTCTATTTTATCCATTGAGCTACCGTCGCTCATATTCAATTATAATTAGTAAAAAATACTGTATCAAATAAATTTTAAGTATATCTAATTATGTCTCTCGGATTCAAACCAAGATACCCCGTGGGAGAACCTCTATTTTATCCATCGAGCTACCGTCGTTACATCATCATCATCATCATCAGCCCATTTAAGTCCCCACTGCTGGGGCACGGGCCTCCCTCAATCACATGAGGGGTAATTGCCATACTCACCACGCTTGGCAGACGGGTTGGCGAGGGTTTTGATATAAATGCAGAGTTTTCCTTCTCTGGGTGCTGATGATCATGCCAGCAGCTTTACCTTAGTCGCCTTTTACGACACCTCGGTAAGAGTGAGGGTGGCCTATTCTACTCTGCCGGGGACCACACGGCCTCACATACCGTCGTTACATATTCAATTTAATAAGTAAAAATTACTGTATCAAATCAATCATAAGTATATCTAATTATGTCTCTCTAAAAGCTTCTATCATTTATCCATTGACAGCTGTTACGAATCTCTGTGTCATTAAACTAATATTATTGATCCCACGTGTTTTAAGGTTTGTTTCATGTCGTTATAACAGCTACATACACAATTAGGGCTTTATTCATAAACGTGCTTAAACCTTTGCTAGCTAAAACGGTGTTATAGCAGGTTTAACGTTTGAATAAGAATAATAATAAAAAGATTTACTCAGTGCTTATTTGAAACAAAAAAAACAGAACATTTTCGGAAAAAGAACGTAAACTTTTTTAACACCGTTTTAGCTAGCAAAGGTTTAACAAACACTTGTGAATAAGACCCATAACGTCTTGGATCAATTTCTTTCCGCATGTTGGCACCAATTAAGACTGTAAAAATGTATAAGTAATTTAAAAGAAAGCCAAACGAATCTTTGATATAGATATTGCAACGAATACTAACGGCTTCTTACCAACAGGATAACAATAATTAATATTTTACAAATTTGTTTTAAGCAAACACGTCTGTCTTATCTTTAGGGGTTATTCATTGCGGTTGTGGCTTATACTAGAGCAAACATTTATGGCACACAAGGAAACAGGGGATTTTCTAGCTTTGAGATGGTCTAGGAAAACAGTGACAACATTATAGGCTAGAAGGTTCGCTAAGATAAAATATTTTCAGCAGTGTTTTTAATTTCACGGGGTAGTTTTCGAGCCAATCTATAAAGTCGTGCGCCTAATCGCTTACAAAGCAAGTGTGCGGAAAATGTTAGCTAGTGTGGTGACAGTTCTATCGATGCATGTTAGTTTATCTATGACTGCACATCCACGCTACGACAAATAAACAAATCACGAAAAAACATTATATTACCTAACACAAGCATTGAAAGATACTTATCATTTAAAGATTAAAACAAAGTCACTCTATTTTTTGTTCTATGATTAACCTGATTTGTAATTTATTTTGTTAAATGATGCAACGCGATCGATATCCATAATTGCCCTATGACTTCACCTCATATTTTTTTGTGAAATATTTTGTCATAATAATCTTTTCCGACCCGTTCAACTATTAAATGACTCACTCATTTAAATAAAGACGATAGTTTATCAAGATTGGAATGCGCTAATCACAACCATATATAATTATAAATTCACTGCTGTTTAAAATATGACTAAAATAAACATGTTAACAATATTGATATACATTCCTTGAATGCCTAGATAAGATAAATCCAGTACATTTCTTAATGGAGACATAAGTGAACAAAAAAAATATCAGCAGGTATACTGTTTTGTATGCACCTTAGAGCAGCTTCCGAGAAAAGGCTTTCGAATGCGTGCTAATATTCGTGAAAGTGCTATAAAGGTAGAACAGGATGTCGTGTGAGTCATGCCGCGGTAATAGAGGCGCACGCGCAGGTTACATCTACAATACTTGTATCGTCGTGCTTGTATGATAAGCGGCCACGTGAATGAACGATGAGTCAGCGATCATGCCAGGCATTCAGGCAGCCCCTTGAACGTAAGTTGAGGAAAATTGGGATTTAAACGGTCTAACGAATCATCTCTGATCAACCGCGTATAAAATTGATCTTACGGTTACCTCATAGCATGGATAAATGCTTAAATGCGCTTGCTTTCGGATTTGTTTATATTAGCGTACCTAAATCTTAAAATTCTAAGCATTTTTCAATAAACCTGCTTTTATTCTTCCAATGGAACACTCGTTGAGGGAATGAAAATATAGTTGACATAATTCTATCCAATACCTATAGATCAATTTTTGATTGTGGAAGTACGCAGGTCAATGAAATTTCTCCGGTAATGTCAAACTTTTTTTAAAGATAGGTTCATTTTCGAAGATTCAGAGATTTGAATTTGTTATATTTTATTATTCAAACAAGAATTTGCCTGCCTGCATATACAACAATATCTACCCGTTGCCGTTGTATTGACATAACACCGACATTTCAAATAACAGCTACCAAAAAAATATCTTCCAAGAAAAAGAAAGAGAAATTCCTAAATTACGTTTTAAATAAATAGCAACAGGAACTTGAAATATTTCCAAAGGTATAAAAATAATTTGTCAAATCATGTAGTCAGAGACGATGACTTAATCATTATTTAACTTATCAACGATGACACAAATTCGGACGTTACAATCATTATAAAATATCAGACCACTTCTCGCCGACTAAACAAGTTTATGAATGAAACTACTCATGCATTTGAGTCATAACTCTGTGTATTTCTTACGGGTTACGTAGAAATGCACTACGAATTGTGTGACTCAAGGTAATGTTGTCACAACTTTTCGTACCTACACGTTGATACATTTTCATGAAGACTACTCTGATTTTAATGTTAATGTTGTTTTGATTCATTTTGGAAATATGAAAAGAATATTAACTGAGGAAAATATCCTTCTTGCCGACATGCTCAATTTACTATTAAAATCTTTTGGTAGTACCTAATTGCAATAATGATGGTGGCGTTAATTTAGCAACTGTATCATTTACACCAATAAAACATTTCATTAGCAACTAATAAAAAATGTTAGGTAATATAAAAATCACAGATGACCTTAATTCGTCAGAAACAGCCAGAACCCATATAGACGTTGCATAATTCTTGACATTCTCACAGATTGACTCGTTCTCCACATGACTATTAATTTCCATGTTGGAGTTTTTTATTACCCTCAATGCTAAGTCAAGTCGTTCGATCTCGATTTTTTGTCAGGTGTTGTATGACAAGTGCTCCTTATACCTGTATTTGCTTAGCAAACCGATGCGCAAGATCATAAAGCTCTTTTTTCTCTACCGCCGTGGTGTCTGCGACGACTTTTTAGCCGCTTAGACTGTCTGGTCTTGTGGTAAAATTAAATTACTCTCGATTTAGAGTTAGTGGCGTAGCAACGATCACGTGTGATTTTTGCAATTCTTTTAAGGTAAGTAAGGTAAGTTTAGGTGATTGTATCATTCTAAATTCTATTAAATATGTTTTAAATTTAAAAATAGCTTTGAACGTTGAATGACATTAAAATTGTGTATAAATATTAAATGCTAACTAATAAATAACATTAGTCAGTCATTATTAATGTTATTAAAATCAACGACTGTTAATTATAAAATTAAAGGATTTATTAATAATTAATGTAAAGAAAATCATTAAGACAACAAAAACATTAAGATAGATTTATAATGATATGATGGTAAACTTATTAATAAGCAGCTAAGACCAGATGGTCGTACACATACGTCTGTTGTTCAAACATCTCAGAACCGACAACCGATACTGGGGTAAACGAGTTCTAGAGTGGAGACCGCGTCTTGGCAAACGTAATGTAGGGCGCCCTCTGGCTAGGTGGATGGACGATCTGCGCAGGCAAGAGCTGGATGCGAGAAGCCATGGATAGATCACGGTGGCGAAAAATTGGAGAGGCCTACGTCCAGCAGTGGACTGCGATAGGCTGATGATGATGATGATGATGTTCAAACATCTAAATGCATACCTATTGTATGTAATTAAAATCAAGTTTTACTATTTTAATCATCCATTTTTCCGTCATATTGTCTTCATGCAAATCCTAAACTAGTTGAAGATTTGAAAAACACACGTGTGTTATAAAGGACCTCTTCTTTTTTGGTCCAAATATGAACGTTCCGGCCAGTAAAAAAATGTATACTGTTAGGACTTGTCACCAGTATTTACTACTAAGGCACCAAAGTTGTAAGTTCATTATCCTTGGTTCTATTTGAGTTCAAATACTTATTCAAGATCTTCATGCATTTTCAGTCAAAAACAAATGATTTGTTCTGCAATAGTTAGACGAGGATTTACATAAGTAGATGCCAGCATCTTGATAACACAATTAAAATGAAAAAGAAACGCTCGCAGATTTGGTAAACATTCAATTTGCCACAGTACCAGTGCAGCGGACTAATCGCAGAGCATTCGTTATACCACAACATAACACTGATTCCTGCTCGGATTATGTTATGAGTCAGACCCCTTTATTTACGACTTTCGAGAAATTATTGACTAAAGCAAAAACCCTCAAACGATCCTTTGTTTGACAAGAATTAAACATTATTTTGTTGAAATGTTTAAAACTATGGATTCATTTTCTGCATGTATTCATTAGAGTATAAATTATCCTAAAATAATTAAGCAAGTGAAATTTATGTTTAAAATAGCATAACGGCATCAAACTATTTCCATAATAGGTATGTTAAAAACTGCAATCATGATTAAAAAAAAACAGAAATCTTTTAGCTAGTCGAATATATCTGATTAAAGTAATATACTTATCTATACATATTAATGCCAAAGTTTAGATAGAACGTAAGCTAAAGCACGTGGGCGTATAAATAAATAACAGTAATATATCAATAGCCATAGTCCTAGCCGACATAATCACTTTTGAAAAGACGGGCTCAATCAA
The DNA here is from genome assembly GCA_019059595.1 of Marasmia exigua. Lineage (NCBI taxonomy): Eukaryota > Metazoa > Arthropoda > Insecta > Lepidoptera > Crambidae > Marasmia > Marasmia exigua. The sequence continues at coordinate 24,786,279 of CM032470.1, forward strand.
ACAACCGACAAATACTTCTAATGCCTTTTAAGGCGATAGTGATTCAAGCTAACGACTCTATCCAATCGAAATCGACGCTGTCACAGTAAATTGTTAGAATCATTAAATAGACCGAATCAGCTAATATAATATTCGTTTAATTATCGATGCTGATGATTCGTTACACGCGGCTGTCGCTGACATTGAAGGGTCGTTGACTCATCTGACACAAGCCGTGGGACTCCCTTCTCTTGTCTTATTTTTTAGGTTAACGTTTAATATTTCAGAATATGCAGGGATTAAGTTTCGCGAGATCAATTTCATGTCACCACTTCATAAAATGTGAACTTCTAAAAAATAAGTCAGCCTACATGCGTAGGCGCAAATTTTAAGGTCCACAAAAGATAGTAAAAACTCAATTTACAAGTATCTACACTAATGAAATACCTAAGAATTCACAAGTCATTGACACTTGAGTCAAGTAACTATTCAAAATATTTATAAACAAAACATGCCGTGACTGGCGTTATATAATCTACCATAACATAACCGAATTTGATGAACCTCTTCGAGTACTCTTCAATTGTTCACACATGTCAATATTGATTTCGGTTGTTCGATAAGATCAGTCAGAGCACCTCATCATAAGTTGTCCATGAAGCGGATGCGAAGGTTCGTGGGTGGAGTCCCCCTCTCCTCACCGCGGGCGGCTCGCCATTCTAATTAGCCCATTGTGGTCGCCAGTAAAGTTTGCGTTGCCGGCATCGGCAGTCACGCCGCTACCGCCGACGCAGTGACACGCGTAGCGAACACTGGCTCATCGGCCACACCACGCGGACCTACGCGACTGTGATGACGATAAGTGATCCCAAGTGCTCTCGGCTATCAATAACCAACTTCACACCATTCACAAGTTTCAACATGTGGATATTCACGATAGACAGACATTTCAATCGGTGCTAAAGTTCTAGTTGTTCGCGCAACACAAGGTAAAGCCATTATGCTCCACTCGCATACTGCTAAAACTGGCACCATTGTAGGATCGAAGGATTCTGTCAAATCACATAACATTTATTCCATTTATATGCTCTATAAATTGTAATCACGTTAGAAATGCCAAGGTTAATACGCATCAGTAAAATATAATCAAGAAGAAAAATTATAGGTAGGTAATTAAAAGACGATAAACTGCTGTAAATGGCAAAGTTCTCAGGAAATGTATGAGAAGAAAAGTGATAATTTGTTATTTGGAGGTCAAGTGATAAGAATAAATTATGCGTTGCACTTATAAGACGGATTTGCCAGAAATTATCCGTTGCGATTGCTATAACTACGCCAGCCTTATCCGAAGTTATTCAATAAAGTTATTTGTATCGGGTGTCAAACGTGAACCGATTGTGCATGCCAAACTAACCTTCGGAAATAAAGTCGCTTGATCGAGCATACAGCATGCACCGCATAGCATCTACACTTCTTAAACGCATTACTTTAATGTTCCCTGTGAAACCATTGGACCTTAGTTTTAGTTTCTGGATATTAAGGTTCAAATTCATTTAGGTACTGTGCACCTAGAAAATGTAATCAATTTCAAAATGGACGATGAATAGCTAATCGTGAAAGCTGTTCTCAGAAGCGAGCATAAAGAGGACTGAGGTGAATAGTTATTGCCTACTTTACCTACTCCAAGTTAACCTTATTTGGTTATATGTAATGCTTTTTACAATGTTCTTTTTGTAAACACTGAAATGGTTTGTTCAGGAAATTTGTGCTTGACGAGGAAAAGCAGGGCTAAGTGATCTATTTTTAACGTGGTCGCATTGAAATGTGCGGCAAATGTTAAGGAATTAATTAACATACATTAGAGCAAGTAAATCTAAGTGCGTTGGTATGTGCCTACTCGCATGTACCTGTTAGGTGCCGTTTCCTTCGAAGCGAGTGATAAAACCAAATAGATGCGATTGCTTGTAAGTGCTCACTTAATAGTAACTCGTCAATATTGATAAAGGCTAATAGTCAAAGTAACTATTTTCATTAGCAACAACCAATTTAGGTATCTGTCGATGTCACGACGTTTTTTGTTAACGCAGAACAGAACAATGCCTACATATTTTTAGTTACCTTATGTATTATACTGTACATTTAATCTAATGCAGAGCTAATTGGAAAATATTAACATAGCACTTATTTTTAAATTTGTTATTTATAGCTGAAGAATTTTCATTGCTCTTAACCTAAAATGCAGCTCTACTATTCTTATATCGATTGTACTTAACATATTTTTCGTTACAAGGTTAATTTTTTCACCTGTAGTTGGAGTTCCAGACAAGATTCGCGAAATCCTAATCACCATGTCATCATTGACTATCTATTATCCTAGTCCGATTAACTTTATAATTTGACATTATCTAGTTTATGTATAGTATAGCGTATGTAACAAACAGAAACAGGTTTCTCTAAAATGAATATCCAACCTTTCAACCAGTTGTCTAAATGCTCTGCAGAATAAGTTTAAAAATATATTTAAGTCTTTGATGTGCTAGCGCAGATATTTATAGGACATAGGATTCCTTAGGCCAACGTACCGTTTGTTTCATGAATATCAAACGGTTCTGCTGCACACTGACAGAGTCGGAATCGATAAATATGCAACAAATTCCAGCTACAGAATATAGCAGCTGCATTTTATAGGCATCCCAAATATATTGTAACGTGGCAATTACTACAGTTATCAAAAAGAGGCAAAACTTATCGCTCGTGTCGGGTCCAGTGACGTACACGACTTCTTAGATTCAATGACCAAAGCAAGGTTAGGAAAGGGAGTTAGGCAAGACTTTTTGTGTAGTAGGAAATTGTACATTATTAGAGTGAAAATAATGAACAATATACAAACAATAAAAGTGAATAATAAACAAACAACTTTATATTAGATCATGGACACAAATTCGGATTATGATCAATATCAATACTAAAAGAAAATTATATAAATACATAAAATCGTTCAAACATATAATCAACTTTTGATGTACCTACATCAATTCAAACATCAAAGTAAAACACACCGTATGAACATTCATTTGATAAAGAATGGAAATGTTTGTATAGATGAAAATATCTGGTTTGCAATGGTGCCATTGAGCGGCTGAAAAAAGTCTAATAGACCTCATTCAAAGACATTGCATGCAACGAAACGTATCGTATCGTAGTTTTTATGTCTGGAATTGTGACCACATTTCTGCGAATCGTGAGTCATGACGAGCACAGACGGGCCTGTTATATGAGTGGATCTTGCTTTTGAATCGACAGCATTACTCATCGAGGCTGGGGATAGCTTGTATCAATGAAGTAATCGGACGTAACCGTTAACGCGATACCAGCAACACCAACAAACGTCATGTCAAAAAATACCACGGGTCTTATCCATTTACTCAGAGCTATGACACTGAAAATGAACAAAAACCTATTTACTTATAGCCTTATTTTTTTAGATATAAAACTGTCTAAATGATTAGCGTTCTATTGGAAAATCCATACCTCTTTAAAATTTTACCTCGGGAAAATCTGTAAGTTATAATAACGATAAAATGACTAGCACGTCAAGGACAAATTTTATCCGTTTTAGATATACAGGCTGTATCTGTGGACATTTACACCCCCTTAACCACGTGTTCTACCAACCGTTCTTACGACTTTTCGAAATTAGTCGAAAATTATTTCGACTCCCCATACAAAATTACCAAGTCACGTGACCGACTTTGTATGAGAAGTTGAAATTTTTTTATGCGAATTTCCAAAAGTCATAGAACAAATGTTGTTCAAAATGGTTGACAGAACACGTGGTTAAAGGGATGTAAATGTTCACAGATACACCCTTTACAAGTAGTTAACACCGTTAACAAGTAGGTACTCGTAACTGTTTGTTTTCCCGGACTGTATTATTATTAAAACGGAAATTGATAATGGTTGAGTAACTTTAAAGTCCACTAGAGATACCATAGCAAATGTAAATAAAACGTTTTATCCAGTGCGTAACAAACTGCAGGATTTTCAACAAGTGTTTTGTTAATAAACCGAGAGACAACACTTATCTGTTAAATGAGTGTTGCGTCGTCGTGGACTAACGATGACGGCTCATAAATAAGCAATTAATTGGTATCACGGCGTTTCGTATCAAATGATTACGATTGTTGTCGGTGTGGCGCGGTGACGCCACGCCGACATGCAGGGCTGTGACATCAGCGCCTCAGCGGTGGACGCGTCAGCAATCGTCACGACGAGCCCCGCCATCAATACGCAACTTCTTAATCACAGGAAAGTCAAACGTGTTAGTAAATTCAAAATAGTCTGCTCCTCCCCTTTATCAATGTTTTCATGAGAGAGCATGCGTTAAGCACTTGTATCATAGATTTACACTAAAGACTCAGAATTGCATGTTAAAATGTACACCTCCATCGATTTCAGATTAGAATTCATTATAACAAGACTCGAAGTTTAGGCTTTCATTTAACTTTACTAAGATATTATTATGTATTTAAAACTATCAAGTAGGTATCTACTTTGTATAGTGTTCTTTGTTTTGCAGTTTAACAGGAAACATACACTAGTAGGTATTAAGGCGCGATTTAATTTACGGAGTTTCTTCAACTATGTTAATTCACATTGTCTGATTTTATCGGACTTAGAATCAGATAACATATATCAATAAAAGAAACTACCAGGTAACTTACGTCTTAATATTTTGTAGCATTAAGAAAGTATCAGTAAAGTACTACGTACTACTTACTAGATAGAGCCTTTTCTATTAGTGTTACGTCCAAATCATAGGTTTATAGATGATCACCCTATTTTTGAAAATTGATACCTACTCATAAAATATATAAATATTGTGATTATTAAACTGACCAAATACTTACATGGACAGGAATATATTTTATTCACTATCAAAGCAAGTGTATGTAAGATGTAAATATGTTTAATAATAAGTAAATTTCATGTGCATTAAGCATTTAATTAACTATAATGAAATACAAAATGTCTAAAAACAAAATCATCACAATATAACTAAGAAAATGTTTAAGGAAGATAAAATGAGAAGCATCACGAACAGCCAACTAATGCTACAGCAGTAGTCTTACTCGGAACACGCTAATACTCATAATGATAAGGATTCCAGTACAGCTATAAAACAACCAACTAATCAAATCTAATTATTGTTAATTATGATTACACAACTCACGCCAGCATTAATATTCTCACAATTTTTCTAAAGTGATATGATTCACAACATTGAATCTATTACACAAGCATATAATGCATGCAACCAATATTCATCTCCTCAACAATTAGACTTATAATGGCGGCTCTGCTTACCCTGCTACGAATTACAAGCGTCCAAGAATTTTACAGTCAATTGTTTTACGTCCCATTGTCTTACGTGTCTATTGATATCAGTTATTGGCGATGACTTGTGGTTGTGACTGACACTTCGGACAGTTGGCATTTGGAGTATTTGAACAGTGGTACAGCCCAAGGGTATTTTGACAGATTGAGAAAATCTGAATGAAATAATTTTCCTAGTACATAAGTTTCTAACGCTGATTTAGAAATTTCTCTACGCATGATTTGCCATATAAGTTACAATCGTCTCCTGTCAATTTCAATCCTTCAACCTTGCAGTGCAGATCTTCATTAACATTCTAATCACGTCTGAATTTTCCCCTACCAAACCGAGGATTTAAAATACCAGACTAAAGGGTAAAAACACAAAGTTAGCAACGCTCACTAGTTCCGTAGGCGGGCACATCAATATGCGTCGTACAAGACTATGCGTTCGACACTTTGGCGCGTGAGTTGTATGTTGATTGAAAGCTGCCGGACTCTCCAATGACTCATTCTTCGATATTAAATTACGTCAAATGGTTCCTTTGACCCTATTCAGTGGGTTCAATAAGTGCTACCACTTGTCCTTGCACTGAATTCAAAGCAGTTAGCTATTCCCAGAACGGCAATAAGTCTGGCACTGACTTACAATAAAAACTATGCATCAGCCTACATCTCGCAGCGGTATCTCTTTTGTCTCAGCAATTTAGATAAGAGCTATTACACGTTCAGCTATAATCGTTTATTAGGGCGTTATCGAACACTTGATAATAACAAATTGCTCTAATCTGAACCCTACGCAATAACATTGCGAATGCCACCTACATGAATATTCATATTTATGCGTATATCGGTAAGAGAACATTAGTGCCTAAGTTATTGCGTTCCCAACATTTCCATGCGCGCGAATTCAATTGTTTAGAAAATTTATTACTCGATTCCGACGTTTCTTTATCCCTTTTGCAATTCAAATTTTATGCAATAGAAAATCAATAGGTTAAGTTACATTTATCGATATTATTTCAAGATATTTAATAAAGTTTTAGTATGATATTGCGACATTGTGAGTAGCAAGCAGCTCAGTCTATTTTATGCCGGTATGAAGTCTTAAGCAAATCTGTATTTTTATTAACTATTAAACAGCTTTATATTGCCGAGTACGGTCGCAAAAAGTAGTTTTAGTTCGAGTAGAAAATGCCAATAATGATAATATTTATTTGTCCTGCTTGTTACAGATTCCCCTCGATGGCAACAACAGCCTGAAGCACAACGGCAGCGCCAAAGACCTGGCCTCCGTTATGGAGAACCTGAAGAAAAGCTCCCTCGTCTCCCGCCAGAACCAAAGCCTCAACACACAAGTTACCAGTTCAGCTCAACAGGTAAGACATATTATCGAATGTTAACACTAAATAATTTTCGCTGTCTAAAGGTTCTAATGTTTGCTCTAGTCTATGGGTTTACTGATGTGTATTTAGGTAATCCTTGGCATGTCTTACATCATCCTAAAAGAATGCGACACTTGAAATAATCGTTTCCTTTCTCTCAGTCTCACAGAAAAAGAAACATGAATACTTTGAATATATTTTTAGTAGATATTATTAATGCACAAAACCAGAAAACACAAATATTCATTACTGGTAACAAATGCTCTTATATACTAAACCAATCTTCCATAGACATCAAAACAGATGTCGATGGCAGTTTTTACCTTGACATATCGGTCGGCAGATAGTACGGATAAGATAAAGACGTCTTGTTTAATTTGTTTCAGCCGTGTTCAATTTCTATCGCCTCTATCAAATTTCAAATGAAAACTAGACCTAATCAACAAAGACACGACCAGAAGCAATGTGCTGATATAATAAAGTAGTTAGGCCAGCCGACAGAGTTTAATTTATGCAAATTGCTGTACAATCCATGAATATAAATACTCCTGATATAAAAGCAGCTCGATTACCCGATCAAGACGTTAATACAGCCAGATCCCGACAGATGGCGTCGTGACTAATTAATATCATACCACATAAAATACTTTAAAATGTTAATTTTACAATCAATATTAAGACATTTAATATTCTTAAAACTTGCTACAACAACATAGCCAGAATATAACATGATTTATTTTTACGAATATTTTGTTAGGTATTTCTCCTAGCTGTGTTCCGGAGACTTAAAATATTTACCTATCTTGATTACGGCAATAATTACAATAATAAAATTATACACTTATCTCGGATACTATGAATAAAAATGGTAATAAAACGTATGAATACAATTTTTATCTTGAAGATTACTTGCTACCTAACGACAAACAGAGGATGTACTACATACCGCTGATAACATAATATGGAAGACCGTAAGATCATTAGAGCGCATTAGAGTTTATAAATACTAAAATCAAAATCTATTAAACATAGAAAACTTGGCATCGTTATCATTCTCCAAGCCAATATTCCAATTCAATAACACAACGAATTTATTGAACACGACAATCTTAACAGCTTTCAGTAATCATACACAAGAAACCTAAATACGTTTTGTCACCACAACAAATTCGTAATAAGGTATATTCATTCATTTAAATATAGATAGTTATTTCAGTATCATCAATCCCGGTTTGTTCATAAAATGGTTTAGTTTATTTGGAAACGTCTAAAACGAGTTTCGATAAAAATAAACAACATCAAATTCCTAATCGTTTCTTACTGCTAATTGAAGGAAATAAATTCTCTATTGTCCGTGTTGGATTTGAAGACGCTCGACGCTCTTCATTCAATCGTATAATCGTTTTCAACATTTATTGCGCTATGTTTTTTTTTATTTTTCGCGGAATTAAACTAATTTAGCAACAGAATGAACTTTCTTATTAGATGGGTCATTAGGCCTTACCTATGCATTTGCATAAATTAGAAATGTTTCTACAGCAACTCTAACAATCTCTGACGGAGTAAACACTTATAAAGCACAGACTCATTTCTTTCTTTTAGGCCAGTCAGGTGTTTCAAGCCTTTCATATCTTTCTAACGAACTATAACTGGGCCACATTTGACACTTCAAAAAAATTCGACAACGTAACCTTGTAACAACGGTCGTTAAATTTCACAATATCTTAACTTTTTAATATTATGTTTGCATTTCAATAAAGACAAAAAAGATAATTTCATGAATTAATTTCTCTGTTAAACTATTTATAAATTTATTAAAATACTTTTCTAGGGAATTGAACGTTGGTACAATATTGTATTTGTCCACCCATTTTCTTTTTAAGATCTAGTGATGTATCCCAAATAATCGAACGAATACAATGTCAATCACGTAGGAATATTCATAAATAATAAATGTAAAGTCACATTCTGATTAAAATAAAACGTTAGGTACTATTCTCTTGTTTAAAAACATGAATACATTAATAACTTTTAAAAAAATGTACATGTACATATGCCTCTCGCTCGCGCTCCGCCGCCTCCTTCGCTGGCATCACGAGCTCGCAATATGAAGCACAGGCCTTCCAGGCATCCTCACTCGCTAATATAGCTCTCGCTTTATATTAGAGAGTGAGAGGCCCTGGCCGACCTTTGCTATCAATGCATGGCGAGCCTGTGCCCACGGCGCACACACCGCCAGGGTGTGTTGCGCCGTGTCCACAGGGTCGCCGCACGTGTGGCACGAAGGCGTCTCCTCCCTACCGATTTTGTGTAGGTAATATCCGAAGCAGCCATGTCCGGTCATTACCTGCACCATCCGGAAGGAGACTACGCCGTGGGCACGCTCAAGCCACCGGTCTAACACCGGGGCGAGCACGTCGAGCGTTCCCCGGCCGTAGCGGGTGAGGACGAGGTGCTCTGACCATCGCCTCCGGAGGACCAAGCGGGCCTTCGTCCGAACGGCCTCCCGCTCGACGGGGTAGAAGGACTCCCCTGCTGCATTTTTCTCCGCTGTACATTCGTACACGGCGTCCGACTCCCACGGGGGGGTCTCTGCGAGCAAGCAGGCCACGTCGAAACTTACTGTACAGTAAGCTCGAGCGACCCGCTGCGCTACCACTCGCTGAGGCCCCCGCAAGAAGGGAAGATATTCCATTCTTGCTAGGGAGACGATTCTTGTCCTTGCAGAACAGTTATTACAATTTAGTGACGATTTTGATTTACATTTACATTATGACCCGCTTGTTCCCACTTCAGGTTATAACATTTTTAATGAATTATGGAGTTTCGTAGTCTATGCGCTCTTTATGTGTGTACTCTAGAATACTCTTAAAATTAACCAAATGTCATATGTACATATAGGGTTAATTTTAAGAGTATTTGAACATCTGTATCTGTACTTATAACACATGAACACGAGCATTCTATTGATTGCGATTCACACAAAAAAGAAATTGATTCTCTCTTTATCTGTTTTTGTATATTTTAAAGTTTCCTTCCAATTCGTAATAAGTAGGTACACTTTGCTACAGACATTTTTACCTACCTAGTTATTACATTAATATTCGTTTATGTGACTCTCATCACGTTTTCCAAACTGATATGTAATACTTTTTTTTCTTATTGCTCAGTTACGCCCATGACCTTGTCATAAAATGTTTAGTAGTAGCTAAATAAAAAATGTCTTAGGTAAATTCAAAAACAGCCACAGAAACTGAGACGATTAGATTTGAGAAAAAAGTTCTCAACCTCGAAACCCCCACGGCCTTGGGTAGGACGTATATTTTCACAACATTAGCATAATTACGACTGCCAAGATCGAATATCAGCAAGTAATTAAAAAGTCATGTTTGTCAGTCGTCATCGTCGACTAGACGCGGCAGGGAGTCCGGCTGGCCGCTCGCCAGTACACCATGGACGTAGGGCGGTAAGGCAGACACTAAAGGCCCTTATTGCTATGCTGTTAAGGCCCCTTCGTTAACCTAATTTTTGAAACCAACTACTTAAAATAACACATCAAATTATGCAATATTATGAAATAGATATCCATCAAATGAGTTAAAGAGGAAATACAGCTTGTTTGTTTTTGGAAAGCTCCTGAACTGTAAATTAGGCCTCATCACAGACGATGAGTATAATAAAAGCAAATTGAGATACAACAGATTTTTTAAGGGCAAATTATAACTTTTGTTTCTTATTTCTTTGAATACAGGAAAATATGAAGCGAGTTTAAAGAGTTAGAGAGGTGCGCACTGGTTAGATATATTATTTACAAAAGTTCCACGTGTTTTGATATTATTATGTATCTCAATAACCAGATCCCCCACGCTTGAAATCTCAGACAATGATATTGTTATAATCATGCTAACATAAAAAATAAGACATTTTTTGCTATTTAATGGGACAAACATGTGCATATCGTCTACTAAGTTTTGAACTGGCGCAAAAAAAAATCAACTCTTTAAGTATCGATAGCTGGATGGGAAGTCAAAATAATATTATTATCATTTTCATTATTCCCGGTTTTTTGGGAATGTTGTCTTTTACAATGAGTAGAACCGATTGCATGAATTTAAGCAAGAGGTAATATAAGATGTGTACACCCAGTGTATTATAAAATATACCGCCCTGTATGTTCCTCTGGTTGGCGAGAGCTTCTGGTTACGAGTTTTGGGCGCGTGGTTCAAGGACATAAATTGTTGCATTCTCGCCCACGGCTATATGTGATTCATACAATTCGCTTCTCAATTATGGCGCCCGACGCCAAGACGACTATTATTTCTTCGGAAATGTACATTCATAACTTCTTTATAGGTGCGGTTGCTTCCGTTCACATGTGAATAGTATATTTCTGCATATTGATTGCAAAATATGACTAGATTCTTACAAAATTTCACCTTCACGTGTTAAATTCATGGGATTTGAACAAAGTCTTTGATAAGGAGTATCACCTGAATAATTACCGAACTATCTAGCACTTCAGAACTTACAGTAGGACTAACCTTAAAGCGTTCAAAAGTCGACGAACATTTTTTCTGACTAGGCCTATGCCCTTCGTTGATAGTTGTACCTACATATATTATCTTTCGTTGTACCTATCTATATATATTCATATTTTCCAATAAAACTATCATCATACGCATTGCGTTTATCCATTTAGTATTCATACGTGCTATTATTTAGGTACTATATATTGTTAACAACATATCGCCCTGTCGATAGTAAATTATACGAACGAATTTCACGCGCTATATTTAAAAAAGCTGAGTTATTTCTGTAATCCTATTTTGTCATAGCCCTGGCTTTATTTACTTCGGTCGTAGGTGCGCCAAGAAGCGTGTCTTCTGTAGCATTGGCACTGAACTACACACTCTAGTCTAGATAACGATTCCGAACGACGAAGACGGCCATTGTAAGTTATCCGTCAGTATAACACAAAAAGGTTAATACAATACTGAACTCATTATCATAGTGTGCCACATTAGACTATAATGTTGCATTATTTATCACTTCATAACTATCTTTTCCATTATAATCACAAACATCGTATATAACAAAGTCGATGTAATGATATAAACACAAGTTTCATTAAATAACATTGCGTTGCAGATGGTGTCCAGCACAACGTCGAGCAGCGCAGCGACGAGCCAGCGCGTGCAGAGCTCGTCGCAGCGTATGCAGCACATGACCACTTCGGAGATGAAGGCAAGCTCCATGAAGTCAGACCTCTCCGAGCTCAAAAGCTCAATCTCCGAAATGAAAAATCTGAGCAACACAGCAGCAAGAAACTTTGGATCACGGTTAGTAACACTAACAACTGAAATCAATGTCGTTTAATCATATTCTTATTTCCAATCTTGTACATACGCTTTAACGTAACACAGACCAGTTAGAACAACTCACCTGAATGGCCTTGGCCGTACGCCAATTCTCTCCCGCTCATTCCCCGATCTATGTTTGCAGTACACACCGACAAACAATGGCAACAACATGGGTGTTCAAAGATTTTCCTAAATAAATTAACTTAAAATTAGCAGTTCGTGTTTCAACGAAAATATAAATATTCAAAATTATTTACTGTTTCTTCAAAGTTCGGTATTGTTGACGTATTATTTTTGCTTTTACGCGATTCCAGATTAAGAAGTTCTATGGAAAATATAGTGGATCAAGATGATTTGGCGGACAGGCATTTGGATATTCGGGACCTCAGTGACATGGGAGATATTGGAGACATGGGAGATATGAGCGAATTATCTGCTGACGGACCACTGGTGACTTTCCCTGAATCTGACACGCCACCGCCTATTGTGGACAAACCATCACTTCTCGCGGCTAATACAGTTGTGGGATCCACCGCTGCCAATGAATTGAAGTACAGCACAGCACGAGTAACCTCAGCAAGCTCAACCCGTGTTGTCACTGATGGATACAGTGCTTCGAAGTCGGCGGCGAACAGTGCTAAAATGCGGCGGCTTCAACACGGGGATGTCCACTACGCGGAACACAGTGCTGCTGGAGCATCACATCGTCTGCTGCAGGCTGAGGGTCTCACAGCTGAACAAAAGGCAGCATACCTACAAGTGAGTCTGTAGCTAATACTAAGTTATCTTGGCTTTTTCTTCCAGTAGGTTTTGATATGATGGTTAGCAAACCAATTATTTGTATAGCTTATGTTTATCGTGACGTGCTCACCTTGAACGCAGTATGCGTTTTTTGAACTTCCCCCTAGTGCTTTTGATGTTATGTGTATTTCAAACGGCTCCTTTCGCTGCAGGGGAATAAAAGAGAGGATGTCTGCAAATGTTTCGTGACAGTAAAGTAGTAAAAAACGTCAGGAACAAATAAATGTCGTTAGATTTGATTGCAAATTCCCATAGTCAACAAAAGGATAACCTAGAACCATAAAGGCGCGCCGAAGGACGCGACCTCGCGTGAGCCCGACAGATCGATAGTCTAGAGCGGCGCCTCAACCACTACACCCCCAAATCGCGCAGTACTGTGCGGCAACTTGCGACGATAGCATCGCTGAACGCGACATTTCACCATCACGCGAGGCTCATAGAATGGTAAACAAAGCATGGCTGCCCGCCTAGTCGCTTTCGCGGGCAGGATGCTGCGGCGTGGAGGATCACCGGGGGCGGTGAGCTCATTTATCTACGTGCGCTTATCGCCGCTTTTACCGCACCACGCTCCTCTCAGTCAGTGCCTGACCGTCGTGCGCGCGAGCACACGCGGAAGTCAATTATTGCGCGTGCGCGAACCAAAGTACACGAATAGGCGTCTTAAATATAGACGCGGAATGTCTGCGGGCGGGGGGTCGGCCCCGTGGCCGGTCCACCGAGGTGTCCTGTCGCGCTTCCCTCCGCAGTCACACAACCCTTTGGTGAGAGTCTACCCTCTAAAACTATCTAACTTCACGTTTTTAGACAAACGTTGTTTAAGTCTGCCTTCATGAAATTCGCCGCGATTGGCCTATATCCAATAAAAACGGTAGTAGTATAATCAGAGCTGTGACGTTAGGCCGTTTTTTTATAATATACTTTTTCCGCATGGAAATTTTCATCTCAGTTGTCCCAACTTGTTGAGACCGTAGACTAAACCTAAATAACGTGGCGCCGTCATTGTAACAACAAATATTTATTTTATGATTCATCACGTAAAAAGTAGTGTGCCAAACTTGCTAAACATTGTTGTCAGTTGAGTGATAACGAGAAAAGATGAACTGTTTGAAGGTCGAATTATAATTTTTAAGATATAATTGTTTTCTTATAACGATGACTCAGAGCTGGTTCACGTATTGTAAGGTCCTTATCTGCGTGAGTGTTTACAACTCAAGTTTAAAGTGTTAAAACGTTGGTATTTTAGGAGCAAAGATCCCTTCGAGCTGGTGAAGTAACAGCACAGGAGGCGAACAACATGTCCGCGTCAAGTTCTCGGCTGCAGACGGAGGCGTTCAGCGCGGAGAAGAAGGCGATGGCGACAGCGCAAGCGCGGCAGACCGTCACCTCCAGTGGCATGTTTAGCCACAAGGAACACTCTACTATCGCACAGTCAAATATGACAATATCAAGCAAAAATATGTCCACCAAATCAACATTACTTTCCTCGCAAGTAAGTAAACATACCTTACCATTGGAAATTAGGTAAACATAGGTACCGTGATAAAGTCTTAAAATTGAGAACTCTAAGCATGAACTCGAAAACGTAGCGTAGATCACACGTCAACTTGTAGCAGTGTGGTTGCGAACATTAAGAAATGCCTATGTTCAGCACGAATCAACAATGGCTGAGGTTAGGTAAGATTAACAGCCAGATAAAAATAGAATTTTACTGTTCTATTGTCTGTTACAAATGCCAGAAACAATAAACTAATCGTGTTCTGGTATACTGGAAACATTAATCAAAGTGTTCTTACGGCTTCTTAAGATACACTACTAAGAAAATTACTCAAATAAGTTCATTGTCATCAACTGTTTTTAATACAGTTAGTTATCAAATAAGTACAATAATGGCAATAAAAGTACTGGAGTTAAGTAAGTTTCATTGTATTCAGTTCTGTAGTGTAAGAACTCGTGTTAATAATACATTTTATTGAATTTCAGATGAGCCAAATGTTGAACGGAACTAAACCAGGAGATGAAGATCTCACCAACCTTACTTTTGAAGATTTAGACAGGCTAAATGCAAACTCAAACCAAGGCGACGTAGACAGTGCAATACAGAAGTATTCTTCAAAAGTAAATGCCTTTATTACGTCAATTAAGAACAATCAGGTAGACATGAAAAATGCATCCGTACAATTTGACAAACTAAACGAAATGGTAAGAAGAGCATGGGCAGTCCCAACCTATGGCCATGAACTAGGATATTCACTTTGTAACACGCTGAGGATATCCGGTGGACTTGACATTCTAATGGCAAACTGTTTGGAAGCTAGTAATCCCGACTTGCAATTTTCATCCGCAAATCTCCTTGAGCAATGTCTCACAACTGAAAATAGAGCTCACGTCGTAGAAAACGGTCTGGAGAAGGTTGTCAACGTAGCCTGTGTTTGCACCAAATATGCAAACTCAGTTGATCACTCAAGAATAGGTACTGGAATATTGGAACACCTGTTCAAACACAGCGAAAGCACGTGTAGCGATGTAATTAAACTTGGAGGTTTAGATGCAGTCTTATTTGAATGCAGAAAAAATGATGTCGAAACTTTGAGGCACTGTGCAACAGCTCTGGCGAACCTTTCATTATATGGCGGTGCAGAAAATCAAGAAGCCATGATCAAGAGAAAAGTACCCATGTGGCTATTCCCCTTAGCTTTCCATAACGATGACAATATCAAATACTACGCATGCTTAGCGATTGCAGTTTTGGTAGCAAACAAAGAAATTGAAGCAGCAGTTCTAAAGTCCGGAACACTTGATTTAGTGGAACCATTTGTTACAACGCATAATCCGTCTGAATTTGCTAAATCAAACCTCGCGCACGCTCATGGTCAAAGCAAGAATTGGTTACAAAGACTAGTACCTGTGTTGAGTTCGAAAAGAGAAGAAGCGAGAAATTTAGCAGCATTCCACTTTTGTATGGAGGCTGGAATTAAGAAGCACCAAGGAAATACGGAAATATTCAGAGAAATTGGTGCTATAGAATCTTTGAAAAAGGTTGCCAGTTGCCCTAACGCAGTAGCATCAAGGTATGCAGCACAAGCTTTAAGGCTGATCGGGGAGGAAGTCCCGCACAAACTGTCTCAGCAAGTTCCCCTCTGGTCAATAGAAGATGTACGAGAATGGGTGAAGCAAATAGGATTCTCCGAATATGCAAACAATTTTTACGAGAGCAAAGTAGATGGTGACTTATTGTTGCAAATATCAGAGGAGAATCTTAAAGAAGACATTGGACTACAAAATGGAATCAAACGGAAAAGGTAGATATTTTAATAGGAAAAAAAATTGTTCTAATCAGTAATTAATACAACATAAAACGTCTTGTAACATATGACATATTCTAAATTTTTTTTTACAACCAACAACAATATTTCAGATTCACAAGAGAGCTTCAACAACTGAAGAAAATGGCAGACTACACTTCCAGAGACAGAAGCAGCTTGAACGATTTCCTTCAGTGCATCGGACCAGAATACACCTATTTACACATACTCCATGCTAAACGCTGGCGTTGACAAACATTCAATTCGGGGTTTGAGCGACGAACAACTAGAGAACGAATGTCGGATTGTCAACAGCATCCACCGGCTGCGGATACTAAACGCCATCAAAGGTAAGAAAAAAGTAAATGGGCCAAACCAACGACTTCCCCCGCGATTGCGTAAACGAATCTATTATTGTACACAAACACGCTGGTTTATTTATGATATAGCAGCATAAACCCATTTTCCTATGGCTATAAATACCATGCCGTTAGTCTCCGTTCATAAATTTTGTTCGTAAATCTCTGCTAAAATTTACAATCAAGAAACTAGATCAGTCATTAAGTAATTACAATGTGATGCTTAAAACAATTAATTTCTTTATTGCAGCGTACGTGAGTACACTTCCAAGCAAAGGTGATGAAAACATGGAGAAAAATTTGGACGTGTTTATCAGTTACCGCAGATCAAACGGTTCCCAACTGGCTAGTCTACTCAAGGTCCACCTGGAACTGCGTGGATTCACCGTGTTCATTGACGTTGAAAGACTGGAAGCCGGCAAGTTTGACAACAATCTGCTGCAGAGTATAAGACAAGCGAGACATTTTCTACTTGTTTTAACACCTAATGCTCTTGACAGATGCAAAGGCGACAATGAACAGAAAGACTGGGTTCATCGAGTAAGTCATCTCACTTCTATAAAATAACAATAATAACTCAATTTCGAAACTAAAATATGTAATTTTAAATTCATGAAATTTATTTCAAACAACAAGTAGGTAAACCATTTCACTCTAATTGCAGGAAATAGTGGCAGCTTTAGAATCAAAGTGCAATATAGTGCCGATCACTGACAGTTTTGACTGGCCCAATGCAGAGGACTTTCCTACAGATATGCGGGCAATCTGCCACTTCAACGCGTTGCGGTGGATCCACGATTATCAGGACGCTTGCGTTGAGAAACTAGAAAGGTATGATCCGCACATATACCTACATTATAAAGCAAAAAAGTTGATAGGTATCCTATTTTGCAAATAACGGATGTATCTAATACATTTTCCTTTTTACAGCTTTCTCAGAGGAAAATCAAATCTCGCTAACCGTTTGGATGGACAGTTGCGAAGAGGGGATGTCAGTGCCCCCGGATCAGCGGCCATCGGCCGGGTGCCCCCTAACTACCAACGCATGGCCTCTTGCGAAAGCAGAGGGAGCGATAAAGCAGATTGACTAGAGGCAACCATACACGCACTACCGCCTGTTAGGTAAGCATCTATCGAGTAAGGCAGATTATTATGACTATATAAATTCCAAACTAGGCGGGGTTGGCCTCGTCACTTTTTTCTCTCAAACGTACGAGTACATAGTAAATTTTGCCTGCAACAAGTTGCAGTGTCAATTTCGAACCAAAATCATAAGAGGACTAACAAACCTATTCTGCACAATATCTAAATCTTATTCTCCTTCTTACAGACCACGTCGAAGCCGCCAATCATCCTTAGAAAAAGCTTTGCCTGCAATCTCACAAAGCTGTGATCAACTATCAAGTAGTAGCACATCAAAAACTGCGTCCCCAGAGAAATCACTTTTCAGCTTACCCGAAAGACTTTACGAGAGTAGCGACAACTTAGACTGCAACGAAGCGGAGAGAACATCTCGAAGATGTAGAAGTTGCGAGGGTATCCTGGATGCGGACGAACAAGCGCACGCGCAGCTCTCTCTGCCCATCCTTCTAGACGTCTCAACTCAAACAAAGAAGAAGAAGAACGTCATGGACAGATGTGTGAACAAAGTGAGACTGTGCTGATGTTCGGTGAACATGTGTTCGAGCAATTCGAAAGCAAACTCTGCTTGTAGAGTGTGTATGGTCAACGACTGCCTTAATTGGACTTTTCACATAATGTGAATCTTATTATAAAGTACAAAAGTGTGCACAGTGTGTAAATATTTCGTGTATGCCAGTTATAATTAGATAAGTTAGTTTGAACACAGCAATTAATTGGTAATCTAAAATAATGTAATCTCAATGACTGCATGTGGAAGATTTTACCGCAATATGACAAGTGATTGCTAGTATTGCTACCCTGCCGTGTTTTTAGAACACAGCACGAGGTGGCAATGATGTTATTATTATTATGGCAGTTTTGCTATTTTTGTATTATGGCAATCCGCTTAGCATTTTATACACTCTGGCAATTATTATTGTTTTATCTCTCTATCTTTTTATTCTCTGTAGAATTTATGTAAAGAATTTATGGATGTATTTTTTTTTTGTTTTAGTTCTTGCCAATGAAGTATTTGTGAAAGCAAAAATTATACGAAATTATAATTTGCAAATGTGATAGCCCTAGATCTTTTATTTTAAGAATATGAAATTTATAGTTGAAAATCAAATCAAAATCAACTTGAAATCGAAATGTTGCTAGTACCTACATAATTTATTTCTTTCTTCTCCACTTTTTATTCGAAATTATTTTTAGTTTATTGAAAATTGTACAAAATTTTATCTTAGATTATACCTAGTTTTTTAATTTAGTCATTCATTTTAACATGTTAACCATAATAAAATAACTTTACCTTGTCGAAATTATATATTTATGTACTAGCTCTAACCACAAAATAAATGGTATTAGTAAAAAAAATATCCTGATGATTTATTTTCTATGTCAATAAAAATGAAACGAAACCCCATCCATAGTAAAAAAATTTCAAGTTACAGTGATGGATTGGAAATGGAAAGTATTATACATATTGAATTGAAATACTCATAGTTTAAAATGTATAGTCAAGTTTATTTATCACACATACCTACTTTTTTAATACAAATAAATAAAAGCTACATAACAATTAACATCATAATCATATACTATTCGATTTTTTTAATAATACAATATAGCTACAATAAAATAAGCTACAGTATTATATCTTTAATTTACAAAATACATTTGAGAGTAATCTTGTTTACGTTACTTATTAGATAAGCAAAATTATTTATATGAATATTAACTCCATATACAAAATAAATATGTGGTATTTTAACTTCTACATACTCCACATAAGTATATAAAATTACTGCCTCTCCTTAGCTGCTAGAACTACTCATATGATGAACCACATGTACTATTTTGGTGGACATCTGTGAAAGCTGGAGAATTTTTTTCATATTTTTTCTAACATTCATATTCATAATGTAAAAGCAATATGTATACAATAAATTCATTATTCAAAGTAACTTTAGACTCCGGAGGTTAAAACGTAATACATATAAATTGGCAAAATAGAAATGGAGGACGGTTATCGGCCATGAAGTATGTTGCGCGTGATTCCACCAATGTGGGAATCTAATTTGGATCATTTACTTTACTATAAATATTTGTCAGTCAGAGGAATTAAGATACACTCTTAATAAATACATAGTAACTAGGTTTGAAAATTTCTATCAGTAACCAATCATCCTTGTCAACCTCATAATATCAACCAAAATAATTCTATATATTCTCACTAGCTTACACAATAACTACATCTACATAAATAACAGTAATATCATAAAGTTACATCTATAGAAAACGAACATTCATCACAGCCAATAATCACTTTAGGCGGCATAGATTCTTTAGCCTCCAACGAGTAAGTCCCACCACATCTACAGGTGTACGAATAAATACCTTCATCAACATCGTAGTCCATGTCTTTCACTGAAATAGCCTCGTAAATAAGCAGCTCCGAATGTTCGTGGCACGTCAGTTCAGCGTCATATTTTTTCCGAATAGTAGCGTCACGAAGAACAGACCAAGCTTTTTGCACAAGCAGAAACTTAGCATCAGATTTCTCTCCCTCTTGTTTGTCCGGATGCAACATTAAAGCAAGGCGTTGATAGTTCTTCTTTATCTCATCTGTCGTGGCTGTCCTTTCGGACTCTAGTATTTGGTAATAATCTGTGAAACGAGTATCTTCTTCCATAGTAACTTAGTAATTTTTAAGTTTAGGTAGTGCGCAGCCTGCGATTCTCGAGTTAAGGACATGAATATGTGATTAGATTAATATAGTAAGTTAAGGTAAATTAATAAAAAAAAATAGGGACTAAATGTATTCTAGTCTTCTTATAGCACAATAAAGGTTTTTCTTGGTCTGTGCAATAAGTATTTTTTTGTGAGGTTATTTTATTACACATAACTATATTGTAGCAAGCTACATACAAAGTATTTTTATATTGTGCCTATTTGTACCTATTTTATTATTTACATTTTTTACAGCGTGACATTGACAGTTGCTTTTTTTATCTGTATGTGGCATTGTGGCATTCAAAACGGGCTTAAAGGTACTGTTACACATGCTTATTTCCATGCTTAAAGCATGCTTCTTTTGAGCAAGTGCTAGGTACTTAGTAGCACGTGTGAACGGATGTGCTACAAATAAGCATGCTAAAAATGGGTAATAGCATGCTTATTTATAGCAAATGTGGACAGTTCCTTAAGCATGCTCATATTTACCACGCATAAAAAGCTTAGACAATTTAACACGGGACGTGGTATAGGGCAGATCTAGTTTTCAACATTCTGCCAAAATGCGCGGGGGTTGAGTTTAGTGATGTTCAAGGTATGAATAAACGAGTGACATTCTGGGAGTTGGTTGCATACATTATGTATGCAACTAACTCCTAGAAGAATAAAATAGATAATAGATAGATAGAATAAAATAAAATGGTGTTATTAGGTACATGTACAAAGGCATTGAAAATGCTTATTTATAAGTAATGAAATGAAATGATGATTTTTGTTTACGAACATAGGTGAATCACTTGCTCACAGCAACGAAAATGCAGATAAGTACTAGAAAATGTATACCTAATTAAATATATCGGTTGGGCTAATGGTCTAGGCGGTCACCACCAGGATGGTGAAAGGGTTGGATTTTTGAAACAGTCAAGCAATGTTAGTAGTAGTAAAAATGTAATATGCATCTAAGGGCTGTGCGTAGAAAATTTGCAAAATATTTCAGGATCTGATGGAATCTTAGAGAAACCGAAGTCTTCAATAACTGATCGCAATAGTGAAACATTTATTATTCATTCCTTTTTATTATTGTCACGCCACTAATCATCATCGTGCACCATCGTGCAACATCGTTTATTCGTACCACGATATCGCCTATTGTTTTTGGGGTTATTTCTGTCGTCAAATATGTAGATGAATTATTATTCCGTGAAATATTCGTTTATTTTATTAGAAAATTACTTATGAATCTTAAGAAAGGTAAATTAGATTTTGCTGTTCGTCGTTCGGAAGTAAAAACTTCACAACAACCATTTTGACGAGTTCCGCCCAGCGACAGATACGAATTTGAAATGGCGATTGATCGCGCCGATCTAGTTTTAATAAAAGTACACGAACGTTTGTTCATGTACTTTGGCAGAGAGGAACGCAGTCCACAGTCCACACACGTCCGTGTTAAATTGTCTAAGTTAAAAAGCTACAAATGCTACAAATGAGCATATGTAACAGTAGCTTTATAGTTCATACATAGTATATGCCCAATACTTTTTGTTGGACCGTATTAGCCATAGCCATCATTCATTCATTCACCGGATATGGCGAATAATCTGTTAATGTCTCACTTGATTTTGATCTGTCTGTATTTTTTATTCTTGATCTGTGGTTGGTAGCAATGTCAACAAATTGAAAAACAAAGCGGTGGATTTCAATATAAAATTGTTTTTGAAATAAAATTAAACTAAAACAAGTTCCAAAGTTATTATAATAAAACGAAAACATTTATATTCAAAGAAAGTGATACTTGATTTGAGCATTTAAATAATAACCTAAAAATGCCGACTTGGAATCAAATACAATCACAACTTCGGAACCCAAATAATCCTGTTGTGTTTTTTGATATTACTGTAGGGACCACGGTAAGTTTGAATAATATAATGTTAGTACAGTAAAACAAAAAATATACTTTAAAACATAGTATGTTGACGTAATAAAATATTACAGGAAATTGGGCGGATGATTTTCGAATTATTCGCGGATGTCGTACCAAAAACCAGTGAAAACTTCAGAGAATTCTGTACCGGTGAATACAGACGAGATGGAGTTCCTCTGGGTTACAAAGGTGCTACATTTCATAGAGTTATTAAGGATTTTATGATACAAGGAGGAGACTTTGTTAATGTAAGTAACTTGTAATATAATTAGATTTTAAGGCCATATGTGTATTATTTAGTAGGTATTTTGTGTGCCTGCTCTACTTATTTCATTGCCTACCATATACCCCATATGAATGAAAATGATTACCTGTATGATACTATGTGATTAAAAACATGAAAGTTTTTTTCAAACGAACGAATATTCACTTTAAATGAAATTAAAATTTTTAGGTCTTATATTTTGTATTATAGCTTTTACACAACTTGTTATATTTCAGGGTGATGGAACTGGAGTGATGAGTATATACGGAGGGAGCACATTTGCTGATGAAAACTTTGCCTTAAAACACGATTCTCCAGGGCTGTTATCAATGGCCAACAGTGGAAAAGACACTAATGGTTGTCAGTTTTTTATAACTTGTGCGAAAGTGCAACTTCCTTGACAATAAGCATGTAGTGTTTGGACGAGTGATAGATGGTTTATTAGTCATGAGAAAAATAGAAAATGTACCCACAGGTACCCAATAATAAGCCTAAAATACCTGTAACCATATCTCCAATGTGGACAGATGTAAATAAAACCAATTTTTAAAATTTTAAAAATGTAATTATTTCTATTTTAAAACAAAAAAGCTATGCTGCAGGTAATAATGTACACACAATAAATTATTATTTACAATGTCATCATTAGTTTATCACAATAAATACTTAATTTTCACTATAGGTAACTATGCTATTACACCAATGTAACATGCAAAGGGATAAACAAAATATATTTCTACCTAGTGACAATCTTTTTGTCAACTTTTAATGGCCTGATTGTTTACAAGCATGTTCCTAGGTTGCATTGTGGCTGGCCCAAATCTCCTTCCAACTTCTCTAATAAAAGCACCTTCCATCTGTCTTGCAACTTGATCAAAGAATAAATTTGATAAGTGAGAATGGAATGCGGACCGGAATTCAAATGTTATCTGGAAGTCTACAACGCATGACTGCTGTTCTCTCTTGAGCCCTGGACTAAATCTCCAAACAGTAAGTAAATGATGGAATAATTTACCATCTAAACATTCTGCTTTTACTAAATGAGGCTTAACTAATGTGACATTTGAGGTGTAGCTTTCATTGATGGGTGGAAACCCAACAATCAGGTCAGCTCTTAGGCGGCTTGGAGTTTTCAGTAGTACAACAGATTTCTTGCACCATGGGACAAACTTGTGATAATTCTCAACATCAGAAACTACTTCAAACATTTGTTCCATTGAGTGGCTGAAAAAGTAATATACAATTTTCATTACAATTTCAAATATGAAAAGAAATATTTCTACACACTTAAGATGAAAATAATATCATCAACATACTGAGCCTGACAGTTTCCAGCTCAATGAATATATACAGTATGAGCAAGCAATTATGATAATCCAGTTTAGAATTCAACAGTTGAGTGGGTGTGGAATAACATTACCAATATTCACCCCTAACCAAATAACCATCATAAGAATAATTGGTAAAAATGAGCTAACAATTAATTGGGCTTGAGTCCCAAGCACAAAAGTATAACAGAAAACATTTTCAACAGGTTGTGAAATATTAAACCTCACTCAGTTAACTGTGTTGACAAACAAGAATCTGTTCTGACTCACCCCACCAACTGTCTCCCACAATACTCTCTTGTTCTACTTTGTTGAGGTAAATTGAAGAAAGCACGTCTTTGCTCCAACGCATGGCAGTGACCGTGATCGTCTAATCTATTTGCGTAATGACCCTGAAAACTATAGGAAGGAAATATTCATTTTTGAAGGGCTTATTGAAATCACTACAAAAAACATACACACAGCTTCAAAGTTTTATGGTAGTGTAATAAACATTATGCATAGTAAAAACTAATATTTACCCAAAAAATCCTGGTTTTGAAAGCAAAACCCTTGGTAAAACTAAATATGACTTCGATAGAATCATTGTGCTTCAGTCAAAAAAAATCTATCTTTCTGGAAGAGTATAACTAGGACACATGTTCATTGACGTATCATCTTGATCTTGAAATCGCTAGAATTTTAATCAAAAAACGTCTCCATTAAACCGAATTTCCGAAATCCAAAAATTAAGATGTGAGACGAGATTCTTCGCAACACTCAAACGTCAGTGAGTGAGTGAAGAAGAAAACGTCATTGTCACAGGTCACAGAGTACCTACTTTGTAGTACGTCAGTCAGTGTCAATGCAGGAGCCCAATTCTCGGGTTTGTGACATTTTGAGAACATGGCGGATATCACCCGAAAACCATACAAAAAAACTATGTTTTAGTGATATATGTCGTATGAAAATAAATGTCACGAGCCCGAGAATAGGGTATTTGACTAAGCTCGAGATTTTACAAAATATAAATATTTTATCAAAATATAGGTAGACATGTGCCAATAGCAAAAATTCTCAATTAAAAATATAACGTCTAGCCGGTTTTATGGTCATTCAAAGATTCGTGGGCAAGTCCATTTTAAAAGTATGAAACTATTAAAAAATAATTATACCATTGAATAACCCATACAATTTGCACCAACTTTTATAAAAGAACCATTGACATAAACGAAACATTTGATATAGCTACCATATAAAATTAAAATGAAATGCATACAAAATACAAGCGTGTGACGTCACATCTTCGTAGCCATTTGTATGGAGCGTTTTGGGTTTGCCCAAAATAATGTGATTTTAAAGTTGTGATATCTCAGGTAGTTTAAATGAGAATCAAGTAATTCTTTCAACGATGTTTCTATCATTGAGAGGTCTTTTGATTACAAAAATAAAAACAAAATAGTCAAATACCGTATTGGGCTCTAGGGCGGCATCTTAAGTCTATGGTCTCATGCATGTCTTATGTCTTTGTCTATGATGAGAGCTCTCAACGCAAAAATGGCTCAGAACAATAAAGATGAATGGAACGAACACGAAACTTCCCTAGCGGCGATAATTGGAAGCTCTTTAAGAACGACACTTAGCTTTATTTTGAAGTAATGTTTGGTCAAAAGTTTTGATTTATTCATGTTCACGATTACATAATATAAACCGGCTGCTAATAAAGCAGAAATACGAAATATTGTTGCGTTTCTCAAAGTGATTCGTACGCAGCTTCGGAAATAAGTTCCCAAAAGACAAAATTATGAAGTTAAACATTTAATATTGAAGACTGCTTTAAGAATAATCAAGCCAATTTCACTAGAAATGAGTTTGTTTTCATCATTTTCAGGCTACAAACTATTTTCTAAACAGTAAATAAAATTTTAATACGTCCAATAAAATATTAAGTACCAACACACAGCTTTACTTTTTTTTTTTATTGAAAATTGTGTCATAATTACATATTATAATTCCATACTCGTTAACTAGCCTAGAATGAAATATTTCGAAATATACAATAACTAGACAATAATAAAAACAAATCATGATTTTCATCAAATGAAACTCTTTAAATATTTTCCTGCTTCACTCTTTAATATTTCTTCACCAGAACGCAATGGTCGTATATTCCGCGGACGCTTTTATTACTTATACCTATTATTGATATCACTATTGTGACCGAAACACATTTATCTCAAAAATGAAGAGAATATCAATCACTTTCCCGAAAAGCTGTATGGAAAACTTTAAATTTGTCTGTCTTAGACAGCAGCTACCAAAATTTACATCAGGTGCCCAATTCTCGATATTTTGATATTTTGAGAACATGGCGAATTGGGCTCCAGGAGCCCAATTCTCGGGCTCGTGACATTTATTTTTATACGACATATATCACTAAAATATAGTTTTATTGTATGGAGCCCAATTCTCGGTTTCGTGATATTTTAAAAACATGGATATCACCTGAAAACCATACAAAAAAACTATGTTTTAGTGATAAATGTCGTATGAAAATAAATGTCACGAGCACGAGAATTGGGCTCATGGACCCCAATTCTGGGGATTTCGAAATGAAAAAAACATGGTGGATATCACCTGGAGCCCTATTCTCGGGATTTCGATTTGAAAAAAACATGGCGGATATCACCTGAAAACCATACAAAAAACGATGTTTTAGTGATATAAGTCGTATGAAAATAAATGTCACGAGCCCGAGAATTGGGCTCCTGAAAACCATACAAAAAAACTATGTTTTGGTGATATATGTCGTATGAAAATAAATATCACGAGCACGAGAATTGGGCTCCAGGAGCCCAATTCTCGGGACGTGCGATAAAATGTCGTACTTTCTGGAGCCCAATCTTGGAGCCCAATTCTCGGGCTCGTGACATTTATCATCATACGACATATATCAACAAAACATGGCGGATATCGTATGAAAACGTTTTTGCTTATTCTCACGATGTCGAATGGTGACATATGTCTCATATTTTCGTGCGACACGTATCGTATGGTCTTGACCATACGATATGAAGTATCACGGTGATTTTGGTGATATTTCTCTAATTCAACGTGACGTTTGAGTCGTTTCGCGTTTTGTTGTTTATTGACGTTTGGTTGTTGAAATCACATAACAAGTTTAAATTTACTGCACAAGCTAAGAAGATGATTGATTCTCTGTGTAAACGATTGTTTAGCTGAAATTTGGAAATTTTCTTATATTTTCTTTAATTTGTACAAATTTTCACCAGTATTACCTACATACCTTTAAATATTCAATCAATCAATCAATATACATATTTATTTCGTGCTACATTGGGTACAAAGTAGCTTAAATAATGAATGTACGTACATAAGATGTTATTAATACAATGTAGCGCCCTGTAAGGGCATAGCAATGTTAATCAATCGTACTTTACATTATAATTACAAATTACTATCTTGAATGCTAAATTTTGCTTATTACTACAATTTAAAGAAATATAAATATTATTGCACTATTTTTGTTACTTATCTGTATTATTCGTCACTAAGCCTTTCTATCTCAGTAATAAAATCAGTGTAAAGAAAATTCTTTATTTAATTTTTTTTCTTTTAACGCGTCTTTTTGCCACAGTTGCCATCTCTTTTTGCCACAGACTGAAAAGAAATCTTTTGGCTTTCGGTCAGTGTAACGGAATTATAATTTAAGAAAATCAATTTTCTTTTTCGTCTTTTTTTGTCGTATTTTAAAGCAGTTATGATAATTATGGTGTTATACAAACATAAAATTGACTGTTGATATAAAAAGGCTAGAAAATGTTGAACTAATACTTAAACAATTAACATTAAGATTTCTCGATTGTATATTTGTGTCAATCAACAAAATGGAACGTATTAGCGGAAATGATATGGGTCACATTCTCTATGGAAGTGACTTTTACTGTCGCATGGGCACGAGAATAGAGTTTTTTTACTTTTGTGACATTTTGGTGACATTTTCGTACGACATTGGACAAGTGACATTACAGAGAATACGACATTTTATCGCACGTCCCGAGAATTGGGCTCTTGGAGCCGAATTCTCGTGCTCGTGACATTTATTTTCATACGACATATATCACTAAAACATAGTTTTTTGTATGGTTTTCAGGTAAAATCAGCCATGTTTTTTCATATCGAAAATTCTGAGAATTGGGCTCTTGGAGCCCAATTCTCGGGCTCGTGACATTTCTTTTCATACGACATATATCACTAAAACATAGTTTTTTTGTATGCTTTTCAAGTGATATCCGCCATGTTTTTGAAATGTCACAAACCCGAGAATTGGGCTCTTGGGCTTGTGACATTTATCATCATACGACATATATTAACAAAACATGGCGGATTTTCGTATGAAAACGTTTTTGCTTATTCTTGTGATGTCGAATGGTGACATTATGTCACATATTTTCATACGATACGTATCGTATGATCTTAACCATACGATAAGAAGTATCATGGTGGTGATATTTCTCCAATTCAACGTGACGTTTGAGTCGTTTCGCGTGACGTGACGTTTGGTTATTCAAATCACATAACAAGTTTAAATTCACTGCATAAACTAAGAAGATGATTGATTCTCTGTGTGAACGATTGTGTAGCTGATAATTTTAAATTATCTTATATTTTCTTTAAATGGAACAAAGTTTCACCTTTATTTATTTGTTTTACCTACATTAAATCTTTAAGCCTTTTCATCTCAGTAATAAAATCAGTGTAAAGAAAATTCGTTATTTATTTTTTTCTTTTCAGGCGTCTTTCAGCGCAGTTGAAATTATTCACGATCTATGTTAAACAATTTTAGGGTTAAAATCTCTCGGCAAACACCTATACTATTTATTTAATACTTATAGTTAACTGTTTGGTTTGCTTTTTCACTCGAATTTTGGATTACCGCAAAAAGCTTTTAGCGTGAATCAATTTTTCGCGTACAAAAACGGACTTAACATTTGTGCATGGTTATTTAATAAATAGTATAAGTGTTTACCGAGAGATTGTAACCCCATAATTGTTCAAAATAGATCCGGTTTAGAAGCTAAAAATTAAAAACGATTGGCGTCGCTAGTGTGCCCTACCCGTCACCTTAATAAGTTTATAAATAGTTTAACAGAGAAAGTAAATCGTGAAATTATCTTTTTTGTCTTTATTGCAATAAATAAAAGCAACCATAATTTTAAAAAGTTAAGAAATTCTGATATTTTAACATTAAAAGATTGATAGATTCAATGCCCGATATTACAAGTTTACATTTGTGAATTTTGATGAAGTGTCAAATGTGGCTTATTATTTTGGCCCAACTTTAAAAGCTGTGTGTAGGTACTTAATAATTTATTGATTGTATTATGATGTTATTTACTGTTTGGAAAATAGTTTGTAGCCTGAAAATGATGAGCACATAATCATTTCTAGTAAAATTGGCTTGATTATTCTTAAAGTTTCTTCCATCCAAATGTTTAACTTACATGTTTTGGGAACTTATTCCCCAAGTTGCGTACGTATTACATTGAGGAACGCAACAATACTTCGTATTTCTGCTTTATTCATAATCATCATCATAATCAGCAACCCACACTCGTCCACTGCTGGACATAGGTCTCCCCTAATGCAGGCCACTGCTCCCGATTTTCGGCCACTCCCATCCAGCCCACACCTACCAGCCTTCGAATATCCCACCTTGTCGCAGGGCGTCCAACACTACGCTTACTGAGTCGCGGTTTCCACTCAAGGACTTTACGGCTCCAACGGCTGCGACTCTGCGGCTAATATGACCAGTCCACTGCCACTTCAGTTTGTTAATTCGGTGGGCTATGACGGTGACTCTGGTTCTCTGTCGGATTACATCATTTCTGACGCGGTCCTTCAGAGATACTTATTTAATAAATAGTATAAGTGTTTGCCGAGAGATTGTAATCCCGAAATTGTTTGAAATAGATCTGGTTTAATAGTAGCCACAAATGGACAACATTTCAAAATTGCTAAGCTCTGAAACAAAAAATACCAATTCTTTGTTTACTTTTCCGCTGCTCGAATATATATTTATTCATTTTTTTTATTGCTTATTTACTGAGAAAAACATTAAAAACTAAAAAACGTAAGATGACGTCATCGGACGGCAGAATGTAAAATATTTCTTTGCTTAGCACATTATAGTTTTAAATTTACGTAATGCCAAACTCATGACATGTAACTGTCAAAAAAAAAGACAACTTGTCAACGTTGAATGTATGAATGACGTTGACAATGTTGACACTAGTATTATTTACCTTTGACAGTAGTACCTTTTTTTTATTAAAACAATGATAAGCAAAGGAATATCGCTGTATTCAGCCGTCCGATGACGTCATTTGGCGCTTACGTCTATTTAGAATAAAAAGAATTTCAATAATTATTTTATGCATGAAAATGGACAAATTTTGAAAAAAGAAAAAATATGGGTCTGTTCATTTTATGTCTACTTTCATATAAAAAAACAATATGGACATGTTAAAAATTTGAAATGTTGTCCATTAAAATTGATTGGCGTCGCTAGTGTGCCCTACACGTCACCTTAACCAAACTACTTCAAAATATAGCAGTCGTTCTTAGAGAGCTTCCAATTATCGCCGCTAGGGGAACGCGCATAATCTTTGCCTAGCTGCCAGTTAGTCAGCATGCTATCTTGGCTTGCTACATATTTAGGCCGCTTTCCGAGATACGCTCTGAGTGCTGGCAGCACCCACAACGCCAACCGCCGTTCCAATTTAGTTTTCGTGCTTACAGCGTTGATAACGATGTTTCAGTTCGGAACGATCTATTGGCGCGCTAACAGCGATTATGACGTTTTTTTAAACGGATAGTTTGCCAAAGATTAAATTATTATATTATTTTTGTCTGTCATATCTATTCCTTAAGTAATTAAATCGTTATTATGAAAGATAAGCGTTCATTTGATGTAATAACACAAAAAATAATACTATATTTGAAATGTCACTTTTGACAGCGCTTACAGTGATATTGACTCTCAGCGTGAGCACTGGAACCCAATACTCGAGCTCATGACATTTATTTTCATACGACATATATCACTAAAACAATTTTTTTTTGTATGGCTTTCAGGTGATATCCGCTATATTTACAAAATATCACGAACCCGAGAATCGGGCTCCCGTAATTGCAAGATGGGCGCCGATAGTGACGTCATGCATGGCGTCTAGAAATCGTTTATGGACGCGCTCACGTCAAAACGGAACGACTGTTAGCGCTTCCTGTTTACTAAACTCTATGGTGAATTGGTGAGCGCTGACAGCGCTCAGAGCGTATCCTCGGAAACACAGACCGTATATTGTGTTCTATGGACTGGTCCTAGTCAGTCAAACACTTTAAAAAAAAATAAAGTCATATTTTTGCGGTGACGAAACACGTGCTTCGGTGCGGCTTTAGAATTATTTAATGAAAATTGTTGCATGAACCTAATTCAAAGTAATAGATAAAAATGGGGCGTAAGGCCAAGTTCGACGAGACCAAAAAAGTCAAAAAAGGACCTGGGAGAAAGGCGAGGAAGCAGCCTGACCCGGTGTTCAAAAAAAGCCTCTGTAAGTGTCTAATCTATCACACGTGTGATTAAAACGCATGATTTTATTTTAGAGAACATTAGGAATTGCGTTAATGTGCGATTTAAAAACCGTAATTGATACGTCTGTTTTAGAAAACAAAATTATTATGGGGTTAAAATAAAACATACGAAAACTATTCTATTTACTTTGATCTTTCTAATTTTACGTAAAGATAACTTTTTGTCAATATATTTCTTATAAATATATTTTTCTAAACCTATAGAACATTAATCTTTTCTACTTTCCAATATTACCTAAATCAATATAAATTTTTCTGACTGAATGTCAGAGTTATGATAACCTACAAAATAATAGTACCTTGTGATTTTGTTATTGCAATATAAAGTGGACTCCTGTTTCAGCACTTAGACTCCCACTGGTCCATTGTGCTCATAGTCTAGAAAGAACTGAGAAAATTGTGTATAAATAATTGCGAAGTATATACATTTCAATTAATATTAAATTTATTGATTTTCAGTGGAAGACGATGATGAACCCAAAAAGCTAACTCATAGACAAAAGCAGAGAGCAGCCAAGCGACTGATAAAGAAGACAGAATTAGCAGAGAAAAGAAAAGCTTTGAAACAGGCCAAGAAGAATGTTGCTAAACAAAAGGAGGTGAAAGTTAGTGAGGTTGGTGATAGTTCGGAAGAAGATGTCAAAGGTATAAAATTCCTCATTACTTGCAACTCATCTAGTTTCAAAAGTTACTATTGTAACAAGTGTGCAATAGTGTAAAATAGCGATATCTCTGATTTCACGGATGTTCATGGGTGGCGTTGATTACTTTCCATCAGGTGACTTGCTTGCTTGTTTGTAAAGGCCTCTAGCATTAAAAAAAAGTAATTTTGAGCAAAAGTGCTAAGATCACACCAATCAACTTATCTTGCATGTAGTGTATATACACACAATATACCTAAATTATGAATGAAAATTGTTAACAAATGGTAATATGAGTTCTTTAAAATAGTTTTGGAAAGTAACAAGGAGGTTACCTTTTTTTATGTCATAAAAATATGTATTGATAATTGTTATAGGTTTCACTGATGATAACAAAGAATGGTTGAAACCAAAACAGAAAGGGAAAGGAAAGAAACAGGAGCAAAACTCAGATAGTGACAGTGGTCACAATGAAGGCTCGGAGATTGAAGACGACAGCAATGCTGAAGCTGACAGCGGGAATGAGGATAGTGAAGATGATACTGGAAAGAAAGAAAATTACAAGGTACATTGGTTTTCATTGTAGAGTGAAGATGCACTTTATTACATAGTAGCTTTTTTAACATGCAATGCATTATGGCTATGTGAGGATAAATTTGTGTATAAGGTTTCCCATTACTAACATATTACTATTATCCCCAAGTTTTTGGATAAAGATGACACCAGCTAAATTGTAGTTTATTTTATTACATATACTTTATTTCTATATGGTCAGTTATTGTGTATGTTTTTATTGAAGTAATGACTTAAATTTTAATTTTTAGGTTGGAACTCTGGATGACTTATTTCAAGATTCTGACAATGAAAATGGTGATGTCTCTTCAGGAGATGAAAATGAAGCACCTTCAAATAAACTAGCCTATAACTCTGACTCGGAAGAAGAGGACGAAGAAAACAGTGATGAGGAAGATGATGATGACGATGATATGTTACCTATAGAAAAGGCTAATATAAAACTGAAGAAGAAACAAAAATTGGATAAGAAGCTTGCGGATGAAGAGATGCAACTCAACATTGCAAAACAAGATGTATTCGCATTTCCATCAGAAGAAGAATTGGAGAATCCCTCTAGCCTACAGGATGTTCATCAAAGAATTAAAGATGTTGTGATTGTGTTAGGTGACTTTAGCACTCTAAAAGAAGAGGGCAGATCAAGATGTGAATATACAGATCTTCTACTCAAGGATCTGTGCATGTACTACAGTTACAATGAGTTCCTAATGGAAGTTCTAATGCAAATATTCCCTGTACAAGAATTAGTAGAATTTTTGGAAGCTAGTGAAACTGCAAGACCAGTGACAATTAGGACTAATAGTCTTAAAACCAGAAGGAGAGATTTGGCACAAGCGTTAATTAACAGGGGGGTTAATTTAGATCCAGTTGGAAAATGGAGTAAAGTGGGCCTCGTTGTGTACAGTTCCACAGTGCCAATTGGTGCCACACCTGAGTACTTGGCTGGTCATTACATTTTGCAAGGTGCTTCCAGTTTCCTGCCCGTTATGGCTCTGGCGCCTCAGGAGAATGAAAGGATTCTTGACATGTGTGCTGCCCCTGGTGGGAAAGCGTCGCACATTGCGGCCATTATGAAAAACACTGGAGCTTTGTTTGCTAATGACGCTAATAAAGACAGGACTAAAGCTGTGGTTGGCAACTTCCACCGGTTAGGTGTTGTGAATGCTATAATATGCAATTATGATGGGAGGCAGTTCCCAGAAGTCATTAAAGGCTTTGACAGGGTTTTATTGGATGCACCTTGTACAGGTACAGGTGTTATTGCAAAAGATCCGAGTGTTAAAACCACAAAAGACCAGAAGGACATTCAGAGGTGCTTCAACCTTCAAAGGCAGCTTTTGTTGGCTGCAATAGACTGTTGTAATGCTAAATCCAGCACAGGGGGATACATAGTTTATTCTACATGTTCAATATTGCCAGAAGAGAATGAATGGGTGGTCAATTATGCATTGAAGAGGAGAAACGTGAAGCTGGTACCTACTGGACTTGATTTTGGCACAGAAGGTTTTGTTAAATACAGGCATCATAGGTTCCATCCGTCATTGAAATTGACTAGGAGATTTTATCCACATACTCATAATATGGATGGGTTCTTTGTAGCAAAACTTAAGAAGTTCTCTAATGTTATTGTGAGTATTTTATCATACTATAGCTTTTTTAACGCATATTTTGCAGAGTACATAAACAGGCACATACAGAACAAATCTGATTGAATACATGCTGCTAGAAATTCACATTACATATTTACTTATTTTTTTCTTACGTTGACAAAGGCACGTAGGACATAATTTTCAAAATAATATTAACAACCAATTACACATTTTTTATTTCTTGTTTTTGTTTCAAACATAAATATTTATATTGCAGCCAGAGCCATTTAAGGATGAAGATGATGAAGAGACAGAGAATAAGGACACTAAAGATTTACAAGAAAATAATGATAGTAAATCAGATGCGGAGGAATCACCCGAGAAAAACAACAAGAGCTCCAAACTTAAAAGAACTGCAGATGCAGGACACACGGAACCACCGAAAAAGAAAAATAAAACTGGTGAACAAAAAAGGTATTTGGTAATTTATTATCATGGATAATATTCGACAACCTCTAAAGCGCAGTTTCTAGGGATTCCACGCCCAAGCACAGAAGGTTCCGGTTTTGATTTAGAAAATCAACTTTTCTAAATTATCTCGGGTCTGGATGTGCTGGGATACGTATACTACAGGGATAACCCTAATTTAGGCCTAAATGATTAGGGTGAATTCTTGTTTGGTGTGTTTATTATGTACAGAAAAAAATACTTTAACAGAAACTGGTATATTAGCACTTATTATAAGTCCATTATATTTTTCAGTTCACCAAAGGGTACTACACCTCCGGGCGACAGTGTAAATAAAAAGAAAAAACATAAAAATAAGAAAAATAAACAAAATATAGGCAAGGATCAAAATAATACAAAAGAACAGAAAATTACACAGCAAGATACCTCAACAAACAACACACATGCAACAAATAGTGAAAAAAGCGATACTCAAAATAAAGCAGGCAAGAAAAACAAAAAGAAAAAAGGTCAAAATACTGGGGACCAACAGAAAAATGAAGTTCAAAAAGCAGACACAAAAACAGTTCAATTAGCACCTGTTACCGTTAAATCACCTGACAGTACCCTTAATACTAGTCAAAGTCCCAACAAGAAGAAAAAGAACAGAAAGAATAAAAATAAAAAACCACAGGATGCAAAACTTCAAGGTCCAAATAATGTCCCTAAAAAGGAAGCAAACATTTCAGAAAAAGTACAAATTGAGGCATCTAAGAAATTAAAAAATAAACAAAACAAAAAGAAGAAGCAAATCGGTCAATTAAATGAAAAATCAAAACACAATAAAAAGGAAAATAAAAATAAACAGAATAATTTACGGAAGAATAAGAAGTTTACAAAGAATAAAGCGAATTAGGTAATGACATGAAATATTTTACTATTGTTAAGTTTATTGAAACAATAAACTTATTATTTTTATTTAATTATTGCCTACATTGTCCTTTCATTCCTTTTTTTTTAGAATTTAATTTTATATCTTGGATTTGCGGGGCTTTGAGAGCGATGGTAGCTCACTGGATTAGAAATAATGTGCACCATTCAAACGGGAGGGTCGTAGGTTCGAATTCGAGTAGCCAACTTTTTTCAAATCTATGTGGGTAGGTATTTATTTATATTATGGCAGCAACCAGAGGAAACCTGAACGTTTTGGATAATTAGAAAATTTTAAAGGTTTACACATCCCATGATCCATTTGATCTGGTTCCCCTGTCCAGGGTTGCGAAGGTCAGACTGCAGTAGATAGTACCTCATTAGTACTAGTTGATAACTAATAGTAGATATGTTATAGCAATCTTTTGCAATTTATTCCTAAGTAAATAACACACTTAAAAATTTCATATCGTGTTCAGGCGGGACTCGAACCCACACCTTCCACAATCCGGGTGAATGGTCTACCAATTAGACCACTGAGACGTTACTAAGCCGCCGAAATTTGTAAGTGCTTGATTCGATATGAGCTGTCGATAGTCTCATCATTGTAGGTTTATATACAATATCCAGTGGAAATATTATTATAAATATTTGACCACCAGTTAAGATGAGACTGCTAAATCAATAGTTGATATTTTTTATAGCAATCTTTTGCAATTTATTCTTAAGTAAATAACACACTTAAAAATTGATAACTACTCTTAAATAGTTGGTACGTATGTGTTTGTCTAATTTATTGCATTTGGACAAACGCTTTATCGACCGAAACGGCGGCTTTGGGCGTAACCCACACCCAAGAAAAGTAGAGATAAGGTAAGGTCCACCAAAATATTTATTTTATTATTTTTACCGCCACCGGTTTGTTATTAAATAAATAATAATAAATAAAATAATTTTATTAGTTCCTTTTCAAGATGTTACTTGAACTAGTTCTCAGGTTCTATAATGTTCGCTCCGAATGTACCTATCATTCGATTCAAATGGATCTCAAGTCAGAGTGAACCGAATGATCCGAATGAGCTGAATGATCCGATGAGCCGAATGAGCGGAATGATCCGATGAGCCGAATGATCTGAATGAGCGGAATGAATCACAGATTTATATGAGAGGCGATGTTCCAAAGAAGCGTTTCACTATTCCGCATCTCTGCACCGATCCAGATGCAAATGTTCCAAACGTTTTGGCCAGGTCTAAATAAAACCGCCAGAGACAATGTTTACTTTAGTGTGATTGATATCTTTGCCTTTCACACTTGTTTTACCTACAGTACGCGTAGACATAGCACTCAACAGTACGATTACGATCATCGGTGACCATGGAACTAAAAAATTAACGGTAAAAAGAATATTTTAAAAACCAACCGGAGACCCAATCCCTGGGAAAGGGGGGCTTAAAGATTGGCAGCGTACTTGTGACTCCACTGGTGTCGCGGGTGTCCATGGGCGGCGGCAATCGCTTACTATCTGGTGATCCGTATGCTCGTCTGCCACCTATGAAACATTAAAAAGAAAAAGCTTTATTATGCACGAAAAAAAAACTTCATAAAATTCATAAAAGTCATTCATAAAATTCGTTAATTTATTTTTAACTTTTTAGTTGGACATATTCCACCATTTCCATTAACGCTTCATTGTTACATGGTCTCCTTCTAGTTAATTTTGTGCAATCTAATTCTTCAATTTGTAGACTGTCACACAACGTTACCAAAATAACTTAGGTATACCTTAGTTCAGCACAAACTGTCCACGCGAAGTGGTGTTCCTATGGCTATATTCCATCTCCATCATCAGAGCAGCTGCATCGTACCATATATATTGTATTGTTATCACATTTCCGTAAGTATATCAAATTTCAGATACCTCGGTCCACGATATCCTATTGATACCGTCTAACTCCATCATCAGACCAGCTCCAATGTACCATAATATCATATTGTCAACAAAGTTACGTAAGTGCACCAAATTTTAACTCAATCCACCTACTGGATCTGGTGTTCCTGTAGCTACCCTGCAACTCCTCATAACACCAGGTCAATGATACCTTGTTATTGTATTGTCACCAAAGTCCCGTAGTCATACCGAAACTATTGTTCCTATGGACGCCTTACAACTCTCATATTCCGATGGGACACCAGCGTGACACGATCGGAGAGGGATTAGGCGTAGGACCAGCGGCTTAACGTGCTTTCTGAGGCACGGGAGTACATGACCGTCGAATGCGGACTCCGGGATGAACTAAGAATTTCTTGCCGAAAATTTCGGTAAAAATTTTTGGCCCAACCCGGGGATCGAACCCGGGACCTCTTGCGCAGCCGTTGCTTTATAAGTGCGACCCACTAACCACTGCGCCACCAAGCCAGTTTGTATATTACCGAAGTAACGAAGACATACCAAATTTTAGCTCAATTGGACCACAGGAATCGGAGTTCCTACGGGCATCTTCCAACTCTCCATCAGATCAGGTGTATGAACTATATTTTTGTATTATTACCGAAGTTACGAAGACATACCAAATTTCAGCTCAATCCGTCTATTGGAAGTGGTACAAATCCTTCTTGCAAGATTTGTAAACATACATACCTACATACGTCACAGAGTGTGAAAGAGATCCAGACCAGACCTGACGCAGATTCTATACGGGTGCGGTAGAGAACGAACGTAGCCCAGCACGTCACCCCAGTTTTAAGGTGACAGGTAGGGCACACACGGTTAGC
Organism: Marasmia exigua; assembly: GCA_019059595.1. Classification (NCBI taxonomy): domain Eukaryota; kingdom Metazoa; phylum Arthropoda; class Insecta; order Lepidoptera; family Crambidae; genus Marasmia; species Marasmia exigua. Next base: position 24,824,819 of record CM032470.1, read on the forward strand.
AACTAAACCTGATATCTTTTTAACAAGCTGCAGCATCTCGGAAAACACTTAGGTATACTATTTATTTAATACTTATACTTAAATTTTAATCCTCAGGTCCCATAATATCAGTTATATAGTTTTGAAAATTGAAGTCTGTTGAACACTTTGTCATTTCTTCCTCTTCCGTGGCATACAATTGGAGTGGAGCACAGACTCTGTCCTCCTGATCACGCCTCTCTGCTGCCAATTCTTTTTTATCTTTGAGCCTTTTCTTTCTCTGTGCAATGTTCTGGTAATACTTTTCCAAACTATCCGCCAAGAAGCCAATAGGATCTGCTGGCTGGTGCAACACAACCTTGGCTATACATTTCTTAAGTGCATCCCCAACTACACGTTGCAAATATTTGTTTTCTGGAACAGTCATGGGTTCATCAGGACAAGGTTTTGTAATCAATTGTTCACTATGAATGCGCACTAGATTTCCAAAACCATCTTCTTCATACCTCTTTCCGGTCTCTAAGCTGCAATAGATGCGTTTACCTTCTTGGTTAATAAAATAGCGTCCGTTTGTATCAAATCTATATTCAATACCGTCTATAGTCTCTTTTAGTTTGAGCAAATTTCCATTAGTGCAAAGCTCGTATTCACTAGCACTATCGTGGGCCTTGTAAATACGACTTCGGCTTTCATTCAAAAAATATCGCCCGCAGTCGTCGTAATAGTAGATGTGTTCAGAGTCGTCATTTACTTCTACGAGTTGGTTATTTTCGTTGAGCTGATATTGTTTTGTATTATAAGCATATATTTTTCTACCATATTCATCAACAGTAAATTGGCCGATGTCGTCTGTGTACACTTGCTTAAAGTCGGTTACACTCAAGATTGATATTATTGACTTTCCAGTTTCGTCAGCAGTTAAAGCGTCGTCCCAAAGCTTAATTAATCTTTCCACAAGTCTATCACGATATAGGGCTGGCAGATTGTGATTAAACATGCGCAGTTCTGTATTAGACAACATGTCACCCTGGATTATTTCATTATTTTGTTCTAATCTTAGAGTATTTAAACTAGCTTGCAAATTTTGTAACGATTGCAGACGCTCTTTCAAATAAATTACCTTGTGTTTGAGTCCTAATACACCCGAAGAATTGTCACCTTTTGTTCGCTGAATGCGTTCTTCGAGATCTTTAATTTTCTCAATAACTTTGATTTGTTCTAGATCGTGGCGAGCAGTAATACGAAGCATAGAACTTAATAGCTTACCCTCGCAATCCATCTTTATAACTGAATTTCGTTGTCTTGGAAATTTTTCAATAGCTACTTCGTCTATTACTTGTTTTAGCGTTTTTGAGAGTTCACTAGCCAACTGCCGGTTATGAACTTTGGCGACTTTGCAAAACTGTCGAGCCAAGCCATCTGTCAATCTATCTAACCAGTTGAAAAGCTCGTCTATTTCATAGTTTAGTTTCACTATATATTCTGTCTTATCTACATTGTATTTGAAACATGTATGCTTTTCTTGCAGGATTGATATTACACTCTCCTTCATTTCCCTTATGATTTCTAAATCTGCTTGAATGATTAATTGATCTTCGATAGAAATTTTTAATTTTAGATTGCTTACGAAAGCTTTGTAGGCAGCATATCTGGCGTGAACGCATTTTACGGTGCAATCTATTGTGTTTTGGATTATTTCGCGTGGAGTGTCCTTTGCTCTCTTTTTGAATTGTTCGATTTCTCGGACGGCCCGCAGCCAATCCAGGTGGAAACGGTTGACGATCTCGGCGATCTCATTCACGGCGACGTTGCGTATGAGGGCCGAGCGAATATCCACCAGCGTGCGAAATATATAGTCTGCGTAATCTTTCTTCGTTAACAGAATCACGGGACTTTCAAACGATCTCTTTATTTCTGTACCTATGTGGAATAAAAATATTAAGGCTTCGTGTTTATCCATGCTGAATTTAGAGTATAAATCTTACAAATAACAAATAAAAGGCGTATAAAATGAATAAAGTTATTCGAAAGTGTCTGTCAAACGACAAAATATGACAGACACAGACATGACACAGACCATAGGTAGTCACAGATTAATAAGTGAAATAATAGTACCTACATGCACAGACAAATAAGTGAGTAGGTACATGGTTACAGATCTTTGAGCTACAAATCAACTACATCGTCAAAGACCTTCGGATAAAGTTTTGTGCCTAATAAATTAATCACAAAAACACATTAAAATTACTTATGTAGGTTTTATAGCGATGCACACAATAATTAAGCTGTGTTGTGTGTATTGACCATATGATCACAAAGAAAATTCTGATATGATTTTTGTGGGAGATCATTAATATTTTTATAATCACGTATTGTAATTAAAACGTATTGTGACATTTAACCAATTAGGTTCTGTGTGACATGATATAATATCTCATTTAAGTATATTGTAGGTTTGCTTTTAGTTACAATGCTATTTAGTTGACGGTACGCAACGTTTCTAATTATTATTCATCCACCACTGTACAATACAAACTACACGTGGTTTGGATTAGTCCACTTCTCATATCTGTTCTAGTCATTGAATTAGGGGCGGTATCCTTTCTAGCAAAACATTATTCCTTTATTACAAATCGTGACTTAAGGATAGTCCCGGAACAAAAATCAGGCCAGTCCTTTTTAACACTCCGTGTTGGAATGGGATGACATGATCTTTAGTACGGTAATAATTTTAGATCGCGATTTATAATAAGGTGTATACTCTACATACTCATAATAGGGACCTATCTCCGCACCTACGAGTAGGTACTGTTAAATGAACGCTTCTCGTACAATGTTATATCTACCTATATAGTTACAACCAATATCGTTTATTATTCATATCATTTCTCAATCCCGACGCTTAACATTATTATCTGCGTAAAACACTACATAACATCGGTCACATAACGTATCGCGTAAACGCAAAGGTTTTGCCGGCTTGTTTTCCGATGACCGTTTCGGGGATAAATCAAAGGGCTGGAGCTTTCCCGTGGCCGGGGCGGCGACCGAGCTACGAGCTCCATCCGTCCACAGTACAGGTATTGCTACCGTGAAGTTGTCTATCGACAATTTGGGTGTCTCTTGTAAGCGTCTACAGCGCCCGTTTCAATTCTAGTTTCAAGCGAAAACTGATGCTTATAAGTAAGATTTGGAATGATACAATCTTTGTATATGTGTACAATGTTTTAATTTAGTTATGGGGAGTGAATACTCGCTGTTATCTGTTAGATTGTGGCTCGGCTTAATGAAAAGGCGGCCCGCGCAGCCCCGCGACCCCACTCGTGGAAGCTGCCGGCAGTATCCCGCGAGACGCTGCCGACACTACACGTCGCACGTGCCCCCACCACGGTACTGTACGTCCATTTCTAGTGCATCAATAAAAACTGCAAGGATTTTTAGTGCGAGTTTCATACAGGATATTTTGTGTGCATACGTTGTTTGGAGGAACGGAGGCTGGGCGCGTAGGGCGGGCCGCTTTGTTGGGCGTAGTACGCCCGGGAGGCTGCGCGGCATCCTCTCGCCATCTCATATCTGCCCGTGGCTTGGAGGACAACGGACCTGTGTTTGAATTTCGAAACTAGCGCTCTTTATTTGATAAGTACATAAGTACATAAATTAAACATACGCGGTTAAAAGGATTCACTGTTTTCGCGCGTTTTTTCGGCATTTATTTAGTATGCTCGCTCATGGTCAGTGTACACATACCTATAGAACCTTCGTTCAGCTACGCCCCACGAGAGGAGTTCCTTGGTTGTACGAAACGTTATTAGAATTGTTTTTCTGTTCGATAATATTTTATAATTCTTTACACTTATTTTCAAGCATCTATAAACTATAATAAAATTACAAATAGCCGGTACCTAATCAACTGTCTTTATTCTTTCGATAGGTACTTACAGTATTTTGTCGATCTAATTAATTTAACATGAATGATATTTGATCAATTAATCTTACCCCATTACCAACACGCTGTCTATTTCCTGGTTACAACCTTCCAGACAACCTTTGGATAGTTCCAAAGGTTGTCTGGAAGAAATCGCTAGATACAAGCGATATAACCGCATCTGTGTACGGTCTGATGTTTGTACCATACCTGTATCTTTATTAGTCCCGTTCGTCCCATCAGGCTTTGTCCCACTAGTGGGCCAAAAGGACATTAATTCGCATTCATTCGCGTTAATGGCAAAGCAATTATGGGCAATGGAATACTATGAAATGAATCAAGAAATTATGTATGTAGCTCATTTTAATGCAGTGGGATGAACGGAAAAACATTTATATGTATCTATGTAGAATTTCCCGTTCGTTCCACCAGGATATGTCTCACCAGCGGGACGAACGGAAAAGAACAATACCCCGGTATGTGCTGTGTTCCCTACTGGGTAGGTAGGTGAGAGTTATCGAACGCTGCGCGCTTTTGCTGAATACTTGGAAGTTAATTTGGACCTTAGATCCTTTCATCAGCTTACATTTCGAGATCGCGTTTGAATCTCCATCAGGTCTGTACTTAGCTTTGATAAGAGTTTAGTAAGTACCAAATTGGAATTAGTAATCAAGAGCTATAAAGTAGTTTTAAACTGAAATTGACTCGGAAATTACTATGCTCACAAAAAAGGCAATTTGTGAACCCGTGAGGAAATCTGCACGTGTCAGGATGTTTCTCGAACTGTGGATACCTACTCTAATTATGATTTGAAGTGTAACCATGATCCTATCGGCCTCATTCCCCTCGTTTGGAGGGGAGAATCCGACTTAATCATGGATCCTGAAGCGTACCCCGGGCTCGAAAGCGACGGCTTTAGATGCAACCGGGAAGATGCTGAGATAAGAACTAAAACTTTTTGGTTTTGCGGTTGGGGTCGAAATATGAGGAGCACATCATGACTTGAAGGGGGGCGGGTTGAACTCGTACTGTAACCTTCCCATAAATACATTAGTTACCTTTGTATCTCCGCCCGGGGAATATCGTGGAGGGAGGCTTCGGCTGTATCACCATGATATTCCCCAATATGGGCGATGAGGGCGAACCGCAGGGGGTTTAGTGGGTATGCCTTTGCCTGGCTTCTCTTTGTGAGAAGCCCCCCGCCAAAGGAGAGCCCCACATAACCCGGCCGCCCCCCGGTAGTCTGGTATGCATAAGGTAGTCGGCTCATCTCTTGAGCCGGCGGCATTCCCCCTGCGAAAAAAAAGCTACCTTTGAATCTCGTAAATATTCTAAACGAAGTTCCTATGTACCTATTTTATAAAAGTAATATTGTGGTATCGGTAGATAAATAGTTCATAAATAATGATTATTTATCTTTGTAATAAGAAAGAAAAAAGAATTGTTAATTAACTTCACCGACCTACTGTCAAATTAGCGATTAACGAGCCTAGGGCATTTTTACGTACCTAGTAGGTATATAGATTTTAAGTAACATTATATTTTGTGATCTAGATAGATAGATAGATATACTTTATTGCACCAAAAAAACACAACTTAAAAAAACTAGGCATTATTATTAGAAACTTAATTGTACAATTTCGGCGGTCTTATCGACTGAATCTACTTATATAATTAAATAAATAAAAAAATATAAATATTTCACAACATCACATACATTGATCTGACTCCGAGATAGGTAGCTCAAGCACCTGTGTTACGGATATCAGAATCAACAGCGGGATTACAAATATATACATATAATACTTTTCTTTTGTAAATACATACTTATAATACATACAAACACGCAGACCAATACAAACAGACATATTCATATATACAAATGTTTGTACTGTGCGGGGATCGAACCCGCAACCCTTGGACCAAAGGCAGCGTTCACTACCACTGTTCCAAACGGGTCGTCAAGTAATTGTATGTATTTATAAATCTTAAGTAATTATTGTATCTTCAAAACGAAAACAGTTCTACCACCTCGTTTGTAGGTAATTTTCCCACACACCTGATATAACATAAAATATTCAAGAAAATAATGGGATTATCCAACTTTATGTACATCAATGTAGGTATACGAATCTGTCTTTCTTCGATTCAGCACAGTGCTGCTTCACGCCGGTTTTCTGTGAGGCAATGTAATACTGCGATCGAGCCAGACCATTCATGCCGATGCGTGGTATTAAGTAATCCACTTCTATGTATTCGTGAACATTACTACCGGACTAATTAGGTATAACTGGTGTAAAGTACTCGTAGTTACCTCATGTGACCAACTTGTACTGAAACCTGAAGTATTAGGTACTACTGCGGCAAACATTTTCTTTTTTACTAACCTGCATTTTGCTTTATTGCACTACACAAGGTCGAACAGAAAGTACTAAATACCTAGTTATGAATTTAAAACGTTGTTAACAAACCTTGTGTGAATTTTAAAAACACTTATGCACACGTAAATGTTACTACTGCAGATGTTTTGCTAGCGTATTTATTATTCGACTATTATTAATAGTAGGCAGTTATTTTCTTAAGGTGACGGGTAGGGCGCACTAACGACGCCAATCGATTTTAATATTTAGCTACTAAACCGGATCTATTTTAAACAATTTCGGGGTTACAATCTCTCGGCTAACACCTATGTACCTACACTAATTATTTAATACTTATAGTTAACTGTTTAGTCTGCTTTTGCACTCGAATTTTAGATTACTACGCCAAAAAAGGCCGCTTATGGCGTGAATCACTTTTTCGCATACAAAAACGGACCCAACATTTGTGCATGGTTATTTAATAAATAGTATACTTAAGTGTTTGCCGAGAGATTGTAACCCCGAAATTGTTTAAAACAGATCTGGTTTAGTAGCTAAAACTTAAAATCGATTGGTCGTTTTACTCCGGTGTCCCATCGGAAAATGAGGGTAAGGGAATAGAGAGTGCACTTGTGTTTGCGCACACACTTAAGCACTATAATATATCCTGCGTACGTGGCTGATTGTTGAGATTGGCCGCTGTAGCTGTAATCGGTTAGAGGACATTATTATTTGACTAGGTACTATTAATAGTAAGAAGTTATTTTCTTAACAAAACGGTACGTTTTGTGCGCTGTTTGTGTTTTCCTTAGATATAAATCAAATTATTTGACATCAATCTAATGATAGAGGAAATTTGCGGTACAACGCTCTCCAACCATGTATGGTAATAGGCCTTTTGCACTGCAGGTAGGTTTAATTAAACAATATGGCGCGACAAATCTTATTCGGCCAATGGCATGGATTGAAACCAATGCTGTCTTCGTGGGAAATTATAGGTATCTACTTATACTAGGCCGCTTCGACCAATCGTATTCCGAAACTCAATTTACGGAACAGCGCTGTCATTCTATACAAATCTGACGTTATACCATAGATTCATCCACGGATGAAGATTGGTCCAATGGAGCAATAGTGACAAGTAGTTTTTAAACTTTTATATGTAGGTACTAGGCACCGATTACGTCGCTCAAATACGAAGCTATCAATTGTGTTTATCTATCTAAGAGCTGGTGAAAGAAACTGTCCCTTTAGTGGGGTTGAAACTTATTCGTACGGTAAACTACTGGGCGCTTGGGGTTTACTTTGCGAAACTAACTTCGTTTTTCTTCATTCCTACCTACCCTTTAGTAAATTCTGTGTCGAGATGGAGGGAAATTGTGGAACATTACGTGATACTCTCCTTTATTTGAATATTATACTGTGAGTCGTTTTAGAGATAACAGATGACAATATTTACGTTACGTACTGCTATCTTTTATCATGTGGGATATCGTAGAACTCATAAGGTATACCTACGTTATGTGCCCGTTTTCTTTTGGGAAACTACGCACTCTTCGTCGACCGCACATACTATTGTCATACATTCAAACCGCAGGATAACAAGAGCTCAAAGGTTGGCTTAATTTATAGTACTTACCACAAGTCAAATTGAACTTGTGGTACTAATATATCTGATCGATATCGGTTGTTACTCCAACCAGCCAACTCTTGGAATTTAGGCTGTGCCTTGACGTTGCTATTAACCACTGCTGGAGTGCCATCCGAAGGGGTGGCACTTACTTCCTCTTTCCGGCATTGAGCTTTTTGCATCCAGTTCGAGCCAGCAACCCTATTCACGTCGTCTTTCCAGCGCATTTGAGGTCTTCCTCAAGAAGACGCTTTCACCAAGATGCTTCATTGCGGGCGACATGTCCTGCCCATCTCCACTTAAAGGGAGCCACTCGTTTCGTTACATCTGCGACTTTACTTTTCTTTCGAAGCCATTAATTTATTTGCGGTCCATTAGTGTCACTGCCTACCAGCTTAGCTTTCTCTCTACTGCCCTCTGGGCTACTTCCAGTCTGGTGACATACTGGTTTCTCGTACATATTTAAATATTATTTGCCTTCCCATTTTATCTCCTCATTACTAAGTAGTACCTACCAACTTTTGTCGTACCTCTTCGGTCGGGCTGTACGGCTCGCGTAGTCGTTAGCTGGCTCTAGAGCTCTCGACAATTCTGCATCTGGCGTTTTGCCATGCCGCCAAAAGTTATAGTGATTGTAGGGAATCTGATTTAATTTCAGTCGTGAAATATCCAGTTTTCGGAATATTGGTGGGTAGGTTTTTCCAGGTAGCCATTTAATAGCTGGTGGAAGAATTAAAGTAATTTAAACCACGGAATAGGAAACGACGTTTTTCTTGCCTTATGGTCAGAGACAACTAGGTACAAACGGGACCCTATTACTAAGATTTTGGTGTCCGTCTGTCTGTCTACAGACTGTATCTCAAGATATGCGACAGCTAGACAGTTGAAATTCACTACCAGAAGTCCTCCTACATGAAGATCGATAGAAATTGCGTTACAACTTGGTAGAGAGAAATTGGGGTAGGGTTGTTGGGAGCACCCAGTCCTCCTAAATGAAGATCGATAGAAATTGCGTTACAACTTGGTAGAGAGAAATTGGGGTAGGGTTGTTGGGAGCACCCAGTCATTTCGCACATAGTCTGCGAACCCATCGACCAGTATAGTCGGGTATGGGAGTTCTAAATATTTTATTCGAATCTGGGATAGTTTTTGTAAATTACGAATTCTAAAACACTACCATTCGTGTTAATCTTTAACAAAATGTGTTCGTGTCGTTTTTGGTAACAGTAGCTTAATAACTTTTCGGTAGTCGCTTACCATCAGGCGAGCCGCATCTTGTTTGCCACCGTCGTTGTATAAAAAACGTTTCTGTTTAGAACCGGCAATCGAATACATAATACGTAATTTTAAAGCAATTCAGATGTCATATTATAACAAATCTTCTGTGATATTTGTTTTAATTTTAAACTTGCTTTTTCCCTCGCGTTTACAAAGAGACAAAAAGTAGCCAATATTACTTTCTACCACTTCAACTATCTTCACTAAAAATCACGTTAATCCGTCGCTTCGTTTTGCCGTGAAAGACGGACAAAGAGACAGACACATTCACAATTTATCTTTACAAACAGAAATAAGTAAAGTATCAGCCTATAAACTGTCCCACTGCAGTGCAAAGGCCTTCCATCATAGAAATCAAGTCATCGCTACTATGATGGAATTAGGCTTAATCACCACGCTTGCCAAATGCGGATTGGTGATCACAAACCCGAACTGTTCGATAAATTCGAAACGTACCTACTTTTCGCTCGACCCGGGAATCGAACCCAGGACCCCGAGATTACGGCCCTGTACTTAAACCACTAGACCAACAGGCCGTCGGAAATAAGTATAGTCCAAAATTATACTTCGTATGATCCCACTAACCAAGTCACCCTCCCGTTTCGAAAACTTGGCTTCCACACTACCGCGTCTAGATGTGTGTTGCTACGTCATATGATTTGCTCCCCTTTCTCCTGTGAAACGACCTATGCTTAATGGCTAATTACTCGCTCCGCTTGAAGCCCGACCGCAACACGTGGGTATGTAGGGTCCTGCCTGGCCTATAAATGGCCCGGCTTTGCCAAAGATATACTTAGGTAATCAAAAGCCCCGGACTCCCGGTGCAAACGATTGGGGGACCTATATAGGGACTGGCCATAGCAGTCCCCAGCAAAAAGTTAATATATAGTCGGCCCATTCATGCCGAAGCGTGGCTCTCCCACTGTTATTGTACCTGAGTTATTATTGTACCTGAGTTTAGGGGTGCGCATTTTTTGTTTTTCTGCGGGTGTCTGCGCTCTATCTCTCTTTCGACACGGGCGGTTTCCGCAAACAGGCATCTAAGACCTTACCATGAGTTTGAAATCTTCAGATGATGATGATGATGTCATTTATGTCCCCACTGCTGGGGCACGGGCCTTTTTGGCGGATAAAATTGGTGGTCCTTTTAAGGCGATACTTCGACGATACTGATATGTATGTTTGTTTTGGTCTGGGTGTATTTACAAAAGAAAAGTATTATATGTATATATTTGTAATCCCACTGTTGATTCTGATATCCGTAACCCAGGTGCCTGAGCTACCTATCTCGGAGTCAGATCAATGTATGTGATGTTGTGTAATATTTATTTATTTATTATTTATACTAGCGCCACCGTGATTTATGTTGATTGTGGGGAAATAAGAGACTTTTTATAAAGAGTGATCATCAGATGGGCCGCAAGCTCGTCTACCTATTATAAGCAATAAAAAAAAAGTGATCAATAAATACTTTAAAGAGTAGTAAGTAAGATTAATCTTGATAATTGCTAAAAGTGGCTACTTTTAGCAATTTTGGAGTTTAAAATTTTTAATCATTTCCTTAAAGTAGTTTTTTGTTGCTCAATTTAAAAAAAAATCTCCTCTCACTTGGCGGCGCTTGTATTGTCGCAGTATCGCCTTAAGTAAATATTTGCCCTATTTTTTAAGCCTCTCTTTTGTATATTATAATATATTGCAGATAAGTAGACGAATTGCCAAGCGATTGCCGTCAAATGGACACACCTCACACCAGTGTTGTCACAAATCCACTACCAAACCTTTAAACTCCCCTTCTTCCAGGATTGGGTCTGTACCTTCTCACTCGGCGAAACACAGCGCATTCGCTGCATCACACCGGGTCTTGTACAGTCTACAAACACAGTTTCCATAACAAGTGCTACTTTGGGGCCAAGTCCATTCATTGTTACGTACAGCCACACACCACGCAAAAATGTCATTCTTCAGTCGTAAAATATCAGCCTATAACTGTCCCACTGCAGGGCAAAGGCCTCCATCATAGAAATCAAGTCATCGCTACTATGTGATGGGATTAAGCTTGCCAAATGCGGATTGGTGATCACAAACCCGAGTTATGTTTGAAATATTCGAAACACACTTTTTGCTCGACCCAGGAATCGAACCCAGGACCCCGAGATCACGGCCCGCTACTTAAACCACTAGACCAACAGGGCGTCACCTTTATGTCGATAGGTTCAATATTAATTCAGGAATTTTGACGGATTGTGGTAACCTGTTGTGTGCAGCCTGTACCTAAGTGATTTTAATGTATCAATACGGGGATTAACACGATATTTATTATGTGAAACAACATTGTGTACTCACATATTTGGCTCGACGTCCGCTCGTGACCACGGCTGCTGTAACGTAGCCGAAACGTCGAGCCAAATATGTGAGTACACAATGTTGTTTCACATAATAAATATCGTGTTAATCCCCGTATTGATACATTATAGTTATAATGCAACGCGAAAATCTAAAAAACTACCTAAGTGATTTTGTCAGCAGTAGATCAATGGATGTTGACTGTCATTAATTTATTTACCAAGGGGGGAGCCTCCTCGCGTTGAGGGCGTCTTCACTGCTCCGCTTATCCTTTCGATGGCGACGCCCCTGAGCTCTGCTCTCGCGATAGTCTCCTATTAATTATACGGTCAGTAGACATGTGCTATCGAATTACATTGTTTACTTTCGCTGTTGGGGCATGTTACCTTAGCCCGTATAAGTATTATGCTTTCACCATGAATTTAGTGTGTTTAACTATGGCTTCCAGAGCTTCCACTCTCGCGCCGATTTTTTGCGTTTACGGTGCATTATTTTCCTGACGAAAAGCTGTCAGCGTAGTCGACGCTTACCGTATCAGAGGTAGCTCACTAATAAACCTATCTTTTCTTCTTAGGGTGACCTCACAAAACCGACTTTTTGCCGACCGATTATCGGTCGTACAAAAAGTCTGCCGATAATTTGTAGGACTTTTTCTAAGACGTGTGCATTGCTATTGAAATCAGTAATTTACGTTCTATTTTTCTCCTACAGAAACTCATTCAGCTATTATCGGTCGTGTGGTACTCTTATCTTAATTTTTAGGTTTAGGAGGGCTAACTAATTGTTCGCTATCCTTTGGAAATGTGGTTTGGAGCAAAGACCAAACTTGGAAAAAAATCTTAACATTCCTATATACTCGTAGGTCGACATTTATCACTGGCAAATAGCTATAGGTACTTCTTTCATTGTTACGCTACTTCCAACAGGATCGAAATCGAATAACAAAACGACTGTTCCATACATAAGTACCTACAAAAGAGAGCCATAAAATCTATGAGATGGCTGATATTTTTTTCTCTTTTTTTTATGATCCCCTGATGGTAAGCGATTGCCGCCGCCCATGGACACCCTCTCTATTGCAATACGGCCTTTATTAGGATACTAGTGGCCCGCCCTCACTTCTTTTCGGGACATTAGTTACACTTCATACCAATAGATGGCGCTAGGTGTCGATTACATCGCGCAAGCGTTTCGTGTTTTCGGATAACCTATAAGCGTTGCCGCTGTCTGTAGGATTTACCTCTTTATAATTATATACATATGTATCGACATATATGTTTAATTACATGTATAATATACATAGCTATAATTTATATTTTTCATGAATGACAATTTGTAAGAGCTGTATAGAACCGGCAATTGAAATACCTATGCAAATAAAGTATTTTAAATTTAGAATACTATAGATTACTATAGAAAAACGAGTTTCTAATTAATAAATCATTCTGTACAGTGCATTGTTCTCTGCTTGTTCACAAAACAAGCTCGATAGATAAGAGATAAACACAAAATTTACTATCTAACCGTCCTTGATAGAGGGTTATCCAAGTACTTATCCTATTACGTCACAGGCTCAACGCCTCAGACTTTCCCGTTAAGCGCCCGCCAGGGATTAAAGATTGTAGGATAACGGAGCCGTTTCCCGTAAATCTTTATAGCCCATTATCCAATGTGTGAGCTGGCCCCATCTCACAGTTCAGATGTAGGTGCCTAAAAGTACCCATACTTACCATAGTAGAGACATTTGAAGTTAGTTAAATAGTGGTAGATATAGCATCTTTAATACAGCAATTAGAATCTGTTTCCATCAAGATACAAATCGTAATCTCTGAAATAATAGACATTGGTTCTTTTTATAAATACGACTTTCCAAAAATGGAAGGACTTAATAAAATTAATACAATATGTAATAGAATTTAGAATTCGGTAGATAGATAGATAGATACTCTTTATTGCACAACATACACAACTTAAAAGCTAGGTATACACAGATACAATATACAATTTAGGCGGTCTTATCGCTGGGAGCGATCTCTACCAGACAACCTTCAGGTAAAGGACATTAGATAGAAAAGGGGAGGGTGGTGCAATCCTTTTGATTATGAACATTGATTAAGTAAATTTATGGTATAAATACATATATCTAGATAATAAATAAATAAATAAACACGTTATCATACACTAATATATACAAATGTTACCTTACTATAATACAATATAACCTACACAAATTATATAAAATATACTACTATAAGGTTATAATAGAGAAGATATATTTTATACCTACAATATATGAACAAACGGTACTAATCGAAATGACCCTTATTTTTCATTTCTCTTGAAAATTGCCAAAATTACGTTAGGTATGCCCTCATGCGCCGAAAGGTCCTTACACTAGGAGACTCTAACTAAGAGCAAGTACGATATCTAATTTTATGCACACCACTCCTCGAAATTGCTAGACCATTACCTCATCACCATGGTCAGTCCGAAACAAAATCAATGAAAATGCAAGTCGCACACCACTTTCACTACGCACGCGTCCCGGGCCCGCCTGCGCAATCGCAAGTAGGCAAATGTCCACGATTTATTTCCCGTTCGGTCCCGAATTTGTATTCACTCGGTATTACGAGTACTCGCAGAGATGCAGTTCTGTTGAAATGCATCGCATTCTGCATTTGGTAGTGTCGTATCAATATTTGGATCGGCTCCAATATCCATTGATCTACTAAACCTATTCTACTAAACAGGCAATAGTTAAGCGGTTGATCCTTATCTTGTCTGTTTTGTGAGCACACATGAATGTAATTGTATTGGTCAGTCAGATGCTCTATTGGAGCGATGGCTCAATGGATAAGAACGCGCCGTCTATACGCGGGGTTGTGGTTCGAATCATCTGTCATCATCTGGATTTTTAAAATCGATTTGTATATTTTTACCATTAGCTCGGCGGTGAGGGAAAACATCGAAAGGAAAACTGAAATCTCGGATATACCTACAATAACTGAGATAATGATTCGGTTGGTCTGGTTCCCTGTCTATCTGTTGCGAAGGTCAGACGGCAGTCGCTTCAATTACCAGACTACCCGAATAAGAATTCGGGTAGTCTGAATTCGGAGCCCGGGGTACGCTTGATCATGGTTCAAGCGTACCCCGGGCTCCCAATCTTTGAACGCAACTGGGAATTCCACCCTAAGATAAGGTGGAGTTAGATGTTCTATCCAAGTCTAAAATTGGAACATTCTTTTTTTTCTATTTTTTAAGGACTTTTATACAAAAGTACATGCCAGTCCTATAGGACAATACATTCGTTTACACTTAATAATAAATAACATTAAATAACTAATATAAATGAGACAAGTGGCTTCTCAGCCTCTTGTTTTGATGCAGTCTATTGCAAAATCCAGCAGAAACCTTGCACGTTCTGACGTTGGGTCGGCCAAGATCTGGTGGAACGTGCATTCTGGTGGATCAGAGAAGTTCAATCCTAGTTTTGCTACCAGATCCTGTCTCTTTTGCTGGTACCGCGAACATTCTATCAATAAATGATGGACATCTTCAACACGTTCACATGTATCGCAGTTAGGCGTATCAACTTTTCGCGTTTGGAACATTCTTAACTTTATTTTCATATCTTTCCTTATCTAGTAGTAACTTGCTCCTTAGATCAGACTTTAATATATGCGCAACAAACATAATGTATGCATGGGCCGGCTCGACAGAAGTGATACTACGGCCTCAGAGAAAACTGGCGTGAAGCAGCACAGTGCTGTGTTTCGCTGCGTGAGTGAGAGTACCGGAGGCTCAATCCGGGGGTAACGGGGGTTTGAGGGTTGGCAGCGAACTTGTGACTCTACTGGTGTCGCGAGTGTCCATGGGCGGCGGCAATCGCTTACCATCAGGTGATTCGTCTGTCATCTATCACATGAAAAAATATATTTTAAACTAGCGGTCGCCCGTGGTTTCGCTCGCGTGGAATTCGGTTTGCGACAAAGAAGCCTTTGTTCCCTTCAACTATCTCCACTTAAAAATCACGTCAATCCGTGGCACTTTCATTTATAATATTCTTATGCATGAATGCCAAAATTGGTGTTGGAAGTTTGGCGAGACGTTATTAACATCAAAGCGCCTGAGATTTTGAATAAGTTACGAGTATAGTCCGAAACTCACCAAAGAATTGACCATTACATGTGATCTTCCAAACTATTCCAAAGTTAGGACACCCACAAATCGACCGTTTCAATTATTCAATAGACGGAAAGTACAATATCGCAGATAATACTATCTACCATTTTAATTAAATAGGGATAAAAGTAATCTTAGTTATCAGCTCAGTCAGTTCCTAATGCCCAATTTACACGCTATACACCTATGTAGCGTGCGGAATTTTGGACACACTTTTTTATGAGATAGGTGGCAGCCGAGCAGACGGATCACCTGATGGACGCAGCGAAACATAGCTACAGTGCTGCTTCTCACCGGTTTTCTGTGAGGCCGTGGTATCACCACGGTCTCGCCAGCCCATTCATTTATTCATTCATTTGTTTATAAATGTTTTAAATGACATTCTATTTTATGAGTGTTTATACCTTTTAACATAAGGCTCGTGTAAAATTCAAATTTACGAGGGAATTGCTAGCCCTCGCAAAATATAAAAGAAATGATAATTATATAGATGAATTATGAACAAGAATATAAACCTTCACAGGTAAAACTGACAGGTAAAATAGAATATTCTCCTCAATCTTGATATCAACTCCCTTTCAGTTGACAAGCTCAAACATTTGCTCATTCAACAGTAGCCGTTTTGCTGTATAAGCGATAAAATTAATGATTCTAACTCATCACTTCTTTTGAAGCATGCTTTTGTTGTCTCGCCATATTAATCAAATTATGATCTGTTTTTTAACGTAAGTATTTATCTTACTTATTACATGCTTTCTACTAATATTATAAACGTAAATGTGTCTGATGGAAATACGTTTGTTTGATGATGCAAAAACTACTTAATGGATTTTGATGAACCTTCTCTATTGTGAACTGTATATATCAGGATAGCCAATCTCAGGATATATTATAGTGCTCGAGTGTGTGTGCAAACACAAGTGCACTCTCTATTCCCTTACCCTCGTATTCCGATGGGACTACTGTGACACGACCGGAGAGGGATCAGGAGCAGGACCAACAGCTTAACGTGCTTTCCGAGGCACGGGGGTACAAGAGCGCCAACTTTCAGACTCCAGGTTGCCACTAAGAATTTCTTACCGAAAATTTAGGTACAAATTTTTAGCACGACCCGGGGATCGAACCCGGGACCTCTTTCTATTATATATTATCAGAATAACACAGGGCTCTATGGCGACAGGACAGCTACGGATGCAACCAGGACAAAACGCCAAGACGAAGAAGACATGTTAGAATAACACATAAGGCCATAGGGTAATTCAAAAAGAAATTTTGTATATTATCCAAAACATAACTATAATTTTATCACAATGCGGTTGAAACAGCAGGGCGCAGCTTGTTTAATTTTTGTTTTCTATAGTGACACAGTATTGGCTCTCCTCAGCCTGATGGTAAGCAAGAGAAGAGCCCACGTTGCAATTACAACGAAAGCGATGTCAGGCATCACCTCCGTTGGGACTGCCATACTGGCCTCGCGAGATGCTTCTTCACGCTTCGTTTGAAGGAATCTATATTGTAGGAAGGAAGAAATACATGCGCCGACAACGAGTTCCATTTCTTGATGGTGCGGCAGAAATAGGAATTGCAAATTTATTTAGTCCGTGATGTAATGTTTTCCACTGATTGTTGTCTATTTATAAATACCGTGTTAGTGACATTACTTTATCACAAGAACGCTTAAACCGATTTTCATTGCCTTTTCTGCGATATAAAACGTAGAACTTTTTCTTTAAATGTCTTAAATTCAACACAATAAATAAAAAATAAATGTTTTAGTATAATAACTTAGGCTAAGATCTGTAAATTTTGTGCAATAAAGTGTATCTATCTATCTATCTATAAATGGCAGTGCTGATGAACAAGCGCCCTTAAGTTGACAGGTAGGGCATACTAGCGACGCCAATTGTTTAAATTGTTAGCAACTAAACCGGATATCTTTTTTAACAATTTCGAAGCTGGAGCTTGTCGGAAAACACTAATACTATTTAGTTAATAGTTATACTTAACTTTTGAGGCGGCTTTTGTGCTCGAAATTTCAATTACCGCCAAAAAAGGTTACTTATGGCTTTAATTCAAATTACGAGGGTCCAAAACAGATAAAAAAATACTGCTAAGTAATAAGCTGCTTTGCCGTGTGGTCCCGGCAGAGTAGAATAGGCCATCCTCACTCTTACCGAGGTGTCGTAAAAGGCGACTAAGGTAAAGCTGCTGGCATGATCATCAGCACCCAGAGAAGGAAAACTCTGCATTAATATCAAAACCCTCGCCAACCCGTCTGCCAAGCGTGGTGAGTATGGCAATTTACCCCTCATGTGATTGAGGGAGGCCCGTGCCCCAGCAGTGGGGACTTAAATGGGCTGATGATGATGATGATGAATAAACTGCTAATAAAAAGTATAAATGTTTGCTTAGAGACTCCCTCTCCGACATTGTTTAAAATAGATCTGGTTTAGTAGCA
Organism: Marasmia exigua; assembly: GCA_019059595.1. NCBI lineage: Eukaryota > Metazoa > Arthropoda > Insecta > Lepidoptera > Crambidae > Marasmia > Marasmia exigua. The sequence goes on from CM032470.1 coordinate 24,842,977, forward strand.
AACTATTTAAATCGAATGGTGTCGCTAGTAAGAGCTACCCGTCGCCCTAATATAAAGATTTTATATGTATCTTTTTTTTACTCTATTGCGTTCTTATACTCTATTGCGCTTCGCCGGGTGTTAAAAAAACAGACAAGAAACGCGGTTTTGTTTGTTCCAATAGTTGAAGTTAGTTGAAAGCAGTCATGCTTACTCTTCACGTATCATAGAAGTGTTTTTCATAACTGCATATCATTAGTTCCTCGTGATAGATCGCATTATTACGTGATCACCTTGAAACAAAACTGGGTTAACTGGTCCACTTCTTGCTGTATAATTATATGCTTTACTTTTACATAACCTGTGATATGTGAATCATCAGGTGAATTGTTACGCGTTTGATTGTATTGAACATTGATAAAGATAATGTGAAAACTATACTCAAAACTGGAATTCAAGACCAAAAGATCAACTACAATGTTGCCAATGCAATAAAATTATCGTACAATAGTATATACATATTTCTTAAAAACATATGCCGACATAATTTGTTTATTGGTAATTTTAATTCTATAATCTAAAGAAGTAATTTTATTGACTTATATTCACATAAATACAAGACACTTTAATAAAAACTTAATCATCCGTAATATTTGGTAGAAAAGCTGGTGTCACTTCAGGTGTTAATAACATTTGGTACAACATTTGAACTGACTTGTTGTTGTTTCGTGCAGTAAGGCGCCCCAAATATATAATATAGGAATCTTTGAATTTTAAGCGTTTTAAACAATGCTATTGTGTGTTGAGTGAGTTGTCACGTGAACAACTTGCTAAGACCTAAGAGAGTCTTAAAACCTGCGATTTCGTTAAGAGAAGTTTCGGCTGAACCCGTAGGTCGATAACGCGCCCGTTTTATTGAGTGACTTCGACTGTTCACTTTGTCAAAATATAACTTGACAATATTCTTTACGAGTTATTTCGCCTAATAATGCCTTAAATCTAAAACATGTGCAAAACTGGACGAATTAATTACTGGAGTGGTGGAAAACTTTATTCTACAAGTGACCGACTCAGATTCCGTAGTCAGTGATTCTGACATTAGTGATGGTAAAGATGAAGATGTAATTAAGTTTCTATTTTTTGAGAAAATCCTTATCAGGAATGGTGCCAGCCTATACTAAGATAATAAGCATATAACGAAAAGGTTGATAAAACCTGAAAACTTGATTTGACATTGACATAAGTGACATTGATTGATTTGACAATGACGTATCTGTCGTAGTTTTTTTGGTCTTGAATTCCAGTTTCGGGTATAGATATTTCATAGAATTAGCATCCTGAACACGATACCTATTGAATTTTACGAGAATGGTGTTAAATGTAAATAAGTACCTATATAAGGTATACTTTAAAATTATCAACAGTAGGTATTTTGAAAATATATTTACTGTAGGTACAGATAGTTCAACTCACGAAGACGCGCCCCACCACTTTTGGGCAAGGGCGCAAATTAATCATTTAAATAATCTGAACACTTCACACAAAAAAAATCAAGTAGAGCATCTTTTCAGTTACCCCGTTACGTTCTGTCAATTTATCATAGTGTGCGTGAGCACTCATTGCTAATTTGTAAGCGATAATGAGAAAGGGTGGAGCGCGTCTTCGTGGATTGAACTGTCTGTACCTATATTTTCGGACAAAAACACATATTTGGAGGGTAAACCAAATAAATAAATTCATACAACATCTCAAACATTGACCTAATTCCGTTCTAACTAACATAAGCAATTGTGTTACGAGTATCAGACAACATGGAAATTTAGAAATATATACTGAACAAACACAAGTGTTCATCGCACGAATGTTTGTCCAGGGGATCGAACCCACAACCTTTGGCGTATGAGGCAGGGTCACTACTAAATGCGCTATCCGGACAGGGTGTAAGTGAAAAAATCTCGAACATTTAAATAAGATAATTGAAAGTTACTTTTTGCGGAAGTGTAGTATCTTATGCAATTATAAGATTTCTCAACATATGCAGATTCCAGTTGACATCAATTAGTAGTATCAGCCTCTAAAATGTCCCACTGCAGGGCAAATGCCTCCATCATAGAAATCAGGTTATCGCTACTATGATGGGATTAGGCTTAATCACCACGCTTGCCTCTCTGTGCTCTCGAAAAATTCGAGACATACTTCTTGCTCGACCCGGGAATCGAACCCAAGACCCCGAGATCACTGCCCAGTACTTAAACCACTAGACCATGAGGGCGTTGACATCAATTACCTAACTACAGAATTTGCAAGTGTAAGGTATACAAATAGACTAAAAATATATGTATAACGCATCTGTTTGTTTAAATAAGCTGCAGTTTATGGACGAGCAACCTCGCACATCTGAACATGCATTACTCGTATGAGGACCTTGTCAACATCAAACCATAAAGAGATAAGTAGTATTGCGCCACAAATACTGTTAAGTAGGTTTTTTTTATATAAGAGGTGGCAGACGAGCAGACGGATCACCTGATGGTAAGCAATTCCGCCGCCCATAGACACCCGTAACACCAGTGGAGTCACAAGTGCGCTGCCAACCTTTTCCCCTTCCCCCCATTGGGCCTCCAGTAACCTCACTCACACGGCGAAACACAGCGCAGGCGCTGCTTCACGCCGGTCTTCTGTGAGGCAGTGGTATCACTCCGGTCGAGCCGGCCCATTCATGCCAAAGCGTGGCTCTCCCACATTTTAGCTTATAATACAATATAAATTAAACACTGACGCAATTTCCATGTCTAATTTTTATTATTTATTTATTCATAAAAACACATTGTGTTAGAAAAAAGTACAATAATAGAAATAACAATTGCAAGAAAATCGAATCGAAAATTCCATAAACCAAGTCACAATCAAAATATAATCAATAAAAATAAAATAATGTCAATATAAAATTAATGGTCATAAAAGAGAACCAACGATGATAATTAAAATGAAAATTAAATAACGTATTTCACATATGTACTAAACAATGATTTTATTAATGTCACATTTAAAAATTCGTAAATAGAGTAGACTGACCGGATGGCGCAATTGGTAGTGACCCTGTCTCTTACGCCAAAGGTCGTGGGTGCGATCCCCACACTGGACAAACATTTGTGCGATGAACACTTGTGTTTGTTCGGTGTCTGGGTGTAATATATGTATTTAAGTATATATTTGTGTTCCTCTGTTGTCTGGTATCTGTAACACAAGTGCTTACGCTACTTAGTACGGAATCAGGTCAATGTATGAGATGTTGTGAGAATTATAAAAAAAAAGAGTAAGGACTTTTTTCCAAAAAGAAGGTTTTTGGTTTTTCTTGAAGACTTATACTCGGCTTATATACAACACGTTTTAATTCCTTTTTTAATATATTAAAAAGATGAACAGACTGATACCTGTGCGCTGTGCTTTGCCACACACAATCAAATATAAAAAAAAGTATAATATCTAAATAATAATAAATAATTTACCGTGGGTGAGCCACGCTTCGGCAGGAAAGGGTTGGTTCGACCGGAGTCACGGCCTCACAGATAACCGGCATGTAGCAGCACTGTGCTGTGTTTCGCTGCGTGAGTGATGGTACCGGAGGCCCAATACAGGGAAGGTGGTTTAAGGTTTGGCAGCGCACTTGTGACTCCACTTACGTCACGGGTGTACATGGGCGGCAATCGCTTACCACCAGGTGTTTGTCTGCCAGCTATCACATAAAAAAATAAGAAATACTCAGTCAGAATATTTGCAGCGCAGTAACTTTATGGGAAAAATCTGAAGGTAGAAATGCGTTATGAGGGTCCTCGGCATCCCATCCAGAGCACGTGCCCATATGCGGACAAACGGCGAGGATCACGAAGGATTGTTATTTAAGGAAAATTGTTATGTAACCCTTTCTTCTGTCATTCCTGCCAAGGGGATCTGTCGCGGGGTTCATCCACGCAGAGTAATTTTGTATGGAAACCCGCGAGCGGCATCGTTTGGGCATAGATGAATTTCAGTTTAAGTTGTAAACAAATGCAAAAAAAAAACAATAGCAAAGAAAATCAACACAAAAGACAGCAATTTGACCGTGTTTGACCGACGGGAGATCCACACTTTGGTATGAATGGGCCGGCTCGACCGGAGTGATACCACGGCCACACAGAAAGCCGGCGTGAAGCAGCACTATGCTGTATTTCGCTGCATGAGTGAGGGCCCAATTGTGACTCCACTGGTGTCGCGGGTGTCTATGGGCGGCGGCAATCGCTTACCATTAGGCCATCCGTGTGCTCGTCTGCCAACTATCTCATAAAAAAAATATTATGGTTACTTATTTAGATTCTATTTTTGCGTCTCGCCCATTAGTCCTTGCGACACTCTACGTACAGTCATGGAGTTACTCATCGAATGTTTTTCCGACTAACAATAGATACGTACGCTTCACACGGTCTGAAGCACATGTATACATAGCAATAAAGATATTCCATTACCGCAGTAAAAAGAAATTGGGTCATATCCACACTCATCTAACTTTCCACGAATAAAAAACGCTACGAAAGGGCGCAGCTACGGCTACGCCTCGTAGCTGCTACGGCGTAGCCTCGTAGCTCTTACAAGGCCACAGTGAGCAAGATTGTAGGTATTAAAACCTTATTCATCCTTTATTACGCCTTTTGTGGCGTTCCTGCTTTGTGCGAAAGTGGGCCGGCTAAATAAGCCAGTGTTGCCAAGTTCACACGTGCTATATATTTTGTAATGACAATATAAAATCATCTCTGAGAAGTTTATTTCTGCCAGTGTTTTTTAAGTTGCTTTATGTCATTAATAAAAGGTTACTTACTTTGCTACGAGGAATTTCTCATTCGAGATCGTATTTTTTAACTTTGTAATTTGTACTCGTACCCATCATGTTCCTTCATTGTTTTTTTTTTAAATCAGCCTATAAACTGTCCCACTGCAGTTGTTGTGGTTTGTGTGGGCAAAGGCCTCCATCATAAAAATCAAGTTATCGCTACTATGATGGGATTAGGCTTAATCACCACGCTTGCCAAATGCGGATTGGTGATCACAAACCCGAGCTATGTCCGAAAAAATCGAAACATACTTTTCGCTCGACCCGGGAATCGAACCCTGAACCCTGAGATCACGACCCGGTACTTAAACCACTAGATCAACAGGGCGTCATCAGACATTGACATTTTATACCACATCTATATTTAGTATACCTTTGAGGTTTATAGATCGCTCTCATTCTTTTTTTGGAAATTACGTAACCTAAGAATTAAAACTTGGCCAAACGATTGTTATAAAACCTCATTCTACAGCGTTAACGATGGCAACTCTCAACTCAAAACCGTTTGCGAAGCTCCAGAAACTTCGCCAGGTAAATGTTTTATTAAGTTTTGTTTGATTTGAACGCCTACAAGGCCTCCTTTCGCAATTCGGCAAGTTATTTTGAGGCACTTTTAATCCCTGAGGAGGCACTTTGTGTGGTGGAATGTTTATAAAGGTATCCCGTTGTACGTTTCATGAAGACGTTGTATTGTTTAGTTTTTTGAAATTTCGTTGCTAAATAAATTGATTTAGGACAATTTCAGCATACGAGGATAGATGCTCATTTTTTAAATCAGTCCTGGTACGGACAGCCACTCATCAATGTATACATATCTGTCAAATTTCTTATTTTTTAAATATCAATTGAGTAAAGGGTGTCCTCGGACTTTATAATCTTTTGGTCCAAATATGAAAGTGCCAAAATTGTTTATATAAATTTAAATGTCAAAATTTGATATAACGAAAAAATTTTTTTTTATTAGCTAATTCACTGAAAATGTATGAACATGTTAATTTTTGAACTTTAATAAAACCAAGGATAATGGACTCTACAGCTTTGGTGCCATAGTAATAAATACTTAGGGGGCAAGTGCTACAGCAAAAATGTACTGGCCATGGCACTTGGACCAAAGAAGCGGATGTCCTTTGACAGATTGTGGTATCCTGATCTGTGGCTGTCTCTACCTTTTGCAAGCGACTACTCATATAATCACATGACCCGTATGTTTGTTTCTTTCCGCATTATCATCATCAATATCAGAAGTACTGCTGAGTAAGCCCTCCACATTCGCTAAAGCCCCTGTTTCTGGTAATGTCTAGAATACATATACCTTCTTTATGGTGTGCCACAGATGTCTATCCCAGGTTTTCCTTATCCAGGCACTGGCTTTTGCCCTACTAAGGTTGAGACGGTATGTAGGCCGTGCCAAGGTTCCGTTAGTGGCACGCTCGTGAGGCAATAGTTAGTATATAGTACAAGCGCTTACCTTTATGGATGCCTTTATATAACACTGTGAGACTCCAGGTGGTTTTCTCCATTTTCTGATTTTATCATGGTTGCTCCAGGTATGGATTCGACGTGAGAAGTATCTACATTAGTGCCCATGTTGGCCCCACCATAGGTCATATTAGTTTTTGCAGAAGAGCAAGCAAGACTGGTAAACCGGGGAGGTCTCAGATACTCCCGTGCCCGTGGAGATGCCTAAATTGTCGATCGATTCGAATCGATCGACTGATGGTAGTTAGTGTAAGAGATCAGTGTACGTTGCATTATATGCCAGCCAGTAAGTTTCAGTCATCATGGAGGCCCAACCATCCATGACGACTGGAAGGAATCGCAAGGTCATCAGCCTAACGAGTGGCAAGGTATCCTTCATCATCATCAGCCCATTTAAGTCCCCACTGCTGGGGCACGGGCCTCCCTCAATCACATGAGGGGTATTTGCCATACTCACCACGCTTGGCAGACGGGTTGGCGAGGGTTTTGATATAAATGCAGAGTTTTCCTTCTCTGGGAGCTGATGATCATGCCAGCAGCTTTACCTTAGTCGCCTTTTACGACACCTCGGTAAGAGTGAGGGTGGCCTATTCTACTCTGCCGGGAACCACACGGCCAAGGTATCCTTTCTGTCCTTCAATGCACGTGCCTAGCCGAGGTCTCAACCAGACAAGTCAGCTTCAACGATTGTAAGTGATGACTTCATAGTAGTGAGCCTGACTGTCAACATACTGTCAATTAGATTTCGCGCGTGATTGAATTCTTAATTATCTCCTTCGTTCAATTATCCGTTTTGTTTGAGCGATGGTAGCTTAGTGGATAAGAACGCGCCTTCCATACGGTCGTGGTTCGAATCCGAGGATGCACCTCTGGATTTTTCAAATATTTTTACCATTATCTCGGCGGTGAGATGAGGACACCTGCTTGTCTCGGATAGTTTCTCAAAAATTGTGGAAGCCTACAATATTCGAGATAAATATTCTGAACGTGTTACCGTGATCCAGTTGGTCTGGTTCCCCTGTCTAAGGTCAGATTTAAGACGCTTTATTGTAATAACCAGACTTCCAGAATCCTGCATCAAGGTCCAAGCGTACCCTGGGTTTCGAAGCAACAGCTTTGGATGTAAATGGGAATTGCACTCTTAGATGAGAAGCATGTGTGTTCGTTTTATTGTTTTGTTTAACATGAGAAGAATATGTAAAAATATTTGAAAAATTAGTAATTAGTAATTAGTAACTCCATAGCAGCCAGAACCCAACACGCACAATGGACCAAGTGGAAGTTTAAGTGCGGAAAAAGGAGTCTACTTTACATTACATTACAATACATTAACTCCATAGCAACACCAAAAAAAAATTGGTTGACTATGTAAGTAGGTACAATAACAGTTTTTCATTTTTATAATAACCAAGTGTATACTAAATAAACTGCCAAAAATAAGCAAAACAAGCACGTTTGTAATGTTCAAAGCAACAGGTCATTCTTTATACCTTTGTAACTGGATTCCAGTGGAAATTCAAGGAAAATGCACATGCACCAAAAACAAACATTAATAAAGTACTCGCGCTGAGACCAGGAGTGTTGTTAGCCGCGGCAAATATTTGTTGGCTACATCCATTATGTGGCCGTTGCAGTTCGTTCAAACATCTGTTAGAAAACTAGCGACCTGTCCCGGCTTCGCACGGGCACAATCAATCAATCAACCTATCGCCGTCCACTGTTGAACGCAGGCCTCTCCTAAAGAGCGCCAACCAACCCGGTCCTGAGCAGTCTGCATCCAGCTCACACCAGCCATCTTTCTCAAATCGTCAGTCCATCACGCCGCAGGGCATCCAACACTGCGATTCGCCACGACGCGACCACTCCACTCGAGTACGTGTCGACTCCATCTTTCATCAATACGTCTAGAAACATGACCAGCCCATCTCCACTTCAGTGTGCTGATCCTGCGTGCAATGTCCATGATTTTAAATCTCTGACGAATAACCTCGAATTTTATCCGCCAGAGAGACTCCAAGCATAGCACGCTCCTTTGCCCGCTGAGCTACCTTAAACTTGTGGATCAGCCCTGCAGTCGGTACAATATTATGCATCAATTATGTTATTATACACTAATGGCCCGCCTACACTTCGTTTCGGAACATTAGTTCCACTTTATACCAATAGATGGCGCTAGGTGTCGATTACACCGAGCAAGAGTTTCGTGCTTTCGGATTATGCGTTGCCGCTATCTGTGTGTCTGTCATTTACGACTTTATACATAGTATCAATATATGTATAAACCTCCCTCTTGAATTACTTTATCTAATGCAAAAAGCGCACCAAAATCTTTTGCGTAGTTTAAAGATCCAAACCAGTAGCGTAACTATACCAACTGAGGCCCGTGGCTAATTCTTTAGATGGGGCCTTACTAACAATCTGGATTGGGTTTGGTCTGGGTGGGGCCTTTGGTCGGGGGCCACGAGGCATTTTTCCACCTTATAGTTACGCCACTGATCTAAATATACATAGGGATAAATAGCGAAATCAACTTTCTTTTATACTATGTAGTGATAATAACTCATCAGTATTATGCAACTTTATGGTGAGAGAGCCACGCTTCGGCATGAATAGGCCGGAGTGATACCACGGCATCACGAAAATCGGCGAAAAGCAGCGCCTGCGATGTGTTTCGCCGAGTGATTGAATATCCTTCCGAAGGCCTAATCCGGGTGGATGGGAATATAACGTTGGTAGTCCACTTGTAACTCCAGCGGCGTTTAATTTCCCACGGTCAGCGTCTACTGCTTACCATCAGGTAATCCGTCTGCTCGTCTGCTACCTATCATCGTCATCGTCGTCATCGTCAGCCCATTTAAGTCCCCACTGCTGGGGCACATTATTATAATATGTCGCAGGGCTACTGCAGCTGCCACAGTATTACATATTACATAACATGTATATTTTCTTTCTCATATTATGCATGTCGTGGCAGCCTGTAATTAAGGCGTCACTTTAGCACCTATATAGTACTAGAGTAAGAGTCAAGTTACTTAAGTGATGTTTTGTTGGCTGTCCTTAATAAATAAATAAAAATAAATGAGGGGTAATTGCCATACTCACCACGCTTGGCAGACGGGTTGGCGAGGGTTTTGATATAAATGCAGAGTTTTCCTTCTCTGAGTGCTGATGATCATGCCAGCAGCTTTACCTTAGTCGCCTTTTACGACACCTCGGTAAGAGTGAGGGTGGCTTATTCTACTCTGCCGGGGACCACACGGCTGCTACCTATCACATAAAAAAAAATGAATACAACTTTTCGTTTATACGTCCACCGGAGCGACGCTAATCGAATCGTCGTCAGGCTGTTTTTATAATGTGGTATCATAAATGTTGAAGTAACACGCAGTTAAAAAATAAAACACGAATATTTACGACGACACGCTAGGATGGTAATCACTGATTTATTAATGAATACATGTTCGCATGTCGCATAATAATAATAAGCAAGACTTCTCAGTCAAAAGGATTAATGGCGTTCCCGCCCATCTGCGACAAAAGCATGGGGGTGTTTATTTTTTACGTGATAATTGGCAGACGAGCAGAAGGATCACCTGATGGTAAGCGATTGCAGCCGCCCATGGACACCCGCGACACCAGTGGAGTCACAAGTGCGCTGCCAACCTTTAAACCTCCCTTTCCCCCGGACTGGGCCTCCGGTACCCTCACTCACGCAGCGTAACACAGCTATGCTTCACGCTGGTTTTCTGAGAGGCCGTCGTATCACTCCGGTCAAGCCTGCACATTCTTGCCGAAGCGTGGCTCTCCACGTCAAATGGTCAAACGGTGTTGTACATTATACATTACAGTATACTTATGGAACTTCTTGGATTTTAATACCTACCTCCCTGCCCAGTGATAGGCATGTTGGCAATTGGCATGTATATGTCACCGGAAAATAACAAGATCCGTAAGTTTATTAATTTACTAGGAAGTTTATAAACTTACGTAGGATTCTAAACGGGAGATAAATTATTTTACTTTACGTACACATTTTCGTAAATTTATCAATTTCCGACGTCACACGGTAAATTTATTAACTATTATATATGGTCCGACCAATCACAGAAGCTCTTTTAAATATACGAATCTTTGAAATACGTAAAATAACACATTGCTCTCTGATTGGTCAATGTTCATAGTGGCAATGCCAATCAGATCGCGCGTAGCGTTTGGATATTGCTTACTTATTATTTTACGAGTGAGTTCAGTAAATTTATCAATGTACGAAAATGTGGACGTAAAACAATACAATTTATCTCCCGTTTAGTTTCCCGTTAGTCCTACGAAAGTTTATTAACTTCCTAGTAAATTGATAAACTTACGGATCTTGTTATTTTCCGGTGACATATACACTTGAATTCAGCTAAAAGGTAAAATATTGAATGAGTAAAGTCATATGTAGACACAAAAGAATCTAAGTATTACACTTTGTTCATTACTAAAACAAGTTTTTACGAGCAACCTATTTCCCTGTCAGATCTATTTATATAAATCTTCCCGCGTTATTGGATTCGTCCGTCCTTTATTGAATTATCTCGGAGGAATGGCTACTTATTTCCTCATGCCATATGTCTGCACGGAGCCCGAACTTCTCTTCAATAGTCACTTTCAGTGATTTTCTTTTTAAATCTAATCCAGCATAAAACATGCCTCAAAGATTAAACCAAACGCAGTAAGTCAAAAAAGGATGATCTCCAACGTTCTAAAGCAGCTATACTCAACCTGCGGCCCGCGGGCCGCATGTGGCCCGCCGGGCCTTTATCAGTGGCCCGCGTGCAATTACAGATAATTGTTAACTATTTTGATATTTTTTTATAGAAATACAGAACAAAATCCTATTTTCTTCCATCAGGTGATTCCATCAGCTGTCGCAACGCTTGCTCGTTTGTCCGCCTCTAGCACAAGAAAAAAAAAATAGTAATTAGCGTCCTCTCCCATATTGTAGTGCCCTCCCGGATCTATAGTGATACCTACATTTGTTATGAACCAACTAATTATGTGACCTATAGATGCAATAAAGATATTGAGTATTGAACAATCAGCTACAAAAGTTCTCGACTATGTTAAAGACAACAGAAGATCTTACCAAATTGAAATTGAAATTGAATTTCTGAGAAAAAATGTGTTATAATTTTGGATTATATGTATGACTGCATTCATAAACGAGTTTCAAAAAAGGTTTCAGGATCTATGAAAAATAAGATAATGTTTGTTACTGGTAAAAAATCCATGGCATCTAGAAACAACAACTATTGGTGAAACTTAAACGTGTTTGTGGCCCGGATATAAGAAATATTGAGTACCAATGTTCTAAAGCTTACTCGATAATGGTCGTTAGAAATTGGAGTTTAGGGTTGGTTTTCGCGTGGGATTTTAGAAGGAGACCAAGCTGAGTGTTCACGGTGCAAAATCGAGAGGAGCTGAAGGAGTCCGTTAGCTTTGAGGGCCACTTACGAACTCCCGCCGCACGTTAAAGCTTCTAATTGCTTTGTCAGTAATTACGGTGGGAATGTTCTTATTTGTTATTACGTATTATGACATATTTCTACCATCAGCTCGGCGGTGAGGGAAAACATCGTGAGAAAATCCGCACGTTTCGGATAGTTTCTGAAACGTGTAACTATGGTTAAATTGATCTGGTTCCCTTCTTAAGGACTGAGAAGGTCAGACGGCAGTCGCTTCATAGTAATTACCGGACTCTCCAAATTCTGAATCCTGGTCCAAGCGTATCCTGGGCTCCAATGCGACGGCTTTGGATGCAACCGGGAATTGCAAGCTAAGATGAAGAGGAGTGTATTTGATTATGACTGGTATAAGTAAGAGGTTCACAGTACACATCATATTGTAAACTAGACTGCATTATGTATGAACAAGTATCGCGTTTTAAGTATCTGGGTCACTGGTTGACGGAAGACCTCTCTGATAATGAGGATATTGAGAGGGAGCGCAGGGCGTTGGCGGTAAGATGTAATATGCTTGCCCGCAGGTTTGCACGTTGTACGAAACCCGTTAAGGTGATACTCTTTAAGGCTTTTTGTCAGTCCTTTTCGACGTGTACCCTGTGGGCTAGCTACACGCAGGAGGCCATCAACGCCTTAGCGTGTGCAGTACAACAACGCGTTCAGGGTGCTGTTGGGGTTGCCGCGGTACTGCAGTCCGTCGGGTATGTTCGCCGAAGCTCATACTGATGGCTTCCATGCTATCCTTCGGAAGAGAGCAGCCTCTATGATGGGACGTGTCCGTGGCAGTTCCAATGACATTCTGCGCGTTATAGCTGGGCGCATGGACTGTCCATATGTAAAACACTGGGTTCGGCTTCATGTTAAATCGTAATATTGACATTTTGGTATAATTATTTTATTTTTATTATTTTATTCTTATTTCTAATTAATGTAATATTTTATAGTGTAATAATCAGAATAATTTGGATAATGTGTAGGTATGTAATAATAACTATTTGTAAACTGACTAATTATTCAAGAAATGACATGTATGGACTATTCTTGTCTGAAATAAATTATTTAAATTGAATTGAATTGAATATGTATGTAGGTAAGAACTTGCACACTTTTCCAAAAAAGTCCGATAGTCATAGTCTTAACACCAGAAACAAACATAGACATGCCGTCCCAGTCCTCAGACTTCATAAAATCGGTAATTCATTTGTTGGCTTAAGTATTAAGATTTTCAATAAGCTGGCTAATGAAGAAAGGTTGCTATAGTGTACGAGACTATTAAGATGACGGGTAGGGCACACTAGCGACGCCAATATATTTTAATTGTTAGCTACTAAACCGGATCTATTTTAAACAGTTTCGCGGTTACAACCTCTCGGCAAACACTTATACTATTTATTAAATAACCATGCACAAATGTTGGGTCCGTTTTTGTACGCGAAAAATTGATTCACGCCAAAAGCGGCCACTTTTGGCGTGAATCAATTTTTCGCGTACGCGTTGGACCCAACATTTGTGCATGGTTATTTAATAAATAGTATAAGTGTTTGCGGAGAGGTTGTACTCGTAACCCCGAAATTGTTTAAAATAGATTCGGTTTAGTGGCGTCGCTAGTGTGCCCTACCCATCACCTTAAATAAAGGACTCTTGGTCATATTAATCGATTAGTCTTTTGAGGTGTTATTCATAGTAGTCTGTTAACTTTGATGATTATATTTTTTTCTCTTCTCAATTGAAACTTTGTAACATCATCAATATTTGAAAAGAGAAACTATTGAGTTTCTTGCTGATGTCTTCTCAGTGGAAATCGACATTCCGAACCAGCGGTAGATGATAATATGTGTACCTATTTTGACATTCATAAGTGTATGGACCTAAATTGAATAAAGATTTTTTTATCGTTATCTAGAAAACTTAGTCCTCTCATAATAGGATTTTTTCTTTTCATTGGTTACTCTGGTTTTCGTCTTTTGGAAGATATATCTTATCCTAGAAGGATGTTTTCAATTTTTTATTCTGCGGACATTGCGAAAATTCTTTCGATTGTTTTGATTTTCTTGTGTTTAACACAAAAAAGTGTAGAAAGCTACACTACGTATTTTTATATGATTGGTGGCAGTGATTGCCGCCGTCTCACTCGCGACACCAGTGGAGTTTCAAGTGAGCTGCCAACTTTTAAATCCCCCTTTCCCCCGGATTGGGTCTCCGGTACCCTCACTCACGCATCGAAACACAGGACAGTGCTGCTTCAGGCCGGCCCATTCATGCCGAAGCGTGGCTCTCCCACGGTCAAAAGGTTACCCATTAAAATAGTCCGAGTAGTCACTATTTGCTCCACGGTCCCAAGCAAGTTAACCCAATTATATACCCCTTCCCATTCAAACCTCACCTGTTAAAATTAATTAGTTTAACCACGTTGAACAGATAATTCCTATTAATAAGATGATGTCATGGACCCTATCATTGTCCCTTGGGGAGCGTCACGACGTGATGGCTTGGAAAAACGTCATTACTGTTAATAAGCAGTAATGTCACTTCCGTGGACATTTTTGTGGGAGGGAAGGGCGGAAATTACTTAGCTCCTGTTAAAAGTAGGGGCTAAATTTGTGAGGTACATATTTCTTGTGGCGGAGCTCATCGATTTTTGAAACAGCTGTTATTGTTCAACACATTTAACTTGGAAAAGTATTAAGTAAGTTATTTTGTACACTTTGTCGATTTTTATTTTGTCATTTATGTCACAATCATCATACCTATTCGAAGTTTATGTTTAATATATCAACCCAAGTGGCAAAAATCAAATTATAGCAGTCGTTACAAAAGCAAAAAAAAAGAATTGTCTCGTTATAGAAACGTGTCTAAAAATGAATCATCTATCTCGGTCATGTTTCACAGTTCCCAACTAATTATTCAGTTTTGTTTACTCGAGCCAGTTAAAGGCAGGGCAGATTTAATAAATTATTCCTGTAATTAATACGAATCCCGGGTATGGTCCCCTCGGGAAGTGTCGCTGTGTTTTATAGTGTCAGTCATTCCGGTAATGAGTAATCAACGTCATTTCTGTAACACGCAAGGGTGAGCAGGAAATGAATCCACCAGTGCTGCTGTTGACAAAAAGAGAGCTGGTGAGTTTGCGTTATGGCTAATAGTTTTTCGTATACTTTTGTTTGCAGGATTTATTTATTTATATTTATACTATATAAGTACACCAACAGAAATACACATAAAACAATCACAAATGACAGCAGGTACTCAAAAAGGAAATATTCAAATATATTGAGGGTTATTTTGGAATAAATGCATCTAAGTAAGCATATGAAGGCTTTTACTTTGCCAAAACGAACAATAGGGCCACATGATTCCATTATTGTATGATTACAGTCAGATTGGAGCTATTGTAATAGCAGCTACCTACGATAACTAAATATCATGAAAGACCTAGATTCTAACTTTCAAGGTTTAGGCTACTAGGTGATATTTAGTTATCATTACTACTAATTGTGTTAGAAGTATAAAATACCTCTGTTTGAATGGATCTAGATCATTGGTACTCAATATTTTTATATACGGGCCACAAACACGTTTTAGTCATGGTGTCGCGGTCAATTACACATAAAACAATCACAAATGACAGCAGGTACTTAAAAAGGAAATATTCAAATATGTTTGCCAATTATAGGTATACACAGCTTTCATGATATTGTGTCTAATTTATAGCTAACTTTAAACTTAAAAACGAAAAAAAGTTCAAGTTGACGAAAACATCAATTAAGGGAACATGGGAGACTACAAAAAAAATATTATTTCTTCCTTGAAAGAGGTTTATACATATGTAGAATGTATGAAATATTAAATAGTTTTATTTCGAGTTAATGCATAATGACAAAATTACGAATATATTTTATAGTCTAATATTCATCTTAAGTAAATAAAAATAGTGTTTTTTGTTGTATTTGCGGACACCATCTTAGTGTGAGTCATCAGATACATATTGATGACGCACATGACATTGAATCCTCGTCATGTTTGTTGATGTATGTTGAACGATAATAAATACATCTTATTTGAAAACTCACCCTATTTAGTTGGCAAATAAATTGAAAACACAATAAAACCAGTTGTAGTTGTATTTGAGAAAAAGAAATTCAAAAACTGTGGCAAAACCATTCGAGAAATGTTTTGTAATCACCACCATACCACATTTTTGTAATCTTTTGAGGCAACTGAAAACACTTTTCCACATGTTTTCTATATGCTACAAAGTGAGTGCAATCCACGTGATCCGTTCGTAAGTTGCATAAATAAATTGCGAATCACCTCGGGCCAGACGGATCTAGGCGCGTAGGAGATCCTTCCCCAGCGGACCTATTTGAGGCCACGTCAAATTGTCAGCTTCCTCGCCACTGAACGGGCGATTATCCCACCTATCCCCACAGACATAGACCGCATTATCCCTTGACGCAGTGGCCAGGGAATGAGAACGGCAGGATGACGGGTGCAAGTATGGCTAGTAACGCACGAGAGCGAAATTGTCAGGTGTGAAGGCTTTTTGACTTCTGTGTGTCGTGAGAATTTTTCAAACCAATTCTTATACCTTATCTATGCTACACTGAATTACCAGCTAAGTATTATTATATTAATAAAAGAAAGTCGTGTTACACTATTACGGCTTAAGAATAGGCTGCTGTTCCAATTTGGCTGTAAATTGGTGGAGAGGTAGTGTAGGTACGGTGTATCATATACCGCACATTCTGTTTGTTCAACAGTCAGTTGTTATGCGCGGCTGACCTAATTATACTTATAATTAAATTTATATTTTTGAGTGGTTTTACACAGCCTAGCAAGACAGCTGTGTATTCTATAGCTATATTTAGTTTAAATCAACATTGTAGAATCGTAATAAATAATTAAGTTTTTCTCATCAACGAGTTTAACTTCTATATCCACCAAGCAGAGCAAGAACAGATGTATGTTAGCAAGAGACCGTACAGGTAGCTTTCTTGACATTATGGCGGGCAAACGAGCAGACCCAGCTTAGGCCCAGGGACGGATATAGGATACTTTTTATCTAGAAAAATATCAGGTTCCTGTGGGATACACAAAAACGATTACCTACTACGCGGACAACGCCGCGTTTAAAAGCAAGTTAAATAATAAAAATATGTTTTAGGGAAACAAAGTTTGTTTTCCCCCGCGCGGTAGAAGAAAGAGAAAAACACAAAATTATCAAGGCTTTGATGAATGTTTCCAGCGAGAATCATTAATTCTAAAGATGTTATTGATTTGAACGTTTTTTGTCGAGTTATTATGGACCTTGGGGTTCACAAAATAGACAATAAAATCGGTGCGGGTGAAGGAAGTCATTAAATACAGTGCGGATACCGCCCCACAGTGATGTCAAAGACCTTGTCGAGTTGAGGGTTATTTTGGATTAAATGTATCTAAGTAAGCATTTGAAGGCTTTTACATTGCCAAAACGAACACTAGGCCACATGGTTCCAGTATTGAAGTCAGATTGGAGCTATTGTAATAACAGCTACCTACGATAACTAAATACCATGAAAGACCTAGATTCAAGGTTCAAGGTTTAGGCCACTTGGTGATATTTAGATCATTACTAACTAATTGTGTTTGAAGTATAAAATACCTCTCTTTGAATGCCTCTAGATTTTCAAAGCTAATAGAACGTAAAACTAAGGTGACGCCTCATTCATCATTTTAAAAAGTTTAACTGCAGCATAACTTTTGAACACTAAATATCTGTTATAAATTACTTGTAACTTTTAGTGACAAAAAATTGACATTCTAAAAGTAGTCGTTAAGTTAAATGGGACGTGTTTTTCGTCGTTTGCATATTTTCATATATTACGCTAAAAGAGTGAACCACTTTATGCTAATGGTGAAGTAAAAAAGATTAGGATGGCAGGAGACCGTAAAGCGGTAGTAAAAATAAGTGGTTCTCGGCCTAATAGATTTTTTCCAACCGCACATTTCCAAGCTTCTTGTGTTGTGTCTATAGGCAAAGCATAGCATAGCCATTTCTCGCTAGTATTGTTGGTTTGCGTGTCTTCCCAGAGTGTAAAAAAGTACGAACAGTCACACGTAAACGTATGTACAAATCTGGTAATTCAAACAATTCTCACCAATTAGATCCTTCCCTCCCAGCACATTCCATCACCGGAGGACATGGCGTGGCGAAGGCTTTCATCCTTATGTGGTAGGACTGCCTCTTATCCGCACATTCACATTTATAATGCGGACAGCTAAGGAATGGAACTCCCCGAGGTCTGTTTTTCATGACTACTATAATTTGGACATCTTTAAGGCAAGAGTGAACAGGCATCTTCGTAGCAAATTCTAGACCTCATCAGCGCTTTCCATGTGGTGAAGCTTTGTTAGCCTATAATACAAGAAAAAAAAAAGAAATACCTTCATCATCATTCCAAATACAATAGGTTTGACAGATAGACATGCACCGGCTTCTGGTGGTAGGAGTCACACACTCTGGTGAGCTGATGCAATTCAAAGGTTTTAAATTAGTATCTAGTGGTTTTAGTGAACAAATTTAGGTGTTTCTTTGTGCAGTGAAGTGCCGCAAAGTGATCCTGATAATAAGAATCGTCAAATTGTATCGTTTTTAACACTGATATTGTGTGTCGATTAGTTGTCACGGATAACTTGCTTGAATCTAATAGAGTCTGAAAACCCGCGATTGTGTAGAGTGGTATTGGCAGAATCTGAAGGTTGATAAAACGTGAAATACCGACGCTTTATCGAGTGACTGTGACTTTGACTGACTTTGACAGTTGACATAAGAATAAGTGGGTTTATTCTCAATAATTTGCTTGACATTGGCAAGATATCTTCGGGTAGAGCCATAATGTTTAACAGATTGTTGGAATCTAATGTCTGGCTGTCTGTACATAAGTACAAGTAGGTTACAGTAAATAATAATTGGTTAGTTAGAATGCCATCAGTACATGACACTTAGTTTCACAAGTAATAAGGAGGCCGTCCAATGAATTCCTTCATAAGTTTATGAATATTATAGTCTACCCCGGACTTCAAGGACATCTTTTATCGGATCATTGTCCTATTGGCATTTGAGTCCGTTATTTATTAATCTTCTCACCTTGTTCCAGTAACACGTTTTTGGCACCTGAATTCCATCAGTGTAGAGGATTTTCTTCATTAATTTTCGATTGTAAAAGTTCTAAGAATAGTTTCTTATACACCGTGACTTTTTGAATCCCCGTAAAACTTCTCAAGGGTATTAAACTAATGATAACAAAAAAAAATACAACGGGTCAAATCTCAAAAAAAAAACATTTTCCCTTAGGCGTAAGTGATCGGCTGGTTGATGCATTTTATGGCAAGACCAACTTTTTTAAAGAATAGAACCTATTTTGACTGACTGAGTTTTGCGTAATTCTTGTTCATAAATGATCACTCGATTAGACACGTTTCGAAAAGTAAACCCACTATTGAATATCGATTGTATTTTTAGTACTCAGGGCATTTAATAAAAGATTCGAGTTCGTTCGCCGACGACTTGGCAAGTGATAACTGTTGCATTTTTTATGAGACTCAGCTTGTTTACTACTGAATAGACTACGAGTAGTACCAACTGACTGATTGAACGACAGCGCTGGACGCTACTGGGAATTAAGAGGCTAAGATAAGAGTAGTTCCAATTGCAACTGCAGGAGTATTTCCCGACGGCTACGACTTAAGGACTTACAAGAGGAGAGCGTTCTCTTTTTTAAAAAAGCCGGGCAACACGAGCGAGCTCTCTGATTTCGCGGATGTTCATTGGCCGTTGATTACTTTCCATCAGGTGACCCGTTTATCGCCTCTATATAAAAAACTGAGAGTATTATACCGTATAGGTCACAGACATAGCCCAAAGGATTGCATGCCTCAAGTGGCAATGGGCAGGGCACATAAGCGAGGAGAACAGACGGCGGTTTGGGCGGAAAGGTCCTCGAATGGAGGCCACGTACAGGAAGTCGCAGCCGTGGCAGGCCCCCCACAAGGTGGACCGACGATCTGGTGAAGATCGCGGGAATCCACTGGATGCGGGCGGCACAGGACCGATCTGTGTGGAGAACATTGGGGGAGGCCTATGTCTAGCAGTGGACGTCTATTGGCTGAAATGATGATGATGATGATTATACCGTATAAGGATAACCACTAGATTTCGCGACATTTCCACGGGCGCCCGTGTCGGAAGTCTTATAGTAGGAAAATCAAAGATGCCTAAACTGTCTTGAAACAGGAACAGAAAACCTGCGTGAGCAGGGTCTGAGTCGTGTTTCGCCGAGCGAGTGAGGGCACCGGAGGCCCAATCCGGGGGAAAGGGGGTATATAGGTAGGCTGACTCCACTGGTGTTTCTGGTGTCCATGGGCGTTAATCGCTTACCATCAGGTGATCCTTTTTGCTCGTCTTTTAAAAGACAACAGTGCAACGAGCATACAAGGATCTTAGATACCTACTAATCTAATAAGCAAATGTACGTACTATCAACTACGTTATTTAGTAGCTAAGGGGCAGATAAGTATGTGGCTTATGGCCCTCATAGTACAACAAATTTAAGAGAACACTCTTCCATACTTACTCATCGTCCAGTCTCGCAAGAACAAAGAATGCCCTAGTTTAAGTCTAAATGAGAAACCTACATTACGTAGAAGCTTTTTGCATTCGTTTCAAAAATTCTGAGTCAGCGGTTTAGGGAAATAAAACAGTAAAGACACTCCTGTATTCATACCATTCACTATCGCCACTACATATGTTTTATTAATTGTCATGAGATTAAGACTGACGATAGTAAGTGTCTCTCAATGAACTTCCTCTTAGTTCAATCCTGTTTTTATTAGAGGTTGGATCACGAATCAGGGTTTGGCAAGCTAAATGATCACGGTCCTAAAATTTTATTTTCCTTATGATCATAATCATAAAGCTCATAATTGAATGTTGACTCAAGCGCGGTTTTCACGGGACTTCTTTCGTGGTGCGGACTCTAGATAGGTACATTGAACCGATTTCCGTCTCATCATCATCATCATCATATCAACACACATCCACCCACTGCTGAGTATAGACCTTATCTTTATTTCGCCACTTCTCTCGGTCAGCCGACAACCTCAGCTAAACACCCCGATCAATGTCCCTCAATAATGTCAACATACTCTTAATTGTGAAATGCATGTTGTTTGTACCGGTACTAAACGCTATATGATGATGATTTTGTGTTTTTTATATAAAAAAAAAAACAAAATTCAAAAGTACTTTATTTGCATAGGCTTATATACAGCTCTTAGGACAAATCGTCATACATGAAAAATATAAATTATAACTATGTATATTATACATGTAATTACACATATATGACAATACAAAAAATATACTAAGAAATGAATAAATATAATGTGATTCTACTACCGGAATCGGAAAGTTGATTCTGACGAGAAGATCCGACAAGAAACTCGGCAGTTACTCTTTTAAATCGCCAAAATGTTTAATAGTACAGTATCATGGGTGTAGGCGAATAGTTTATCATTTCCACAAATTCTTGTCATTTAAGTAGGTAATCATTAACTGTATAATAGGCTTTTGCGATTATATAATTTTTAACATGTGTTTTAAATTTAGGCATTGGTAAATCAACAAGCTTTTGTGGTAACTTATTAAATATTTTAATACTCATTCCTACAAATGAATTACCAATCTTATGAAGTCTGAGATGTGGAACAGCAAGCTTGTGTTTAATTCTAGTATTTAGGTTATGGTTGTGAATATGAATTATTTCTTATAGAAGGCTTTATTGATATATGATTTGAATTGATAAATAATTGGCTTTATTGATAAACTAAGAATTTCATTAAATAAAAAAAAAAACCGAATTAGCAAACTGAAGTGGCAGTGGGCTGGTCATATTAGCCGCAGAACTGACAGCCGTTGGAGCCGTAAAGTCCTTGAGTGGAGGCCGCGACTCGGTAAGCGTAGTGTAGGACGCCCTGCGACAAGATGGGATGATGACATTCGAAGGCTGGCTGGTGTGGGCTGGATGAGAGTGGCCGAAAATCGGGAGCAGTGGCGTGCATTAGGGGAGACCTATGTCCAGCAGTGGACGAGTGTGGGTTGCTGATGATGATGATGATGATGAAAAAAAAACATATAATATCAGACAAGAGCCTATATATTGACCTAACTCCAAAGTAAGTAGTTTAAGCAATTGTATTATGAGTATTTGTATATCAGAATCAAAGAGAAACCACAATTTTTCTAAATACTTGACAAAGACATAACAATTAAAAATGACAGCGCTTGTAGTCATCCGCCTTTTAGCTTCCAGTTCGCAACAACCCAGTATATCTAGTGCAGGTTGTAAAGTGCACGTGAGCGTAGCCTCGAGGAGGCCTGGAGGAGCCCGAATGGGGACAGGACCCTCCAGTCGCGCTGCGTTCGCTGGGACTAACGATGGCTATTTTGTAAGCTAAGCTAGTTTTTGCTCTTAGTTGTTCTTGAAAGTGTTCGCTATTTCAGGAAGACATATTAGATGTTAGACATTTATGTGGTCTACGAAGCGATATCTTTAGAAACTTTAACTCCCTTATTGCAAATTGCAAAGGCCGGGGCAGAGAGCCCACTACTCGGACCGGAACCAATAAGTGGCGTTCCAGCCTGCATGGTCAGGTTCGAGTTAAAAGAGTGGGAGCATAAGCAAAGCACTGAATATTGGAAAAGACTACCTCGACTAGAACAGTCTAAGGCGTTGATACAGGCGTTCGATCAGAGACGAGCTGTAGAAATAATAAAACTGAGCAGAGGACATGTTAGGGCACTCACTCGGACCCTCACAGGGCACTGCAAATTAAATAACCTGCACAACATGGGCCTTTCAGATACCAAAATCTGCAGGTTCTGTCGCGAGGACGAGGAAACGATTATCCACGTCCTCGGCGAGTGCATAGCGCTGCACCGGTGTAGAAGCCGGCACCTGGGAGCACACATGATCTCAGCAGACGAGATCAAAAGCTCCCCCATCAGCTCCATTCTCGGGTTTATCCTGGAACTGGAGCTACATGAGGTGCTGTAATAGGTTACGGGGCTGCCACAATAGATCATCTACTGGTCGCAGTGGCTATGGGGTGCGCAGAGCCCTGCGTCGGCTCACCCCATTTCTAACAAATAATAATAATATTGCAAATTGCGAACTAAGGATAGTCCTGGAACAAAACTCGTGCCAGCCCCTTTTAACATTGCGTGTTTGAATGAGATGACATGAGATTTAGTACGGTAATAACTTTAGATCGCGATTTGTAATAAGGTGGCTTGAGTCATTTTATCAGTTGTGGTAAGCAATAGCATCCTCATTTTATATAGACATCTTCATTTTATATATAAAAGTGAAGTCACATTTATTAACACAATATTGCGCATGATATATTTCCTATTCGCAATAAAATAATACATTTAATAATATTATTATGAAAATTGCACGTGAACGGGGACAATGGACTCCTTGAGGAGGCCTGGAGGAGCCTGAATGGGGGCTGAACCTTCTAGTCGAACTGTGTTCTCTGGGATAAATTAAGGATTTCTATTTTGATTGTAAAGTAAGCACTAAGATGTTCTAGAAATGTTTTTTTTGTTAAACATTATAGATATTTTAACAGTTCATTACCGACGTAGTCTTCCTGGCAAAGCTATACGTATTTTTTTATATAAAGAAAAGACTACCTTTAAAATCTCCAGTGGTTCCACTCCAGGCACAGCCAATCTTTGGAGTGATGTTTTTTTCTTCACGTGAATGCGTCATCTTTTACTTCATATAGTTAAAACGTACGACTTCTCGAACGCCCCAAAACAAGACTTATGAGCCTTGTTATGATAAATGTAACAAGAAAATCCCCTTAGAAGTTGATTAAACTCAATTTTAAGAACTTTGAGCCAATTTTACCGTCGATTCATCAAAACTTCTGATAACTTTCCGCATTTTCGTTGGATCAACGACCTCCCTCGAGATTTTTCATGTTCGTATTCTAAATGTTTTTTCTCTTCTCCATTTTTTCCTTTAGATTTAATAAACAAAAAACTTATAAGTACATAGTGTTAACTTATGTTTGCCTATTAACTAACCAGATGGCGCATTTTGTAGTGACCCTACCTCGTACGCCAAAAGTTCGATCTCCACCCTTTACAAACATTCGTAAGGTGAACACATGTGTTTGTTCAGTGTTTGGGTGTAATATATGTAACACAGATGCTTGAGCTACCTATCTCGGAGTCAGATCAATGGATGTAATGTTGTGAAATATATTATTTATACAAATATAATTCTTAAATACATATATTACACTCAAAACACTGAACAAATACAAGTATTTACCACATGAATGTTTGTAAAGGGTGCGGTGAGCACTTGTGTTTGTTCAGTGTTTGGGTGTAATATATGTATTTAAGTATTATATTTGTGATTCGTCTGTAGTTTGTTATACTTAACACAAGTGCTTAAACTACTTAGTACGGAATCAGGTCAATATGTGATTGAATGAATATACTTGCATTCAAAGTAAAGTATGAATACTTAATTACAAGATAATAAGATGTACGGTCAGCATCAAAAGTAGCTTATCACTTTAGTACCATGTCAAAGTTATGTTCATGTTCTGCCTATTATTGGCAGTTTCCAAGGGGTTCGTTAAAAATGTTACTTCGACATGGTACTAAACCGTTAAGCTACTTTTGATGCTATCACTATGGTCGGTCTCTATGAGATGTTGAAATATTTTTTATCGACTTGGTTGATATTTCTCGTGTTTATATTATTAGAGTAGATTTATTGCTTTTAGGAAAACCTGCAGACCTTTGCTCTCCTTTCCTGACCATCGTGTACATACAAAAACTGAACGTAGGGAATTTTCCATATGGGAGAATCACGCTTCGGCATGAATGGGCTAGCTCGGCCGGAGTGATCACAGAAAACCGGCGTGAAGCAGCACTGTGCTATTTCGTTTCGTAAGTAAGGGTACCGGAGGCGTAATCCGGGGGAAAGGGGGGTTTTAAGGTAGGGCACACTAGCGACGCCAATCGATTTAAATTTTTAGCTACTAAACCGGATCTTTTTTAAAAAAATTCGGGGATACAACCTCTAGGCAAACGCTTATACTATTTATTAAATAATCATGCACAAATGTTGGGTTCCAACGCGTACGCGAAAAATTGATACACGTCAAAAGCGGCCACTTTTGGCGTGAATCAATTTTACGCGTACAAAAACAGACCCCAAATTTGTGCATGGTTATTTAATAAATAGTATACGTGTTTGCTTAGAGGTTGTAATCCCGAAATTGCTTAAAATAGATCCGGTTTACTAGCTAAAAATTAAAATCGATTGGCGTCGCTAGTGTGCCCTACCCGTCACCTTAAGGTTGGCAGCGCACTTGTGACTACTGGTGTCACAGGTGTCTATGGGCGGCGGCAATCGCTTACGCTTACGATCCGTCTGTTCGTCTGCCACCTATCACATAAAAAAATAAAACGTAGAGTCAGTCGGTCTCTACGAAGCAACGTTGTCGTGAACTTTAAGAGTCCTGTCCTCATTCGGCTCTCCTCGGGGAGTCCTCGAGGCATCGCTCGAATGCAAATGTAGAGCGCGCCGTTCATGTCATGTTCAGAGGGAATCTTTTAGAGTTCTTGTGGCTAGATGTGGGTTGGTTATTAATGTTGGAACTGATGAAAATGAAAAATTGTTATGACCCGTTCTTATCAGTGGACGCTGCCTCTGGTGCAAGGGTTTCGGGTTCTATGTGCATGAACATGTCTGTTTGTATTGGTCTGGGTGTTTCCTATGTATTATAAGTATGTAATCCGCAGCACATTAGAGTACGGTGCCGTAGTGTGGGATCCTCGAGAAGCAAAATATTCGCTTATGATAGAGAGGGTACAGAGAAAATTTGAGTGGTACGTCTACAAGCGGAAGTATGGATATTACCCATTCCTGTTCCCTCTCTTGTTCGTGGCAGGCATGGTAGGACTTGATTCCCTTCAGCTTAGGCGTAAATTGTTACTTGCTATCCATTATTGCCTATTACTGCGTAATAAAGTAGACAATCCTACGACCTTGAACAGTATTGGCATATATATCCCTGAAAGCTATGTGAGAGGCGTCCGACGCAGGAGAGCACTGTTCGCGGAGCGAGCCGCGCGCACGCACTACGCTGCGCACGCGCCCACCTCCAGGGCGGTTCGTCTAGTTAATGGCTTTCTCACCAAATTCCAACATGCGGATATATTTAATGATAACATTTCTGTTTTGTCTCATTTGTTAAGTTTATATCTGTGTCATAGTGTCTAAGTGTATTTATGTACTTCATATTGAATTATAATAAGAGCGCTTTGGGCAACTGTAAGCTCTTATTATCATATTTGTTGAAATAAATAAAATAAAATAAAATAAAATTACAGAAGAAGAATATTATAATGTATGTATTTGTAATTCCGCTGTTGGTTCTGATATCCGTAACACAAGTGCTGGAGCTACCTACTCGTATCTAGGCTCTCTACGTACAAAAACATGTATCTGAGGTCTTCGGACCGTCTTCTGCTCGCAAATGAATGTTATAATTATTTCTCTTAATTTATTTACTAGTAATTGTCCTTTTATTATTTAATTTTGCAAACTTAGGCTGTAGTAACGTTTTATCATTAAATTATGCTGTGTAACATACACAGCATAATTTATGGATTACTGTCTAGTTAAGTAATGTTATTGTCATATTTATAAGAATATTGTAACGACTGTAATCTGTCTGAGCTCGTAAACCTTTTTGATGAGTCATAGAATTAAAGATGTTTAGAATACTTAATAATAATAATGTCCTCCAAACCGGTATTTCGGTCATGGCGGCCAATCTCAGAGATTGTCCATCGACGCAGGACATGTTATAGTGCACAAGTGTTTGCGCAGACACAAATGCACTCTCTAATCCCTTACCCTCATATTCGATGGGACACCACTGTGACACGACCAAAGAAGGATCAGGCGCAGGACCAACGGTTTAACGTGCGTTCTGAGGCACGGGGGTACAAGACGGCCAACTTTCACTAGAAATTTCTTAACAGAAACGCTCAGGTACAAATTTTCGGGGGATCGAACCCGGGACCCCAAGCGCAGCCGTCGCTTTAAAGTGCGACCCACTAACCACTGCGCCACCAATAAATACTTACAATGATTACGAATAGATGAGCGATCATAAAACATAAAACGCGTAGGTAATGACATTCTCGTCAGGGGTAGTGAAATGGTTTCATTTATTACTATTAGCTGTAATCCATATAACATCTCCTTTGTATTTATCTATTGCTAATAAAAATCGAGATGACACAGAAAACGTTGCTACGAAATATCCATTAGCAGATCTTTGAATAGTGTTGTATACTAAAAATATATCGATATTTTTTGAACTAAGTTTTTATTTCTAACCTAAATTATAATAATAAATAATAACATGTTCGTGTCCCCACTCTCATTATTATTTCTCAAAGGGGCATCTTCGTGTTGGATATGCATCCCCAGGTACACCTTCCAAAAGGACCAGCCTCCGTGCCATGATTTCCCGCAGGAGAGATACATAATAATAAATCGAGACAACATCACATACATTTTGTCCTGGTTCCAAACTAAGGTTTTCCCTTGTACTATGGAAACCAGAAACAACGACGGTACCACAAACACCTAGACCCAACACAAATATATGTTAAAGTATCTGTTAATTAAAACAAAAGATTACTTACAAAATCATGGAAACTTAACAGGTTAAGGTATTTTTTTAAGGTTAAAATTCTGATCAAATTGTGATAAGTATTCTTAGTGAGATGCATATTTTTTTCGAACTATTAAGCAGTGTGAATAAAAGGTTACCACAATGAGCGAGTCTATACTTTCACAAGCCACGACTGGTAGGTTAATTAAATCAACAAATTGCTTTTACTCCAAAAAACCGCGTCTAGCCAAACAATAACGTAATAATATTAATATTCATGTGCATTAGTTACTTCACTAGTTTGGGGATCTAGCACGGGCAGTCGGTCACGGTTGGGTAATTTGTTTTTGCTTCCCCCATCTTGCCCCACCCCGGAGATGGGGGGGGGGGGGGAGAAACTAATGGAGGCTGGATGGTTGTATCTTTGTACCAGGTGTATAAATTATTATGGGAGGGTTTTCGGGAATAGAGAATTGGATAGAATAAAGTTTTTCAGATTTTCATGCGCGGAAAATTATATCTTTATAATGAATTAGTAACACCCACGGCTCTAAATATTTTGTTAGGACCGTGCTTACACCATTAACAATAAAAAAAAACATCAATTTACTTCATTGGCTATTGAACTAGCCAGCTTTTATTAAGCCATCAATTATTAAGAAAATAGAAATAGAAATGTAACTTAACTTTTTTTTCCCTTTTTTTATGACTTACCTTATTGACTTCCCTTTTTTTATTTACCAAGCCATCAATTATTAAGAAAATAGAAATAGAAATGTAACTTAACTTTTTTTCCCTTTTTTTATGGTAAGATGTATTGTGTCTGTTCCAACTCTTTCATGCTTAAAATGTAGGTTAGCCGGTATGCGTCGTTTATTTTTTGTTTTTTTTTTATAAGTTAACTGTAGTAGGTTTATTGTATTTTATAATTATGTATGTATATTTAGTCATATTAAATATTACTCACATGTATGTTTATGGATATATATTTATTTAGCCGTCATACACATTTCTGCATCGCCTAGTGGTTGATTGCATTAAGTCCGCCAATTGTACTTTATTTTCTTGTGCAATAAAGAATAAATAAATAAATAAAGAGTCTACAACATCTCACACATTGAACTGATACCGGGCACTTGTGTCATGTGATTAGACAACAGAAGAATTACAAATATAATACTTTACATATTATCATTCATTATACAGTCGACTCTCGTTAATTCAAACCTGCGATAATTCGAACCTCTCTATAATTCAAAGTAATAACGAGTTCTCTACTAAATCTCTTTATATTTCGAACTAAATCAATACATTTTCATACACTTGGTATTCGAACGAAAAAATCATTGCTATTTAACAAAACGACGCGTTAATTCGAACTGCAGAGAGAAGAGGCGAAAAGATTGTAAGTACATTTCGCGACAAGTTCAAACTTTGTAAGGTAACAAAACGAAAGTGATGAAAAAACATTTCAGGCATTTTTTCTTTTAAAAACAGTTATTGGGCAGAATTGTGCTTTAAAGCAAACCAGTATAACAAAGTTCTTTCGAAATATTAATTAATTCACATTACGAATACATGTATGTTCACGAATGTACCTCTTAATTCTTGTCATTATTATATTAATAAATAAAAACTAGCCAACACTTAATAATTCGAAGTTTTATTTATTTTCTCTCACAAATTTCGAACCATTTAATATTTCAAACACTCGATAATTCGTACATTTTAAGAGTCCCTCGAGTTTCGAATTAACGAGAGTCGACTGTACTCAGACACTGAATAAAACACAAGTGATCATCACACGAATATTTTTATGGGGCAGGGTCAATATAAAATGAGTTATCGGGCAAAGCAAAATAAGAGTATCCTAGATCATTAAAAAACATCTCAGAAAAAAAGACAGTCAAACAGATTTATATGCAGCTACATGCTTACACTAGTGAAAATAATTATAAAATCCTCTATTTGTTTTAGTTTTCTCCAAGAAAATTATGCTAGAATGACTGACAATTCCAGTATTCAGAGAAAGCGCATATTTAATTAGCTATCTGCATCTATAATCCAATGACAAAAGCTCTCGGACAGAATACTTCTTCAGAAACATTTCACATTCACATGGATGAAACAATTAGTTTACGTGCGGACCGGCGGTTGCTCCCACGACAGCGAAAGTGGTTTAGATTGCCACGGTTGTATAATAGATTAGCCACTCCTGCCCACAGCTGGCAATCATTTCTACGCGTATCAAGTTTATAGGGCTCATAATTAGCATACGACTACAACAGGAAGGGCTACAATTTCTCGCAGTAGGTAGTATAGTTAATACCTATGCTAAAATTGATATGAACTTGAAGGTCTAATATTAGGTGTAGGTACCGACATACTGTGTAACAATGATCATCAGAGAAACTTGGGAGAGTTGTACAACATAACACCCTTTTTTTTTTTGGTAACGCTAGAGAACCCCCTCCCTGTCCCGTATCTTGGGTACTGAGAGGAGGCGAGCCTAACCCGCACTACACCACATAGTCCACCGAAGTGAAGGGAAAAGGCATTCTTTAGCAGACCTGGACTCAGGGGAGGGACCGACTCTGGCCTGTCGGCGCCGGGCAATCACGTACAGCTGGGTTCTCCGCGGGGGGATTTGAACACCTCTTGCGCGGTGTATCAGCTAAACCTATCCAGCGACTCACCCAACCGTGGAAATGGGAGTGGTGTCAAGAGAACTACCGAAAGGCTTTGCCCCGCAACACACTACAAAACAATCTGGCTTAATAACATTGCAAGCCGTGGTAGCCTATAAGTGAATCTGCACTTAGATATTCTTTGAAGTTTGTATGTTTCTTTTTAGTGTAAGATTTGTTGGGTGTCCTATAAATAAATAAATAAACATAAATTCAGATTTTGCCTTCATCGTTTCAGCCAATAGTCGTCCACTGCTGGAGATAGGCCTCCCCCAATGATCTCCACACAGATCGGTCCTGCGCCGCCCGCTTCCAATGGATTCCCGCAACCTTCACCAGATCGTCGGTGCACCTTGTGGGGGGCCTGTACAGGATGTCGCAGCCGTGGGGCTGCGACATACTGTACGTGGCCTCCACTCGAGGACTTTTCCGCCCCAACGGCCGTCTGTTCTCCTCGTTATGTGCCCTGCCCATTGCCACTTGAGGCATGCAATCCTTACTTTAAAAGTTTATAGGGTCCATATTTGCATACGTCTAAAACGGGAAATAATGTCTCGCAGTAGCAAAATGCAAAAGTTGACATGATCTTGAATGGTCCGATATTGTACTTCATCATTGATATTTTGGTCGACGAATGTCGCTTACATGTGGCGTGGGAGGTAGGCAATTTCTATATTTTGTATGTTCTGCCATTCTACAATGTAATGTTAGAAAACAATAGCAT
Organism: Marasmia exigua; assembly: GCA_019059595.1. NCBI lineage: Eukaryota > Metazoa > Arthropoda > Insecta > Lepidoptera > Crambidae > Marasmia > Marasmia exigua. Next base: position 24,873,976 of record CM032470.1, read on the forward strand.
AGTCTCTGAGATCTGATAAGACGACAGACGAAGTGTAAAATCTTGAAGCCAGTAATTAGACGTCACATCACAACTGTCATTTGAGTGGAAGAAATGTTATCAGAGAAACTGTGTAGGTAAGTCTTAACTTTTGTGCCTGTATACAAGTATTTTCTATTGTCGGCACAGATTATATAATACTGTCGGCATGGAACTGTAATAATAATATCCTCCATCCGTTTACCGACCGCTACGGTGGCCAGTCTCAACGTACGCAGGATATATTACGAGTATAATGAACAAGTGTATGCGCAAACACAAGTGCACTCTCTATTCCTTTACCCTCATATTCCTATGGGACAATACTGTGACACGATCCGAGAGAGATCGGGCGCAGGACCAACAGCTTAACGTGCTTTCCGAGGCACGGGGGTTCAAGACTCCAGCTGTCACAAAGAATTTATTACCGAAAACTTAGGTACAAATTTTTTGCCCCACCCGGGGATCGAACTCGGTGCCTCTTGCGCAGCCGTCGCTTTAAAGTGCGACCCACTAACCACTGCGCCACCGAGGCAGAAAACTGAAACTGTAACAGACAACGCGCGGTATGTATATGATTCAAAGTTATAAATCATAGAGTAGTTATAAATCCTGAGCTAAGAAGAAGAATTTCATAAAGATAAGACATTGATTAATCAATTGAGAACCTCAAATTGTTTGCACCTTTATACACTGCACCTACTGAAAGAAACTGAAATTGTTAGACTTAAAAGGCAAATATTTGTCTAGCCACAGCGGTGAAAGCTCAGTGGATAAGAAGGCGCTTTTCATACGGGAGGACGTAGGTTCGAATCTGGGTTTTTTAAATGTGTATAGTTGAAGTTTTTTATAGTAAGTTTCAAATCTATGTGCGTATTTCTATCATTATAAATTATAAATAAATATTTCACAACGTCACATACATTGATCTGACTCCGAGATAGGTAGCTCAAGCACCTGTGTTACGGATATTAGAATCAACAGCGGAATTAAAAATATATACAGTTAATACTTTTCTTTTGTAAATACATACTTATAATACATACAAACACCCAGAGCTATACAAACATAATGTTTGTTTATGCATACAAATGTTTGTACTGTGCGGGGATCGAACCCGCAACCCTTGGACCAAAGGCAGCGTTCACTACCACTGTTCCAAACGGGTTGTCGTGAGAGATCATTAGCTCCGTGGTGAGAGGAAATATGTGTGTGTGGTCCCCGGCAGAGTAGAATAGGCCATCCTCACTCTTACCGAGGTGTCGTAAAAGGCGACTAAGGTAAAGCTGCTGGCATAATCATCAGCATCCAGAGAAGGAAAACTCTGCATTTAGTTCAAAACCCTCGCCAACCCGTCTGCAAAGCGTGGTGAGTATGGCAGTTACCCCTCATGTGATTGAGGGAGGCCCGTGCCCCAGCAGTGGGGACTTAAATGGGCTGATGATGAGAGGAAATATCGTAACGAAACCTGCACGTTTCGGATAGTATCTGAAACGTGTAACTATGTTACTTAAAAATAATTTGATGTCTGTCTTTTAATTTAATTATTTATCCGAGTGACATTGAATGTAGGATATGTCTTTTAAGGCGACGGGTGGCCCTAAATAGCGACGCCAATCGCTTTGAATTGATAGCAATCAAATCGGATATCTGTTTAACAATTACGAAGTTCGAGCCTCTCGGAAAGAATATATACTATATATTTAATATTTATAATGAACTTTTTGATCAGTTTTTGCAATCGAAATTTGGACTAACGCGCTAAGCGGCCGTTTTTAACGGTAATTCATATTTCGAGTAGGAAACAGATCAAAAATTTAATAACAAGTGTTTAATAAATAGTATAAGTTATTTTCGAGATGCTCGAACTTCGAATAAGTCTAATAGCCTATAATAATAATAGCCTATAATGTTCTATGATCAATCAATTGTATTGTATGCCTATAAGGCGGAACACAGTGAAACTTACTTTATAATAATTCTTTCACCTGTATGTACTACCTGTGATTCACAATAAAGATGTTATGATTATGATTATGAAATAAATTGTTAAAAAAAATCGGTTTAGATGGTAATAATTTAAATCAAATGGCGTCGCTAGTTTGCCCTACCCGTCGCCTTAATTTAATTATTTATCTGAGTGACATTGGAACCGTGTATACGTGTAATTGATTTATGTATATGGGTGTAACTTACCTGAATAAAGAGATTATATTATTATTATGGCCGTGTGGTCCCGGCAGAGTAGAATAGGCCACCCTCACTCTTACCGAGGTGTCGTAAAAGGCGACTAAGGTAAAGCTGCTGGCATGACCATCAGCACCCAGAGAAGGAAAACTCTGCATTTATACCAAAACCCTCGCCAACCCGTCTGCCAAGCGTGGTGAGTATGGCAAATACCCCTCATGTGATTGAGGGAGGCCCGTGCCCAAGCAGTGGGGACTTAAATGGGCTGATGATGATGATTATTATTATTATTCAAAATCATAGCAGGTTTACGAAAAGTGTATTACGAAAAATCCATACAATTTTTCTATTTAAAAAGAATAAAGCAGTAGTCAAGTAATATCGGATCAGTATTGTGTAATGTTTACGAAACAATTACATAATACTGATCTGATAAACTGATATACCAGTGTGTAACTTTTGCAGAAGTAGAGTCCCACCATAACTCACTGCTGTCACGAAAGTTGTTGAAATTCACAGAATTATCGCTTTAAATCGCGCTTTTGTTGTGGATAGTATGTACGTGTATGTACAATATCGCTATATTTACACGTGTGATTTTGATAAATTATGAAAACTTCGCGCCGAGAGTCCATTAGTCATGAGCTATCGTTTCTACATTGTTGTGTTGTGGATTCGTCTGTTTACAGCGGCGAACTTATTAATTCATACAACATCTCATACATTGACCTGATTCTGTACTAAGTAACTTAAACTCTTGTGTTACGGATATCAGACAACTGAGGAATTACAAACATATACTTAAATACATATATTACACTCAGACACTGAACAAAAACAAGTGCTCATCACACGATTGTTTGTCCAAGGTGGGGATCGAACCCACGACCTTGGGCGTGTGAGGCAGCGTCACTGCCAAATGCGCCAAACTTAAGTTCTTAATTTACCTAACTATATTAATCCAAATGAAAATTTAAATAAATTGCCGTGGGGCCACATTTATAATTAATTGATTAATTAATCATTCGTAATCATAAAAAATAAAACAGTTTGATTCTTCTAGCGATGAATAACTTTTTAAATTCGATAAGGTTCGAAGTATGACCTATTGCAACTTATAATACAGGGCAAGATACAAGGGAAGAGAGAAGAGAAGAAGAGCCCAGAAAGAAGAATAACATCTTGGCCAAAAAATCTTTGCTAGTGGTATAATAAATAGAGAAAGGTATTTAGAGCAGCTTTGTTAAGGGTTCAAATCGCCATAATAACTCCAACCTTTGTTAAAAATGACACACAAAGAAGAAAAAAAATGCAATAAAATCTTATTTTTTGGCCAGTCGAGTCAATTTAGAAAACCAAAACCCGACTAGCAAAAACGAATCAAGTGTGCTGAGAGACGCTCACCCATGGCTTCGTCATATAGAACTCATAATACAAAGAACAGGAACAAGGGAAATCGACCGAATGATTAAAAATTCCTTACCTTTTTCATGCTTTATTCCATTTCTGATTAAGGCACTGTTTTGATTACGATCCTAAAATTAGCAAGTCTGGTTATTATAACAGAGATTGCTATCTGACCCGACTGTGAAATTACTCCATAATTGTAGATTTGAACACAACCAGTAAGGGTAACAGCCTAGAAGGTAGTAAGCATTAAGTTACCACTATAGTTTATTAATTAATACATTCAAGTATCCTTATAAAAGCACTAAAACTTAGTGCTTATTGGAAACTGAATTCTAGAGAACCATGAATTACCGGCTATAAATGTCCGTGCATCTATTTCGAACTCTCCCCATGCCACAATAAAATTAGGATAAGTGTGACATCTCCACACTGTGCTCAAGGCGTGCGTGTTGAGTGTGCGGCGCAAAATTGAATAAACAAATGAGCATCTAACGTGCAGTCTCTTTCTCGCGGGTTAAAGAACGTATCTGTGAACATTTACATCCCTTAAACCACTGTTGTTCTTGACTTTTGAAGATTCGCATAAAAAGGAGCTACTTTTCATACAAAGTAGGTCACGTGGTCATTTTGTATGGGGTCTACGAATTTAGAACAAATGTTGTTCAGTATGGTTAGTAGAATGCATGGTTAAAGGGATGTAAATATTCACAGTAATACAGTCGCAGGACGTTCTTATTTTGAGTAGTACTACTATTAGTTTTACACTCGAAGTAAATGTTATTCACAATAAGTAAGTAAAGCTGACCTCCGATAACTCAATGTTTTTGTATCGCGTCGTAATATTCTGTATACCTGAATCTTCGCTACATTGTGCTCAAGCTGTTGTCAGGGTATGTTGCGGGCGCTAAACAAAGCAAGTGAACATCATATGGGCTGTCAGTCCCTTCCGAGGGGCTAACTTAACGAAGTGTAGTGTACACTTGTAGGAAGGATGCAGGACGTTGACCTTCCGCGTTCTTACTTCGGGGACCTACCACTATTAAGGTTTCCTATAAAAGTAGTTAATTAACCAGTACAGTTACATCTGAGAGCTAAATAACTTGATATCACAACGTAGTATCACCACATATCCTCGCTACACTGTGCTCAAGCTGTGGTCAGCGTGTGTTGCGGCGCTAAACAAAACAAGTGAACATCATACGAGCTGTCAGTCCCTTCCGCGCGGGCTAGCCGAACGAAGCGCAGTGTAACTATAGGTAGGGTGCAGGACGTTGTCCTTCCGCGTTCGAAGTGCTTTCGATTTTTATGATTCACGCTCGGAATTCTAAAATTGAACCTTCTATTTATTTTTGTGTAGTTGTAAACATGCGAAGGAAATCGAAGCGATGTTAACGAGTATAGTTTGAAGTGTTAACTTTGTATGTTATGTCGCGTACTGTAACAATGTTTTGTATGATTTTGAGAACTTTATTAATGTAAATTTGACGTTATAAACTTCTTCTCTTATTGTCAAAGTATAGAAAGCCAATATAAGGCCCAGATCTGGTCAGAAAAATAATTAAGTACAAAATATTGGATAGCATTGAGACATTAATTTGAAGTCAGACAGAAACTAAATATTATTACCCCTGAATAAAGAAATGATAAAAAAGTAATTTAGAACCAAAAAAGAGCCGTAAATAAAATAATTATTACTTGTGTTTCCGGACCCCACCTCCAGTCCTCCGCTCAACTATCAAACACAGCGTTTCAAAGTTATTAAGAACTGCCATCTACAATTTTATTGCCAATTTTCGGTCGAAGACTCGCAGTAAAAATAAAAACATCGTCGCTCTCCTAATGCCGAGCACTTCCAAACAGCAATAAACATGAGTTTAATCACTTTCAGGTCCTGTACTCCGAGTTCGTCTTCGTGATCGGCAAACTTCGTAATCGGTGTTATTGAATTGTGGAGATCGAGACAAGTGCGTGTGTGTGCAATTGTGAACTGTACCTAATCTCTGTGAGACCGCGAATTGCGCGTTGTCCCTCCGGAGCTCCGGGGGTGTGCGAAGGATCTCAAAATAGCCAAAGTGTCTCCGATAAAGTTGTCGGCTATGGACAGCAACTCGGTGTCTCCGATGCCGGAGTTGGCGCCCATCGCGGAGTTCGATAAGTCGCCGCCGTCGCCGCCGAACGAGGAGGTGCCGATGGACGACTTGCCGCCGCCGCCCGCCACCATCTCCGGCTCTGAGACGAAGAAAGTTAAAATGTAAGTATTTGCACAATTTTAGAACTAGTTTTTTTTTACACAATTGCGCCTGATGGAAAACATCTATGAGGTCTAGGCTGTTATGCGTTTGTCTGGAAGAGGCCTGTTCGCTCGCTTAAGGCGACGGGTAGTCCTAACTAGCGATCGATCGAATCGATTTAAATTGTTGGCTACTAAACCGGATCTATTTCAAAGAATTTCGAAGCGGGAGTCTCTAAGCAAACACTTTTTGATCTGTTTTTGCACTCGAAATTTGGATTAACGCCATAAGTGGCCGTTTCGAGTACGAAAGCAGACCCAAAAGCTAAGTATAAGCTAAGTATAAATAGTAAATGTGTTTTCCGAGAGGCTGCAGCTTCGTAATTGTTGAAAAAATATCCGGTTTAGTTGCTATCAATATAAAACAATGACGTCGCTAGCGTACCTGTCACCTTAAAGATATCATTTGTTGTCATATCAAATTGTAATATAACATATTGTAATGATTAGGGCACCAACTTCGGCAAGGAATTCCAATCCTTAGCTGTTCGCATTAAAGACGAGGAAGCGAAGCGCTTCATTAGTACTTAGTACATTCTTTCTTCTTTCAAGTTTCTATTGGCTGTAATTTGTGCCACAAATTTCTCAAAATCTGGCAGTTACCAGTATGAATAATAATTAGAGAATATTTTAGAGTATTGGATACATAAGTGCAAATGAATTTCTGACATATCGCAATCTTAGAAAAGTGAGCCAAATAAGCGTAGCAGATTAAAGTACAAAAGGAATGAAATTATTACAACCGTCTCATTACCCATTCTCAACGAAATTAGATCATATCACCGCAGTTTAGAGCCGAGCTATAATTTTCAAAGAAATTGTATCTTCCGGCGAAGTCATAATGCAAACGGGCAAGAGGTGAAGTAACTAACTAACAAAATGTAACTCCGAGTAACGTATTGTGAGTTACATTACGGGAGATGCGCTTTGGAATGCGTGTATTTATGGACCATTTTTTTCACCTGAGTGGAAAAATGATATTCGTAAGAATCGTGCTTATGTGACCGTTTAGTGCCAAATATATTTTTTTAATTTTCGAACGTTTAATTTTTCGATCGCAGTGTTTTGTGGCTAGTGAAAATAGAAAAGTTGGTCGATTTTCTATTTTAAATAATTATTATGTACATCACATATTGAAAATTTATAAGAAAAATACACTGAAACCATTTTTAGGGGACTAGCCTAAACTACGATTCTGTGATTGAGGACTCCAAGTTCCACCATTCAACGAAAGTTGTGGAACGTAGGTTGACTTTTGCATATAATTCTAAAGTAATTTTGAGCAAAATGTGCTCCAAAAATCATTCATCATTGTCAGCCCATTTAAGTCCCCACTGCTGGGGCACGGGCCTCCCTCAGTGACATTGGGGTAATTGCCATACTCACCACGCTTGTCAGACGGGTTGGCGAGGGTTTTGATATAAATGCAGAGTTTTCCTTCTCTGGGTGCTGATGATCATGCCAGCAGCTTTACCTTAGTCGCCTTTTACGACACCTCGGTAAGAGTGAGGGTGGCCTATTCTACTCTGCCGGAGACCACACGGCAACCGATCGGTTTGCACCGATATAAACCAGTTTATTGAATGTAACCTACTCGAATGTAAAGACGATTTTTCTTTATTTTAAAGTCATCTCGTAATAGTTGGTCTACTAGTAACTGTAAATAATACTGATGTAAAATAATGTTTTAAGTTATCGTACTTATTTTTTACCACTGCACTGTTTCTAAAGTCCATTTTATGCATTCAGTTGGTTGGAATTATGCAGTTCAGTTAGAGCTTAAGATTAAGATTTTGATCGCTTAAACGGTATGTTCTGTAAAACAGATTATCTGCGTAGGTGTTTCCTGTAGCCACCATGTTTGTATAAGCTCAGTACAGTAGTTAACTACATGAACTAATGCGGTTCTTTTACAACGCATCGAATATTTATTACTACCCATTTTCATTGCAGAAAGTTTAAATCATTTTAAAAGCTCTACATTAGAGCTTTTTACTTGTTCCTATAATGAATAATAATGTCCTCCAAACCGATATTTCAGTCATGGCGGCCAATCTCAGCGATCAGCCATCAACGCAGGACATATTATAGTGCACAAGTATTTGCGCAGACACAAGTGCACTCTCTATTCCCGTACCCTCTTATTTCGATGGGACACTAGTGTGACACGACCGAAGAGGGATTAGGCGCAGGACCAATGACTTAACGTGCTTTTTCGAGGCACGGGGGTACAAGACCGCCAACTTCCAGACTCCGGGCTAACACTGAGAATTTCTTAACAGAAAAACTCAGGTACTAATTTTGACCCGACCCGGGGATCGAATCCCAGGCGCAAACGTCGCTTTAAAGTGCGACCCACTAACCATTGCGCCACCGAGGCATTTGTTCCCATACCGACCTACTAATAAATATATTAAAGGCGAAAAATTTACAGTACCTACAAAAAACTGCGAAGTTTGGTATAAAACTTTTTAAATTAAGGTGACGGGTAGGGCACACTAGCGACGCCAATCGATTTTAATTTTTAGCTACTAAACCGTATCTCTATTAAACAATTTCGGGGTTACAACCTCTTGGCAAACACTTATACTATATATTAAATAACCATGCACAATTGTTGGGTCCAACGCGTACGCAAAAAAATGATTACCGCCAAAAGCGGCCACTTTTAGCGTGAATCAATTTTTCGCAAATTTTCGAAATTGTTTAAAAGAGATCCGGTTTAGTAGCTAAAAATTAAAATCGATTGGCGTCGCTAGTGTGCTCTACCCGTCACCTTAATTAAATAATCATAATCATAAAATCTTTATTGTGTACTCACAGGATTGCACCACCCTCCCCTCTTCTATCTAATGTCCTTTATCCGAAGGTTGTCTGGTAGAGATCGCTCCCAGCGATAAGACCGCCTAAATTGTACATTGTATCTCTGTATACCTAGCTTTTAAGTTTTGTATGTTGTGCAATAAAGAGTATCTATCTATCTATCACAGGTATACATGAAATGCAGTTGTTACAATTAAGCTAAAATAGTTTCACTGTGTTCCGCTTAATTGGCATACAATATTACAGTTGTTGTTATGTTAATATAGTCTACACAAATATTAATTGATATAAAATCACTCTACATTTAGTAGAGCTCGTTCGTATTCTATCGACACTAGTGCCACCTACTAAAAAGTTTACTCACTATTTATTCTATCACCTCACTAGTGAATGAACGTTTGTTTCTTAGTTAGAATTGCGGGAGTGTACCGCCCGATGGCGCTGCTTGTACTATAGATCTATTTAATTTTTGATAGCCCGTCACTTAGGTTTATTTGGTGAAATAATTTAGATCATTCCGTTTTTCGTCCGTCAAATTTTAATTCCTATATAATATGATATAAAAAAAAATATGAAAAGAAAAATATAGTCAGTAATATTTTACCGCTAAAACAAGAAGCGCCGTCTCTTACACACGTGACGCGCTGATATTATGCCGTCTCTGTCCATCGCAAGCGATTGGTTAGAACGAAGTAGGGCGCTTACTCGCGTCCGGATCGAGTTGAGATCTCGGAGAGTGGCGACACGGACATCGTAAGAATCGTGCTCATGTGACCGTTTGCCGCCAAACTTTTATTTTTTAAGTTTCGAACTTTTTATTTTTCGATCGCAGTGTTTTGTGGCCAGTGAAAACAGATAAGTTTGTCGACTTTTTTCCGACTGTGTTTTTCGTTTGTTGTGTGTTGCTGAAACGGAAGAAATGGCACGAGGAAAGAGTCAAACGTATGTTTACTTTAATTATTTTCTCAAAACTTGTCCCGTGGTTTAAGTGTACTAGATACTTTGGAGCCTAGATTTTATATTCCAGTTCTCAATTTAGAACTGGTTGGTTTTGAATATGGTTACGGTTGTTTTAGTGTTAAATGCAAGTCTCGGAATGAAAATATTGATTAAGTGGTGGTTGCGAACGACTCATTAGTTACTTGCATTCGTCTATAATTATTTTTCCGACTGACTACGCACTGCAAAAATATTGATTTGTTTGCTAGCCTTTAGTGGGTAATATGCACCATATGGTTTAATCAATCAATTAATATTTTTTTCGCGATCTTATCTCCATTGTATTCGATTAAAGAAGAAGTTTGATCAGTAAGTTTATAAAGCAATAAAATTAATTATTATTTTTATTCATCTTTCACCAATAACTATTCCGTGAAAGCCGTATAGAGCTTTATTGGATGATTTTATGTAGAGATGTTTAATTTTATACATCATCATTAAACAAGTCGCTCTTATGGAAAGCGGAGATCGCGCTTTTCAATTTCTTCCAACTTTCTTTTACATCCTTTGACACTATTTATCAAGTCTCTGAAGTGATATCTTTTAATTTTCAAATTATTAAAAATTGTGTTTAATTCTAGTAATAACATGTCTCTTTTTAACAATATGTGTCTCTACCTATATGTACGATTACATTAACACCGATACTAATTCTATTACGTGACCGAAAAGAAAAAATGTAACACATTCAGTGCTCTACATGAAACTGTCCAGTATTACGCAAAAATAATCACTTTATGGAAGTGTGAACACAAAATTGCTTTCGTCAGTTATTTATGTTACCGAGCAGTTAAATTTTGTAACGCAGAATACTACTATAATTAAAATGTATTAAACCTCGTATTATTAACCTTTTGCAACTTTTCAGCCATTTTGGTGTACCCATAGAGTAAGATAATAAAAGGGTGTACCTATTTTTTGATACATTTAGTTAAAAAATATTATATTATAATTCTGGATTGACAGTTTTTTTTAATTAGGTAGAGTTACAAGTGGAGTTTATTTGTAGTCAGGTGGTTTATAATTGTTGAATTACTACAATGAACATCATGACTTAAGCACAGAACAATTATCTAATTATAACTATTAACACGCTATAATTAGTTCGAAAGTAGTTAATTAGTAATTCTAAATAGCATTGCATTCGTTGGTCGTTTTATTTTATTTCTTAATACAAAATATTCAATTTATATTTAAAAAGAAACATCACCTGGGTGGTCGTGATACTTATCTCTAGGTAGAGAAAAAAGAATATAAATAATAAATTATACAATTACACCTCTACAACCGGCCCCATCAAAGAAATCGACACGGCCGTGTAGAGTTCTCATGATTTACTATTGCATGTAGACAGGATAATTGTTGCTGCCATCATGTAGAGTCGTAATGACGTGTGGACGGGAAGCTTGTAATTTAGACCCCATGTTTACTTGTGCCGTGGCATAAGGTTACTAATATGTTCGCTTTTTTATATCTCCTTTTGAAAATGGAATTTTTAATCGCTTTTATTGTAGAATTTAATTCTGTTTCAAGTGTTTCAAGTGTAATAAATGCGATAAACGACCGAAAGTAAAAGAATTTGTTGCTAAAAACAATTACGGATAAAAAACTGACTGTAACACAAAATGTAGAGTCAACTTTTTTTTTCGAAAAAATATATTAAAATACATAATATGAAAAATTGATACGATCCGAAACATAAATAATATGCAATACTTTTTAAGAAAATTAATAAATTTGCATTTTTAGTCCCAATGAAAATAATACATACTTCAAATACATCACGTGAAAATTATAACCATCCCTTAACCAGCGTCGAATAATAACAACAAATAACAATATCATATCTCCCCTTATTCGAGAAACCCACATCTTCAAATCTATACGGGTACGGCCTCCAAGTGTTATTTTATTAAGCCCAATAACAGCGAGTGGGTCGGCGCGGGAGCGGGCGCTCAGGAAATGGGATGAATTGTCGCCATTTATCTATGGAGCGCGGGCGCAGGCACACGAGACCGACGCGCATGTTTCAATCTCTGTTTCGAATGTCTGTGGGAATGAAGTACGTCCGAATGACTAAAACCACCAATTGCTAGGGGTAACTTTCGCGTAGCATTTATGACGGGAAATGTAGTAAATTTCAACTCATAACCTTGTGTATGTAACATGGGCATACGTATAAGATACCGACACGCATGGTTCAATCTCTGTGTCGAATGTCTGTGGATGGGGAATGAAGTAAGTCCGAATAACTAAAACCACTAATTGCTAGGGGTCAATTTTTAAGTAAAATGTAATCACTTTTCATTCATAATTTGTGTATGTAACGTGAGCACATGTACACTAGACTGAAAGACGCATATGTTTAAATCTCTGATAAAAATGTAGAGTCACTTTTCACTCATATTTATTATCGATGGCTCTTATGATATCTTTAAATATCAGAAACGCTATCATTTTAGGAATGGATATGTTCGTAAATAACGATAGAATCACAGTTGAAACTCTAACTAAAAATCAATAAAGAACAATAAAGAACATAAAAAATGTAAAACAAGGCTCATTAACTCCTACTATACCCTTTGGTTCCTGATCGTGGCAAACACATCGTCACTACATATCGCCCGCGATATACATCTAAAACCACTAACGAGGATAGCAATTTGAATCTGGCATGTAAATAGTTTTCAGTAGAGTCGGACGAAAGTGGAGAGCGCGACGAATCGAATGTAACGGCTGACTCTACGTAGCGACATTCAAAGGATCGACACGAGTAATTCATGTGTTTTGTGTACCTGTCTACTGGGTACAAATTACTTCGATTGTACCATCAGCAACTAAAATTGATGCCTGTTTTTGATCGCTATTGATTCTTATACTCTTCGGAATAAGATCTACAATTATGTACTTTTAGAAGATAACTGGAGATTTAAGCCTTACTCGCATTGGATTATCATGCTTTAACTTTCTATATTGATGTTCCGGTCGATTCGCGGTAATAACAAAGGATGAATTTGTCAAAAAAAAATACAATAATAAATTTGTTTGTAGAGTATTGTAGATAAACGTATAAAACGAAATCTTCTCGTCTCTACCAATGATCTCCGACGCATCTAGTCCAAGAGCCCACTCAGCTCACTCTGATTTATTGCGGAAGCCACTCTACGTAGAGTTATCTTGTCAAGCTCAAGACTTAGGGCCTTCTGGTCTCGTTCCGAACTAGTTTCTACTTGAAACTTCGCGTGGGTTTGGTTGGGAACTGGTTAGTCGTTGTACTGGTAACTCATTGGAATTGGTTGAAAATGTACGATTGCAGGATTAATTAAACAACACTTTATACCTGACTTGCAATGCGTTACCTATTTTAGCCACTGGAAAAAAGTACAAAAGGTAGAGGATAAAATCCTCTAACCTGCGGTTGACTATAAAAGATCTATTATTGACTATATGAATATTAGATAAGATCGCCAAGATTTACTAACATAATACAACCATGGTATTAAGTCTACTTTGTGATAAAGTTTTGTAACTTGGTGCTATAAAGACCATTAGAACTTTATCAGACTTGATCAGGAGTTTGAAAGCAGTAATTAAAATTCTTAAAGGCATTTGAATTTAACGCGATGTGATCATGAGGTCGTATTGAGACATTTTTTTAAATGTTAGCCTGTAGCGTCCCACTGCTGAGCAAAGGCCTCCCCCAAATTCTTCGATTGATTCCTGTCCAATATCCTTACCTGCCAATCTTAGACATGTAAAAATCGTCACACCATCTTTTTCTGGGTCTACCCCGTAGTTGTCGTCCATCGGTCGAGACAATATGTAATGATGAATAGTATCTACGTAAATCTACAAACATTAAAATGTTATTCATCCATATTATTTACAAAGAGAAAGACAAAAGTAATTCGAAAACACGAAATGCTTGCCCGATGTAATCGACATCTAGCGCTATCTATAGGTGTTAAATGTAAATAATGTCCCGAAATGAAGTGAGGGCGGACCACTAGTCATTATTTAATAAGGCAACAAATATAAGTAAAGACACAAGTTTAATTTTATTTAATGACAACTAAGTGTGATTTTTAATGACGAGTTGAATAAAAGAAAAGCTGTGAGTGGCGTGTCAAATGAGAGGCCTAAGTCCAGCAGTAATCGCATAAGGACTGATGATGATGATGTAGTTAATGTTTCTTTTTGACAAACTTGATTTATGAAGATGAAAAAGCACCCCGAATAATGTGCGTAGATGATATGATAACACAAATATTCAGGTCATCTCCGTTTAAACACTAATAGTGTAAGTAAATTTACTACTGTTTGATAGTCATTTATCTTGTGTATTAATATCAATGATTCACTGTCTCTACAATCCATTTGTACTCATATATTATTAATTGTTGCTAAATATTTGAATGTCAAAAAATGTAAAGCCGCAAATTAATTTGAAGGAACGGAAACAAATTACCTTATTCAAATCAAAAAGCATGTGTATTTTATTACATTATTCTATATATATTTTTTTATTTATTTATAAGATCACCAACAAAATTTACATCAGTACATGATACAAAAATAACACCAGAAAAATTATAAATCAATCTAGACGAAATCTTATTTATAGGTGACAACGGCATGCAATATTGACAACAGTAACAGTAGGTAGTGTTGAAGAATGAATTGAATATTACTGAAATCAATTTCACTACAAAGAGAGGTATTTTTGACACCTTTTGGGGAGAACAAATTTTTTAAATTTAACTAAAGAACCACAACTTTAGACAGCAGTTCAGGGCAATCCAAGGCTCCATTTACCAGTTTGTATAGAGAAACGTGGTCCAACATTTCTCTGCGATCCTTCAGAGAGTCTAGTTTAAAGTGTCGCAGTCTGTCCTCGTAACGAGGTAGCTTCCTAGCCAGACCCACATTGTAGGAAAGATGCCATAGAAATAATTTTTGGACTCGTTCAAGTTTCTTGACATATACATCATTGTGTGGGTTCCAGACTGCGCTACAGTATTCCAAACCACTGCGTACCCACCAGGGCATTGTACGCAACACAAAACCGAGCGATCTAAAACCTCTGTTCACAATATTTTCGATATGGGTGAAGCGCAGACTAGAGTCTAACAAAACTCCTAAATCACGGACATAGTCCAGTTCATTTAGTTTTTCGTCACTTATGAAGTATTCTCTAAGTAGAGGCCTCTTTTTACGAGAAATCTTGACAAAAAAGCATTTAAGAGTATTAAGAGTCATTCCATTTACATCGCACCATTCAACTAGACTTTCTTTCTTTGCTTATGCTCTGTTCTTCTAGAAAATATAACGATATGAACAAAAACAAGAAATGTTGCAACCGATCAGCCTCGTACGAATGTTTGTGCACAAATATGTTCGGACACACAAATGCACTCTCTCTTCCTTATATTCAGATGGGACACCGTCTTGACACGACTGAAGAGAGATAGGGACAGGTCCAGGTGCATGTTTGAAAGTAAGAAAGTAAGTAAGAATTTTATACCTAGCTGTAATGTTTTCCTGAATCTTCCGGCACAAAAAGTTGAAATATCATTTACTCTTTGAGAATCTTTGCGTTTATCAAAGTTCATATACTTACCTAATATTCTTATCACGTGAAAGGTGTATCACATTCCCCATTCTTCGAGGGGTCATAAACGGGTCGGGTTCTAAGACTCCGGTCTCCTAGGGACGTGGGATCTATTCAATAAACGTTTAGAGAAGGGATACTTATCGTAAAATGTGATAATATAGGCATTGTACTCACAGGCTTTGTTGCCTTATATAATATGTGATTTATTATGAACATTCCTTTTTTGACTTGCTAAGAAATAAAGACCGAGTTTTGAAAAATTAAGTCCTAAAGCCAAGTGAGGGCGGGTCACTAATATATATGTGGGATGGGGTTTGTAATAAAGCCAGGAATTTGTATTTAAGTATTCCATATTAATTATCTTCTTAAAGCGTCGTCCTCCACGTCGTTACATCGTCCGCCATTCGTCTTATATCTCAATCTCGCACGTCATTCTAATTCAAATATCTACATATCTACAGATCACCAACTCATGCATCTACCGATCACCAATCCTACATATTTATATATACATATACCTATGTAGAAAGCTGACCGGCAACGAATCGACGCATTCGAAATGTGGTGCTGGAGGAGGATGCTCGGAATCCATTGGTCTGAGCGTCGGACTAATGAATCTATACGAACCGAGCTCAAGATCACTGGAATCTTCAATGCTAACGAAGAAGCCTTGAGTTCTTTGGTCACATCGCCAGAAAGAAAGATGACAACCTGGAGAAGCTTTTTCCAAAGGGAAAGGTGAGCGGAAGAAGGCCTAGAGGCAGAAGACCCATGCGCTGGTCCGACCAAATCAGCTCAACCTTAAACACCACAGTCTGTGATGCGATCCATGCGGCCGAGGATAGAGTAAGCTGGCGGAAGATAGTCCGGGAATTTATTTAGAAAAATTACTAATCGAAACCATGACCCTCAGCACTGAGGAAACACGACGGAAGGAGGAGGATGTAGCTGGACACATACTGTAGTCATTTTAGTGGCGAGCCATCGTCGCCGTTTTGAAAATATTTTGGTCGCTAGCTTATAGCACAGATATTATAATACTAGTACTAGTAATAACAAGCCGTGGTCTTGGATTTTTATAAAGGCATAAGTACATAAATAAATGAAAGGATGCTAACTTTGCAAGACACGTACCTATATATTTTTTATGTGATAGGTAGCAGATGAGCAGAGAGATTACCTGATGGTAAGCGGTTGCCGCCGCCCATAGACAACGGAAAAAGTTTTGAATGTCAAGAACAACTATTTCCAATAGACTTAAAGAGTTCACTGTTTCTGTTAACCCCCTAAAAAGACCGGTTTTGCTCAAAGCCCTAAACTAATATCGTAATTACAGCTAATAACCCTAACTACCGCACTCCATCCACCATCCACGGGTCAAAATACACTATTGAAATTTCAATTAACTCTTGAGTGTATCTTCCAAAATTGCCTTGCTTAGAAAGGCAATTTGCTAACACCATGCTCTGCATGAAACCACGTTATTGACTCTTATTGCTATACTAATACAGTGCAAGTTCGTACGACAAACAATTTGTGGTGGAGAATATTCCGGTAGTATCGTTTTATGCGCCCTGGAGCAAATCTGTTACCTACTCTGCATGTTATATAAGTTCGCGTGCATTGAGGAAGGATACCAAAGATTTTGTGCCGGTACTGTTAGGCAATGCTCAGCTCATGTGGCATACATTTACTTATTCTATTGTGTTATGCACCTGTTACTTCCATGAAACTTTTATCGTTATCATATTGTGATTTTTGTGTTTGCGAAGGAATTATGTGTTGGATGATTAGATTATGAAGGGTTAGAGAAATGATATAACGGAGGCTACAAAATACCAACTGCCAGTCGACACTGTTACTGAATATATATACCTTGGGGATAAGATACAGCTAGGGAGCGACAATCAAACCGCAGAGGTGGACCGACGTATATCCCATGCCTGGGCTGCTTTTGGCTTAAACAAAAAGATCATGCGCGGCAAATTGCCTCTGCGGTTAAAAGCAAAGGTTTTCCAACAGTGTATAACGCCCGTATTTACATACTGCTCAGAGACGATGTGCCTAATAGCAAGGTCCGCAGAAAAAATAAGGGTGGCCCAAAGAGCAATGGAAAGGAATATGCTTGGAGTCACTCTTCGCGACCATAAGACCAACGAATGGGTTCGCCGAGCAACAGGCCTAAAGGACGTCGTAGTTGAGATAGCCAAGGGGAAGTGGAGTTGGGCTGGACACATAGCGCCGATGAGCAGGGACCGTTGGACGAGGCGGGTCGTTGAGTGGAGACCGTGGGAGCACACCAGACCGCGAGGCCGCCCACGCAAGCAATGGATTGACGACATTAAGGAAGACGCGGGCGTAAAATGGATGACCAAGGCGTCTAAGCGCTACGCATGGAACAAGATGGGAGAGGCCTATATTCAAAAGTGGATCAGTAATAGCTGAAGATGATGAAGAGAAACGATGCTAGAATTTCTATTCATATTGGCGTATGTTTGTAGATAAATCGGCCATTAATATGTAAATTAAAATTTAAACAAAAAATAAGTAAAATTCTGAACAAACATTGGGAACTATTACTTTTTCGTAGGATTACTCCAGGTTTCATGAAGACCATTTTTACACCATTTTTAGGGAGACTGATAAGCAAACTTCATAATTTTGTTGGTTTGTTTTCGTTTTCCCTATTTCAACGAGATAGGCTGTAATCGCTACAAATACCAAAATCATTAGCAATTAGTTTTTTTAAAACCAATTCTTAGTTTTACTGTCTGCAATCTTTTTTCCCTTCATGCGACTTGTACATGTCGTCTATTACTGCGATGTAAAGCTTTTTACTGTGATTATGGTGTGTTGTGCATACCAGATAACATCGCCCAAAACGCTTTCCGTGTTACATTTTTTTTTACTGGATAAATTAAAGTGGAGGGACAAAGTCTCTATTGTCAAATGGAGTAAATGAACTCTTTAACTAATCCTTGTATCGTCTGATTATCTCTTTTAGTAAACATACGTTGGTTTAAAGTACGATAATAGAAAAAAAAAGAGTGCTATTCCCCAGGCCTCGTTCAAAAATAGTTTCGGATCAGGATGATATTTTACATGACTGTATAGAATTTACATGCTATACATGCAGTTGTAGGTTTTTTTACATTATGGCGGACAATCGAACATACGGCTCACCTGATGGTTAGTGATTAACGCCGCCCATGGATATCTGCAACACATGGGGCATCTATGATGCCCCATGTGCCTCTTAAGGCCTAATGCCTCTTAAGGGAGGAATAATAATAGAGCTTGCAATTTTCCTGCTACGGCATACGATCACGATGAAGTTGGAAAACCTTTTAAAAGCATTCAAAAAGCAACTATGCGGGTAAAAACCGCACCCTAGTATAACAAATGACGACGCATTCTTTTTCTCCAGTCCCCTATCTCCCTAGAAGCCTGCATATCCCCTTATATAGCCAGATATAGCATTAAAGGAATGCGAGAAAAAACAGTGAAGAGCGAGCCGAATTTGCGTGAGCTGGGATTTCAGGGACATATATCATTTTTTAAGTCTAGTATCAATCTGCAATAGACGAGCGTGGTGATTAAGCTTAGTCTCATCGTAGTAGCGATAAATTGATTTCTATGATAGTGGCCTTTGCCCTGCAGTGGGACAGTTTATTGGCTGATTCAGCATTAAACCAGCATTAGACTTATTTAGTAACTTTGAGTTTTATAAGCACATTTGACTCAAGATAGATAGATAGATAGATACTCTTTATTGCACAACATACAAAACTTAAAAGCTAGGTATACAGAGATACAATGTACAATTTAGGCGGTCAACAACAACAACAAGATTTAATCTTTTTGAAAGAACTCCTCAAAAAATATCCACAAGAGAATTAATAATATTATTATATATAGAAAACTCATGAATGTTGTGTTATCTCAACCTTGTGTTATATGATACTGGAGGCACAGGCAGGACTCATCAGTTTGGGGATCTTTGGGGGAGCACTATACATTCAGCTTTTTGGTTTAGTAATGATGATGGCAAAATGTCATAGAGGTTAATCATAAAATTTGTAGACTCGAGAAAGACGTATAGTCTTATAACGATTCTGTCTTTGCACGGATCCCTGAAAGTATCTAAACCTGACATATTTACGTCTGCCTGTAATGACAACTTTACGGCCTGGTGATAAGAGCTATGGGTGCCAGCCGAATCCAGTCTCCTGTTCCACTTATGGTTATTGAGACGGACATCTGTCGCTGCACTAGACCTTGCGGTAATCTATCGCGTCCTCTTTATAAATATTTACTGCGGCCACCTACATACAGTGTTATACAACGGCCTAATGGTTTCGTTGAGTGATGTTTTTGGGGATCGAAAGTGCTGGGTAATGCTGTGTCTATAAATCAACGAGAGCATTTAATTCATGTCAGATAATGCAGGTGAGGAAGGTATGCCAAAATCTATTGATATTTTCAGTATCAAACGAGGGCATGCTACAAAAATAATATTTACGTGATCTTTATGTGGTTACAGTATCAAGTCTGCTACAAAGTGTTCCTTGATTGAATGTGCACGCAGTGCCTCAAACAGAGAAAGATGGAGAAGTCTCGCTAAAACCGCTACCCAACATACAGACAATCCATAATCACGACCACTTCGTCAGGAGTGTACGACTGAGAAGAAGATGTAGGGTAAATATTATAGATAAATTAAATATATTAAATGGAGCAACTTGTGAACCTGTGAATGAAATTGTAAATATCTGATTAGATAGTAAGTAAGGTCTTCTTATCGGATCTGCTCAATCATCATGCTAAAGCTTTCTAATAAGTTTATCACAGATACAATAACATGTTTCAAAAGTTCTAAGATAAGATGCGTACTTACTACCTACTACTATTAGCTATTTATAAAATAAATAAATATTTCACAACATCACATACTCGACTCGCTTGCTCGTTTGTCACATCTATAAAAAAAACATACATTGGTCTGACTCCGAGATAGGTAGCTCTGATATGTAGATCTGAATAAACCAAAGAGAGAATTTAACAAGACTTTTAAGCCCTTTTAGAAACTAAAAATGGATTTTGCCCACACCATTTTAGCGTTTATGTAGTTAGCCTCAAGAGTAAAATTCAGGCAAACTCGTTCTCTGTATTCTAAAACTTTGTCTAGCTCTACTTACCATAAATATTAAAAAAAGGTATCCATCAAAAACTCGGCCGATAAATCACTAAGTTTTTAAGACTGTTTACCTTACATTGATTTGATTAGTAAAAGGTGGCACGTGACAAATTGCGTTTTTTTGGTATAAAAGTCAGGTTCTACAAGATTAGGGAAATTTATCAGAGGTAAACTCAGGATGGAGATTGGATGGATCTTTGATGTGTTACCATACAAACTTCTGATTATATTATGTTTTTGGCTAAGTACCTATAACCGGTTATATACAACACGGGTAGATAAATAATATCTAGATGCACTTTTTAAAGTGACTTCTAAGTTATAACTATTTTTGCGTATTCAACTGCAAGTTCACGTATAAGAACGGTACCTCTACTCAGCTACCATAAAATCAGTGAAATTATCCCATATCGTTAATTCATTGACGCTGGCTGTTTAGAAATAAAATTTAAAAAAAAAAGTTGTTTTGCTTACGTAAAGTTGTTTGAAAATGGAACAAAAAGTTCAATCCATTGCCTTTTGTTCCATCCATAGTGGTGGTTTGGAGACGAGACGCAATTACGGGACGCCTGAGTGGGACAAAAGCGTCTTGTCTGTCTCAAGCCAAAATAAAACCCGCGGCTGGAGCGGAGCGAGTATTACGATATTGCATATTCAAATATTTTGTCCAAGATAGCAAATAGCAACTCATTTCATTCATTTGGTACAGGAACAAAATAAAAATATTGTAAACACATCACATTTTTACTACTTCTGTACTTACAATTAAAGAAGAAAAAAAACAACATACGTATTGGATGTTCTCTATATTTGTATTTTGTAATAAATTGAATCTAATTGATTCATCTACATTAAGTAAATGTTAAAAGTTTTGACTGGTACATTTATTCCTTGATGTATTAATGTGAGTTAGCAGTATAGCGTTTTAAAAAAATGTGGTTAAATATATTCATATATTTTCATAAATTTTTCCCCTTCGGTCATTATTTTATAATCTAAATTGTAATTATTTTAATGACTTGTAAATTGTAATAATTAGTTTTTACTAATACTAAATTACATTTCTAATAAAATCTGTGTAAAAATACCAAAGCCTACCCATATAACCAACAAAACATCAATTTATATTATGGATACTTCAAATTGATCGTACTCGAATTGGATTCATTGCTCCTAAAATGTTACAATAGAACCCATATCCGATCAAACCGAGCAAAGGTCACTTTCCAAATCAGCCCGACCGTAGCGAAATTTCATTGTATCTGGAGTGGTGTTTTATTTGCTTGTTTATTTCGGGATACTTAATAAAAGTAACCCGGAATCGATACAAGTTGTGCGTTGACTATTTTATATGAAATGTTCACATAGTTTGCGTTCACGAAATTATGCTAAGAAGGTTAGATTAAGAGCCGTTTTACGGATTAGTGGCGTATTCCATTGGTGTTTTCAAGATTATTATGCACATGTTTTTCATGCCACAGTGTAGAGATGACTAGATTAAAAAAAAGTGAAGCAGCACTGTGCTGGGTTTCGCTGCGTGAGTGAGGGTACCGGAAATCCAATCTGAGGGAAAGGGGGTTTAAAAGTTGACAGCACACTTGTGACTCCACTGGTGTCGCAGGTGTCTATGGGCGGCGGCAATCGTTTAGCATAAGGTTATCCGTCTGCTCATCTGCCACAGATGATATGGAAAAAAAGTAGCTACTAAAAATGTAAATCTTGCTAGTGATGATTGTGACATAAAATGCGTGTGCAAAATGATCTTGCTCAATCACAAATCTTTTTTATTTTAAATACCTTCATCAATGTTTCATTTAAGTTTTGTCTTACTTTCTAATCAATAAAAAGTCGAAGTAGGCGCCATTGTATCGTAAATGGAACTTCTGTAGTTAACAACAGAAGTAAGATAAAACCAGATTTATTGGTCACTGTATTAATCGGTAATGTTACGGTTGATTTGTTCGAATAATAGCAACGCCAAGTTTGTTAGTAATAAGTAATAATCCAAGTCGTCCAGTATTAAGATGGGTCGATAATGTAACTAAAATCGGAGGGACAAAGGGATCCGAGCAGTTCAGGACCGGGAACGGACATTGGCGTAAAATAAAGTAGGCATTCATTCAGCTGTAAGTACTTCATGGTTGATGATTAACAAATTGGTCCAACATTTTAATATTATAAGTAGGAGTTTCATTGAATGATTTTGACCTTTATATATTTATCGATTTGAAACCGTAGGGTGTTAAATCTTAAAATTATGATTTTGGCAAGTTGCAAGTTTTATATAGCTTAGTATTTTTTTTTTTTAATAAATAAATAAATATTTCACAACATCACATACATTGATCTGACTCCGAGATAGGTAGCTCAAGCACCTGTGTTACAGATATCAGAATCAACAGTGGGATTACAAATATATACATATAATACTTTTCTTTTGTAAATACATACTTATAATACAAAGAAACACCCAGACCAATACAAACAGACATGTTCATGCACACAAATGTTTGTACTATGCGGGGATCGAACCCGCAACCCTTGGACCAAAGGCAGCGTTCACTACCACTGTTCCAAACGGGTCGTCAAATTATATTGGAAGTGTCCTTACTGCTAATTCCATGACTTTGCTATGCATACATCTAGATTAACAAAGAAAGGTCTTATCAAAACTCCCAAGTCTACGCTTCCAGTGTAAATAAGTCACCGAATTTTCCTCCCAAAATCTCTTGTAGCGGTTTAGTTTCCCTGATTACACGGCCGCGCCGCTATCGGATGGTAATGAGTTCATTTCAAAGTGTAATGCGGACCCTGTCCCCGGGAGTAGAGGACAATGCGATGGAAATGTTCGCAGGCTTTCCTATCCCCAGTCCTTCAGCGCATAGTTCAGGGTTGTGGCTGTTGCAATGTAATTTTGATAGGTTATGTGTTTAGTGGTTAGTTTAAAGTTAAAACATACCTAGATGGAATCTAGGTTTGTGTAATATTGAAAGGATGGTAATTTATTTATTTACTTACATTATTTTGTATGTACCTCTTTCCGTATTTGTACTTACATATTAACACTATGGGTTGAACCATTTTTAACTATCATCATCATCATCAGCAACCCACACTCGTCCACTGCTGGACATAGGTCTCCCCTAATGCACGCCACTGCTCCCGATTTTCGGCCACTCTCATCCAGCCCACACCAGCCAGCCTTCGAATGTCATCATCCCATCTTGTCGCAGGGCGTCCTACCGAGCTTACTACGCTACGCTTAGCGATTTTTAACTATACTGTGTTGAAATGTAATGCTTGCCTGCACGTGCAAAGAAATTAATTACGTGCTAAGGGTTGCGGGTTCAATCCCCGTACAGTACAAACATTTGTGTGCATGAACAGGTCTGTTTGTATTGGTCTAGGTGTTTTCTATGTATCATAAGTATATATTTACAAAAAAAAGTGTTATATGTATATATTTGTAATTCCACTGTTGATTCTGATATCCGTAACACAGGTGCTTGACCCCTACCTATCTCGGAGTCAGATCAATGTATGTGATGTTGTGAAATATTTATTTATCTGAAAAACGTGTTTTCAAATCAGTAAATGCAGAATATTCATGAGATATTTAAACGTAATTTCGAGAATACTCACATATGTAGGTCGTTGTCTTTGAAAACTTGATGTACATATAGTAGAAATATAGTATACAGGTTATTAAGCCTTAAGGAAAATCCCTGTAAGTTGATTTATAATATAGAACTCTACGTGCGTAGGGTTGTTACTGTTAAAATTAAGTCAACATTTGAATCAAAATGTAAGAAATAGTACAAAGTACCTAATATTGAGACCATAATAATAAAGACTAGATAACATATTTGTACAATTCTAAAATAAAAATTATTTGATTTTACTAACTTTTACACAAGATTTTTTACTTTTAGGTAAGATCGAAGTCGCTGTCCTTTATTCTATTAAGATTGGCTTATTGGATTGTTTACCAGATTTGGACACCAAAATCTTGTGGTAACCATATTCTTTACTTAAGAGCCGGCAACGCAAATGTGATACCTCGGGTGTTGCAGATGTCCATGGGCGGCGGTGATTATTTATCATCAGGTGTCCCAACTTCTCGTTTGCCCGCTATAATGTAAAAAAACCGCTGCTACGAGTTGTACGCGACTAGATCGCGCGTGTTTGTCAGAATATATCTCACCCTGAGAGCGACAGCCCTACAAAGCGATGGGATGGGAGTCGATCCGGAGCCGGACAAGTCCCGGAAGCGTGTCCGTCGCAGACATCGACGCTGACGCAGACACCGGAGATACCCGACGTCTATACCGAGAATTTTGTTATGTCGCCGTCAGCCGTGGAGCTAGGAAAGTTATGAGATGTAAGATGGTAGCTGGAAAGTATCGGAGATACAGTATTTGCCAATTTTAGGTCATTGATAACCGGATGCGGTTCGTTTCCGAAATTCGAAAACTTTAATAAATGTTATAGTTCAGTATTTGTCTACAGTAATCTTAACTTAAATGAAACACATAAAATGGGCCTTAGACAAAAAACTAGTAAAAAGTCAGAGATCTGTGGAATATCTCGCAATATCCCTCACCAATACGACCAGCAAAAAATTTATTGTAAAACATGAATGATTTTTCAATGAAGAAAATCATTATAATGTCAAAGCGAAACCGAAGAAGGTATTCCGAAGCTTGTGCCATGAAGACAATAAAGTCCGATCACGATTATTTGGCACGTGGCATAAGTCGGAACTAACGCTGTTTCCTTATAAATGTTCAGTTCTTTTGACATTTACCATAGAAAAAATATTGTATAGCGCCCCCATGTCAATGTCACTGAAGGTGCCTTCTGATCTTGGTCGGTCTGTAAATCTAAATGTGATCCTGAGAGTCAGTAATATTGATAGCTAGCTTTCAAAAACATCAATCCCGATTTTTCGCATATTTATCAACGGCAATCACTACATACAGGCGCGTAGCGGTAACTCCATCGGATCCGGCTTTTAATTTATTCGGAGTGGCAAGCCGCGTTATTTTTCGAGCGAACTGGCTAATTACTGTATCGACGTGACATTCATTAATTCGCTGGTATGTTGTGAGCCGGGTGTTACCGGTTACTGCAGTTGCATCAGCCATATTAGTGGGAGTGTTGCGGAAGGTAGGTAAGGGGACGATAGTGTAACATATAAGGGTACACTGTCATGTGCTTTTTGACCTTCTTACATTTTTTCCAGGACGGTAGGTAACATACATCATCAGCCTATCGCAGGCCACTGTTGGACGTAGGCCTCTCCAATTGTTCGCCACTGTGATCTATCCATGGCTTCTCGCATCCAGCTCTTACCAGCCATCCTGCGCAGATCGTCCCCCCACCTAGCCAGAGGGCGCCCTACATTAAGTTTGCCAAGACGCGATCTCCACCTAGTACTCGTTTACCCCATCGGTTGTCGGTTCTGCGGCTAATATGGCCAGGCCACTGCCACTTCAGCTTGCTAATCCGGTGAGCAATGTCGATGACTTTGATTCTCTGCAGGATCACCTCATTTCGGAGGTAACCTACCCCCAGTAACAACATCTTAAAACTAACTAACTAGGTAGGCGCAGCGACCCAAAATGAGCCTTGGCCTCCGATAATATGGGTCTCCATCTAGGTTCGGTCCTGCGCCACCTCCTGTAGTCATCCTTCAATAACAACAACAACGCCTTATCAATACATAATTAGTTTTATCCTACACAGGGCATTCTTATTCAGACAAAATGTCAGATATAAGCACTAATATGAACGATTATGATCATAAGTTTGTACTAGACATAAATTATTTGCAATAAAGATTTATCTTATCTTATTGATACAACGGTAACAATTCTTACCTTTGCCATTCACTTTTGTCTTGATAGCTTTTTATTTTATATCTCCAATTATTCGGTGAACCATTTCAAAACTATCTGGTTACTCAATCATAGGTACCTATTATTGAATAACGACTTCCAGTACTCGAAATTATATCACTACCACTTCTGTAGAATGCCAAATTTATTTATAATGGCATAATTGTTTGCTAATGAATAGGTGCTTCAAGCAATATTATAATTGCAGTTTGAACTGCAAGATAATAACACGATATAGTAAGAGGGTTCGTTTTTTAACCGACTTCAAAAAAAAGGAGGAGGTTCTCAATTCGACATGTATATTTTTTAAATTTATGTACGAAACTCCAAAAAAGAAACTGAAAAATATAATTTTTCAGAAAAGTACACCTGTTTTAGGTAATTTACCATCTACTTTATCTGTATTTTATTTATGTATTAGGGTTATAAGTTATATTTTAACATTTACAGTTTCGTTTTTTTTTCCTTATTGAATATTGGCACCCCCTACCCCTTCTCTACTATCAAATGTCCTTTACCCGAAGGTTGTCTGGTAAAAATTGCTTTCAGCGATAAGACCGCCGAAATTGTACACAACATTTCTGTAATGCCTAGTACTTAAGTTGTGTATTTTGTGCAATAAAGTATATCTATCTATCTACTCGTATAATCAATTACTAAGGCATTATATCATCAAATTGTGAAAAATTAAGGGTCAGTTTAATTGACCAAATAAAAATGTTGAATTAAGTTTGAAGCATGGTTGCTTCCATCTTTAGAATGTAAATGAAAATCCAGAGTTCGTCCATGCATACTGCGAAACGGGTTTTAATTCCTTCCTCGTTTAGTCACTACCAGTGTTTTCAGCAAAATATTTTGTACTTTTTTGTACTTTTATTCGTTGGGAGGTGAACAGTTTGTGGGCGTAGCTGTCCCGAAAATCAGCCATGAGTCAGTAGGAGTTCGAACTGTATATGTATATGCGCTACAACCCTTTGTGGGTCTTGTTGGCCTCTTCTACTAAGGACTGCCAAGCGCGACGGTCCCTGGCTGTCGGTTTTCAGTTCGTAAACTTTTTCATCGCCTTAAGGTGACGGGTAGGGCACACTAGCGACGCCAATCGATTTTAATTTTTAGTTACTAAACCGGATCTATTTTAAACAATTTCGGGGTTACAATCTCTCGGCAAACGCTTATACTATTTATTAAATAACCATGCACAAACGTTGGGTCCCTTTTTTGTACGCGAAAAATTGATTCCCGCCAAAAGAATTTTAGAAACTACGGTTTAGTAGCTAAAAATTAAAATTGATTGGCATCGCTAATGTGCCCTACCCGTCACCTTAAGATCGTCTTCGATGCAATCGCACCATCTCTTCTCAGGCCTTCCCTTAGGTGTGGAATGGAATGGAAAACTGTATATGTATAATGAAGGTATATTACCTATCATTGCTTAGACAGTAGGTACTGTTCCACCAATTCCGATAAAAAAAAATTTAAACATATCTCCCGATCTGTTAATCAATCGGGTGATCTAATTTCGAGAGGGAAATGCGCAATCTAGGGGTGGGATTTTACTTTCTTATCAACAAGCGTCTATGACCACGTGTTAGAAAAACGCCGACTAGAAGTCTATATCAGGATCAATTTAAGGTTTATAAATGGTGCCTATAACGGTGGAATTAAGTGCATCGTACCAACATATAACGACGACCCGTTTGGAACAGTGGTAGTGAACGCTGCCTCTGGTGCAAGGGTTGCGGGTTCGATCCCCGCACAGTGCAATCATTTGTGTGCATGAACATATCTGTATTGGTCTGGGTGTTACCTATGTATTATAAGTATGTATTTACAAAAGTATTATATGTATATAATTGTAATCCCACTGTTGATTCTGATATCCGTAACACAGGTGCTTGAGCTACCTATCTCGGAGTCAGATGCAATGTATGTGATGTTGTGAAATATTTATATTTATTTATTCATATCAAAAATACACGATTGTTAATCAAACCAAAAAGACAAGTGCTAATAAACACTGCATTAGCTATCCAAATAAGATCTTTTGTCGGTACAGTCTCGCACATGAAATGCAATAAGTCCACGAGCTATACAAATTCTGTGCCCGTGTTGCGACGCCGAGTTAATTGAAGCGGCGCATGCGATGCCTTCATTAGACGAACGCTACAGTCGCGAACAGGACAGAGAAGTAGCTAGAGTCCTTTTGGTAGAGTTAGGTACAGTCAGCTTATCTGAAGGACACAAGTTTAATTGTATTTACGTCGTCATATGTAATAAAATTTGTAGATACATCAATAATGTTATGGTGGCCGCTGAAAACCAGCAAAGGGGTTGGTCTCTTGGATCAGCACTGACTTGCTGAGCGGCCGCCTGTTTGACACATATAGGGATAATTTTGTCCTACTTTTCGTTTATTATTTATGTCTAGGTTCATCGTCAGCCCATTTAAGTCCCCACTGCTGGGGCACGGGCCTCCCTCAATCACATGAGGGGTAATTGCCATACTCACCACGCTTGGCAGACGGGTTGGCGAGGTTTTTGATATAAATGCAGAGTTTTCCTTCTGTGGGTGCTGATGATCATGCCAGCAGCTTTACCTTAGTCGCCTTTTACGACACCTCGGTAAGAGTGAGGGTGGCCTATTCTACTCTGCCGGGGACCACACGGCTAAGGTAAGCTAACTGTCTAGGTTATGTTTCTCATTATGTTTCTTTGTTTTGTATTGTGCCAAATAAAGTTATCATTCATTCATTCATCAAAAATTGCACTTTTTCACATTTTTTCAGTAAGTAAGTGCTTTATTGCACAAAAGATTGACACACCTTGATGCTACTGTCAAATGTAAATACAATCTCGGCGGTAATAGCAATGATGTCTTAAATTATTTGGGAAACAAACAATTATTTACAACAAAGAAATACCTGCGTTCTAATAAATTCTGTATCTTAGCTACTTAATCACCGTTCGATACCAGACCAGAATTTTCGAGTTCTCTCTGCTCATATTGCACTTAGGTGGTGCAATCATAACGCTTGCACGTGATGATCTCCCACTGGGATGCTATGGACTGTGCTAACATACAATTTGAGAGGCTCCAACGCCACAATAAGACTATGATCAATGTATATTATGATGACATGACAATCGCAGCTATTAATATCCTATGCAAGAAACATTTTAACACTTACGGATACGAGACTAATCTAAGCGATATTATTATGTTAGCCTTGAATTGTATACTTACTAGCCAAAGTGTCATAGACGTGATGGATTCGATGTCGTGAGCACATAAAGCAGTGCTAATAACAATATAAATATAAATTATAAAGTGCTTGTTGTTTGACCGAATGTTAAAATTAGAAAAAAACATGTTTTTTTTAAATCATGCGCAGGCGCATCTCTTTCTTCCTTTCTACAATACGAATTCCTTCAAACGAAGCGTGAAAAAGCATCTCGCGGGCCAGTATGGTAGTACCAACGGAGGTGATGCCTTGACATCGCGTCCGTTGCAATTGCAATGTGGGCTCTCCTCTTGTTTACCATCAGGCTGAGGAGAGCCAACATACTGTATCACTACAAAAAAATAATAGAAGAACAAACATCTTAAAGCTAACTTTCACATTAACAAGCTAGTACGCTAATAAAAATCGAAACCGAACGAGCCCATTGCCCTACCAGACCCGGCGGGTTCCAGATAATGTAACTGACCTCTTAATCGCCTATAAACCGGCGATAACGTTAGGCGCACTCCTGCGCCGCTGAGGTTGTAACTGTTTCACTAACCGATCGTTAACTTTCATTCGGAGGCGTGTGAGTGGTCGTCGCGCAAATGTAATAGATTGTAATAGCTTTCATCATTATTTGTGAAGAAGATTTGCGGTAGATAATATTATACAAAAGGTCAAATTGATCGAAAAAGCTCCGAATTTTAATTAATTAATTAATATGATAGATGATATTTTAATTCACTTGAATTAATAGAAGACGTTTTGTTAAACTTTTAAGGCACAGAATGAATTTGTGCAATTAAAAGTTTTTTTTTAATTTTAAATTAAAATAACTACAAAATAGAGTTACAAATTACCTATACATATAGCTCATTTTACAAAAATACAAGAATTGTAATATTTTATGACAGTTAAAATATAAGTTTGCTACAGACAGCCAAATATCAAGTTATTTGATGTACCGAATTTCCTGTATTGATGATGGCATTATGAATGAGAGATTATGAAGGAGGATACAAAGAAACGAAAACATAAACACATAGTTCTTATAACAAAGATATACAGTACTAATCTATGCTGATAATAAATTATTCATGATTATCTATATTTGTGCCTAGGTATTATCTAAATTCCCACGGTGGCCATTGCCACCTTCGGACAAAGGATGAACATTGATTTACTCGCGCGGATATTTCCCACATTCTATTTATCTTGAACTTAAAATAGTGAGCGAAACTTTCAAATCGGAATATTTATCATCTTATTATGTGTATTTGACACAATGACATTTGAGTGAATCCGATATATCTGCTCAGCATTGAATAGAAGTCTTGTCTCGGTAGAAAAAAATGCTTTCTTTTCGGATATTCTTTATCACTGTTGTTATTATGTACTTATTTAGGTCCTATCGAGGTCTTTAAGGGTCACTTTAAGAGCAAAAATTGCTTACGGCTCGCATTGTCTTTTGTTTGAAACCAATGACACCCTTTTAAGTGTCGTGCGTGCGCTATTTTCGTTTGAAAATGGTCATGCGAGAGAGAACCCGGATAGTACCTAATTACATTTAAAAAAATCAAAAGAGATAGTTAACATAGATTAAAATAATGAGAACTGAACTAAACACTTGGTTACGGTATATTATAGATAACATCTTGTTAGTCTAACGAAGAACTCATCTTTCGAATGATACCCTGTATCACGTTACTGCAGCAAAATGATACATTGCAAACGCTGTATGCACTTTGCGAGGCGAACAACCTTCAAAGTATCCATAACAATTATTTCAATGGGATGAATTACGGCTTCAAGGAGTCATTACAAAATCTTTGCCTTAACAGTTGAAAAAGATAAATTAATTGTAATAATTTCTATGCATATTGGTTACGAACTCTGAATCCTGAGGTCGTAGGTTCAAGCATCACTGGTATTACAACATTTTGTATGTATAAGCAACAGTTTGATTAGAATATAATGGACTTCAATCACTTTGATGAAGATAATTTTGTGAACGTTCTGCTCCCCTGGTCACTTTTGAACGGTTCTGTTGAGTGGGGCATTTAAAATCAGGGGCCTTAACAAACCCTGAGAAGCGCTATAAGCAAGAGTTACGTAATGTTTATAGGCTCGCTCCTTTTTCCAACCTACGTTTGTTGCATAGAGTCGCAGGGCTGTAAGTAGTATATTTTTGGGTTAGGCTTGTATGAAAAGGGCCTTTTTTAATGTAGGAACTGATGGCGTAATAAAATCTAATGGCTAGACGTTACTAATCTCTAGCACAGTAGATAAATACGCTAATATCTACTGTGTCTCTAGTGGCGTCTCTCACTCGAGCTGTCAGATTCATTGTAGATTTCGCGCGTTTTGATATTTGTTAATTAATTTTATAGCTAACATTGTACCATGTAACTGCAAGATTTGACAAAAAGATGGTTTGAAAGTCTGTCATCAGGGCCTAACAACGATAAGATGACATAAAAATATGACTTTCCCATCTGTGACCCTGAGTCGATAGCTTTCGTTGCCACCTTTCTCTTGTCTCCGATAAGTGTGCGGTCGCGGTTTTTGTCTTCTCTCGCTTCTTCGTCGTCTGTCGAAAACTATGTGGTTCTATTTTGTTTGTTGTTGTTTAAACAATTATTGTAGGGTTGTCAAGATCTACTACTTTGTGCTAAAAATATTTTTTATTCCATTTTAAATAACTACAAAATAGTTACACTAACATTTTACTAAAATTACAACATTGATACAGTTAGATAAAGATTATTCATGTTCATTGTTAATTGTTAAGTTCCCAAGTACGCTCTTTTTACTGCACGAGCCTCTCCCATTCTTTCGATGTGGTCGAGCCAGCGATGTCGATGAGCTTTAGTTTCGCCTTACCTGGTCTACATACCCTGGTTTTCTACCTCCCAGTTCTTCCTCCTCCCCCATGTTCCATCCATGGACTTCTGGGGGATGTTTGGCAGGAGGTGGCGCAGAACCGACCTAGATGGAGACTCTTATTATCGGAGGCCAAGGCTCACTTTGGATCGCTGCGAAAACCTATTTGTTGTTGTTATCATGGTTAAGTTAGTTTACTAATGTTAGAGACTACCGATCTGAAGGAAAAGCTTTATTTAATTGCGATCTGAGTAATTTTGTTTAAAATGAATAACTGACAAAGAATTACATGCTGATAAAATAACATCTGGATTAAAACCATGAGCACTCACAGATCATGAGATGTTATACCTTAATATAACCTTTCTTCTGATTATCTACAGTGCAAACAACAAAAGTATTCCTACTTGTATAACTGTAAGTTGAGTTACAGCATGTAACTCAATATTTTTCAATTCATCTCATCAGCCCTGAGTAGATCACTTACAGTACACAGCCAATTATGTTGTCATGACCTTGTTCAAGCATTTTCGAATGGCAGTGACAGGAAATTCATTTGCGTATGTTTAAACAGGCACAAAGCGAGGAGGCAGATGGTTCGGCATCAGGCTACGAGTAGCTACTTGTAGCAAGAGAGATATGATTTACGTAGGTACAGTCGCCTGCAGTGTCAACACAGCTCTTATGTTAATGCAATAAGATATACATTTCAATGAAATTGTATACGTAATAGTGTACACAAATACAAACGTAGATTTTATTTTACCAAAACTACACTACAGAGACTTGATTGAGATTTATACTATGATAATAATATCCTCCAACCGATTACGGCTACGGCGGTCAATCTCAACGATCAGCCAACGCAGGATATATTATAGTGCTCAAGTGTGTGCGCAAACACAAGTGCATTCTCTATTCCCTTACCCTCATATTCTGATGGGACACTATCTGTGACACGACCGGAGAAGGATCGGGCGCAGGACCAACAGCTTAACGTGCTTTTTGAGGCACGGGGATACAAGACCATCAATTTCCAGACTACCACTAAGATTTTTTTACCGAAAACTTAGGTACAAATATTTGGCCCGTCCCGGGGATCAAACCCTAGACCTCTTGCGC
This sequence comes from Marasmia exigua, assembly GCA_019059595.1. NCBI lineage: Eukaryota > Metazoa > Arthropoda > Insecta > Lepidoptera > Crambidae > Marasmia > Marasmia exigua. The sequence goes on from CM032470.1 coordinate 24,907,643, forward strand.
AGCCGTCGCTTTAAAGTGCGACCCACTAACCACTTTAATAAATACTATATACAATAATAAATACAACAAATACCTATGAAAGTTTATCATCATCATCATCATCAGCCCATTTAAGTCCCCACTCAGTCACATGAGGGGTAATTGCCATACTCACCACGGTTGGCAGACGGGTTAGCGAGGGTTTTAATTTAAATGCAGAGTTTTCCTTCTCTGGGTGCTGATGATCCTGCCAGCAGATTTACCTTAGTCGCCTTTTACGACACCTTGGTAAGAGTGAGGGTGGCCTATTCTACTCTGCCGGGGACCACACGGCAAATTTAAAGTTCGTTCAGCAAGTGACATCAGTAATATGGATAACTGGAATAAAAGTCAGCTATAATTGTATGAAATAATATCTTTTTTCCGTCATGTCTAGCAGTGGGTGTTTGGTGACTGAAATGATGATGATGACGATACAGTGCCAGTGAATTCATTTTTATTTTTATCGTGCACTTTTTGTTACAAATTGTTACATGACATAACTTAAGTAATATGAAACAGAAATAACGTGGGAGTTCAACAACTTTCATTACTTCTTTAACAACTTTCTTAATAAAGAAATTTATAAAACTTCAACTGAAGCACGCTCCATCTTAGATTGTGTTTTCATTTAACTTATTACGTCAAGACTGAAGTAAAAACTGACGATTTAAAATAAAAGAAAATTAAGTCTCTTCTCAAACAATCACAACTAGCACTTAAGGTAACGGGTAGGGCACACTAGCGACGCCAATCGATTTAAATTTTTAGCTACTAAACCGGATCTATTTTAAACAATTTCGGGGTTGCAACCTCTCGGCAAACACTTATACTATTTATTAAATAACCATGCACAAATTTCGGGTCCGATTTTGTACGCGAAAAATTGATTCACGCCAAAAGAGCCGCTTTTGGCGTGAATCAATTTTTCGCGTATGCGTTGGACCCAAAATTTGTGCATTGTTACTTAATAAATAGTATAAGTGTTTGCCGAGAGGTGGTAGTCCCTATTTTTTTTTAAATAGATCCGGTTTAGTAGCTAATTAAGGTAGAGCCATAGTAATTACTTAGGAAGGAATTTCATGATTTTTTTAAACATACCAGTTTAGGAACTCTCAAGTAAATAAGTGAGTACACTTAGCTTATTTTTAACAATTCAACCTTTACTATTTTTTTAATGCTCGAGGCGACACACAAGCAAGCGGGTCACCTAATAGTACCTAAGTGATCTACGCCGCCTATGAACATCTGCGAAATCAGAGATCGCTAAGGCGTTGCTGAACTTTTAATTTTACTTCTATGCATAATTTATATATATTTTGTTATTTATTTGCTACATAAATTATTCAGTGACAGTTGATCTGTTTTCCTAGCGAATGTTAACATATATAAGTAGCTGGGAAGGTAACGGTATAATTTACTTATTTTTTGAGAATAGATAACTATGAAATGATTGATCGATACTTAAGTAAGATTATTGTCTACCTACTTATAACTAAGTAATGTTATGTAAGTAAATAACTACTTGTGGTATTGGATGTGAATTGAAAGTTTAAACGAGTAGATGGTGTAATAATTTCTTCATTGACTTGCGTTTTCTGAATGGCTTTCGATTTATATGCGAAACGTGAAGTCATCCGACAAATCACTCATCATAATAGGTTATTTCCAACCTTTTGCATTACGTTTATTATTCGCTAACCTTTATACATATTACTAGATAGGATTATGCTACGTGAAATATTTTTCATGATTTCACTGACTTAGGATAGCACAATATAGAGACAGACTATATACACACGACCTATTTGGAACAGTGGTAGTGAACACTGCCTTTGGTCCAAGTGTTGCGGGTTCGATCCCCGCATAGTACAAACATTTGGGTGCATGAACTTGTTTTTAAGTAAATAACACACTTAAAAATTTCATCTCGTGCTCAGGCGGGACAACGAACATGTTTGATTGTTTTGATTTGGTAGTATTATATGTATGATAAGTATGTATTTACAAAAGAAAAGTATTGTATATATGTACTTGTAATCCCACTGTTGGTTTTGATATCCGCAGCACAGGTGCTTGAGCTACCTATCTTGGAGTCAGATCAATGTATGTGATGTTGAGTAATAGTATAAAAATATAACACTAGTAAATATGAAAGAAGATCTGTCTCGTCTCTATATCTCCCCATATTTTTCCATCAAAATAGAAGTATTAATTACAAATTTGTTAATAAGGTGTAGTCTGAAATGTCACGGTGATGATCTATTAGGCATGAAGAATTCGTGACATTGTTTACACGAGCAAGTCGGCCATTGTTTTCTTACGGATTTACGGAGGGCGATCGAAAACATGTTGTTACATACATTATGTTGAAGCTCTAAACTCTGAAGGTGAGATTAGATAGATATTACAAGGTACATTAAAGTAATGCATGTTGCGAACGGCTCCCGTATTCTTATTTTATCGCTTCACTCTTATCAGCGTGGTCGTGGTTACTTAAGGTGACGGGTAGGGCACACTAGCGATGCCAATCGATTTTAATTTTTAGCAACTAAACCGGATCTCTTTTAAACAATTTCGGGGTTACAACCTCTCGGCAAACACTTATACTATTTATTACATAACCATGCACAAATGTTGGGTCCGTTTTTGTACGCAATAAATTGATTCACGCCAAAAGTGGCCGCATTTGGCGTGAATCAATTTTTCGCGTTCGCGTTGGACCTAAAATTTGTGCATGGTTATTTAAAAAATAGTATGTTTGCCGAGAGGTTGTAACCCCGAAATTGTTTAAAATAGATCCGGTTTAGTAGCTAAAAATTAAAATCGATTGGAGTCGCTAGTGTGCCCTACCCGTCACCTTAAGAGCCATTTTACGGATCAATGGACCCACCAACTGATTTTTATTGATTGTAATGAAATTATGTAAAAATGTTGTTTAGTATTCATTTCATTTGTACATATACAATAGTCAACGTTTTATATGTATTTACTAGCTTTTGCCCGCGACTTCGTCTGCGTGTAATTCGAATAAAAGCAAGGTCTTATAGATATCTTTATAAATTATAGCCTATGTGTTATTCTGATCTATAAGCTAAATTACTGTAAAGTTTCATTAAAATCCGTTTAGTAGTTTTTGCGTGAAAGAGGAACAAACATCCATCCATACATCCATCCAAACAAACTTTCGCCTTTATAATATTAGTAAGGATCTACAATTAGGTACATATGTCATTTGTAATAATACTTTGGACACCAACTTAGTTCTTAGCCTAATTTAGTAACTTGCAGCAAAGCATGTGATCAAATTACATAGTTGACGATAAAGCAACTTTGTCAGCATTCACATTCGCGGAACACGTGAAAGAATGCCTCGCTCAATGCTTTCATATTAATGTTCACAATTTATTAATGTCCGTGAATCCATTCATATTAGGAATACCTATTAAGCTCTAGGGAGGGACTGTATAAATTACAATTTAATTGGAAACCGGGAGAATTAATTTTAAGGTAGTTGCCTCTTGCCTCCTATAAATTCAGAAGTTAAGTAATTAATTGGTTTATTGTGATTGTATTTTTAAACATGATTGTTATTTTAAATAAGGTTGGGTTGTGCCTTTATGCCTCATGTAATGAGGTACTTTTATTATTGATGACAACAACATATAGATTTGCCTCCCATACAAGCCAGTACAAACTAAGACTGTTCTAAGTATCTTTTGCGCAGCTCCGCTTCTTCTTATTTCTGCGGATTATTCATTGAAGTTTATTCTAAATAGGTACTAAGCTAATGGGCTAACAATAAAGTTATATTATCATTAGGATAAGAAGTACAATAAAAAAAAAAAATACCTCTACATACAACATGTGCGGATAAAGAATGGGATCAGAAATGGCGGCGCATCTATTCACTTCTCGCTCGCACACTATTTGCGTCTATACTCGCATTCGTGGGTGTGTGAGCGAGAAGTGAATAGATGCGCCGCCATTTCTGATCCCAGTCTTTATCCGCACGGGATGTATAATGTTTTAAGATAAGCCTCTTACTTACTGGACTAAATGTAATTAAGTACAAAAGTCCATAAATATAGAGATTCTATCCTCATATTACTCAGTTAACTTTCTTCAATACCTATGTTTAAGAATTCAATTTTATAGGCCGTAGAACTTTGGTTCGAACGCAAAGCATTTCGCAATTGACATTACTTAAATGCATTGATATATCTAATGCGGTTGCATTGTCAACCTGCCCGCGCTATACAAGAAATAGATTAAAATTTATGTTACTCTTGAATGAGGACAAGATCCCGGTGTTGCGAGAATACGCGAATTGAATTTATTTAGGATTATTAAAAGTATTTAACGAGACGTACGTACGTACTGGTCATAACGAGATGATATCAAATTCTTAAAAAAAACTCTTCTAAATCCAAAATAAGCTGCACAAATTTGAAAGATTTTGCTTATTTTTGAATTCTGGATATCTTGCTAGAGTAATTAACATTTGGACATCTGACCCATCGCTTCCTTTACTTTAAATTTTTTATATGGGAAAGAATGTTATTTTCGATAATAGATTATTAAATTAGCAAGGAAGCATTTGTTTATTTGTTTCATAGGCACGTGGTTCTTCAACATATATAAAAAATCTTCTTTTTAGGTAGGTAATGTTTTGTTATACGCGTAGCTATGTTTAAGAGTTAAATTGCTAGTAGATAAATTATCAAATGCATTCGTTTGACAAAATATAATAATAGTATTAGTTTTTTTTAATTATTTAATAATGTAAATCTGTTTATTTAAAAATAACTGGCAACACAATCCAGACTCGTACTTGCAGTAATTTATCCTTCAGAAAATTGAACCTGCATTGAACGAGCTACTGCAATTAATTACATTGTGTGCGAGAAATGAACTTTCTAATCTTTAGTAAGCTTATTTAGTTAAACAAGAATCAATGGGACATAATTCCTTATGCTAGACTGAAATTTTTCTGAGACAAAGGTACAAGGTACTCTTTGAAGACAAAATATGATCCCTACCCCTTCTCTACTATCAAATGTCCTTTACCCGAAGGTTGTCTGGTAGAAATCGCTTTCAGCGACCGCCGAAATTGTACACAAAATTTCTGTAATGCCTAGTACTTAAGTTGTGTATTTTGTGCAATAAAGTATATCTATCTATCTAGCTATGAATGGATCGCCTTTTTGTGAAAGTGATACAACCTTACATTGTGTTAGTTAGAATCTGGGAGCTATAAGATCTATTTAAACATTAATTAGTGTTACGTACTTTCGTTGGGTTCTCATACTCAAAATATGGGTAACTTTTAATGTTGTGGTGATGTTCTCTAACGAAGGTGTTGATTAACGTGTCAAAAGGTCAGTGTTGACCATCAAATTCAGGACTGGCCATGACAAAATACATATTACATACAATGACAGGTTCTGTCGCGAGGACGAGGAAACGATTACCACGTCCTCGGCGAGTGCATAGCGCTGCACCGCTGCAGAAGCCGGCACCTGGGTGCACACATGATCTCAGCTGACGAGATCAAGAGCTCCCCCATCAGCTCCATTCTCGGGTTTATCCTGAAACTGGAGCTACATGAGGTACTGTAATAGGTTTCGGGGCTGCCACAATAGTTCATCTACTGGTCGCAGTGGCTATGAGACGCAAGGCTCACCCCATTTCTATCAAATAATAATAATGACAAAATAAATAGGTATAAGATGTAGGTACCTTCTCATCACAATGTTTTATAATTGGAAAGTGTCATGCCCATTCGATAATCATTGAGACATGTAATTGTAGTTAACAATAAAGTGTAGGTAATAAATTACAACCAAGTTAGGTAGTTATTAAATTAATCATCCGATGTGTCGTCGTTTAATTACACTTTATGAAAACTGGGCGTCATTCCTTCATTTATGGTTCTCAGTACTGGATCACGCTTTTCAACGATTGTTTATACATTTCCAAAAGTAGGTTTTTGTTCTTTATCACACTGATTAAATCCTTAAAAATGTTCCTATCACTTAATAATAAACAATAGATAGATAGATACACTTTATTGAACAAGATTACAGATTTACAGATCTTAGTCTATGGTATTATACTAGTACAATGTAGGCGGTTTTATCGCTAAACAATGTCACAATTTTGTAAATAAAAAGTACCGGCGATGTTAAACCTTGATGCTAACAATAGAGTAACAGAGTATAAACGCATCAATGTAAAGTGTCATTACAAATGCGCCCATAAAGGTCCTTACAAAACATTTAAAATTAAATTGTGCGCAGTCCAGACAATTTGCATGAATTGATCGGGCGGTGTCGCGTGGAGGTGCGCGGTCCGCCGCCTGCGCAGCCAGTCGCGCGCCAACCGACCCACTGATACGCGGTTCCAGCGCAATGCTTAATAACATCCTCGCTTCTCGGTATCACACGACAATTTAACACTTTTCCAACCCAACTACAACACCAGTCAATGACGTGCCGTGACGACAAACACTTCGAGTCCTGTGCGGTTGAACTGAACCCCATGTTATAGTGATCTCGTGCTCCTAAACACCTGCAATGCGTCAGAGGTATCAGCTGAAACATAGACCGTACGTATTGTTTGTTTGAGCTTAGATAAGCTTCAAATTGAAAGGCGAGGGGACCAATCTAGTGAACAATAGCTAGAAAGTAAAGTGTGCGTTCAAAATGCTCAAGTTGGTTTGAACAATAGCATTCTCCGAGCGCATCGATGTTGATAAGACCTATTTATAGGAGACTTGGTTTGTTGCCTTCAAAACTGATCCGGACAAGATTAGATACTGCTGCGTGACAAAAATCACTGTGACTTGACAAATGTATACAGCTAGGTACCGGGGTACCTACTTTTACTGATATTGGAGCTATCCTTTTGTTCGATTATAACAGTAGGTAATTATGTGGTACCTGCATTACGCTGCAAATTAGTCTATCGAATTCTATTACTGTGTCGATTTGCTTCACCGTTCCCAATTCGACGAACAACAAGTGCTTTTGTGTGCGTGATTCCGCGACCGGACCGGCACCTAATCCAATTTTGGTGGTGAACACAAAAAGTGACTCAATGGCCATACATCATTATGTAACCCATACAAGGTGGACTCTGAAAGTCGTAATATGGAATGTCCTACGCAGAAGTCTGTGTTGCAGACTTCATGAAAGTTTACGTCTTTTTAATTGTCAGCTTCACTTCGGTGCTAAGGCGTAAAATGATACGGTTTTATTAAGAGCTGCCCGATGTCTTTTATTTACCGTAAAGGGTGGTGGAGTCGATTTATATGTGTGGAAAACCGCTTGTTAAAACAAATTGAAGACCTTAATTGTTAAGGTATAATCTAAATTATGGCAAAGATAGAACGTTCTTATTATACCTACCTCTATTAATTAGATATCATAGGATATTATAGAACACAGAGCCTTGATTATCGTTTTGTTATTATTATATTTAACTTTTTTTTTCCTTGTTTTTATGACTGCTGTGGTAAGATGTATTGTGTCTGTTCCAACCCTTAATGCTTACAATGTAGGTTAGCCGGTATTCGTCGTTTCTGTTTTTTTATGAGTTAATTGTAGTATAAGTAGGTTTATTGTATTATATAGTTATGTATGTTTATTTAGTACATATTATATATTACTCACATGTATGTTTATGGATATAAATTTATTTAGCCGTCATACATATTTCTGCATCGCCTAATGGTTGACTGGTAGAGAATGCTGTATAGCATTAAGTCCGCCAATTGTACTTTATTTTCTTGTGCAATAAAGAATAAATAAATAAATAATATATCGTCATAATTTCCTTCTGTTGCGAACATGTTAAACAATAAAAGCCACCAAGACTATACGGGCGGCGAGTCATTTCCGTCTTTTTTATTAGCTTTTAGCTGTCCCTGAAATTATACAATCCATTGAAATGAAAACATATTGACATCGTGAATAATGTTATAAGTATGCAATGTTTGTAATTTTGTAAAATGTGTATTTCTTGTACTTCTGGAAACCACAAATATTTTCTTGTTTAGTAGGTGTTATTGAAAATTGAATCGTACTATTCGCAAATTTCGTAACTTTATATTATTTTTAAAAATGTGAAATTTTCGTAGCCAAAACACTTATTTAAATGTATGCGATGTTAGAATTTCAATTTATAGTCCATTAAGTGTGAGAGAGTGACTTAAATGAGTTCTTAGTTTCCCGGTTACCTCAGTCCCCTCTTAAAAAGCGCTTAGCCGATATAGCTATGCCGCGTGTAAATCCAAACAACTTGTCGTATGTTTTGTAACACGAGGCTTTGTTTGGCGGAAACCCGCCTCAAACCGCATTGTCGCCAGAACACTAGTTAATACGTCCACTTTACTTCAATTATGGCATTTTGTGACTAAAATCTTTTTTCTTTTCAGGTAAGTCTTCTGTTCCTATCTTGGCGTGGATTGAATAAGGTACTTGTAGGAGAATTTATATGAGAACAGCATCACCTTGAGTTGTAGTAGGTAAAATACAATTAATTAATTATGTACTCGTTTGAGTAGGTGACTCTAGTGTGGGAAAGGGTTTAATTTTTCTTGGCTGTACTTTGATTATTCTACTGTTTAATTAGTAACACTAGTGGTCCGCCCTCACTTCGTTTCGGAACTTAATTTTATAAAAAGCAACTAAAAAAATATTTATAGATTGAAATTTACAAATTATTTATTTTATCGTACACAACCTTGTAACACAACAACTGATTTAGAAGGAAAAATATGTTTCCATCACATTGTGTACATGTGTACATATAAATACAAACATCTTTTTATTTTTATTCATATTGAAAAAATAAACAGGTAAGGCTCTGATATTTGTCTAAAATTGTAAAAGCCCGAGTAATTACTTCCATTTAAACATATAGGTAAATCTATGGTTCTAACATGAAATAGGAGCAATAAAACAAACGACCTCTAAGTATTTATTACATCCTATAAAATAACTTTTATAACAGACAAACAAAGAAGTGACACCGTCTATATGTAGAGTAGTGATGCGACACAATATTTTTTTTCCCGTTTGAGTCTCGAATAAACCTGGAGTGATCGACCCACTACATGATTCACGACCTATCTTTGGTTTATTCGAGTCACCCATTACAGTCCGTAAACTATAGCTTGATTAGAAGGACAGCTGTCACATGACCTTTATTTCAGTTCGAATAAGGTTTATTATTTTACCAAGCCAATTTCCATAGAATTTTATTTCTATAGACCTAAAGATCATTTTACTGTGACATTAATGGCTGCTAATTCAAGCTACATTTTAAACATTATATCGTCTAGAATTTGTTTGGCATTGTAATCTGTATTTTGGTTATACAAACAGGTGATTTTTCGAGTGACTTTGCTCCAAGTGACCATAAAAACACTCGTATTTACTCACTTACCTGTCGATTTGGTAGAGTGAAACAGAATGAAGATCTTAAGTCAGTATACTCAGGTCATTACGTTTGAACACACAGTTTCACAAATTTACCTATGGGCCTTATAATTATATTTTCGCCACGAGAAATAGGATAGGATAGAGTATAAGATAAGATTTTAGAGCATCCGAGGTCTATCTGAATTACTCAATAACACGACTAAGGTTATCGTCTCTGATCCATTCGGACTCGAATACAATTTTTTCCGATGCCCCCGAATAAAAGATCCGACTCATCCAAACTGCATCACTAGAGTCGAAAATAGTTTGATGTTCGCACAAGTGGCCTTAATTGTTCCAGCCACATGCAGCAAGCGAACAGCCAATTGATCTATGCATATTTATCAAATTATCTCTCACTCAAAATAGCAATGTTTGCCTTGGATATTTAGGTTAGTGCCAAATTAGTATTCATATTACGTATCTACTACGTAAACTACTGGCGAAATTACGTATTTTGCTAGAATTCGGAGTAGTAAAACTTTCACTGTCCAGTATTTCGTGGGTAAACCATACTCCCTGTGGGGGTAATTACCTGCCTATAGGTTAACTTCAATATTTAGGGTAGTTCCCTCGGAGCATGGATTTAGACTCATTCTATATTAGCTTGTTCTAATTATAAAAATGAGAAATAATATACATTTTAAAGTTCTGTGTAAAACAATCCTTGATTTTTTATTTTTCGGTGAGAGACGCACCCCGACTTTTTTTTTATCTAGATACAGCTGTATTTACAATACAGGAAATTATCTATTAAGTCACTAGAGTATCGGTATACAGTAGTCTGGAACTTTTAATTTGGCTTGCATAAGCTCTGAGTTATAAATTTCAAAACTAAAGCAATTAACGCTAACATTTTCTTTAGGAAAAGTAAAAGAATAAAAGACAATCATGTTCAAGGTAATCCAATAGAAACGTTTATGTATGAATGAATAAAAAATGTAAGGCCTTTTTGTGATATAGACTTCATTTCATATGCACAGGAGAGAATATTCGATTTATTCGGAGAGCATACGTAGGGGAGAAGAAAATTAAATCTAGGTACCCATTTATTTAAACAAGAATAAACCTACTTACGACAGAGAGATAAGGGAGCTCGACAGATTTATGTCATATAAATTAATTTCAAGATAAGCGTTTCTGGGTTATAGAAATGTTAACTAGATGACTAAGAAGAGCGCAGTTAAGGCGACGGGTAGCCCTAACTAGCGACACCATTCGTTTTTCATTGTTAGCTACTAAACCGGATCTATTTTAAACAATTTAGGGGTTACAACCTCTCGGCAAACACTTATACTATTTATTAATTAACCATTCACAAATGTTAGGTCCGTTTTTGTACGCGAAAAATTTATTACCGCCAAAAGCGGCCACTTTTAGCGTGAATCAATTTTTCGCGTACAAATGTTTGGTCCGCATTTGTGCATGGTTATTAAATAAATAGTATAAGTGTTTGCCGAGAGATTGTAACCCCGAAATTGTTTAAAATAGATCCGGTCTAGTATCTAACAATTAAAATCGATTGGCGTCGCTAGTGTGCCCTATCCGTCACCTTAATTTACTAAATCTGCTTTTATACTTACATTTATTTATAGATCAAATCGAAGTAGGTAAAAAGTTAAATTAGCTATAAGAACTTTTTAACTTCAAAGTAAATAAAAAGCCTGGCGAGTTTATTTTTGTACGTAGGTAAATTTATTAAGTCATCAATCCTGTCACTTTAGTAGTGGTTGTAGCAACGATGACAAAGCTTTTCAGGCAATACAAATTTGTAGCCAGTGCCACTCAAGGCCTAGCTCACCGCGCACTTTAAAAAAAATGAAAGATCCATGAGATTAACCATGAGAATAAAGGAATCATCATCAGCCTATCGCAGTCAACTGCTGGACGTAGGCCTCTCCAATTGTTCGCCACCGTGATCTATCCATGGCTTCTCGCATCCAGTTCTTGCCAGCCATCCTGCGCAGATCGTCCCCCCACCTAGCCAGAGGGCGCCCTACATTACGTTTGCCAAGACGCGGTCTCCACTATAGAACTCGTTTACCCCATCGGTTGTCGGTTCTGCGGCTAATATGGCCAGCCCGCTAATCCGGTGAGCAATGTCGATGACTTTGGTTCTCTGCCGGATCACCTCATAAAAAAACCAGAATAAAGGAATAAATACTTTTTAATAAAGGAATAAATACCTTTATTAACCAACTAAATTCTAATAGAGAAAGTAATACAATTAGGTAATCGAGTTTTGACCTACTTACGGGTATTTGATAACATAGACCTTGACTGGTATTCTATCTAGTCCCATTGTTATATCAATAGACTTCTGCCAAATATTAATCGATTATTTTTACCCTTAATAATCCATAATAACGATTATAATCGAATATATCGACCAAAAATTAAAATCGATTTAATTGATACTATTGATAGTAAATTATTAAGGGTGAAAATAATAGATTAATCGATTGACGATTATTCGGCAACACTATAGCGAAGGTCAATCTAGCACATCCCTCTCGGTCTTTAGCGAGGCGAAATAGCTCGACGGTGCTCGCGATCCTGTCCTCTCGGATATTACGCAGCCATGATTTTTTCCTCCGACCCACACATCATTTACATGTATTCTCTAAGTTACCAACACAAGACCTTGAATGCATAATAACGTCTTAATGAATATAACACTATTATCTAATTAATTAAGGGCCTAGTTCAACCGAGTTCCGTTCCCGTAAAATTGATAACTACAGTAATAACTATTACCTATAGTTAATTGGTTATTATCGCTATCCTGTCTCGCCACGTTGCGGCTTGGTGCAGTAATTTAATATCCTGCACTCTCCCCATTCCGATGTTTCCTTGATTACAGGATATTTAGCAATTGTCGGATCATACCAGTCAGTTCAATGCTGTACTGTCTTAAATACCGTGACTTGCGTGTTTTATTTCATAGTTGAAAATCCATAGTCTTCATTATCATCCTAGCGTTTCATTCCCAGTCGCTTGGACCATAGACTAACTTATATGTATGACATAGTGACAGGCTAGCCAGAGCTGACCAATAGTCATCGGCTATGTAGTACGGCCGCCTTTGAAAATCAGTCAGGGTGACGATTAAATTATACCTATATCAGGAGCCCAATTCTCGGGCTCGTGAAATTTATCATTATACGACATATATCACTAAAACATAGTTTTTTGTACGGATTTCATATGACATCCGCCATGTTTTCAAAATATTAGGAGCACGAGAATTGGGCTCCAGTCGTAATTTTGCTATAGGTATAACAAGTTTCCCAATATATTCTAGAATAGATCTCTGGTTTATTACCCACACTGCTTTAAATTTGCTAATGTGTTGGGCAGGCGGCTTGAGGTCATTGTTTTGGAAACACGCTTTACTAGCGCGATGTAATAATGCATAGTGACATCTATCGAAACAATTCTGAGCTATATGCTTGATTGGTTTTTAAAGCTACAACTGCTTTTTACAAGCTCCATCTAACGAAAACCGCTGAACTATTTTGCCCATCCCTAAGGAAAAACTCGCGACACCAGTGGAGTCACAAGTGCGCTGCCAACCATTAAACCTCTCTTTCCCTCCGATTGGGCCACCGGTACTCTCCCTCACGCAGTGGAACAGCACAGTGCTGCTTCACGCCAGTGTCCTGTGAAGTCGCTATCATTCCGGTCGAGCCGGCTATTCATGCCGAAGCGTGGCTCTCCCACGGCCACATGACGTTAATTAAGATGAGGTCTAAGGTGGGTCACGTTTGTTCGAGAAAAACTTCTATTCACTCTTTTATTGCGAATAATAGGCAAGACGAGCATGCGGCCAATGTTACCATTTAGCATCAGATAGGTAAATGGTAACCACCGCTCATAGACATCAACAATGCTGGAGCACAGTCATGCCGCTGCCTACCGTGAAAGAAGAACTGTTTTCAAACATCGTTTAAAAAAGGACATGTCGTAGCGATCAGGGAACACCGCGGCTTGAAGCTCATTCCAGAGTTTCCACGAGCGTGGGAAAAATGAGCGCTGGAAACGGAGCGTTCTGGAAGGGATTGATTCCAGTTAGTATGGGTGGAGTTTACCACGTTGGGTAACGAGTTCCTTCTTGACTATTCAATAAAAGCAACTTGAAAAGAGGAGCAGATTATACGTATCAGTATTGCAACGCTTATTTACAAACGAATCAAGTTACGTCAGCTTTGCGCGTTCTTAAATATTCTACGCAAATCCACTGTCATTGAGCTCGTACAATGACGGGAAACTGGTACGATCACAATGCAGTACGAATTGATCGTCATACAAAATCGAGCAGTCACAATAATATATTTCCCCTCTTTTATAGAACGCTACAGTTCTTTGTTGGAAAAAAGGGCTAATGGCAAGTCTAAATTAGACCACTTGTAGGTTTAAATGTACAGATTTAACTTACTTAAGGCTTTGAACGCCATGGGGACACCGGTGACCGACAAACAATATGTTTAAGTGTGTCTGATTTAATGGCAGTTAATGTGTTAATGTCATAGACAAGGATTATCCTAGACGAAGCAGCGCCTGCGTTGTGTTCAGAAGTGAGAGAAGGGATCGGAAGTCCAGTTTGGGGAAAGTGGAAAAAGCTCACAGAAAACCTGGTGTCCATGGGCGGCAGCAATCGCTTACCATTAAGTGATTCGTCGAGTCGTCTGCTCATCTGCCACCTATCACATAAAAGAAAATTGGAAGCGCATTCGTGTCTCCACTGGTGTTGCTGGTGTCCATGTTCCGCGGCAATCTCTCACCATCATGTGATCCGTGCGCGTGTGCCATCTATCACAAAAATCATGATCTGACATAACACATTTATTTTCTTCTCGAACGAATGTAACACCTAAAATAGGATCTATCGGATGATTTGAAGAAAGTACCTGCACATTTGTATGATTGATTTATAAAAATATACTCCTGATACTTAAATGCATGCTTAAAATACAAATAGTAAAGGATTTTTAAAGTGACCAAAAGTTGTAACACTAACAGATACACGGATGTAACTGCTTAGAGCATCCTGTATTTTCAAACAGACTTTTTAAATGATGTGACGTGCTCTATGAATTTAAATTAACAGTAGTGAGTGAATGACCTAAAAAAATTTTCAACACATGGAATGGTTGCAGCATCACAACAGATCAAGCTGGTCGTAGTGATACTGGTCTGAAAATGACTTGCATAGCCGCTCGCTAAAAAAATATAAATTGAAAATTTAATAAACCCCGACGGCGGCCATCTTGGATTTGAAATTTGTCACAATAAATATATTCTGCTACTCAAGGCCTTTTATCTAAGGTTCTTAGTAACTGTAATTTAAGCTAAGGAAGAGTGATTTTCTCTGACACAGGTGCTATTGTACTTAATAGAGAAAGTCTACACTTAAGTTGTAAAAGATTTGGTTTTTGAATAAACATTTATCATTATCATTTATCATTATCATTTATAAGATATCCATATGGTGGGAGTTGTGCTAAAACATATAATCCATATCTTTGTGACAGCGGCCATCTTGGATCGATTTTTATCTAACATAGCTAAGAACACTCCCTCTTTATTCATCTTTCAAACAAAAAAAATCGAAATCGAAATCGGTTCATTTGTTCGGGAGCTACGATGTCATAGACAGACACACAGATACACACATACATACACGCAGATACGTCAAACTTATAACATCCCGTCGTTTTTGCGTCGGGGGTTAAAAATAAGCACTATCTTCTATTTGCAGCGCCATGGATCTTTTTACCAGATTCCTCATGCAGTCATTATACTAGCAGCCCAACGAAAGATAGATATGAAATGATGTAATATTACAAAGAAATAGTCTGTAACTGTTAGTACCCGTATTTATTCTCTGGCCATAGGGAAGCGTAAATCTGCACCAGAGCGCGCCGCTCGCCACGAGAATGCGGAACGGTGATTTAAACCAATAGCCGACACAAGCTTAGACCTTAGGGTTGCTAAGAAACAATAGTATTTAATTTTTTAAATGTGGTCATGTACAATCGGCTGCAATAATATGTATGCACTTTAGTACTTTGTCATAATACTTTAGCTATCTAACTTCTATTTTCTTACCCGGAAGGTAAAGTAGTAGGTAGGTACGGGATTGTTAGGTATTTTTAGCGGAACATAAAAATCGTATGACTACATCAGTACGCGATATACGCACAACCCTAGTAACGATTTTCCATTCGATTTGTGCATATTGTATTTGTTAATCAATTACTTTGAGTAAAACTGTAATCCTACTAAAAATGCGTTACATTGTTAATAGTATGTAGGCTGGTAGGTTTAGTTTTAGCCGTGGGGCCCCCGGCAGAGTAGAATAGGACATCCTCACTCTTACCGAGGTGTCGTAAAAGGCGACTAAGGTAAAGCTGCTCGCATGATCATCAGCACCCAGAGAAGGAAAACTCTGCATTTATATCAAAACCCTCGCCAACCCGTCTGCCAAGCGTGGTGAGTATGGCAATTACCCCTCATGTGATTGAGGGAGGCCCGTGCCCCAGCAGTGGGGACTTAAATGGGCTGACGATGACGATGAGTATGTAGGCAAATGGTAGGTACATGTGTGTCTTATATACCAATAAGACACACATGTACGATACCTTAATTGTCTTCCACACTGAAAAATTGTACATATTCTACTCTTTCGCCTTCTTACCAACGTTTTTCGTGCCAACAATCGTGAGCATTTTAATAACCAACTTACGAATATTATGAAGTAAATTTTTCCATAACTTTCGCAGATTAAGATTTTTTTATGTGATAGATGGCAGACGAGCAGCACGAGCGCCCACAGACGGGTGTCCACCGACACCAGTGGAGTCACGAGTGCGCCTTTTTTGAATTCAGTAAAATATTTTTAAGGATTCCGAAGTCCCCACGGTCTATTTCTCTCACAAGGGGGCATAGAGCGTTGGTTCGGCTTGAGAACCAGCCCTAGAACTCGAACTTGTTTAACCTGGTCAAGTTAATGTTGCCTTAATTAGATACAACCTGTGTAAACTATATTACGCGAAATCATGGAGTTGCTTACACGCCGTGCACACGTAGGTTGACAGAACCGACCAAAAAAAAATGCTTATACTCTAAGCCTTTAGATGTCACTATAACATTATTATCCAGCTTTATGCTGTTTATACAGATATGCAGCATAAAGCTGGACAGCGCCAGGGATATAATAAAAATAGAGATTTGATCAAATCCCTTGATCAAATTGGTTGGTCAATTGGGTGTTAAAATAACAACCTTTTTCCCCGATTGGGCCTCCGGTACCCTCACTCACGCAGCGAAACACAGCACAGTGCTGCTTCACGCCGGTTTTCTGGGTGGCCGAGGTATCACTCTGGTCGAGCCGGCCCATTCATGCCGAAGCGTACTTCTCCCACGGTCTATTTGTTGTAATGTTTTACCAACAGAATATTTTACCATGGTTGTTTGTTTTACTCAAATAATATGCAATGCGTGGACATTGTATGGTCTGTTTTCTCTTTCTAAGGGTTGCGAAAGTGAGATGATAATTGTCAATTCGGATGGAATCATAAACTTTAAGGGGAAAATGTTGGCAGCGCACTTGTGACACCACTAGTGTTTCTATGGGTGTAGGTAATTGCTTACCATCAGGTGTTTATTCTTCTCGTCTGCCAGTCCGCTACCTATCACAATAAAAATAAAATATAGCACGGAATTCAGTGCTAGGCGGAAAACATTGATTAAAGCATTCATTTATAAAGTTCACTCACATCATAGTTATATTAACACCGGTTAATGTAACTGGTTCTCAGTTAATCCGACATGTGAATTTGGGCGTGAAAGGCGAGCCATATTTTGGACAAGGTAGAGTGAATATAATCTGTAATTACTAAACATTGATGGACGAATTCCAGAAAAAAAAGAAGTTCGTACGAAATAATTGTAGTTAGCTACTTTCAGATAATTGGTTTGGAAATGGAACATCATGTTACCTACGCGTTTTAAGTAATTTTTTTCGAACAAAAAGTTTACGGCACACATAACATAAAACAATTTCTTCTGATTCACATTATCGAACCACGGACCTGAGATTGTGCTAGACTCTCTGCCGGAAGATGTGTTCCCTGAACGCTACGATCTGAACTTATTCAAGAAAAGAGTGAATAGGCTGTTACTAGCAAGATACCGGATTAGCAAGCTTAAGTGGCAGTGGGCTGGCCATATTAGCCGCAGAACCGACAACCGATGGGGTAAACGAGTTCTGGAGTGGAGACCGCGTCTTGGCAAACGTAATGTAGGGCGCCCTCTGGCTAGGTGGGAGGACGATCTGCGCAGGATGGCTGGCAAGAGCTGGATGCGAGAAGCCATGGATAGATCACAGTGGAGAAAAATTGGAGAGGCCTACGTCCAGCAGTGGACTGCGATAGGCTGATGATGATGATGATGATGATGAGGCTGTTACTAGACAGGCATGATCCATCCTCAGCCACATCATCACTTACCATCAGGTGAGATTGTAGCCTATTGTAATAAAAAAAAAACAAAATGATTGGTTTATTTCTAATTTTCTGCAAGTCTCGGAATTTTCTAAAGTACAGTTAAAGAACGAAAAGGTTCGTCAGTTTTCATATTAATTCGTTTGATACGCTTTGAGCACTTATTACCTTTCGTAAATTTATCAGAGTAATAACTGTTGCACAGAAAAATATGCTTAACTGTTAGATCAGATAGTTCAGATTTGCTTGTAGCAACATCGATTCCTTTTGATGTAAAGAAAATTTAAAGAGGGTTGGCAGATCTTTTTAAAACCGTATGTTGGTATATTGATGTAAACAAAATTTAAAGAGGGTTGGCAGATCTTTCTAAATGTTGGTATAACTAATTCTTGCCTTGCAAGCGAAAATTTACCTTAAGGTGACGAACCTTTTGTTTTCTGTGTCGTACATACGAGTAGACTATTGTCGCTAATGTAATTTTGACAAGTATGAAATACATCTGACAACAGAAAAACAAACAAGGGAGAAAGCATATAGGAAACTTAAAAAAAGGTTGATACAAAGTTTACACAAAATTTTGTTTTTTATTTTTGCTGTAAAACGACTTTTACTTATATCCAAATATATTTTTTAATTTAGGATACCCAAATATATCAGTAGCTCATGGCGAGGAAAGCAGTTACAAAAAATCATCGAGTTCCTATTAGTATTAGGGAGTTCAGTTTAAAGAACAGCCTTCGGTTCGTAGAAGGTCGTGGGTCCGGTTCCCACCCGAATGCATGTAGAATTTTTAAATGCTTTATTTACTTATGGCCGTGTGGTCCGCGGCAGAGTAGAATAGGCCACCCTCACTCTTACCGAGGTGTCGTAAAAGGCGACTAAGGTAAAGCTGCTGGCATGATCATCAGCACCCAGAGAAGGAAAACTCTGCATTTATATCAAAACCCTCGCCAACCCGTCTGCCAAGCGTGGTGAGTATGGCAATTACCCCTCATGTGATTGAGGGAGGCCCGTGCCCCAGCAGTGGGGACTTAAATGGGCTGATGATGATGATGATGATTTACTTATACACTCTACTTTGCACATGTTTTATACTGTAAGTAGTAGTTACAGTAGTTTCAATGTTGCATCCTCTTGCACGTGCATGATATATTGCAGCTCATTTCCGCATGTCTGTGCAACTAACAGATGTATGGTTAATATTCTCCCACCGCTAGCAAATGTCATAAAGATCTGACTGGGAATGGATTAATGGATGGACCAGTTCGAGGAATTTTACAAATATTAGCAAAAGGTTCAAACTAGCTAGGGAATATATAGCTAGCTTTTACTTCAATGGTCTAACAATGGTTTGAGAAGCACTGTTTTTTTCGCAATGATTTTCATTAATAAGAGCAATGTTTTTTTTTATTATACGACATACAAGCATTTGACCTCAATCTCACCTGATGTTATGTGAAGATGAGGTTTAAGTTGGGCCAGTCTTGCCCGTGAAAAGCCTATTCACTCTTGCTTTAAAGAAGCCCAGGATTATATTGTTCAGGAAATACATCGGCGGGCGACGAGTTCCTCTCCTTGGCTGTTCTCATCAGAAAAGAGTTTGCGTAGCGCTTAGTTCGGATGGCTGGAACTTCAACCATACAGGGATGGTAACCCAGTCTTCGCCTAGTATCCTGATAAACAATTTACCATCAAATCTGTGGGACAGTTTGACATCTACCAATTTTAAACTTAAGCTAAGGGAATACTGTCTTAGCAATTGCTAAGAACAGTTGTATAAAATATTGTACACTTATTTATTAGTGTCGCTCGAATTGCACTTTTAATTCCCAAAATATGGTTTTAATAAATGATTTTGGTACCTATTGAATATAAGTTTGTATAACGCATTGATCACGATAGCACAAGACAAACCTCTGCGGTTTAATGTGCTGTCTTATTATTATACATGTATAATTTGTAATGTTATTTGATAATAAATTAAAAAAAATGGAATGGGATTTTATTATGTCAAGTTTTTTGAACAAACATAATCGAGATTGGGGGTGAGGGAAAACATCTTGAGGAAACCTGCACGTCTCGGATAGCTTCTCAAAATTATGGATATACTATTTAATTTATAAAATGTAAATGAGTTAGTGTTTTGGTCCTACTTTAAGCCAACGACAAGGTTATCATATATAAATAATGATTCTGAACGTGATCCAGTTGATCTAGTTTCCCTTGTCTAACGGTTAATGCTTCATTGTAATTACGAGATTCCCGAATCCTGGATCATCGAGGTTTTGGACGTAACTGGAAATAAGATGAAATCGAGATTGGGGAAGCCCATTTCTGGTTATGTAACAATCTCAAATAAGCTTGTTTTGGATTGATGCCGATTTAAACAAGCTTGGTTTCTATTATTGGCTTGTTTGCTAAACTTTCAAGAGGTTTCCCCATGACTAGTGACTACGATCAGTTTGTTTAGAGCAGCGCTTCTCAAGCTATTTTGGTGACGGACCCCATTTGGAAAACAAAATACTAGACGAAATCCTAAAATAGAACAACAATAATAAATATAATAATCCTTGGCTAGACTTCCATAGTGTATACAGGGAGAGTCGTCGGCTGGTATCATATCACATTGGACTAAAATTGTCCATCGAATGGGACTCTCGTCCAACGTCGAATCAAACGTGTTAGCTTCGGCCCCACGCACGCCTTCCAATAGTCCAGGACATAATTGCCCGTGGTTGTGGAACGACTGACAAACAATATAATAATAATGTCAGGAGACTCGCTTGCTAGTTTGCCTCCCCTTCTCATAAAATAAAAATGCATTTACATTAATTCGTGTGATGAAAACGTGTAATTGTTTAGTATCTGTGTGTAAATCATTATACATATGTAAGTTCTTATATTTGTAAGGTTTTGTAGTCTTATATCCTTAATACAAATGCTTAAGCTATATATTACGGAATTAAATCAACATATCAGATGTATGAATTTACATAGTATCTATATCTATACTGTTTGTAAAGACGTTAATGCTTTAGACAGTGGCAGCGCTTATAGATAATCCAAAAACACAAAACGCTTGCGCGATACAATCGACACCTAGCGCCATCTATTGGTATAATAATAATAATAATATATTTATTCGTTAAAATCATAGGTACAAAAAGATATTTACATAGTATTGTGTATAAAGTGGAACTAATGTCGCGAAACAGAGTAAGGGTGGGCCACTAATAATAAATGTGATGTGAGGTAATATTATAAATGTAAAAGTGTGTGTGTCTGTCTGTCCGTCTTTCACGCCAAAACGGAGCGACGTATTGGCGTGATTTTTATTATGGAAATAGTAGAATTGATCATGAGTAACATAGTCTACTTTTAATCTCTTTCTATCACGAGCGAAACCGCGGGAAAAAGCTTGTATTCTTATGAAACTATAAACATGTGCATAAGCTACTTTAGGATCAGACAAATAAGTGATGTTGTAAGTTGTCCGATATTTCTTTATTACGTCTGATATTAAAAGCCACTCAGTGTAATCTTTACGCTGCTCAGTCGCCAGCCACTGTGTAATTTATTCATGAATTACCTCACACGGTATTAGGTTTTTCAGACAACATATCTGTGTCACTGCGCGAATTGTACCACAAATACCTTCGCGTCAAAACACACGTATGTTTTTTTTTCAACCAAACGTCGTGTTGCGCTTGATAAACTACGATAATCCGTGTTGATTTCCTGTATTAAATTGCTATTTTCCAGCAATTAACACTACATTTTAAGTCTATGATTTAACATGTTAAACAGGCTACATTAGTACCTATAATTGCGTTTATTGTTTACAATTCAACACGAATATGTTTCCAGCCTTACTTAGAGTAAGAAAATATTTCACATAACGTCAAATATTTTCTACGACGAGCGCAAGCCTAAACTCGATTTGACGGCGTTTTCCATCTTTTTTTAATCGCTGGGCAATGCTGCTCGGGCTCTCCTATAGAGGGGGCTTCTCCTATCGAGAAGCCGACCAGAGTATACTGACTAAACCCTAGTGGTTTTCCTTCATCGCCTTTACATAAGTGGGGAGTAGTCATGGGTTCAAAAATGCGAATCTTGGCACCATAAGCCCCGCGGGTAGTGCCCGCCTACACGGCGGGCTACATGAGAACAGGTTGATTTATAATTCTCTTAAAATATTTAGGGCTTTATTCATAAACGTTCAATATAACTTTGTCAGCTAAAATGTTGTTATACAACTGGCTGTATAACGGCAGTTGGGTTTGAAGTTTAAAACAAAAAAAGACTGCAAAATTTTCGAAAAAATAATGAAAACATTATAACACCGTTTTAGTTAACATTTATGGATAAAACCTTAAAATTTTCATCTGGAATCAGAAAAGTGACAGAAATAAATAGTATGAAAAAAAAGCGTGTACAGATAGTATAAAGAAGTCTTTACTCCATTTAGGTCCGCACGGAGTAATTAGAATGAAGTTAAGATTTAATCTAAGGACCAATCCGATTGTATTAATCAAACTCTCACATAATAATATGTAATTTAAAACACTCGCAGAACCCGCTACAGACTTATTAAGGAAGATGCAAGAAAGTCCCTTCTTTGAAGCTCCCTTTAAATTTGCTAAAAGATTGGCGAAATCAGCCAACTTCGGGTAAAATGCGTCGAAAGAGTACACACCTCGACGGTAAAACATTCGCATGACTGCCCGCACTCCCCCGTGTGTGGTTCATTAACAATTCAGGGGGTGGGAAGGGTCGCGCCGGTGCAAACAGTACTTGTGCAAATGTCTCCCTGATGCCGGTTACGGGAACATTTCCACTACGTTTGTGAATTTGTGAGACAAAGGACAAGCTTATTCGTGTTTTGTAATGCCGACACTTAGAGACAACCTTTTTGGAGCTGTCTGAAAAATATATATACTCAGGAATCTACGGAAAATCCGCGCAATGACACTGATAAAAAAAAATCGATGAACGTTACGAAATTTGGTATAGTGATCGTTGGTATTTTCGTATATTCAATAGTATGTACTAATATGTAAGAATAGACTCATAGAATTATTAATAATTCTATGAATAGATTTATTTAAGTCTGCAATACAGGGAATTAATAGTAATAATCTAACACATTTCTCCTAAAAAGCTCATTACAGACATTAATATATTGTTTTTTATTTACTTTCACACTTAAGCTTTATTTAATTTCTTGATACTGTAACTCTGTTAATTAACAAGTTACTGGTTACCCAAGATACAGGCTGTGCCTAGTTTGGGATCCCCTGGTCATTTCAACAAATAAATTAGACAATTAAATTAAATTAAAAGTAGTAACTAAATAGAACAGTATTTTGTATTATACAGAGCGATTGTAACCCCTAAATTGTTTAAAATATATCCGGTTTAGTAGCTAAAAATTAAAATCGATTGGCGTCGCTAGTGTGCCCTACCCGTCATCTTAAAGTATTAAACCATGCGTTCACTCACAATGGACCGCGAAACATTTTAATTCACCGATCTATGTTCAATTGCTTTATAATTACACCAATAAATATTAATATAGATAATATCACACCGGTTATTGGCATTTGGCAATCGGATTCCCAGAATTCTCTGCCAAACAATTGAGACGCATTCAAGGTGGGCCGGTGCGAAGAATGCAGTCACTGCAGTTTACCTTGTGGGACCTTGTAGTCACTTGTATTCATAAATGTTTTAGACTATCGGGGTAATGGATTACTGATTTGATTAGCGGAACTAGAGTGGCAGTGAGGTCATGCACGTATAGATGTGGTATAGTGAGAAAGATGTAATATCCTACAACCGATTACGGCTATGGCGGCTAATCACAACGATCAGCCACGTACGCAGGATATATTAAAGTGCTCAAGTGTGTGCGCAAACACAAGTGCACTCTCTATTCCCTTACCCTCATATTCCGATGGGACACCAGGGTGACACGACCGGAGCGGGATCGGGCGCAAAACCAACGGCTTAACGTGCTTTCCGAAGCACCGGGGTACAAGACCACCGACTTCCAGACTCCGGGCTGACACGAAGAATTTCTTACCGAAAACTTAGGTGCAAATTTTTGCCCCGACCCGGGGATCGTACCCGGGACCTCATGCGCAGCCGTCGCTTTGAAGTGCAACCCACTAACCACTACACGCCACCAATCAATTGGTCGTCAATTGGATTGGACCCGTTTGGATCAGTGCTAGGGAACGCTGCCTCTGGTGCAAGGTTTGCGGGTTCAATCCCCGCACAGCACTAACATTTGTGAGCATAAAAATATCTGATTGTATTGGTTTGGGTGTTTTCAATGTATTATAAGTATGTATTTACAAAAGAAAAGTATTAAATGTATATATTTGTAATTCCGCTGCTGGTTCTGTCATCCGTTACGTAGGCGCTTGAGCTACTTAAATCTCGGAGTCAGATCGATGTATGTCATCATCATCATCATCAGCCCATTTAAGTCCCCACTGCTGGGGCACGGGCCTCCCTCAATCACATGAGGGGTAAGTGCCATACTCACCACGCTTGTATGTGATGATGTGAAATATTTAAATATTTAATCTAAGAAACTATTTCATAGTTCACAGAAATACTTCGGCTTCGAGTGTTGCTCATGTTTTTAAGTAAATCGTTAAGATCGAGAAATAATTAAGATTTCAAAATTATAATGAACTCGATTACAGTCGATTACTTGAATATTACTACGCGTCTAAAGTAATTTAAAACTATCAAATTAACGTCCATTAACGGACAGAAGATAGACTAAGGGCCAATTTTTTGATCCGTAGTTAAACTGAACTAATGGCTTAAAAAAGTAACCAATGGTCAAAAATCGCCAAAATGTGTTTTTTGAACAATAGTTAGCTTAGCCAATAGTTACAATACAAGGAATTACGTCCCTTCGACGATGTCACTTTGACTATTGGTTAGACAGTTAACAATAGTTAATTTAACCAAAAGGTAACTACGGATCTTAAAATTTACGGTGATTAGTATGATTTGAGTTAACCGCTCTCCGATATGGCTTGGTATCTGTAATGTTGGTCAGCTAGGCGCGGCCTGGAGCGTCTTGGCCAATTCCACCACCACGGAAAAGGTCAAAAGCCAGTTACCAGAGGCACAATCGAGAATGATAGTGCGCGGCTAGGGTTGACTGACCAGATGCATTTGATACTAAACTATCAGACTACAACTGTCCCACTGCAGGGCAAAGGCCTCCATCATAGAAATCAAGTCATCGCTACATGATGGGATTCGATAGTGACCCTATCTAATACGCCAAAGGTCGTGGGTGTATGTAAGTATTTGTGATCCCTTTGTTGTCTGATATCCGTAACACAATGCTTAAGCTACTTAGTACGGAATCAGGTCTATGTATGACATGATGTATGAAATTTATTTATATTCAAAAAATACGTCTGCAAGAATATTAAATAGCACTGAAAGTTATAAACCGAAGAAAGATTTTTTTATCAGCCTATAAACTGTCCCACTGCAGGGCAAAGGCCTCCATGAAGGAGGCCTTTGCCCTGAATCAAGAAGAGAGAATCAATCTGAGAAATCAAGTTATCGCTACTATGATGGGATTAGCATTAGATTAGATTAAATAATAACCCGTAAAAATAAAACCCGAGCTATGTCCGAAAAATTCGAAACATACTTTTCGCTCGACCCGGGAATCAAACCCAGGACCTTGAGATCACGGCCTGGTACTTAAAACACTAGACCAACAGGGCGTTCTAGACCAATAGCGCGTTACAGCGTTTACAGGAGTCTAAATTAGTTTAAGAATGCAGTTATTAGGGTAAATTAATTAAATGAGCTTATTATTTTTAACTATCGTGGTTAAATGTTTTGGCATAAAAAAATAGTTTATTTAGGTGGTCAGAATATTTGCGTAAAACGACTAGCAGATAATTACTGAGTACCTATCCGACAAACATACACACATTTTCGTTCGAGAGACGTACAAGTTGAAAGGCACCATGAATGGACATTGCGTGAAATTACTAGGTATTACACAAACTGAGGGCTATTTAGAATCAACGTCGAGTGCACGAGAATTGCCCCACTGGCAACCCTGCTGCGGCCAGTGCGCAGCCTGTGCGAGGCCGGTGCGCTTGCGCAAGTATGCATCTTTGTAGCCAGCGAACAGGCCGATAAGCCCTAGTGAAATTATTGCAAATTCGCCTGTCAGCAATGACTAATGTCTTGGAGATATGTTCGCGGTATTGTGTAAAGATTAGCTTTGGAAGCCAATTAAATACAGCCTGGGTTCTCATGCTTTCCCTCAAGGTTGGTTAGTGAGGAAATAGGCGAAATACGTTACTTTGAAGAAATATAATAATGTAAGTGATAAAGTATACTTACGCGCAGATCAATTTCGAGATCCTTGTGTGTGTTGTGTGTATTACAAGTATGTATTTACAAAAGAAAAGTATTAAATGTATATATTTGTAATTCCGCTGCTGGTTCTGACATCCGTAACACAGGTGGTTGAACTACCTATATCTCGGAGTCAGATCGATGTATGTGATGATGTGAAATATTTAAATATTTATTCTAAGAAACTATTTCATATACAGAAATACTTCGGCTTCGAGTGTTGCTCATGTTTTTAAGTAAATCGTTAAGATCGAGAAATAATTAAGATTTCAAAATTATAATGAACTCGATTACAGTCGATTACTTGAATATTACTACGCGTCTAAAGTAATTTAAAACTATCAAATTAACGTCCATTAACGGACAGAAGATAGACTAAGGGCCAATTTTTTGATCCGTAGTTAAACTGAACTAATGGCTTAAAAAAGTAACCAATGGTCAAAAATCGCCAAAATGTGTTTTTTGAACAATAGTTAGCTTAGCCAATAGTTACAATACAAGGAATTACGTCCCTTCGACGATGTCACTTTGACTATTGGTTAGACAGTTAACAATAGTTAATTTAACCAAAAGGTAACTACGGATCTTAAAATTTACGGTGATTAGTATGATTTGAGTTAACCGCTCTCCGATATGGCTTGGTATCTGTAATGTTGGTCAGCTAGGCGCGGCCTGGAGCGTCTTGGCCAATTCCACCACCACGGAAAAGGTCAAAAGCCAGTTACCAGAGGCACAATCGAGAATGATAGTGCGCGGCTAGGGTTGACTGACCAGATGCATTTGATACTAAACTATCAGACTACAACTGTCCCACTGCAGGGCAAAGGCCTCCATCATAGAAATCAAGTCATCGCTACATGATGGGATTCGATAGTGACCCTATCTAATACGCCAAAGGTCGTGGGTGTATGTAAGTATTTGTGATCCCTTTGTTGTCTGATATCCGTAACACAATGCTTAAGCTACTTAGTACGGAATCAGGTCTATGTATGACATGATGTATGAAATTTATTTATATTCAAAAAATACGTCTGCAAGAATATTAAATAGCACTGAAAGTTATAAACCGAAGAAAGATTTTTTTTATCAGCCTATAAACTGTCCCACTGCAGGGCAAAGGCCTCCATGAAGGAGGCCTTTGCCCTGAATCAAGAAGAGAGAATCAATCTATCTATCAAGAAAAGAGAAATAAAGTTATCGCTACTATGATGGGATTAGGATTAAAATAAAAACCCGAGCTATGTCCGAAAAATTCGAAACATACTTCTCGCTCGACCCGGGAATCAAACCCTGAGATCACGGCCCGGTACTTAAAACACTAGACCAACAGGGCGTTACAGCGTTTACAGGAGTCTAAATTAGTTTAAGAATGCAGTTATTAGGGTAAATTAATTAAATGAGCTTATTATTTTTAACTATCGTGGTTAAATGTTTTTGGCATAAAAAAAATAGTTTATTTAGGTGGTCAGAATATTTGCGTAAAACGACTAGCAGATAATTACTGAGTACCTATCCGACAAACATACACACATTTTCGTTCGAGAGACGTACAAGTTGAAAGGCACCATGAATGGACATTGCGTGAAATTACTAGGTATTACACAAACTGAGGGCTATTTAGAATCAACGTCGAGTGCACGAGAATTGCCCCACTGGCAACCCTGCTGCGGCCAGTGCGCAGCCTGTGCGAGGCCGGTGCGCTTGCGCAAGTATGCATCTTTGTAGCCAGCGAACAGGCCGATAAGCCCTAGTGAAATTATTGCAAATTCGCCTGTCAGCAATGACTAATGTCTTGGAGATATGTTCGCGGTATTGTGTAAAGATTAGCTTTGGAAGCCAATTAAATACAGCCTGGGTTCTCATGCTTTCCCTCAAGGTTGGTTAGTGAGGAAATAGGCGAAATACGTTACTTTGAAGAAATATAATAATGTAAGTGATAAAGTATACTTACGCGCAGATCAATTTCGAGATCCTTGTGTGTGTTGTGTGTATTACAAGTATGTATTTACAAAAGAAAAGTATTAAATGTATATATTTGTAATTCCGCTGCTGGTTCTGACATACGTAACACAGGTGGTTGAACTACCCATATCTCGAAGTCAGATCGATGTATGTGATGATGTGAAATATTTAAATATTTATTCTAAGAAACTATTTCATAAGTCCTCCAGCAGAGGACCAGAGCTGATCAATAACTGGCAAGAAGTAGCGTAGGATCGACCGATGTGGCGATCTTTTGTTTCGGAGGCCTAGACTATTTTTGTCGCTGAAACAACGGGATTGTAGTAGAAGTAGAAGTAATTATAATAGGCATGTTATATTTTTACCTAAAAAGGTACCTATAGGTATAAGTATCAACAGCCTGTGTCTAAACATTGATGAAAGTAAAAGCCTTCCTCTTGCTGCGCTACAGAAATTCTTCTATTAGGCTTTCTTTATCCTTTCGGCTTTACTTTTCGGAGATTCCCTTTCTCTTACTTGGAATACTCGTTTTCCTTCCTTCGAGAATGAAAAAGGTTATGTCTTTGTGCATTGTTGATCCGCTCACACAATACGTCTGTCTCTTAGACCTGGCAAAACAGTGCCTATCTTTCAAAAGATTGGAACATATGTATGCATCTGGATCAGTGCAGAGATGCGGAACAGTGAAACGCTTCTTTGGAACATCGTCATCATCATCAGCCCATTAAAGTCCCCACTACTGGGGCACGGGCCTACCTCAATCACATGAGGGGTAATTGCCATACTCACCACGCTTGGCAGACGGGTTGGCGAGGGTTTTGATGTAAATGCAGAGTTTTCCTTCTCTGGGTGCTGATGATCATGCCAGCAGCTTTACCTTAGTCGCCTTTTACGACACCTCGGTAAGAGTGAGGGTGGCCTATTCTACTCTGCCGGGGACCACACGGCACTTTGGAACATCGACTATCAGATAATCCGGGATTCATTCAGATCATTCGGCTCACTCGGATCATTCCGCTCATTCGGCTCATCGGATCATTTGGCTCATTCGGTTTACTTTGACTCGAGATCCATTTGAGTCGACTGATACATACACTGATTAGTTTCAGTAAAGAGTTACACACGTCTACTGTCTCTGTCTCGCGTTCAAGCGTCCGAAGCGTGTCCTAATCACACCGTTGTAATGGGCAATATGAGCATATCTAATGTAACGTCGCGGCAAATGCTTCGGCCACATCGTGATGTTCGCGTGATTGCAATGACCGAGGGTTATGTGACCGTTGTGTACATTTTAAAGTTCAGGTCTTATGTGGGTCAAGTTTTGAAGGTTATTGCTCATTCTGTGGAATGGTTTGGCTGCTGGAGTATTTCCCGACGGATACGATAAAGGGACCCTTAAGAGCAGATAAAAAGGCCGGCAACATTAGCGATCTCTCTGATTTCACTGATGTTCATTGGCGGCGTTGAATGCTTTCTATAAGGTGACCCGCTTGCTCGTTTGTCGCCAATAGCATAAAAAATAATGATAGTACGGTCAGCATCAAAAGTAGCATACCACTTTAGTACACTGTCACTGTTCGGCCTATTATAGTCAGTTTCTAAGGGGTACGTACTAAATGTTACTTCAATATGGTATCACTGTTAAGTAACTTTTTTTTTTGACGACCTATTGGAACAGTGGTAGTGAACGCAGCCCCTGATACAGGGGTTGCGGGTTCGATCCCCGCACAGTACAAACATTTGTGTGCATGAACATGTTTGTTTGTATTGGTCTGAGTGTTTGCTATGTATTATAAGTATGTATTTACAAAAGGAAAGTATTATATGTATATATTTGTAATTCCACTGTTGATTCTGATATCCGTAACACAGGTGCTTGAGCTACCTATCTCGGAGTCAGATCAATGTATGTGATGTTGTGAAATGTTGTTTAACTTTTGATGCTGACCGTACTTATTATTGTTATTTTTTATGCTAGAGTTGACATAGGAGCAAGTAAGTCACTTAATGAACGTATGTATAAGACGTCAACTTGGGCAGAGGAAAGAAATGAATCGGCTCTATATATCTTCTCTAAACCTGTCACATTTTATCGATAACGTATGTTTGCTCACCTCTATTGTAGGAATTTTCTATGTTTACCTTTGTTTTATAACCATAAACTTAGTTCATTGTTTTGTGTAAGTATGAATTCATTTAAATACCAAACAATAAAAGCACCTTAAAGATAAACATCAAACATGATATTATTGTCTCCCATAGCCAGTTTAAATTAGTTTCACATATTTATCTCATTAAATATTAACAAATGACAAGATTGGAATAGCTCTCATTTGGCAACTGGTGGTTATGCCAAATTCCCATGATTGCAGCAATGATTTCATGATAAAGGCCTTTGCCCAGCAATGCCCGATTACACATATAACTTTGTTCACATAGGGTGTTCTTTTAATGCACCTTACGTACCTCACCGCATCATTCTGTAAAATGTATTTTTTTTAAAAGATTTTTCAACTCACTTATGTAAGATATCGATATCGAAGATAACGACTGTTTTTGTCAATTGTTTGCGTTCAGAGAATTTAGAAATAGTTAATTTGAGTGGGAGCTTACCTATGTATTTAGGGTTTTATTCTTTGTCATTTCAGTGTCTTCTTAAACGATTTTCTTCCTCACTCTTATTTTCTTAAGGGCCGATTCGACCGACTTTAATCCTATACTAAATTTAAGGTATAGAGCTGTCACTATATACAAATCTGACGTTATATCTTAGATTTCTCCACGGATAAAGATTGGTCGAATCAAACCTTACTAAGCAGACACTTCTCTTTGTTTGTTTCTTATAACTTGATGAGTGCCACTGAATATTTTTGTACAATGTAATTTGAAGATTTAGAAGCAACAGCCTGTACATTTAAATGGGCAACGCTTTAACACAACAGTCTTGCCCATAACAATGCACTCAGTTGCCAAAATTAGCTAATACTTTGCGTGCAACAGTCACATTCGGGTTTGCACAATAAAATTGCATTTTAGAACTAGTCAATGCTTAATAGCTAAAGCGAATCTGGATTTGAATGATGAAGAAAAATGTGACGTTTACATTTATTTTTAATAATAAATATTTCACCACATCACATACACACACACAGAATCCAGAAATCCACTGATCCAAAAAAGTGCATCCGAAACGTGCAGGTTCCCTCCCAATGTTTTCCCTCACCGCCCAGCTGATGATAGAAAAACGCAAATGGATTTGAAAAACCAGAGGTGCATGCTTGGATTCGAACCACGACCTCCCACATGAAAGGCGCATGCTCATCCACTGATCCACCATCTCCAAGTTTATGTACTTAGTATAATGTGTGTCATCATCATTATTTCAGCCAATAGACGCCCACTGCTAGACATAGGCCTCCCTCAATGTTCTGGACATAATCATACATACTCTATGTATGTTTCTTTTAAGTTTCTGTTAGTTACTAAACTGGATCTGTTTTAAACAATTTCGGGGTTACAACCTCTCGGCAAATACTTATACTATTTATTTAATAACCATGCATAAATGTTGGGTCCAACACGTACGCGAAAAATTAATTCACGCCAAAAGCGGCCACTTTTAGCCAAAATGTGTGCATGGTTATTTAATAAATAGTATAAGTGTTTGCCAAGAGGTTGTAATCCCGAAATTGTAAAATAGATCCGGTTTAGTAGCTAAAAATTAAAATCGATTGGCGTTGCTAGTGTGAAGTACCCGTCACCTTAACTGTCAAAACCCTCAATTATTTATGTCTGGCGAACTAAAGTCTATAGCGATCGTTCTGAAGAATTTCTCAGATGTTAGAGAAGACTTTCCATCGCATTACCAATTTCACTCGCCTTAAGAGGATACTCGTCCAAGCTTATCTCGGTGTGTATCTTATCATTTTCCAGTGTTTAGCAATTTCAATTCATTATAAATTCTATGTTGTATCCTATGAACTTTCATAGTACGGTCAGCATCAAAAGTAGCTTAACACTAATACCATGTCAAAGTAACTGTTCTGCCTATCATAGGCAGTTTCCAAGGGGTTCGTAAAAATGTTACTTCGGCATGGTACTGTCGAATGTTGTTAAGCTACTTAGGTACAGAAAATTAAACGTTGGGCTTCTACAGTCTACAGTTAAATAATGATATGCACATAACTGTGGAATCTTTTATCAGTACCAATCGAATAAATAAATGGATGTATGATTCATCTTAATTGTGTTCACAAGTGCCAACCGAGGCCAAAATGTCCATCACCTCACAAACTAAGAAGAAGATCGTCATCATTTCTTCAATCATTCAGACGTAAAAGTGAAAACATCATCAAGGATGTTCTCACATCTTCATCATCAAGGATATCAATGTCATATTTTTTTTATTTAATTGTGATCTAAGTCAAAGAAATCTGTGCTCCCGGACTGAACGGAATTCCCTACTAAATGAGTTCACGACGCATTGGCACTTAATTAATATCATTAGATGAACAATGAGCCAAGAACGAATAAATTTACAGCTTAGCAAAACGGGTCCCCGTCTCCGTTGTAATTTTCTTCTACAAGAGTACTTCAAAATCCTTGAAGTTAAAAATAAAAATAAAATCAGCTTTTAAGTAACAAGATAAACAAAACTTTAAGCAGACGCAATCCAAGTTGCAGTTGTTTGCACAGCAAGATTGCTGTTTACACCGTGACGCTACAATTTTAGAGCTGTACTATAGACGAATTATCTAATTACTCCATGGTTGTATTTAAGTAATGAAAATTAAATGAAATGAAAATGAAAATGTATTTATTGGAACAGAACTAACTTAAAAACTAACTTAGAAATATGTTTACAAATTGCTTAAATATTCAAAATCACTTCATTTTCAGGGGTACCTAAGCTAAGCAAAGCTTGTATCTTGGGAACCAATTACCATTGTATTACAGAGTTATATTTATTATGTAGCAATAATATAATATTGATCTTATTCCACATTAATGAGTAGTATGAGAGTTTGTGTGTGTATATATGTATATGACTGACCGGATATATGAATGACTGACCTGAAAGACTGACCGGATGTCGCAATTGGTAGTGACCCTGCCTCTTACGCCAAAGGTCGTGGGTTCGATCCCCACCCTGGACAAACATTCGTGCGATGAGCACTTGTGTTTGTTCAGTGTCTGGGTGTAATATATGTATTTAAGTATATATTAGTGTTCCTCTGTTGTCTGATATCTGTTACACAAGGGCTTAGGCTACTTAGTACGGAATCAGGTCAATATATGAGATGTTGTGAGAATTATTATAAAAAAAATAATGAGTATCTATCAGTTTGGGATGAGAACTTCGGTTTATTCATAGTCAAGATAAGAAAGAAACTGGACTAACTTTAATTTCACTTTTCTCACAGAGGCATCACGAAAACAGCAGGTCTTTGCAACACTATTGTAAACCCAAACATGACAATAACGAGGAAATCTTTTGGCAAAACTAGTTTTAACACGGGGCACCGCCAATTTACCTACTCGTCTCCCACCTCCCAAAAGAACCGGCTTCGCTCCAGGTCGGTGGACGGACAGACAAGCATTGACAATAAATAACTGTCTAACACGCATCAGATTTAGCACTTTATATAAAATATTGGTGGGATATCTGTACGGCTTTCTTAACATCACCTTAAGAACTGCGCGCTGCGCCCTTTCAAGCTCTATCATTAGGGTTATATATTCCGAAGGTTTCACCTGGGCTAAGGCCCTAAGTCCGAGAATTTTGTCTAATTTACGAGTACATCTCATGGAACACAATTCGTTTATTCACTCATTCCATTGCTGACAATATTGGTAATTAAAAAAAAAACTAAATGGCTAGACCACAAAATTTTACAGATCTGTCTCTTTGTAAGTAGTATCAAAATCGAATTTTGAATTTGGTATAGTTCTTGCTATAACTCATATCGCGCATGGTGCAAAATTAGCATTAAGAGTATGCAACTAAGGCACTTAAATATCGGTCTGTTTACATCATTCATAATTGTTCCGAAGTAATTTTATAAAAAAATCAAGTAACATTTTAAAATCTTAATATTTTTTAATTAAAATTTTGTGAGAACTTTGGTAAGGTACAGTTGCTACGTAAAAGGATGCAATAATTCGTGCTTAGTTACTAACGTAAAGAAATATTATATAATAAAGGATCGCTAACTTCATATTATTTAAAATAGAATATAAAAAGTTTACTACGATTTTAAATTCTCACTAGTTCACATAGAAACACTACAATTAATAACATGTACATCCTAAGCGTTTAGTCCGGAGCCGCGCCCACGCTCATAAAGTTCTTCCTTCAACTTTACCCACTAGTTGTACGTTCTGTTGTTGAAGGATTTTCCAATTACTATTTAGAGTTACCAAAACAATTAGTTTAAATTAGTGTTGGGATGAATAACTTTAAGATTAATGAAATTTGAACTTTAATGAATATTTCGTGAACTAAATATTCTAGTTTGACTATTTCGTGTACTAAATATTCTAGTACAGGCGAATGTGTACTAGAATATTTAGATGTGATTGTCATTCCATCCTCATCATCTCGATGGATGGCGGTCTTATACTGTGCGTTTTTCGCGGAACTTTCTACCACGTACCTCAGTTATGTGGAACAGTTTACCTATGGGAGTATTTCCCGACGCCTACGACTTAGGAACCTTCAAGAGAAGAGCGTACTCCTTTTTAAAAAGGCCGGCAACGCATTAGCGATCTCTCTGATTTCGCGGATGTTAATGGGCGGCGATGATTGCTTTCCATCAGGTGACTCGCTTGCTCGTTTGTCGCCTCTAGCATAAAAAAATGTGTATATCAACTGCAAAAGCTTACCTACCCTTTTGTTTTCCATGATCAACGGTCAAGTCATATAGCAATAAAGGATAAGTATTTTCCGTTTACTTTTTAGAATTTGCCAAAAAAATTAGTATAAATTAGTGTTGGGACGAATTACTTTGAGATGAATGAAATTTGAGCTTAACTATTTCATGTACTAAATATTCTAGTTTGACTATTTCATGTACTAAATATTCTAGTTCAGGCTGAGTTTGTATCTTGTGTGTGTAGGTTATACTAACTGCAATTAAGTTTACCTACCCTTTTGTTTTCCATGATCAACGGTAAACCACTTTGTTTCTTCAAACGAAGCGTGAAGAAACATCTCGCGGGCCAGTATGGCATGGTGATGCCTGACATCGCTTCCGTTGTAATTGCAACGTGGGCTCTTCTCTTTCTTACCATCAGGCTGAGGAGAGCCAATATACTGAGTCACTTTAAAAAAAGTCATATCGTAACAAAGGATAAGATACTAATTGGTCGTAGTTACTTACCTTTTTATATTTTTAACGCAGATGGTGTTCAAACTAATCCAGTAGTGATAAATATTATTTATCAACATCTTTATTATCTTCTGCATGTTTCTTGATAACTTCAGGCATTGATAAATCAATGATCAACTTGAATTTTTCCTTTTGAAAAAAAAAATCAATTTCAATTCAGATAGGTTTAATATTTTTATACTATAATCTATATAGTATATTTTATTAATCAGCTAAATTCCAAATTCAAAATTTAAACTATAAAGTATATCATCTTATTAATCAGCATGGCTTTTTTACTTTTCTTAATTTGTCACATGATCTTTAAGGACAGATTACAGTCACTTAAATGGTGAGTTTCGGTCTAAACGTCTCCCCTCTCCCTATAGATAAATAATCATATTTACAAGTTATTACTTAAATTTATAGAGTCATAATTGAACAACGGCTGACGTGTAATGTTCTCCAATTACTTACCCCACTTAGTTATCTCAACCAAATTACTGCAGTATGGCTAATCCAATTTACGCGAGCTTGTCCTCAAAAGTGCACCTACATACACGTTAGAATAACCTACCTACAGCGACAACGTCTTGAGAGAGGTCCATCTGGAACTCAATTACGATTGACCCCTGATCCTCGGCAACTGGGCATGTCCTGTTCTCTCCACTTTGATTGCTCATACGTTGTAAACGGTGTTGCTAGCTCCATAAATCGAATACTCGCTAGACTGGAAGTTGAAAGAAGTTTTACATTATTGCATCTGATTTGTAAAGAAGGAATTGATAAATACACACAAAGTTATCATTATTATTTGTAAAATTAACTAAATCGTCTCGAACACTACACCTCCAGATAGTAATTTGTTTTTGTTAATAATAATATTACTCTCAATGGTGAATATCCTTACCACAAACACATTCGTCATCCGCTTCTTCCACCTTAGGGTATTGTTTTTAAGGAAATGGAATGGAAGGATCGCATACCATCAGATGATCCGTCTGCTCGTCGGCCACCTGTCACATAAAGAAAGGTAATTTTAAGATTACTAAGTTACTAAATAGAAATAAATCCACTTTGGATAATATTCTCAAACCGTTTCGAATTTTCTAACAGAAAAACTCAGGTACAAATTTACAATCTCGCAAGATACAAATTTCTTGTTCCCTCCGTCATTGTTGATAATCTCACAACTAAACAATCGTATTATTAGCCGCATGGTTGGCCGAATTTTCTTATATTTAATCTTACAACGAAAATGTGCTGAATTCTATATTAAATCTTCCAAATGCTAAAGTCTCACATAGGCTGTATAAGCAAAAATAGTCGCTACATCTGGTGTAAAGTTAACTGGCAACACTGACGCCCTGTTCTCTCATTGATTGCTCTTACAACTAACAATATTATTAGCCGCTGCACGAGCTACAATGTAGATCGTATCTTCGCCATGTCAAAACTGACATGTAAAATACTATTATTAACTTTTGTTTTGTTACTTTATTCTGTAATCAATAAGCGACTGGTGGTATACGTTTACCAGCAATTTATTAAATGTGGGTACATAATTCGACTACGGTATCCTTGTTTACCTTCAATTGTGTGTTTCAACACAGTATTTGCTATAAGTATCTAGATTTACTATAACTTCAAAGCGTCAAGGCCGTCAAATTGGCTGTAAAGTCACCAGATGACAGGGAGCGTGGAAGTTCTATTGTTTCTATGACTAGAAAATGTGGAAGTTCTATTGTTTCTATGACTAGAATACGCTTCTTGAAGACTTGTAGGTAAACGTTACGTTTTTAAAAAATTGAGAGCATTTTTGTGCGAGAAACCCGTAAATAATACCTTACGACTACTTACTTTTCAATTAGCACTCAATCATTAAAATGCTATTAATTAAAGCGACATCACTTGTACTTGAAATAAAAATATTTATAAGAGCTTAAAGTCTTCAATTAACCTTAAAATTTTTTTGCTACTGAGAGTTAGTAATCTTGCTTAAATAAGCCATTTTTCTTTTTCCACGACAAAGTTTTGAGTCTAACTAATTTCAGAGTAATTACAGGAAGATGGATAGTTTTGAATAATAAAGCAAACCTGTCCGGCTTTGTTGGCTTCAAAGCCAGGTTAACTTAAGAGTGCAAATTAAATTTCACAGCGATATCAGGGCCCCGGGCTTATCTAAATTGCATGACTTCAGCTTTTCATGAATAATATCACGAATAACCTCTCTCGGGTTCACGGCGGGTTGAGAACATCTGGATAGCGGTTGGTTTTTACAAAGTTACGTTTATAATGCAGTGGTGGTCAATGTTTTTTGAATTATTGCATATTGCGAGTTCTAATTTATCGTTTTATTTTTAGTTAAATTTTATCTGATCGAATATGGTTGATAGTTTTATACTATCAGTTTCTTATTTATTAATATATAAATCCAATATATTAATAAATAATCTCATAAATTCACAAATACGACTATGTACTCGTATTTGTATGTAAGCAATTTATAAAATGAAAAGTAAAAATGCACTGCAACTCAAGTTTATGTTAAATTCAAAATAGCCAAGTTCTTAAAATTATTTATTGAAATAATAAGGTTTATTTATGTGTAGGTAGGTTTCAGAACGCCGAAAAAAAATGTAAGCAGCCACCTAAAAGTTAAAAAGATCTTCTTACTTTTTATTAGTCACTTATGTCGAAAAAGTGGCCAGTGCATCGCTAGACTTAGTTCAAAGACAAAGAGTTTTGATTGGTTTTATTCTAATTTGATTGCAATCCTGGTTTGCATTCTTTGCAAAATAACGTGCAGCCATTTAAAAATAAGATAATTTATTTTTCAGAACTGTCATAATATGTCACACAATTATTTAAAAAAGGTTTTGTATGTAGCCAGACTCTACAAGTATTAACCTATCTATAGTAGAATTTTAAAATGCTCATAATTTTATTTTTATAATTTAATTAATCTTGGTAGGCGATTAAGAACATAGTACTTTTAAGGTGTATGAAGATTAGGAAAAGCAGGTTGAAAATGAAACATCAAACATTTTATGCATATTCGGCATTCAACTGTAAAAATGTCTGAATTCTTTGCCGAATCTCGGAACCGTGCCTAGGGAGTTTACAAGAGGAATTCCCTTAAACGACATGTTTGCGGCAGAACAAACGGACAGC
Source organism: Marasmia exigua (assembly GCA_019059595.1). Lineage (NCBI taxonomy): Eukaryota > Metazoa > Arthropoda > Insecta > Lepidoptera > Crambidae > Marasmia > Marasmia exigua. Next base: position 24,946,580 of record CM032470.1, read on the forward strand.
TGACATATTTGTCATATTTCCACGGCGGTCTGCGAGTCGCATCGCAATATGATCGCAGTCAAATGAGATATCAGCTAGCAATTTCGCCTTGTGTTTTCGCTTTTAGCTTTCGCTTCTCGGTTTGTGTTTTCTTATTTAATGTTTGATCGTGACAAGGTTACTGTTTATTTACAATAATGGAAAGTACTTATTGGGTTTTAGTTATTCAGGTCTAAAGCTTGATTTAAGTAAGTAGGTATTGCGATTTCTCTAAGAAAACTTCTTACAAAACCTACACAATTACACCTATATTTTAATAATACCTACCGATTTTAACAAAAAAGGATTTTTTATTGTAATAACTAGCAAGAGAACTATCGAAAAAGATATGGATGCATGTGTGAAGTGCTAAAGGAAGTAACAACCTCTTAGATTAAATTTTAGTCTAACAAAATTTTATTCTGGAAACAAGGTGGTGATATTTTTTTTCGTTGTGAAATATTCATTTATTTAGTTACAACTTTGTCATAATAATAAGAATATAAAAGTACCTATTTACAATATGCTAAAAATAAACAAAAAGAGGAATACTTTTAACAGGAGATGATGCATGTGATGAAATATATTGAAGACAAAAGAGTGTAGCCTGAGCCGCTCATCGTGCCCAGAATGCTGGCGGCGTTACCTCTTTGAATAGAAAACCCAATTCGTTCGCCGAGGTAGCTGCCTGCATTACTGTCACATGAAACTGGTGATAATGATTAACGCAATTGGGACTAGATTTATTCAATTTGCATTATAGTTTTAAAAAGTCACGTAAGCACACTTACCAAAACTACTTATACCTAATTGTTTAACAATACGTGCACTTAAAAGCTACTTAAGTCTTCATTGCTTCCAAGTGCCTATCAATAAGATATCATTGTCACACAAAACCCGATACACTACGCAGGTCTTTTGTACCCCACTTATCCCTACAGATGCGCAGTCGGTCCCCGCGAGGTCACTGACCCCAGTTTCACTTTCAAGAGCTTTATCAGAGAATAAAAACTGTTGAAATACAATTAATCTTGTAAGTCTTCTTGTTAGTCTTCCTTTTGGCAAAACATCTAATTTAATATATTCAATAATTTTTACGTAAGGCGCTGCGCTGTCGACTCAAAATTAATCTAAGAAATGCACTGCAACTCAAGTTTATGTTTAAATTCAAAATAGCCAAAGTTCTTAAAATTATTTATTGAAATAATAAGGTTTATTTATGTGTAGGTAGGTTTCAGAACGCCGAAAAAAAATGTAAGCAGCCACCTAAAAGTTAAAAAGATCTTCTTACTTTTTATTAGTCAGTTATGTCGAAAAGGTGGCCAGTGCATCGCTAGACTTAGTTCAAAGACAAAGAGTTTTGATTGGTTTTATATTAAGTTGATTGCAATCCTGGTTTGCATTCTTTGCAAAATAACGTGCAGCCATTTAAAAATAAGATAATTTATTTTTCAGAACTGTCATAATATGTCACACAATTATTTAAAAAAGGTTTTGTATGTCGCCAGACTCTACAAGTAATACCTATATGTATAGTAGGTAGTAATTTTAAAATGCTCATAATTTTATTTTGATAATTTAATTAATCTTGGTAGGCGATTAAGAACATAAGTACTTTTAAGGTGTATGATAATATCTTAAGTCTACTTGTTAGATTCACATTAAACAATCTATTTAATACATATTTTCAATAACGAAAAACACTTGTCATCGAAAATTTTATTCAATAATCAGATACTTAATTAGGTAGTTACAGGCAATTATCAGTTCCTGAACTGCCTGCCTGAATAATAATAATAATAATAATAGTCGCGAGTTGGCACAGTGTCTGTAACCACAGACACTGGGTAGAAAGCGGTGTACACCTCTCGGCACCCTGAGCTGCTCACACCAATATTGCCCGCCTTGCTATTTCTGGTAGCTAGCGTTTGCTTGGTTTCCTGGTAGCTTTTTATAGGGGGCCCATCTAGTGAGTGGCAAGTCACCGCCTGCTTATTTTTTTCGTGATTTTAATCCTTGATCGGGCAGGCGCCATAGTCCCTCCATAGTCCTGGTAACCCAATCCACTAGCACCCAACCCAATAGCCCGGTCTCTTTCTACTCTTTTTCTTTTAATAGTTCTATACCAACCGGGGACTGTCCTTGGCTACACTCTCATAGTGTATACAGGGATAGTCGCCGGATGGTGCCACATCACTTTTAGAGAAAATTGTCTATAGAAAGGGCCTCTACGTGTTGGCTTCGGCCCCACGCACGCCTTCCAAAAATCCGGGACGTAATTGTCCCGAGGTTATGGTTCGAAAGACAAACATAATAATAGTTTAGGAATTTAGTTCTTAAGATAAGATTATACAGAAAACGACAGAAACCGGCCTCACAGAAAACCGGCGTGAAGGAGCTCTGTGCTAAAAAATTTGCTCGACTTCACTGTCGGTGCACAAGAATTGGGTTCCTAGTCCTCTGTACTCCTTAACCCTGCAGATGCGCAGTGTCAGTTCCGAGTGGGTCATCGGCCCCAGTTTCACTTTCGCGAGCTTTATCAGAGCGTTGCCATGGCGACAGCTACGCCGCTGCCCGGCGTAATTACGCAATTATTACAACGCCATAAGGTGCACAGCTGTTTTCACTTTCCAGTAAATAAGGGTTCTCTTTGTCTTATTATGATGACAGTTTTCACGATGACAGTCTTTTTCTTCAACGGCAACTTTCTTAAAGCCGCCATGGCGGTGATATGCCTTATAGTACACCTGATCCTGAACTAAGTATCTTATTATTTAAGCACTGGTATGGGCCCCATACCCATACCACCCCATTCTTGGATATTTTGAAACTCCATATTATGGGGTGCCATATATGGAGTGCCGCCCTGGAGCCCAATTCTCGTGTTTATCATATTTTGAAAACGTGGCGGATATCACCTGAAAACCATACAAAAAACTATGTTTTAGTGATATATGCCGTATGAAAATAAATGTCACGAGCACGAGAATTGGGCTTCTGGTTGTCTAAGGGGTTTAAGTACCGGGCCGTGATCTCGGGGTCCTGGATTCGATTCCCGGGTCGAGCAAAAAGTATGTTTCGAATTTTTCGAACATAGCTCGGGTTGGTGATCACTAATCCGCATTAGGCAGGCGTGGTGATAAAAGCTTAGGCTTTTATCACCACGCCTGCCTAATGCGGATGCGGATGGGGTAATGCGGATGCGGATGGGGGGGCTGGGCAATGAGAGGGCCTGACCTGGCCAACCAGCGCTGACCGCTGTTGGTCGAAGGACGGGCACACCACCAACGTGTGGTGTGCCGAGTCCTCCGCAGCGCCGCACTGGTGGCACGAAGGAGTGTCCTCCCGCTGAATACGGTGCAGGTAGTTACCGAAGCAACCATGCCCGGTAAGTACCTGCACCATCCGGAAGGACAGAAACCCATGGGGGCGCTCGAGCCACCGGTCCAATACCGGGGCGAGCGCCGCGAGCGTGGGACGGCCGTACCTCTCCACCTGGAGAGAGGCCGTCCATGGGGCAAAGGCCTCCATCATAGAAATCAAGTCATCGCTACCATGATGGGATTAGGCTTAATCACCACGCTTGCCAAATGCGGATTGGTGATCACAAACCCGAGCTATGTTCGAAAAATTCGAAACATAGTTTTCGCTCGACCCGGGAATCGAACCCAGGACCCCGAGATCACGGCCCGGTACTTAAACCACTAGACCAACAGGGCGTCTACATGTAGTAATATCTACAAAATGATCCTTATCACACGTTCTAATTTTTAGTACACCTAGTTTGTATGTCTCATGGGTGTTACAAGCCCACATACCTACGCATCGAAAACAATGGTGTGAATACGCATAAATATACATATTATACTAAAGGTATGTAGGGATGTCAACACCATCAACACTCACCGATTGTTGTGAACACAGGTTGTGAAGTTACTATTTCTTAAGGTGACGGGTAGGGCACACCAGCGACGCCAATATATTTTATTTTTTAGCTACTAAACCGGCTCTATTTTAAACAATTTCGGGGTTACAACCTCTCGGCAAATACTTATACTATTTTTTAAATAACCAAGCACAAATGTTGGGTCCGTTTTTGTGTGCGAACAATTCACGCAAAAAGTGGCCGCTTATGGCGTGAATCAATTTATCGCATACGCGTTGATATTATTTATTTTTGACTGCCTCGGTGGCGCAATGGTTAGTGGGTCGCACTTTAAAGCGACGGTTGCGCTTGGGGTCCCGGGTTCGATCCCTGGGTCGGGCCAAAATATGTACCTGAGTTTTTCTGTTAAAAATTCTCAGTGTTAGTCCGGAGTCTGGAAGTTGGCGGTCTTGTATCCCCGTGCCTCGGAAAGCAAGTTAAGCCGTTGGTCCTGCGGCTAATCCCTCTTCGATCGTGTCACACTAGTGTCCCATCGAAATAAGAGGGTACGGGAATAGAGAGTGCACTTGTGTCTGCGCAAATACTTGTGCACTATAATATGTCCTGCGTCGATGGCTAATCGCTGAGATGGGCCGCCATGACCGAAATATCGGTTTGGAGGACATTATTATTATTTATCCTTTTGACATCCTTATCCAAGGCAGATGGATATTACGAAACGTATTATATTAGTAGTTACACATTAAAAGGAGTGTAGGCAGAAAATGCAGGTCCTGCCATTCTTCGGCTAGTTACGATGACCTCGAACTTTGAGTGACTCGAGTCAAGTGACTTTCTATATTTTATGATTTTTCACATAATGTCAAAGAAACCGGCTGAGTAAATTTTAGGTTCTACCAGACAACCGATGTAATATGCTGACGTAAAATAACTATACATTTTAAAACATGTGGTTATGCATCAAGGAAACATGTGGGCATCGACTTTGCCTAAAGCAAAAGTTGATAAGACAAGTTAAAAAAAAAGTTTAAAAACTAAAACCCGACTACCAAAAAAACACGCTCTAAAAAGTATGAAACAAGAAAATTATGTCTGCTGAAATTATTATGCCGTATAGCCGTGGTCGTATGCCACATTGATTTTATTTTATAATTATAATGAATCTGTTTTGCTACAGTAGGTGGCATACGACCACGGCAATGCGACATAATAATTTCAGCAGAGAAACTTTTCGTACTTTTTAGAGCATGTTTTTTTGGTAGTCGGGTTTTAGTTTTTGAACTTTATTTTTATTAAACATCATCATCATCATCATCAGCCCATTTAAGTCCCCACTTAAGTCCCCACTAACTCCCCACTGCTGGGGCACGGGCCTCCCTCAATCACATGAGGGGTAATTGCCATACTCACCACGCTTGGCAGACGGGTTGGCGATGGTTTTAATATGAATGCAGAGTTTTCCTTCTCTGGGTGCTGATGATTATGCCAGCAGCTTTACCTTAGTCGCCTTTTACGATACCTCGGTAAGAGTGAGGGTGGCCTATTCTACTTAGCCGGGGACCACACGGCAAATTTTTTTTAGTTCCTTACTCTAAGTCCCCTAGAGGGCGCTGTAGTCAATTTAACGTGACGTCATGTAGCCTATTACAAGACGCTTTTAACGACTCATTTGTTCAAATGTGATAACTAGTTTAGAAGTTAACAACCATACATACATGTCAAAATCATAACCCTCCTTTTTGCTTCGCCGTAGTCGGGTAAAAAGCCACACCTCAATAAGATCCTATCTAATCTAAGTGTACAGTAATGGGTAGGTCAGAAATGCGATAAATCAACAGATTAAACAGGTAGATCCAATCTGGCTCTCAAAGTCTCAATAGAGGTGCTGGGCTGAGTGTCCTCGATTGAACCTATCAACTCAACCGCCTTCAAGTAAACATCCTTTGAGCTCCGACTGGCTTTCATCGTTGAGATATGAAGTATAGATTGAATCTATCCCCGTACTTATTGGATACGTTTCTTCAAGAATTTTCAATACTAAATCTTATATTATGTTAAAGTTAGGGCAAAAACATCTGTATCAAACTAAATTAATGGTGTATAAAAATGTACGTACATAGATACCAAATTTGTTAAAAGCCTTATCTATTCTTACTGTTAATAAAGTGGTAAATCTTACAGTCAGCGGCAACGCTTTTAGGTAATCCGAAAACACCAAACGCTTGCGCGATTTAATCGAGACCTAGCGCCATCTATTGGTATAAAGTCTACTTTATACATTTTTTAGATCCAACCCATGTCCCGAAACGAAGTCAGGGCGAGCCATTAATATTTTATTAAGGTGACGGGTAGGGCACACTAGCGACGCCAATCGATTTTAATTTTAAGCTACTAAACCGGATCTATTTTAAACAATTCCGGGGTTACAACCTCGAGAGGTTATTTAATAAATAGCATACACGTATGCTATTTATTAAATAACCATGCAAAAATGTTGGGTCCAACGCGTACGCGAAAAATTGATTCACGCTAAAAGTGGCCGCTTTTGGCGTGAATCAATTTTTCGTGTACAGAAACGGACCCAACTTTTGTGCATGGTTATTAAATAAATAGTATAAAGGTTTGCCGAGAGGTCGTAACCCCCGAATTGCTTAAAATAGATCCGGTTTATTAGCTAAAAATTAAAATCGATTGTGTGCCCTATCCGTCACCTAAAGTTTAGGTTCTCGTTTTAATATTAAGTTTCTTAATTAATTACCAAGATGGAAACCGTACTGAGTACAGTATTCTGTGCCATAAGTGCCGTCTAAGAAATGACTTAGAAAGCGGTACTTGCTTACTTACTTATTATTGGCGACGTAATGCAGACCGGCCGTCGATTCCAGCACATTAACTTTCACAATAATCCACAGGAATGCCGCTTAATTGACAATTTATCCACTCTAATAGTTTAAGAACAGCATGCTACACGTTAATTTACCCTATAGGTTGCTAAATCATGTACCTACCTAAAGGTACAGATTTTATTTTCTGTTTGTGTTAGTTAGGTAGGTTATCCATGAAGCAAAGTGTATTTTACCTTGGTGCGCCTATTTATAGATATTTATATTTTCAATTTAAGAAACCAATACAAACCAACAAATACTCCGCCTTAGACACCTGTTACCGATTTGCTCCGTTCGGCGTGGAAACCTTGGGACCGTGGGGGCCCGAGGCCCACAAGCTTTTCCGCGAGTTGTCTGCCCGGCTACTCGATATTTCAGGTGACAGTAATGCTGGCAGCTACCTCGGCCAACGCATTGGGTTGGCCATTCAAAGAGGTAACGCTGCCAGCATTCTGGGCACGATGAGTAACGGGGCAGATTTTTCATCTCATCCATCATCTCTTGTAAATATAGTATTCCTCTTTTTGTTTATTTTTAGCATTCTGTAAATAGGTACTTTTTTATGTTCCGTATTATACCATGTATCTGTTTTTGGAAAATAAATGTATAATAAATACCCGGCATAAGAAACCAATATTTTTATTTACGTATTTATTGCGTAACATAAACATATCCACAAGCATAATATAATAGGATTAGTACAATATTTTTAAAAGAAAATTTACTTCTGTTACCCAACTTCATACGCATTGTGTTAACTCACTCACACGGCCTAAAAAAGGCATACCGACAATGTTTTCGTGTTTTATCTGTATACTTAGCACTCTGCCATAATTATGTATTGAATAGATTAAGGAATCAAGGCATCTTATTCACAATTTCTTCATGCCATCTAAAGTGGAGCCATGCTTCGGCATGAATGGGCCGGCTCGACCGGAGTGATACCACGGCCTCACAGAAAATCAGCACTGTACTGTTTCGCTGCGTGAGTGAGGGTACCGGAGGCCCAATCCAAGGGAAAGGGGGGTTTAAACGTTGGCAGCGCACTTGTGACTCCGCTGGTGTCGCGAGTGTCCATGGGCGGCGCTGCCCATCCAATCGCGCAAAGGCGCATCCAATCGCTTACCATCAGGTGATCCGTCTGCTCGTCTGCCACCTATTACATAAAAAAAAGTCCCAGTTTCAACCTTGATAGATTTGCACCTCAGGTATTTCAAAAACTGTAAGTAATAGCCTGTTTTGCTACTGGATTCTAACTACAACGAAATACTGGAATGGTTATGATGGATAGGTTCGTCTGTTTCAACGCAATCGTTTCGATAAATGTAACACCGAGCATTGTGTACCTACACAGACGGAACGAATAGAAAATAACATTTGTGCGACGCAACGTGTTTTTTGCTCACATCCATGACTTACATTTCACAATAAGCACACGTGTTTGCATTCATAAGTTGGGTGCTTGTGACTAAAGTCACTAAAGCTGGGTATCCACTACTTATGTGCTTTGCGCTGCGATGCACAAACATATCCACTTTCAATGGCCTTTTGAGTTAAGTGGTTTAACCACCGGTCTCAGATCAAAAGATCTCGGTTTCGATTTCAAGAGCTACTTTTTGGTTTGGATAGTCATGACTTTCTCCGATGTCTTACGGTTTATGGTGCAATGCCTTTTTCTCTGCTGACTTACGCCATATTTTCTGTACTCAAGTCTCATTTTGTTATTCCGCATCTCCTACCCTGTAAGTATCAATATTTTTCACCCCTAGTTTTTTTAAGTGGGCGGCTATGCAGGTCCTAATCAGACCAGTATTACGACGACCAGTTTGAGCTATTGTGATCGCCACTGTGCATCCTACCCAAACCAGTGTATCAGTCCCAAACCCTACACTTTTCAGAAAGTGTATTAGTTGTTTGGGACTGCAATCCCTAGCTTCATTGGGGCTCAAAAAGTGCTTTCCTAGATGTAAGTTACGTTTGCGCATGAGTGGTGGTCACCCCTAGATTTGTATGTCACCTGAATGACATTGATATAGACAGTTATTTTATAGCGAAAAAAAATCTGTTGTTCCATACAAAATAGAATATCCACCCGGCAATAATGTTCCATACATTATTGCCGGATAGTGGATATTCTATTTTTCACATTTATTATCAACAGCAGTTTTTTTTCGGTAAACTAACATGTTAAATGCTCTTTATTCACGATACTTATTATGAGGTTTTCGGGATGTAAACGATACATAAATAAGAGTATAGATATTTTTTTTAAAGTAAGATATAGGTACTATGTAGTTATCTTCGCTTCATCAGATGACGGATGACTAAGTGCTCATCATCTCAGCGTCTCAGTGTCATTTCTCGTTGTGTCTCGTTGCGTCTGATTCCTCTAAGGATGGAAAGCTGTGCAGTCTTAAGACAAAAATAAGAGCTGTTGCAAATATGCAATGGACATTTGATGTGCAAATACAGTGGAAGTCCAGCCTAATGCACTGATGAAATAATGCGATAATCTGAGACGATATGGACGTCGAGGCGATCTCGCTTCCTGCGCGTGGGCAGCCGACCGGGTGCCTCTGTAATTGGCAGATTTGTTTAGATTACACAAGAGACGTAATAAGATGTCGACGAGTTTGTTTATTTCATTCATGAATGCATTGGGTCACTTAGTTATTTTGTGTAAATGACGGTAGACTGTGGTCTACCATTCATTTGTTTTTATCTGATGAAGTGGAAAAACTATTTTTGTATGGGATGGGACCTATCTAAAAATTGATAAAATGATGGCGCTAATTTGTCATTATCATGAATGATTTATACACTTCCTTTGACTATTTACAAATCTGTGTATATGAATGTAGTGAATGGTTTGTAAGTAATACACCAAAATATCTTACAAAATAATTTTTGTTTCAGGTAAGTCATCTGCTCTTTTCATCAAGTTTTGCCACAAGGGACCTAAGTATACCGAATACGGATCAATAGTACAGGTACAATATATTACAGGTACATTTTATTCAAAAACTGGTGGCCTCCGGCGAAAATGGGCGCAAAAGCCAATTTTTTTTCTTGTTTTCTACAATATTTTAATAGTTGGGTATTCATAGGTACAAATAGCAGTAGGTACTGCTATTCGGTGTCAAGACGAATATAACAAATTGCGATCATAAAAAAATACCTAGATCTGTAACAGTTCTGCTACCCCGAGCTTTCTGCAGTTTGAAAGTGTGTTCACGATCAAACTACCCGCTTGCTCGGTTACCTTCCTTTTGAACTCTTAGAGAAAACTGTTACGACGAAAGATATCCTGATACGTAATCCACTTGGTGTCAAAATATTTCCTGGCTTGTTACTTTAATATCATGCTTAACCATTACGCGATCACCGGCAACCAGGTGATTTAACTTAACAGTATCCGCGATGCATATCTTAAAAAGTTTTAAAATGCTGTCATGTGTAGATATTTACATAAAAGCGTGCGTAACCTATTTACGCATTTTTAAGATACGAGTATTCATAGTACCTATTTGTTACTAAAGGAATGTGTAAACAACTACCTAAATTGTATCTGCTATCAGCGACTAGCAAGGCCGTTCTATTATCATTGTCATCTCAAATATTGGTTATCAACGTCACTGAGAATCTCAGTGTAACCTTGCCTTATCTAACTACAGTGACGAATAAATCTTTGGGTGCCCATAAGATGTGTTGCCTAGCCAACAACAGACAGGAAGGAGCCAGGATTTGAGCATTGTATTTTTTTAGTTAGGCACGTGATGATGATTGAAGATAAACCTATGAGTTGTGTCTATTTTTGACTGAACTTTGATCTAATCATCGTGTAGGTAATTTTATCTTTCAAAGTTACTTATATCAAACATTTGAATTTAAAATAAGACCTATAGTAGGTAGGTATAAATGGTTGGGCTGCAGGAGTATTTCCCGACGGCTACGACTTAGGGACCTTCAAGAGTTAGAGATCTACGTGCTTACGTATTCTTTTTTTAAAAAGCCGCCAACACATTAGCGATCTCTCTGATTTCGCGGATGTTCATGGGCGGCGTTGATTACTTTCCATCAGGTGACTCGCTTGCTCGTTTGTCCGCCTCTAGCATAAAAATGGTACCTTACCTTTTTTTGCAAAGTGTTTAAAAACTAACAAGAATATCTGATTCTCTCAGAATCTGCAGGTTTTAAGATTTTTCATTGAATCTGCCAAAAAGATTAAATCTACTTATCATATGCGGATTTATTTATTGTGATAGCTTGAGAAAAATGTTGTGTTGTATTAAATGTAACACGCTTTTATTTATAAATGGGGACTATGATAAAGAGGGGGGACGAGATTGAATAATTATGTATGGTGAAAAGTTTTAGTGTTAAAATTAAATAAATTTGTACAATATGGCATTATTTTGTCCTAGACGAAGACGCTTATTTGTCGTTAAAGGTTACAATCAAGTTTTATTATTATTATTTGTTAGAAATGGGGTGAGCCCTGCGTCTCATAGCCACTGCGACCAGTAGATGATCTATTGTGGCAGCCCCGTAACCTATTACAGCACCTCATGTAGCTCCAGTTCCAGGATAAACCCGAGAATGGAGCTGATGGGGGAGCTTTTGATCTCGTCTGCTGAGATCATGTGTGCTCCCAGGTGCCGGCTTCTGCACCGGTGCAGCGCTATGCACTCGCCGAGGACGTGGATAATCGTTTCCTCGTCCTCGCGACAGAACCTGCAGATTTTGGTATCTGAAAGGCCCATGTTGTGCAGGTGCTTATTTAATTTGCAGTGCCCTGTGAGGGTCCGAGTGAGTGCCCTAACATGTCCTCTGCTCAGTTTTATTATATCTACAGCTCGTCTCTGATCGAACGCCTTAGACTGTTCTAGTCGAGGTAGTCTTTTCCAATATTCAGTGCTTTGCTTATGCTCCCACTCTTGTAACTCGAACCTGACCATGCAGGCTGGAACGCCACTTATTGGTTCCGGTCCGAGTAGTGGGCTCTCTGCTCCGGCCTTTGCTAGCACGTCAGCGACTTCGTTGCCTCTGATATTGCAGTGTCCCGGTACCCAAATCAGATTTATGATGTTGGCATTGCCAAGCTGGTTTAGGAGCAGGACACACTCGCTAGTGAGTTTGGAGTCAAGTTCACAGGATGTTAACGCCTTGAGGGCAGCTTGACTATCTGAGAAGATGAATATCTTCTTATTCTGGAGGTTAATTTGCAGACTCTCTTGGACACAGCCAATTATTGCGAAGACTTCTGCTTGGTACACTGTGGTATAGCGACCCAGGTTGGCGAATTTGCGTATTCTGAAGCGATCATTACAAAATCCCGCCCCGGATACGCCTTGCCTCCTGGAACATCCGTATACCAAACGATGTCATTCTGCTTAACATTTCCGGGAGTTCCAGCCTCCCAGTCTTGTCTACTAGGTAACAAGACTGTAAACCGTTTATCGAAGCGGTATTCACGGATCATGGAGTCAGAGGGCATATCCATGACCGGAATTTTCATTAGTTCATTGTAGAGGTTACCTATGACACTAGATTGCCATCTCGTCCTTCCTCTGATTTTTGCTCTCGTAATGGCCATCCTCGCTTCCATCTGCACGTGAATGTGCAGAGGTGGAATGTTCAGGAGGGCATCCAGTGCTGCAGAGGGAGAGGACGAAAGAGCGCCAGTGGCTATAAGGCAGGCTGTTCTTTGAACTTTGCTGAGGTTCTCCACGCAGTTGAGTTGGTGCGTCTTCTTATACCACACACAGCAGCCATAAGTGACGATCGGCCTCACTATGGTTTTATAAATCCAGAGTGCGGCCTTGGGCCGTAGCCCCCATTTTAGCCCCACCAACCTACTGCTTGCCCCCATCGCTATTTTTGCCTTTCTAGTAATGTAGTCGAGATGCTTGTTCCATGTTAGTTTTTGGTCTAGAAAAACTCCGAGATATTTGACCTCGTTGGACAAGCATAGCTTCGTACCAAGAAGTGTTGGGGCGTGAAGCGCCTCTAGTTTCCTTCTTTTGGTAAACGGGATTAAGACCGTCTTCCGTGCGTTGACTGTTAGCACGTGTCTTGTGCACCAGTTTTCAACTATTCGTAGGGCCCTTTGCATAAGACTGGAAATGGTGCTAGGACATTTTCCTATGACCATTATTACTATGTCATCTGCGTAACCCTGAGTCAGGAATCTGGCTTCATTGAGCTCACAGATGAGACTGTCAACAACCAATGACCATTGAAGGGGTGATAGGACTCCGCCCTGTGGACACCGTCTGGTCACTCTATAATGAAGAGTTTTATTCATCAACGTTGTTGTTGCAGTTCGATTTTGTAGCATGGATCCCATCCATCTGGTGGTGGTATCGTCGATTCCACGATTCACCATGCTACGTGTTATAACATCGAAGTTGGTGTTGTCAAAAGCCCCTTCAATGTCGAGAAAGGCACAGAGTGCAATTTCTTTGTCTTCTATGGCTTTCTCAATTCTGTCCACCAGATCAATAAGTGCCGTTTCCGTGGACTTGCCTGTTTGGTAGGCATGTTGTCTTGCACTCAGGGGTTTTTCAACGAGGTATGTTGCCCTGATGTGACTGTTTAACACCTTTTCCATCGTTTTTAGTAGGAATTAGGTGAGACTTATCGGTCTGTAGGACTTGGGCTGTGATTTGTCTTTGTCCCCTCCCTTGGGGATGTAAGTGACCCTCGCCCGAGTCCACGCTGATGGCTGATACAATCAAGTTACAAAGTGTTATATTTCTTTTTAGAGTTAATTTATTTTTAACTTTTTAGTTCATTTTATAAACAAATAATAAAAGCTTGTTTTTAAAAAGGTTTTTTTTCTTTAATTTTATTTAATATTTTAATCCGTGTTTGTTTTACATAAACATAGCATTACTTATAATAACTCAAAAAAGAGAAGAGCGTACTCTTTTTTAAGAAGACCGGCAACACATTAGCGATTTCTCTGATTTCGCGGATGTTCATGGGCGGCGTTGATTTCTTTCCATCAAGTGACTCGCTTGCTCGTTTGTCGCCTCAAGCATAAAAAAAGGAATCATGTTTTGAAAAAAACAGGCATAGAATATGCTTAAGTAAGAGGAAGAATCCCCGTCGTCCAGGTTTGGGGACATCAGCGACAAATAGCCACTGAGCCTAATACGATTCTAGTGCATCGCTGCAATATGTTGAGATTGGCTAAAATGTACCTCGAAATTAAATACTATTGAAAATTAAAAATTGAGATGAATCTAGAACACTTTTCTTCCGAGGTGAACTGAGACAAAACTAATTGGCAATGGGTAATTAGGTATTTATATTATTGTATCTTTATATATTGTATCTGGCCGTGTGGTCCCCAGCAGAGTAGAATAGGCCACCCTCACTCTTACCGAGGTGTCGTAAAAGGCGACTTAGGTAAAGCTGCTGGCATGATCATCAGCACCCAGAGAAGGTAAACTCTGCATTTATACCAAAACCCTCGCCAACCCGTCTGCCAAGCGTGGTGAGTATGGCAATTACCCCTCATGTGATTGAGGGAGGCCCGTGCCCCAGCAGTGGGGACTTAAATGGCTGATGATGATGATGAAGAGGAAGAATTAAACCATATGAATGGAGAAATCTACGAATGAGAACTATAAATCTTTGATCTTTGAGGTCGCTGACTATAAATAATGACCCTAAAACAAATCACGTATCGAGAACACATGGGTCCATATAGGCTTTACACAAAGTGACAGCCTATCGTGTCGATGCGGGGCGTTTGTTTGCCACCGACGTTATTTCCTTTCTACGTGCGTCCCGTGAAAATATCTTCGGTACCTTGTTTCTTCGCTGTAGGAATGTTAAGTAGGCCCTACTACTTTTTATTGTTTACTTTTCAATTTGATTGACGATAATAACGGTTTTGGAATTGGCTGGCATACTATTCCCAAAAAAGCTTTGAAATTCATTTGAAAGAGGATGTTTTTGGTAAGTTTTCCGAAGATTCAGAGAATTAGTGTGATGTTTCGATTATTTGGTCATCAATAAAATAACATTAGACTTGTATTTGTTATCTTTTTGTTACTGCGGAAGTTTCTGTACTAGATTCCTGGTCAAGTCAATTTAGGAGACGATTTTTTCTAAATTGTCTCACACGATGTATATTATAATTCGCATCGGTGTATATTATTCATTTATTATTTACTACTGGCCCGCCCTCACTTCGTTTCCCAATTGCTTTTAGTTTCAAATTTTACCAATAGATGGCGCTAGGTGTCGATTACATCGCGCATATGTTTTGTCTTTTCGAATTACCTAAAAGCCATGATGTTGTCTACAAAATTAACCTCTTTATAATAGATATATAGACGATAGATAATTTTATTGATAATATTTTTTGTCTTATTCTGTATGAAAAGATGTACTGTAGGCAATTTTACTGTCACAAGCTTCAACTCTCACTGTAAAGTAGGCAATATATTCGTTTGTGAGAGGAATGTAGGTAGTAAGGGCAAGCTCGTGAATGTATTCTCTACGGAAAATAAAAGGTTCCGTTGTTTGTGTGGCAAGTGCTGTTTGGGTGAATTTTCGCTCGCTCGCTAATACTCGTTACACCGTTAGAGTGAGCTATGGCCGATTTCTCTCTCATTTGGCCCCCTAAATTTCAATAACGCTATACGTACTGGTGTAAAGTGATTCTAAATTCATACAATGTTAAATGTTTTTAACATCTAGACTGGTTTCTTCACATAAGTTATCGTCTTTAATTCATTAATCTACTACTGTATAATCATCGTACCTACATATGTTTTCAATATACCTACTTTTAAATTTTCCTGATGTACTTTGCGTGCAAATAAATATAGTACTACAGGTGCGGACAAAGAATGGGATCAGAAATGGCGGCAGCATCTATTCACTTCTCGCTCGCACACTATTTGCGTCTATACTCACACCCCACGAGTGCGAGTATAAACGCAAATAGTGTGCGAGCGAGAAGTGAATAGATGCGCCGCCATTTCTGATCCCATTCTTTGTCCGCACAGGTTGTACATATATGTATTTGTTGTGTACCTGCCACACTCGGTAATATCATAAATAATGCAATTTTAACGCTCTTTGATCTTCGCCATTCGTAGTATAACTTGTATAGTATAGTATTCATAGTATCGCAATATGAAAACCCAGCAATTTATTTCCTAGATTTTATTTTAGTACCTTATATCAAGGCTTTACTCGTAGTAATGATATCAATAAATAAAACATGATATTCGTTACGGAATCATATCAATGTATGAGATGTTCTATGTATATCTCAAATTGGCTCTTAAACTATCTACTACCTCACAGAAAACCGGCGTGAAGCAGTGCATGCGCTGTGTTTCGTTGCGTGAGTGAGGGTACCGCAGGCCCAATCCAGGGGAAGAGGGATAAAAAGGTTAGCAGCGTACTTGTGACACCACTGGTGTTGCAAGTGTCCATGGCATGGGCGGCGGTAATCGCTTACCACCAGGTGATCCGTTGGCTCGTCTGCCACCTATATTATAAAAAAAAAACCACTACATATTCGAGCGCAGATAGATCATCACAGTTTAAATCAAAAACCAAATGAACCATAGTTAGTATTGAGTTCGCCCTGTTACAGGTGTTGCGAAGGTCATGCGCCTATACTTGATGGTTAAGCGTACCCAGGGCTACCAAGCGAGCTTAAGCGCAACCGGTATTTATCACGCTGATGAAGAAAGAAGAAGATTAGTTTCTTTCCACAACATATAACGTTAGGATTAATTTTCCCCGAACGGAGGCAAAGAGAAGTGAATCACCTCAAATGTAATCTTATAATAAATAAAAACTTTATTGAAATATCATAAGAACAAATTATTACTTAAAATCTACTTATACATAGTGAGCAATTTGATACTACAACAACAGACAGTACAATAAGGCGGTCTTATCGCTTCCTCTACCCAAAGGTTTCCTGGAAGAAATCGCTATATTTGAGTTGAGACAAAAGACATATTTATTTGTCCACTTGTTGTACATTAAGTTATTTATTACTATAGTTTTTTTATCACATTTGGCAGAAAAACCCTGGAGCATTTAATTGAATATCGGTGTAATTGGCTCATTCAACGACTTCTGCGATACAGGCCTGCAAGCCGAATGCACTAGTAATACCTTAATTACTTTTAATTTTGCCACTAAATTATATATTTATTTCAAAGGTAAATAAGTCAATACATGCGACAAATCTCGTACTTTTGTTGATCATAATGTCTTAAATTCAATGTGCCGTGTTCAGTATAACCTTGGACATACATACATAGGTAGATTGTGCATGTGTAGGTAGGTTATTATAGTACAATTTAATGTAATGCTATTATTTGATGCAATTATTAAAAAGGCCAACCTTGAATAATACTGAATCAGAATAAGACTAGCTCGGTAATTTTAAAATTAAATTAATGTGTTACATCCAAGGATAACACTAAGAATTAACCTTACACGGTATCAGGAATTTAAAAATAAATAAAGATAAAGTATTCGAAAGCTTCCAACAGACAGTTTGGGAAAAAATAATAAATAAATAGTTTATTTCTTAAGTAAATAACACACTTAAAAGTTTCATCTCGTATTCAGGCGGGAAAAATATCAACTATAGATTTAGCAGTCGCATCTTAACTGGTGGTCAAATATTTGTAATAATATTTCCACTAGATATTGTAAATATCGGTGGACCGACGATCTGGTGAAGATCGCGGGAATCCATTGGATGCGGGCGGCACAGGACCGATCTGTGGGGAGAACATTGGGGGAGGCCTATGTCCAGCAGTGGACGTCTATTGGCTGAAATGATGATTGTAAATATACCTACAATATTGATGAGATTCGACAGCTCATGTCGAATCAAGCACTTACAAATTTCGTCGGCTTAGTAACGCGTTCAGTGGTTTAATTGGTACAACATTCACCCGGATTGTGGAAGGTGTGGGTTCGTGTCCCACTTGAACACGAGATGAAATTTTTAAGTGTGTTATTTACTTAAGAATAAATTGCAAAAGATTGCTATAAAAATATCAACTACTTATAATCGTTAATTTCTCTCACAGTACAAGTTCATACAGACAGTGATAGGATACAATTTTATGTGACATTCAGACCTTAAGTTTCTGAGAGACTGGTGCCTGAACTAGGTTTGAAAACCTGTAGTACAGGTCACCGGTTATTGCGAGTAGGTACATCATCATCATCAGCAACCCACACTCGTACACTGCTGGACATAGGTCTCCCCTAATGCACGCCACTGCTCCCGATTTTCGGCCACTCTCATCCAGCCCACACCTGCCAGCCTTCGAATGTCATCATCACATCTTGTCGCAGGGCGTCCTACACTACGTTTACCGAGTCGCGGTCTCCTATTCAAGGACTTTACGGCTCCAACGGCTGATCAGTTCTGCGGCTAATATGACCAGCCCACTGCCACTTCAGTTTGCTAATTCGGTGAGCTATGTCGTACATAGCATAGTAGGTACATAGCCAGGTATAAAGTTACCTAGTAGCAAGATGGGAGAGCAACGTTTAAGCACCCTCTCAGAAAACAGGCGTGAAGCAACAATACAGCGTTGTTTAGCCGATTGAATGCCCTCTGGCCACGTGGTCCTACTGCCTTTGTCCTACAGATCGGACCACGTGCTCTTTTGTTTTCCGGTTGGTTAGATTAATCGGATTACAAGGACTTGTAATTCCGCTTCGTCCTACCGATCGGACCACATGAGGGTACGGAAGGTCCACAGGGGGAAGGGAAGCTTGAACTGTACTCTGACTGTGACTGTGACTCTACTGGTATTGCGGATTTCCAAGGGCTTACAATTCATCCGCCTGTCGTCTGGAATAAATAAAAAAAAGGAACACTTAAGATCTTTTGACAATCGCAGCTCCAGTGACCTTCTTGGTATACGGATATTTACGATTGTACAGACAGACTGACACTCGTGTATAACAACCGCCTAACTTAAGTACGGCAGACACATGGTTTGGCGTAATATGCTCCGCCCTGGGGGCCTAATCTCGTACACTCGACATTAAAGTCGAATTACAGGTTTGAATGTTTCACATCTCTGAGTTTGCCTTTAATGTCGTTTGCACTAGAATTGGGCTCCTGAAGACCTATTCTCGAGCACTCGATATTGAAGTCTAGTTCAAGATTTGTATAGATAGAGAAATGTATGAAATCTCTAAATTCGACTTTTATGTCGAGTGCACGAGAATTGCCAATCTGATCTCTGTTAAAGAATTGACTCTTGAGAGTAGAAACAGTATGTAGAGCTAAGTACTGGCTATATTGACTCTAATTATGATTTTTTTATGACATAGGTGGCAGACGAGCCGACGGATCACCTGATGGTAAGCGATTACGGCTGCCCATGGACACCTGCAACACCAGTGGTGTCACAAGTGCGCTGCTTACCTTTTGACCCCCCGTGAGGTGTTTTCTGTGAGGACGTGGTATTACTTCGGTCGAGCCGGTCCATTCATGCCGAAGCGTGGCTCTCCCACTATTAAATTCAAGATTATTATATTAAGATTGATCATTTTGAGCAAGTTCATAATGAATTAAATACTCTACCATCTGTCACGAGTCTTTGCGTTTGTTTTAAATGGGAATCGATGAACAAAGCTCAGAAACACTTTCTAAGCAAAACAATCAAATTCTCGTCATCCCAATTAAATGGCGATGCTTCCGTCGGAAGCCGTAAATTATTCATATCGGTCGTTACAAACCGATTGACATTGCACGGATTCTCACGATCGAACACCTTATTGTTTACCAAGGAATGCTCCCCACAATGATACGGTGACCAGGTATTGTTACTCGATTTAATTCACATCGATAAAAGAAGTTATACTTAACCAGTAGGGGAGAGCCCTAAGCCCCTACTAAATAAGTAGTCAATATCTGAATCATTTCTAATCTTTTTTTGATACCGGAACTTTCCAAACATGACGTCATAAATAAAACATTTATTTTACGACCAAATCATAGCGTTTGAACATTTGTTATACAAAGGAGATTACTTTAAAAAGATATCCTACCTACCTCATTTATAATTGTACACAGAACATAAATAATAGTGAATACTAATGAGGTAAATTCAATTATATGTTGAGTTCTTAATTTTAAATAAAGATTCATTAAGTAAAAAGATGCCTTAATTTGTATAAACTTACGAGGGCTTAGTTAACTTTCTTTGATTTTGCAAATTTAAATTTTTGTGGTGCAAAACGCAGCATAGGAATCCGTTAATTTCAGGCGATTTTGCTACCCTATAGAAGCATTAGAACAAATGTAGACTTTATCTCTTTCGTTGTAGAATTGGAAGTTAATCAAAGATTCGATACGTTAACCGCAAACAAAACAATATTAACTTAATATATTATTACACCTGTCACTCGGAGTACTTCAGGTGCTTGCTAATGGCTTATTTGTTCTTATTATTTGGGTCAGGGTTGTATAATAATGAATGATACGTAATATAATTATATATTTAATCAAAATGAAACTATTCTTTCGCTTGAATTAAATAGTTTGTTGCTTGTATTTTTATAAATATATTTTTTAACTTAAATGTTTTATTGGATAATTGTTAAGTTAACTTATTTAGGTACCCTATGTATGGCATTAGAGCGCTCAGTGATAACCTTTATCTCATCTCATTTCTGGACTTCAAGGAAGAGTTGTAGTGTCCCTTAGAAACTACGACATAACAAATAAATGATTTTGTTTCTTATTCTTATTATAGAAATCAGTTCATGTTTTATTCTTACACCGCCTATCTTATCTAATTACATACGCCTACATTGTTTTAGTATAATAACTTAGGCTAAGATCTGTAAATTTTGTGCAATAAAGTGTATCTACTATCTATCTATCTTAAAAATATGTTCAGTACATTTATTTGCTGTATTTTTGTTATATCTTGTCTCGTTATTTTATGGAACTGGCTAATCTTTGAATTTTAATTCAACCACCAATTTAGGTTCAAATTTAAGTATTTTGTAGCAATGAACCTTTTAATGTAAATCGCATTCTTAGAACATTAGAATGCAAATGAAAGGCATTCACTCGAATACAAATGAATAAACGACAAAACCTTCCGGTTGTGAGTTCCTTTAAAACTTCTCCATCTTCTAATAACGGACCTTTTTCAATCAGGATCGGATTCCGCGTCTTCTAATCACATAAATTGCTTAACTTGTAAAATAATTGAAATGTCAATAGGTCATCTCCATCAAAATAACGCCTTCCAAGTTGTTATGAAAAATATTGTTTAAGAATGTATTTTTTAATTTCGATTAAAGCAGATCGATTTCAATGCGTTTCCGGAGTCATAAAGTTGTTTTTGTTATAATAATTAGGTTTTACCGTAACGCAAAACAGTTCCTTATAAGTTTAATTAATGATATTAATTACATAGATGAAATTGAAAGTATAATAGCTTTGAAGGTTCAAGTTCCTATGTCATGGTACTTAGACTCCATTGAAAACTCAATGACCACGAACAAATAGGTAGCTGCATAGTTGTTTTGCAATGCTTATGGCGAATTAGAATTAAAAAAAATTTTTACTTCTTAAAAAAAAACAGCTATTCCATATAATCTTGCTCAATTTTGTATAGAACACCAGTTTTTTTCGTTTAAATTGTTGATGTGACTGGCTGAAAAGAAAACACCGGTGTAAATTGTGGTATTCATTAAGTACCACGGATCAAATCAAAGCTTGCTTCTAGTATAACATATTCAACTATGGGTCAGTGATCTAGAAACATCCTAACGTGATATTTAATATAGACATCTGGAATGAATGAATAGACTTTTATACACTAACGTAACCCTTCGTAAATAAATTGTCGATTTTTATTTACATAGACAATGTTAAGAAATATTAGATCTGCTAGGCTAAATACCATCATGTACCTACATTACCACAAACCTCAGCGCCTTTACACATAATTAATACTCATGTAGGTACCTGTTTCAACTTCCTCCCGACAAGACCACATCCCACTGCAATAGGACAGAAACAGGTTCCATGGACCACCACAAAAACACAGTCAAGTCCACGACAAGCGCCTAGTACCGTTAGCTCAATGCTCGGTCAGTAGATCACTTTTTACAAGCGTTGGGACATAGTACAAAGATAGTTCGTAGCACGACGTTTTGACGAGCAATAAAATAGTAAACGGAAATTCAAAGTATTCAAACTAAACGCGCCGGCGCTTTACAGTTTCTTTTATAATGAATATGGGCTTGCTTTTGGCTTCATCAGCCCATTTAAGTCCCCATTGCTGGGGCGCGGGCCTCCCTCAATCACATGAGGGGTAATTGCCATACTCACCACGCTTGGCAGACGGGTTGGCGAGGGTTTTGAACTAAATGCAGAGTTTTCCTTCTCTGGGTGCTGATGATTATGCCAGCAGCTTTACCTTAGTCGCCTTTTACGACACCTAGGTAAGAGTGAGGGTGGCCTATTCTACTCTGCCGGGGACCACACGGCCACACACTGAACCCTAGAGATTAGAGGAAGCCTACGATGGATCGAGCTTACCCAGAAGCAGTCTATTCACTCAAACTTTGAAAGTTTTGAGGTTGCATTCATCGGTTGAATGCGCTATCCCACCAAAAAATCATCACAGAGTGCGTAAGAAATATAACTGAAATGCTATCCCTACGTTATGTAGGTAGCAACGGGACGAATGTGAGCAGATTACCAAATAAGGCTCTCCTTGATAGTGCTCTATCTAGTAGGGGATATGTATATTATGGCCAATACAGCGTGTTAACCTTTTTAGTTGCGCGCGCCTGAGCTCAGTAAGTACAGGTCTCTGCGTCGTGACAGCCCTTCTTCTCGTAGAGAGCATGAATTATGATCGAAGTGGCCGCGCCGTTATAAAGATATTTATCTCAGAGTAGTAAGAGAGTAGAGTCTCAGAGTAGTGAACCAATAGATGGCGCTGGCTGTCGATTAAACCGCGCAAATGTTTTGCCAATTCACTTTCCATAGAAATGATCTCTGACACTAAGACATAAGCCACTGGTAATTTAAACACTGTGGTTAGACTTAGCATCGCCTGGCCTACTAGCCGGCCTGTGGTCATCCGTTCAATTTTTTGTCGGCCTATTTGGTAAATTAATTACACTTGCTAAAAATGATGGATGAGCCGATCAATGAAAAGAGTTTGACATTTTATTATAATCCATTTATTAAAGTCACTTCGCTTCTTACGAAATGGAAAAGAAACCTACCTAAATAGTATAAAACATTTATTTTTGATAATTGGCTATACATAGGCTTCTTCTGGGTAAGCACGCTACATCTTAGACCTTATTGTCACTTTCCATCTGGTGAAATGAGGTCAAGTTCAAACCCATTTAATATATAAAAAAAATTGAGTTAGTTGTTATAACAGTGGCAGATTGAAAACATGCCAAAAAAGTATTGTTCGTAGGTATTTTTTCTCAAATTTCAAAGGCACATTGTAAATTTGAATATCAACCTTCATACTTCAGAAAAAAAATTTATGATTGAACAAATGTGTTACATAATCTTTTTCTTCAGACTTTCTAACTAAGCTAAAAAAGTATCTAGTCGAAAACTAAGTATGTGTTGTATGTATATACGAATATATACCAAAGAGTTTTTATACAAACATAAAAAAGTAGGTAAGAATAAGAATAAGGATAAGAAATAATTTATTGACCACAACACATTACATACAATTCTGAATAAGGACAAAACATTATGAAGTTGTGGCCAACAAGGTTCAGCCTCAGCATGTGCTACAACAACCGCTAAGCAGCCGCTGCAGCGCTGATTGAGGTAATGAAATCCCTATAGACTAGACATGACCTTAATCTGTTGCACATTAAAATAGCATTAATACTAGACGCATCTCAAACTTGTAACATCAGTAAGCTCGTAATCACAGCCGTGGGAGTGTTCTTACAACGTGCGATAACGTTTTTCCTAACACATTTTGTGTTCAATGGCGATCAAGAAACGGTAACGTTATTGACATCGAGTCTTCTTCTTCATCTTAGTGTGTAATTCCCGGTTGCGTCTAAAGCTGTCGCTTTGAAGCTTTTGGGTACGCTTGGACCATGATTCAGAATTAGGGGGTCTGGTAATTACAATGAAGCGACTGCCGTCTGACCTTCGAAACCCTTTAACAGGGGACCCAGACCAACTGAGCCATGGTTAAACGTTTCAGATTTTTTTCCCGAAACGTGCAGGTTTCCTCAGGATGTTTTCCCTCACCGCCGAGCAGATGGTAATGGTAGAAATACGCACATAGATTGGAACAAAACCATTGGTGCATGCTCGGATTTGAATCTAGACCACCTGCGTGGAAGGCGCGTTAGTTTCCATTATTGTTTGCGTTATTGACATCGAGTGTATTATACAAAAACACTTGTAAAGAGGCTTCGATTCGGTTTTTCAATTACAAACTCTCCGCAGGCCATACGATAAATCAAGATAGTACTTACATAGATCCAAGGGGGATTTTGAGTCGCTCCCGCTAATACTGACTCACGAATGACCGTGGGAGAGCCACGCTTCCGCATGAATGGGCCTGCTTGACCGGAGTGATACCACGGCCTTACAGAACACCGGCGTGAAGCGGCACTGTGTAGCAAGCTGCGTAAGTGAGAGTACCAGAGGCCTAATCCGGGGGAAGGGAGGGTTTAAAGGTTGACAGCGCAATTGTAACTTCACTGGTGTCTGTGGGTGTCCATGGGCGGCGGAAAATCGCTTACCATCAGGTGATCCGTCTGTTCGTCTGCCACCTATGACAAAAAAAATACAGTTCGTGTAGAAAGACCATGTTCTCAAACTGCAAAATTGATAGATTTGGTAATGCATGCACAGTCTACCTAGAGTGCTCTATTCAATATTACACGAATTGACTTTCTACGATTACGTCGTTCTTAAATTATCTCATGCACAATGGTGTTGAAGTCGAAACTCGTCATTAATGTGGCTAAGTGTGGTACAATTGCACTTTCGACGTCATCCGTCGAGCACATATTGCAATCACTGGTTCCGAACATGGCCGCCCGAGCGTGGGATACGATATTGCTCGCAGGTTATTCTGTGCCCAGTGATGCGACTCGTTGAATATATCGATATTGCTTTCGGTATCGCCGATGCAGGTTAGATTACTGATATGGGGACTACTGAAATATACCGCCCAGTGAATTTCAAAGTCATATTGAAATCTAGAAGTTTCCTGCAGGATAAGTTACGTACGTTAGGTACAAGGTTAGGATGATATGTTAATGTAATAAAATATTCGCTAGAATTGATGTAATAAATATTTTAGTTAAATTTGATGATTTGACTGACCAGGATGGCGCAATTGGTAGTGACCCTGCCTCTTACGCCAAAAGTCGTGGGTTCGATCCCCACCCTGGACAAACATTCGTGCGATGAACACTTGTGTTTGTTCGGTGTCTGAGTGTAATATATGTATTTAAGTATATATTTGTGTTCCTCTGTTGTCTGATATCTGTAACACAAGTGCTTAAGCTACTTAGTACGGAATCAGGTCAACGTATGAGATGTTGTGAGAATTATTATTATTATTATTTAGGCACCTAAATGTTATGTTGGAGCTCAAGGTTATTAAAGTATTCATGCTTATTTCAATCAAAAAGCTTTACATTAGTAAGTCTGGGATCACGCAAAAACTACATGATTTACAGATCTAAATGTTAAGTATATTTAACTATATTTATATTAGTCGTGTGACCAGAAAAAAAAATGTTCTAGTTATCAACCCAAATGCTTTAACAGCCATTGTTATTGTGTAGTGAAAACTCTACGAATGAAACTTTCCTCATCTTGATAATGCAAGGAAGAAAAGAGGTTGATTTAACACACACAGAATCACAAACGTAGTACGCACATTCATCATCAGCCCAGCTCCCTCAATCACATGGGGGGTAATTGCCATACTCACCACGCTTGGCAGACGGGTTGGCGAGGGTTTTGATATAAATGCAGAGTTTTCCTTTTCTGGGGGCTGATGATCATGCCAGTAGCTTTACTCTGCCGGGGACCACACGGCCGCACGCACATTAGTGCGTGATTATTTTATTTGTGTATAATCATGAAAATGTTATGATCAGATTTCCCATCCTGGACTTTGACCAAAGCGCACGTACCCGTACTTAGGCAGAGGAAAGGTACAATAATGAAAAAGTCTTCTTATACTCTATCGTTATTGTAATTATTAAGTATCAAGATTAACAACACTAGTTTAAAGCAATTTAACGCATGCCGCCCCCGCGACAGAATCCGCAATTAATATTGTTTATTGACTCATTACACCGCACGGTTCAATTGAGAGACTTCTGACTCTGCAACTTACGACATTAACACGTAATTCTGAGTGAAGTCTCGGAAGAACGCACTTTCGAAGCTTCGAAACAGAGCGAAATTAATAGGTTTGGTTCTTTTTTTTTTATGTGATAGGAGGCAGACGAGACGACGACGACGGATCACCTGATGGTCAGCGATTGCCGCCGACCATGGACACCAGTGGATTCACAAGTGCGCTTCCAACCTTTAAACCCCCCTTTCTCCCCGAATTGGGCCTATGGTACCCTCACTCACGCAGCCAACCTTTAAAAACCCCCTTTCCCCCGGATTTGGCCTCCGGTACCACGCACCCAGCGAAACACAGCACAGTGCTGCTTCACGCCGGTTTTATGTGAGCCCGTGGTATCACTCCGGTCGAGCCGGCCCATTCATCCCGAAGCCTGGCTCTCCCACGGTCAAAATGTTTCTAATGGTACTATAGTCCATTTGCGGTCAGAAAAATGAACTTAAACGTTACGAGTAACTTAAACTCATGACACGTTGACTGATAGAACAGAGGAGGATAATTTTATGTCATTATTCATAAACGTTTAAAACTTTTGATAGCTAAAACAGTGTTATAGAGCAGTTTATATTCAAACAAAATATTTGTAAAAATAGAAACTGCTTAAAACTGAGTTATCAACTAACAAAGGTCTAACAAACATTTATGGATAAGACCCATAATTTAAAAGATGATGTATTTATCAGACGTCACCATATTACGAAGACCCCTGCCTTATTAAATCGACCGGCTCTGGAACAATTCACACATCAATTTAAGGAACGCTCTGAAAGGCTTGTACACGCATTTCATTTAAAGAGGAGACACACGCAATGTTATTATAAACTTAACAGCTAATGGTGACGGGAAAAGATTACGGCAAACGTCCTAGATGTTGGAGTCCATTGAGATGGTCTGACGAAATCCGCAAAACCCTCAACAGGAATGTCCACGAAGCCGTTGCCAAAGACAGACAGAGATGGCGGATCAATGTCAGCATAAAAACGATTCCTCGGGGGGATCACGACCATTAGTAATGAGGAACATCGATGCAATGAGGAGGAGAGGGAGAAAAAAAAATACTACGGACTGACCGGATGCAAGGTCCAAATTTTACTTTGTTCCAAGATTTTCCGGAAAATATTTTATACAAAACCTAACCTGTAAGACTGCGTTTCCACAGAAGTCGAACTGCGCGGAGTTGAGCGAAGCAGAGCCGTGTAAATACGTAGGTGTTTCTACTAAAGCTGCGCAGGGATAAGCGGCTCAGGGCTGAGTTGTGTAGCTAGGTGAAGTGGAGCCGAGCAGAGCTGAGACTAGCGGAGTTGTGAAGTAGAGATGAGCTGAACGGGGCTGTAAATACATTTTGTTGTGTAACAAACTCCCGCGCCTGACGTCGCGTTACCCCTCGCAGCCCTTTTTTTTTTTTTTCTTCTCGCTGGGGAATGCCGCCGGCCCGTAGTGCAATGGCCGACGTCGCCGCCTAGTGGCGGCGCCTTATGCATACCCTCCTGCTGGGGAGCAGGAGGGTTATGTCGGGCTCTCCTCTGGCGGGGGCTTCTCCTAACGAGAAGCCGGCCAGAGGCATACCGACTAAACCCCAGCGGTTTTCCCTCATCGCCCTTAAATGGGAAGGCGTCGTGGGCTGTAGGACGAACCTATTACCCATACGGGCACCACGACCCTGCCCGGGCGGTGCCCGCCTACACGGCGGGCCAGGCGGTTCCTCCCCCGGCTTGCTGGCCAGGAGAGGGGGTAGGGACGGCCGGGAAAACTAAGCCGTCCCTACCGGGCTGCTGAGGGAGCCCGTGCAATGCCGGCGCTGGTGACCCCCCACCGTGCGCCAGCGGGCTCCCTCTGCGGAGAGGAGCGAGACGCGCATCTGTTCGGCGTCTCCTACCCCTCCTTGCCCTTCGGAGCGCGGGAGGGAGAGGATTTGCTTCGCGCTCGCGCTCCGCCGCCTCCTTCGCTGCCATTACGTGCTCGCAATAGTCAGCGAAGGCCTTCCAGGCCACCTCGCTCACTAGCATAGCTCTCACTATGCTAGGGAGCGAGAGGTCCTGGCCGACCTTCGTGACCAGCGCATCACGCTGCCGAGACCACGACACACACTCCGCCAGGGTGTGGTGTGCCGTGTCCTCGACAGCGCCGCACGCATGGCAGGAAGGCGTCTCCTCCCGTTTGATTAGGTGCAGGTAGTGACCGAAACAACCGTGCCCGGTCATTACCTGCGCCATTCGGAAGGAGACGTTGCCGTGGTGACGCTCAAGCCACAGGTCCAGGACCGGGGCCAGCGCGTCGAGGGTCCTACGGCCGTACGGAGCGGTGGTGAGATACTCGGACCACCGCCTCAGGAGGCTCTTCTGAGCCCTCCTCCGTACGGCTTCCCTCTCGACGGGGCAGAGGCGTTCCCCCTCTGCCCTACTGACCACCATTTTCTTGTAAACGGTGGTCAGCACCGGCTTCTAACGGCTTCTAACTCCCATGGAGGGGTCCCAGCGAGCAAGCAGGCTGCGTCAAAGCCTACCGTCCGGTAGGTTCGAGCGACCCGCTGCGCCATCACCCGCTGAGGCCCCCGCAGGAGGGGAGTGTTGTCCCGTCCTGCCAGGGAGTCGGCCCAGACTGGCGCTCCGTAGAGCGCCATGGAACGCAGGATGCCGGCGTAAATACGCCGGCACCTCGAGCCTGGGCCTCCCAGGTTGGGCAGCATCCACGTCAGCGTGTCTGCTGCCTTTAGGAGTCGCGGTTGTAGTCCGCGAATATGCGGGCCAAACTTCCACCGCGAGTCCAAGGTGAGGCCGAGATAGCGCATTTCGGCCTTCACCTCAACCTGGTGTCCCCCCACAGTGATAAGCGCACCGTGGGGGAACGGTTCCCGAGGCCCTTTAGAAAAGTAAAGGGCCTCGGTTTTCTCCAGCGCCACCTCAAGCCCGAGGAGGCGCATTCGGGATACGACTAGGTCGCCGCCGTGGGACGCCACGCGAGCAGCGTCCCTGTACGTTGACCCCCGGGAAGTGACTAAGGTATCATCTGCATAGCAGATGACACTCATTCCCGGGAGGAGTACACCGCGGAGGACCCAGTCGTACCCGATATTCCACAGGAGTGGTCCGAGGACCGACCCCTGTGGAACGCCTAGCTCGACCGGGCGGCGCTGGATCTCCCCATCCCGGTCCGCATACATGACCTCCCTCCCCTCGAGGTAGTTCTCGATGAGGAGTTTGAGGTACTGGGGCACTCGGAAATGTTCGAGTGCCTCCAGTATGACCGGGTGGGGGAGCGTATTAAACGCGTTTCGGATGTCGTAGCTGACAGCTACGACACCCTGGCTGCGTCGAGCAGCCTGGCGGGTCTCGTCCCGCAGGCGGGTCAGGGCGTCGACGGTGGACCGCCCCGACCTAAATCCGTACTGGGCCCCGGACAAATCGGGCCCAGTAGTCGCCATGTGCTCGACGAGGCGGGAAGCGATGATCTTCTCGAACAGCTTCCCTACCTCGTCGAGCAGGACGATCGGTCTGTAGGCCGACGGAGAGTCCGCCGGCCGACCTGCCTTTTGAAGCAGGACCAATTGGCCCTGCTTCCAGATTCTCGGGAACCTCCCGACCGCCATACAGCGGTCGAAGAGGTCCCGGAATCTCCCCTCCATCTCCCCGATGGCGATGGCGATGACTCTCGCCGGGACGCCATCGGGGCCGGGGGCAGTCCTCTTGGCGCGGAGTTTCAATTCTGCCGCGCCAAATTCCTCCGTGGAGATTGGGAGTGGCCCAACGTCCACGGGGGGGACCGCCCACGCAGGCGGGCGCATCCTGGGAGGGACGAAGTTGGTGCGGACAGGAAAAAGCGTCCGCACTACTCTCTCCAGGAGCTGAGGCTGGAGAGTCTCCGTGACCGGGGGGCCTATGGGGCGCAGTTTATTCCGCGCCGCCTTATAGGGCCTCCCCCAGGGGTCACGGTCGAGACTCTTCAGCATCTCGTCTCTCGCCGCGTCCTTGGCCCTGCCCACCTCATATTTGAGTGACCCTCTCGCCTGGCGGTATGCCAGGTAGAGGCGGTCCTCTAGGGCAGGGTCTCGCCTGCGCCTCCTCCTCGCCCGTTGGAAGGCCCTATGGGCCGCACGACACGCGGCCCTGAGGGCCTCTAGGTCCGCCGACCACCAATAAACAGCGCGGCGGGGAACAGGGCGGCGTGACCGAGGCATGCTCGCGTTACATATCTCGGTCAGACTGGTGCGGAGGGCGGACGCAGAGAGGTCCACGTCATCCTCGCCCAGGACTGGGTAACACCAGTCCTGGACGAAGGCGGCCTCCTTGGCCCTCTCTCTGTCCAGCTTGGTGACAGCCCACCTGGGGAAAAGAGAGGGCCGCCTCCTGGCCGCCTGGGTGGACGCCGACGAGTTTCGGACCACAAACTTGATGTGTTTATGGTCCGAAAGGGTTTCCCCTGGGTCCACCTCCCACACCGTCGTGCGCGCCGCAATGGATGGGGTGGCGAACGTTACGTCGACCACTGACCCTCCATTGTGTCGCACGCACGTGTGTGTCGTGCCCCGGTTTAGCGTGTGGAGACCGATCGTTGTCACCCACTCCCTAAGGGCACGACCACGCGCGTCAGTGGCCGGATTCCCCCAGGCCGGCGACTTAGCGTTCAGGTCCCCGGCGATTATAATAGGGCGCGGTGCCAAACGGCACAAAACCGCGCCCAGAGCCGCCAGGAACCCCTCGAACTCGAAGAGAGGCCGGGAAGGGGAGAAATATACTGCAACGTCGGCGATATTCTCCCCCCCGGCCACGACGTACCCCGACCCCCTCTCAACAAGGGAGAGCGGGGGAAAAGGGGATGACGGCCGCTGAAAAATAGCGGCCACGCCATCCCTGTCGCCAAGCCAACCGTCCGGGATACGGTATGGCTCGGCGACCACGGCGGTGTCCACCTGCCACTCGGCCAGACGCTGGTAAAAACAGGTCCTGGGCCGAGCGGCAGTGGTTGAGGTTTGTTTGGAGGAAGGTGCGGTGTCCCAGGTCCATTATGGTTCCGCACCCTCCTCCATACGCTCAACAACGGGAGGCTCCGTGGGAGCCTCTGTGTTGGCCTCTGTCGCTGGCCGTGCAGGCGGCGGCGGTGGTCTGCCCGTCTTGGGAGGAGGACGACACTTCTTCCCCCTCATTATGTGCCCTGCTGGCCTGCCGCTTGCGGCACAAACGGCGCAGTGGGGCACTTTCTCCTGGCAGTCCGCTCTGGCGTGTCCCTCCTTGCCGCACCGGACGCATAGCGCCGAGCGGTCGATTGAGGGACAGAGGGCCCGCGTGTGGCCGGTGCCGAGGCACCGGAAGCACCGGAGGGGCTCGTCTTCCAGAGCCCGCACCCCCGCCGATGTCCAGCCGACTAAAAGTCGGCCGGCGGCCAACACCACCTTGGCAGCGGTGGTGGGGCAGTGGACTCGGATTCGGCCCATTCCCCACCGGCCCCGGTGAAGCTCTCCGCACTTAATGGTCGACGGCTCGCAGCCGCCAACCTCCGCCACCCTGTTGATCACTTCTTCCTTGACGACAGAGTCGTCAAGGTCTGTGATGAGCAGGGTGGCGCGCCTCACCGGGCGGGACACGACGGCCGTCCCTGCTACCGCCTCGCGGAGCTTTGCAGCGAACGTGTCCGCGAGTGCTCCGCTTTGCGTGCCAGGGAGCTCGAATTTACGAGCTCCCGTCACTGTGTGGCGGCAGCGCATTGGGGGAATGCCGAGGGACGAGGCGCCTCCTATCGCCTGTCTGGCCTTCACCAGGACGGACTCATACGTCTCGCCCTTTTCAATGCCCTCCGCCGTCAGCGTCACCACGACCGCAGACGACCTCGGCACAACTATTTTCTTGGACGGCGGAGTCGAAGTTGGGGAGGACTTCTTCTTCCTCCCCTTTTTGTTTTTATTGGGCCTCTTGCCCCCAGTGAGGCCCACAGCTTCCTGCGTGGGAGGTGCCGCCGCGGTGCCACCGGAAGTGGCTGGGGCTGCTCTCGTTCTCTTAGTTCGGCGGCCCACCGTTTGCCACCCGTCGTTGGCTACAGTAGTGGAGGGTAGGAGGAGATGCCCTCGCAGCCCTGCTCCACCCCGCGCAACTCTGCGCATCCCCGCTCTCCACCGACAGCCCCTTTTCACCTCATACAGCTCTACCAAGCTCGACATACATTTTAATGTAAATCTTCTTAACTCCCGTCTAACACTGCTTCCACTGAATCGGAGCGGAGATGAGATGTGTATTTTGAGCAATGTGATTGGTAAATTTTTATAAGTCTCCGTTCGACACATCGCAGCTCCACTTCTGTGGAAACGCAGTCTTAGACAAGTCAAATCTAAAATTACAATACTTACCCGACCCGTTAAGAATAATTATAATGTAACATTACAACGAAATTAATTATCATAACAGAGTAAATTACAAAGGGACGATCATCCAAGCTCATCGGGCTCCTAATTACGCAATCATTGCGTTTCATATAATATAATCGTGCCGTACTTTTTCTAGAGCACTTCCTCATTAAATAGAACGAACGGAGTAGGGTAACCAGACTGTATAAGCTTCAGTAATACGTATTTTCGGTTTTTTACCGAAGACTTGATTGGCACATCCCCTACTTGAGAATAGGGGATGTGCCAATCAGCTCTCGTTCCCGGGGCAAGTGTTTACTCTTTTATTATTATTGACTACGGAACTACGATCGGTTCGTAAGAGACTAAATTGTTTTCACAACTGGATCAAATTGAAGAAGATAATTTTGAATTCCAATATCTATGATTTAATTAGCTTTATAAAAACTTTTCATTCATATTCTACATTATACACAAGTAGAATGTAGCAACTGTCAAAAAAAGCTTGACAGTGTCGATAAAATTTAAAATTCGTATTTAGTTTTGTAAAGGGCGGGTTTGGAGAAACCCCCTTATCGCTGGTTTAAGGTATACATACATTCAACTACAAGATTTACATCGTCCTGGTCCCAAAGGAACCCGCGACACATGCGTCTCAACCTCAAACCACAACGCTGTCAAAACGGGTAACCTGTAAATTACGGCAGATCTGGTTACCCTGGAACGATGGTACTTTGTGCGCTGTTGTCGAGCTCTAGTACAAAAACGGGAACGCTGGGAAATGATATTGTGCTGTGAAACAAAGGCAGTAATAGGTCTGCCAGGAAGTGAGTTTTTGTGTAAATCGTACTGTTAATAGCGGTGAGGAAGGTGATACATTGTGAGGATGTTAATATAGGCATCTTCGAGGATAGCGGCATAGAGGATGCAGCCATTTTTGTGAAATATCGTTAGGTCCATTTGAAGTATTTGTACAACATGTGCGGATAAAGAATGGGATAAGAAATGGCGGCGAATCTATTCACTTCTCGCTCGCACACTATTTGCGTCTATACTCGCACCCCACAAGTGCGAGTATAGACTTGTGGGGTGCGAGTATAGACGCAAATAGTGTGCGAGCGAGAAGTGAATAGATTCGCCGCTATTTCTTATCCCATTCTTTATCCGTACGGGTTGTAAAGGGATTTATTTGTAAAGTTAGCTCTCCTACAGAGCTAGATTTTTTTTATTTGGTATGTTTGGGAAAATATTTGGTATAATTAGTTGTCCTAGTGTTTCACAGAAAAAAATATCGGGCCTATTTTTGGAAAAATCATATACGTGATTTAACAGATTGTTAATTTGTTCTACAAAGACCGGGTTCGACCTCAACAAAAGTAAATCACCTGTTTTGGAATAATAAAGTACAACCTGTGCGGATAAAGAATGGGATCAGAAATTGCGGCGCATCTATTCACTTCTCGCTCGCACACTATTTGCGTCTATACTCGCATCCCACGAGTGCGAGTATAGACGCAAATAGTGTGCGAGCGAGAAGTGAATAGATGCGCCGCCATTTAAGATCCCATTCTTTATCCGCACATGTTGCATCTAACTTTTTTTTTACATTATGACGGACAAACGAGCAGGGCGGTTCATCTCATGGTAAGTGATTACTGCCGTCCCTGGACATCTGCAACACGTCATGAGACTTCACAGATGCGTTGCATTACCATATCTAACATTAGTTAACATTGGTGAGGCAATACTAACAATTAAGTACAGTCACATAATTCTATATTTCTGCTTTATATGTTGCCTTTATTTACGAGTACTTCACAGTTGGACACAGTGCGTTCAGTCCACTCTCTATGCCTACTTTACCTAATGCCCCGACATACCTAAGCTTGCCATTTCTCACAAGTGACAACTTTCTTGCCCGTTAAGGAGCGACAACAGATGAACAGTATTTGCGTAAAACAGGCTTATACTGATGTTTATTCAATAGGTGAAGCTATATGAAAGCAGGTGCATAGTCAAACAACTTCGAGGATCATCTAATACAGTTGTGTACATAAATTGAAGTTAATAGTATGATATGAACTCGCCTACTAAAACTCAACTTTTGCTTCCTCAGTTCTTAATAGTTATAGCGCGAAAAGCTCTTTTTGGCCAACATTTTAAATAATGCTTATTTTTTACTTGTTACGAAGAGTGACGTAAGTGACACGGGTTTTCTTTGGCAAAATTTGCATAACTACGCTCCCTATCACACTCACAAACACACAAAAAGAGTGCCAATAAAAAAAAAAACAAAAAAAAATCAAGTCAAAATTAAAACCAATATCGATGTAAGTTTTTTCTTTTTTTTGTCCTATTCTCATTTTCTTTGTTGTCATTTGGATATTTGTACTGTATTTTATTTTTATTAATTTATAGCCCTCATGACCGAACTTCTCGCATAACATCCCAGAGAAGTGGAAGGGTCTGAAAAACAGCGCTGACTGGCTAACCACCTGGTCCAGCACATGCTGAGACACTTACCAATTGCTAACACAAGACTGTAGCTACAATTTGCTAAAATGTATGTTTGAGAGCAATAAACTAAATTTTATTTATTTTATTTTTATTTTATCTATCGATGTCCCTCTAATAATCACTCTACGCAGGTAGCTTTCCTAAAAAGAAAAATGTAACAGCTAAAAGTACCGAGTAGTAAAAGAAGCTTAAAATTCACGTTGAAAGGCGCTTTATACTATGATGTTGCACGTAGCGACCCAGAATCGAACAAAAGATATGCTGTAAACCACTATGAATATACAGCGTTAGTCCACCATGGGAAATGTAGGCCGACGACCACCAGCACGTGTTAGTACTTGGGTACAAGAAATGCAATCTAAAGATATCGATAACAATGCCGATTTACCTACCTATTGTCCAAGAATCGATGAAAGTTGATATTGAAATAGTATTGCAAAAACAAAATTGCGCAATCCAAAATTCGTCGGAAAAGTTACAACCATAATTATTGTGGAGACGATATCAGGATATGCTAAAGTAATTATAATTTATTTAGGTACTGTTAGCTGGTTACTCATATAAATAAAAAAACATGTAGGTATTTGGCGATTTGGTGACATAATAACATAATACCTACTCGTAGGCTCATTGGTGGAAGTTGAATACCTAAATGTGGATAGGAGCGTAGGACAGCAGTTTATAATGCGTTTGGGCCTTGCCTCCTTCCTTGGGCGAATCCAGACACGTGTAAATACATCACAGCTGTTCCTTAAGAAGTTAGATACGTTGTTTTCAATGCCTTTCTAAGAACTCACATCCTGTATCTCACAGCGTCGAAAGAAACGACACCAAACAAAAGTAGCTCGTATTTACACAACAGCTTAGCTGAGATACGTAAACGATTTGTCAATATATAAAATAGAGTATTTTACTAGAGCTCACGATAAAATCTCTCCATTGCTTAACCTAAATCTATTTTCTGGTGTTTGATTACGACCGTGCAATCATTATATAATGAACGCGATTGTAATGGCAAACGTAACAAAAGTTTTTACAGCATTGCTCTCGGCAAGTGGTTTTTCGTTATGGATTATGAATTGTATGGCATTAGTAGCTACACATAAATTTGCTAAAGATTGCATTAATTTCACTCAATAATGATTCATTTAAGAAGTGACACCAGTCACCAATAAAATTACAGAGATCCTTTAGTTATACAATGGATAAGCCGTATTGGTCACTCGTATGTTCGATTCTTTCACAAGCACGAATTTCCGTCGATGAAAGAGATATTTCGTTGAATTCGAGTGTTTATTATTTTTTCCTTTTTGTATTATTGTATAACATCTTGTTGTAATTGTATTCTTGTTTGTGGTCAATAAATGTCTTACTTACTTACTTATTGTAGCTTCCATAAATCAAGAAAAACCATTGTTTGGGTTCTGGACAATGTATCATCATCATCATCGTCAGCCCATTTAAGTCCCCACTGCTGGGGCACGGGCCTCCCTCAATCACATGAGGTGTAATTGCCATACTCACCACGCTTGGCAGACGGGTTGGCGAGGGTTTTGGTATAAATGCAGAGTTTTCCTTCTCTGGGTGCTGATGATCATGCCAGCAGCTTTACCTTAGTCGCCTTTTACGACACCTCGGTAAGAGTGAGGGTGGCCTATTCTACTCTGTCGGGGATCACACGGCCCAACGGCCCACGGACAATGTATACTTTTGTGATATTTGATCGCTTATTTATTTTGGTATATTTTGTAATATATGTTTTATGAATATTGTTCTCTCTTCAATCATTCTTTCGTACAAAACTACCTATTACTTTATTGCCTAATCTTGCCATGTGGATGTCAATAATCGCCTGCAACCTTTGCCCAAAACGAGCAACCGTTGCGTTTGACGTGTCCGTTCAACCCGACCTCGGATGTAGGTAATTTATTTTTATTTTCCGTTTTCCCTTCAGGCTACCTTACAGAATAAAATCTGGCCATTCTATGGGGCGGGTGTCGCGCCTATAACAAAGAAGTCGAATTTGAAATTCTAAAAAAAGAATGGGTAGTTAGAAAGTTTAATAACTTACCAATGGTGCCAGACTAAATTCTGATACATAAAAGCAAATCGATTTATGTTTCATCATCATCATCAGCCCATTGAAGTCCCCACTGCTGGGGCACGGGCCCAATCACATGAGGGGTAATTGCCATACTCACCACGCTTGGCAGACGGGTTGGCGAGGGTTTTGGTATAAATGCAGAGTTTTCCTTCTCTGGGTGCTGATGATCATGCCAGCAGCTTTACCTTAGTCGCCTTTTACGACACCTCGGTAAGAGTGAGGGTGCCTATTCTACTCTGACGGCCCAGGCCCACGGACAATGTATACTTTTGTGATATTTGATCGCTTATTTATTTTGGTATATTTTGTAATATATGTTTTATGAATATTGTTCTCTCTTCAATCATTCTTTCGTACAAAACTACCTATTACTTTATTGCCTAATCCTGCCATGTGGATGTCAATAATCGCCTGCAACCTTTGCCCAAAACGAGCAACCGTTGCGTTTGACGTGTCCGTTCAACCCGACCTCGGATGTAGGTAATTTATTTTTATTTTCCGTTTTCCCTTCAGGCTACCTTACAGAATAAAATCTTGCCATTCTATGGGGCGGGTGTCGCGCCTATGACAAAGAAGTCGAATTTGAAATTCTAAAAAAAGAATAGGTAATTTAATAACTTACCAATGTTTCGAATTTTTCGAACATAGCTCGGGTTTGTGATCACCAATCCGCATTTGGCAAGCGTGGTGATTTAGCCTAATCCCATCATAGTAGCGATGACTTGATTTCTATGATGGAGGCCTTTGCCCTGCAGTGGGACAGTTTATAGGCTGATACTTTACTTTACTTTACAATGGTGCCGGACTAAATTCTGATACCTAAAAGCAAATCGATTTATGTTTATCTAGAAAGTACGGACCTAATCTACTAACTTCATTTCGGGCTCTTTCTAGCATTACTCGCAAAACTTTTCTACTCGCACATGCCTTTTCGGCCACTATCTTCCAATTATGTATACTTACAAATTAATACAGGTTATCTCTTTGCTCTTTGACACGATTGTAGCCTTTCTTCCTTTCCCCATTGAGCTTAGATTAACATAAAGGCTTTCGACGTTGAGCCCTTTCTGAGCCTAGCAAAATAATTACTTGGGATAAGGACATTCGAGACTGAGTGGCAAACTTCTGAGAAGTTTCTAAATGAATGTGGTTAATTTAACGGTTCTTTTGAAGATTGTTACGCAATCTTGCAAACAATTGTTTGGAGAGGGTTATGAAAACAAACTTGCGAAGATTGTTTAAGTAGTACATCTGTCAGGTAGTTATATTTGGCTGCTACGATCTGTTCCGGGGTTATTTTTGAAGTGCATGTGAGGTTGCAGTAGTAAAAGTAGTCGGTACATACAGATTAACATTTTTTTTTACGATGGGATAGCAAATCGAACATAGAAAGAAATGAAACGTATAACTTAAATGTGGACTTAAAATTGCATGTTAGATATAATCGATCTGGGATCGAATTATATCCAGTGGTATTGCCAAGTTAATAACCGACTTGGTAACATAGATCTCACAACTTTTCACAGCAGAACAACTGAGTGCGAGACTTTGATTTTTGACAAGTTTTGTTTTTATGGGATTCTATCTTTTTCTGTTGTAATAGAATCGTTTATACGGTACCAACGCATTAGCGATCTCTCTGATTTTGCGGATGTTCATGGTCTCGTTGATCACTTACCATTAGGTGACTCACTTGCTCGTTTGTCGCCTCTAGCATAAAAAACATCTACAACATATATTTAATTAATTATCTTTAAATTCTGAAGGTAAGATACCTACCTGAATAAATAAGGTAGACTGGTTGAATGAAATTTCTGAGTAGCTTTAGATTAGATTAAATGTCCATAAAACATGATTACTTAAAGTAATTGCTTTTGCAATGAGAAAAAATCATCATCAACGGTTTTTGTTTGAGCGAAAAACGTCAGTTGACAAAAGACGATCGTTGAATTAATCAATGCTTGTACAATGTTGCACGGCGCATCCGCGACACCGCTCTTCGCATTCTCGAGTCAGCCGAAGCACCGGTGATGAGCCGGCCGTGTGGCCCGACCATGTAGGCCAGGAGTACCAATGCCGGCGGGGTCAACGACCGGCAAGCGCCCGCTAGACCCTGCACTACTACATATCTTCGCTCCTGCGCAGTTACTCGATCGATGGACTTCGGCGAACTGAGCTTTTTTTCAACAGTTTGATATTTAAAAACAGTAATTTTGATCTGAACGATTAGGCCCATGGGTCTGGGAGAATCTGAGTTATTATTTAAATTAGGCCATCATAAATCATGTGAACAAACCGTTAGATACTTATGTTTACTAAACTCATTCCAATGAGAAAGTTTGAACTCTGTAGCGTTAAAAAGTTAATTAACTAATCTTTTTTTTTTGTAAACAATCCGAACCGACATATTTAACTCTCCTTTCTACTTATATATATTTTATATGTAGGGATCTACAATCTCATGTAAAATAGTATAGATCTAACAAAAATGTACCTATCTAATAACTATTATACATCATAGAGGCTGAATTTCACCTGAAAGAAAGCCAAAGGAGTCCAAATTGGTTTATAACATTTTAGACTTGACTAGGTATTTTTGATTGGTATACTCGTAAATGGATGATTACTTATATATGCATTTTTACATTCTATTTTGTTTTTTTTTCATATAGACTCTTATATCTTTTCAGCCTTGACAGAGCTAATGTTAGCCCCTCAGGTACTTATCTCAGTGGTCGACCATGTCAGAAATTGTAGAAATACGGCTTCCATTTTTAATTTTCGGATTAATCACTTTTGAAGGACGCAAATGTAGAGATCTCGGAAAGTACTGCAGGTTAAGTTAGTCTCACCATTCTCGCCAACTTCTTATTTATAAACTAGGTAGGTATTTTAATTTCATAAAATTTTAATCTTGAAATCACGATTCCGTTATTTCTCAGCTTATTGTGATAATATTTCTTAATTGCAATGAAATCGCTAGTCATGCACGGGACCTATTCAGAATACTAGTTTAATCTCAACGAGTTTGCAGTTCTTAGTAAAAAGAAACTTTTAACCGAGCAGTTGCGAAATTTAACTTTGTAATGGTTTGAGTGCTTCGACCAAATATGTACCCACGTTGTTGCACGTAGACGTAGGAATTTTAGCCAAATGGCTCCGAATACCAGTTGTGGGCAATAAAAGTAAAGCAACTTTGTTCAAAGTTGAATACCATTATTTAAACTATTTTTAGCAGCCTCCGTGGTCAGTATAATGGACAAGAGAGTTGTTTCTGAAAAACGGAGATAGTGCCAATATGCCAGCCAATATACGTCCACTGCTTGACTTAGGTCTCCCGCAATGATCTTCACATAGATCGGTCCTGTGCCACATGGTTCATCTACGGGGGATGTTGGTAGTATTTTGCGTATCGCAGTTTGGTTAAGGCATAGCAATCATGGCATGGTGAAACACCTCATTGTCCGAAAGAAAGATGATTCCATGCTTTGGCGGGAATGTTAAGCGTCTGTCGTTGATAGCAGTCGTTATCCATTCCGTCAGTTTCAAACCCTAATGGCTTCTGACAGGGCCATTAGTTAGGGCGAATTGAAACTCTGACACCAAGGCTTAACACGATAAGAAGAAGACTTGTTTTAGATATACGAGTTTAAGGTTTATCGATATATATAGAACTTCCCTTTACGTTTAAAGATAAGAAGTCCTTAGTATACATTTGACTATTTTACTGTCGCAAAAGAATTTCGATAAATGTCACAGTAAAAGAATTTTATAATTTACGTCATCAGTAATCTTACTTATGGAAAAGCCTATTGTTTCTCAGAACAATACTATGACTCCCTTCATGGTTTATTATTTTCATTTCAAGCTTATTTTCTTTTAAAATTGCATTTTGATCATTCACGACCATTTATTTAAATTATTTATTACCTATAGAATCGATATATTTACTATTTCACTTTGTTATAGTTCCACTCGTGCATTGCTAAAATATAATCCGAAATTCCAACACATTTTCTAAAACGTAAAATCCATGTTGGTTTTAGAACATGTAAAATATTGTTGGAAGCTCTACACTGGAAGTTGTAGACGAGTACATCTACCTCGGACAAAAAGTCCAGCTTGGTAAGTCCAACTTCCAGAAAGAGGTCGATCGACGAATCCAACTCGGCTGGGCAGCGTTCGGGAAGCTACGCAGCATATTTTTGGCCCATCTACCGCAGTGTCTCAAGACGAAAGTCTTCAATGCGTGTGTGTTGCCAGTGATGACATACGGAACCGAAACGTGGCCGCTTACAATGTGCCGATTAAGGAGGCTCAAAGTCACCCAGAGAGCAATGGAGAGGGCTATGCTCGGAGTCTCCCTGCGTGATCGTCACAGACATAGCTCAAAGGATTGCATGCCTCAAGTGGCAATGGGCAGAGCACATA
Organism: Marasmia exigua; assembly: GCA_019059595.1. Classification (NCBI taxonomy): domain Eukaryota; kingdom Metazoa; phylum Arthropoda; class Insecta; order Lepidoptera; family Crambidae; genus Marasmia; species Marasmia exigua. The sequence goes on from CM032470.1 coordinate 24,988,185, forward strand.
GCGAGGAGAACAGACGGCCGTTGGGGCGAAAGGTCCTCGAGTGGAGGCCACGTACAGGAAGTCGCAGCCGTGGCAGGCCCCCCACAAGGTGGACCGATGATCTGGTGAAGATCGCGGGAATCCATTGGATGCGGGCGGCACAGGACCGATCTGTGTGGAGAACAAGCTGAAATGATGATGAAAATGTTGTCTTTATACACAGTGCTTTTTAACCGTCTTACTCTCTGATTGACGGCATTATTCAGATGATATCAAACATTTTTCCCCAAGGAACATAGGGTGTGATCTCAAAAAAAAATTGCCTTCCCATATAATTTGTACCTATCAGCCGATTACTTTTGTATGGGAAGGCGTTTTTTTTTCTGAGACCTTATGTTCCTTGGGGGAAAATGTTTATCATCAGTATATTGCTCTCGATAATGGAGTAAGACGGTTAAAAAGCACGATGTTTATGAGGTTCAATGTCGAATTGCCGCAGTTATTACTTTTATCTAAGAGGTACACTTAAAATCTATTTTTATACCAATTTGATGAATGGACAGTTCCGAAGTTTAAAACAATTAGAAAAAAAGTTTCTAGGCTCTCATGTCTACCATTGATGTTATTTGTATCGTGTTCAGAATTTCTTAATTGCCAAAAATAATGTGCGAACCACTTGTGAATGGCCGGAGAAAGTAAATGTTCCGTGGACCATAAGTGTTCATTCTTTTCTGGGATGCTTCATTTTAGGGCTACCACGTCAAGGTGAATGTTAATGTTAGGTCGTGTTGAATGTTAGAACCTGCGTAGGTTTTTTATGCTAGAGATGGACAAACGAGCAAGCGAGTCACCTGATGGAAAGTAAACAACGCGCCATGAACATCCGCGAAATCAGAGAGATCGATAATGTGTTACCGGCCTTTTTAAAAAAGAGTACGCTCTTCTCTTGAAGGTCCCTAAGTCGTAGCCGTCCGGAAATACTCCTGCAGCCAAACCGGTCTACAGAACTGAGGTACGGTGGTAGAAAGTTCCGCGAGAAACGCACAGTATTAGACCGCCATCCATCGAGATGATGAGGATGGAATGACAACCGCTTGCGTGGGTTGGTAGGTTGCGGACTTGTGACAAGAAAGAACTTTGAGCGGAACTATTGACAATGTAATATGTGATTCTAAATGTTGGTAAGGAGTAAGTAATTAATCGAAAAAATTTTAGTTTCGTAAGTTACGTAGACAGTTTAGCAGGCTACATAATATAGGAGGAATCTTCAATAAATCTTGGTGTATCCACTACACCACTTTAATGGGCGATAATGTTCACTTAAGATTAATTGATCTGCTCCTTTTTCGTTTACCTCCATTTCCCAAAAAATAACGTATTCGTAGGTAACGAATAGGAGAATGACGACAGACTTTGAAAATCTGTGATTGTTTTTTTTAACCATTCTTTTTTTATGCTAGAGGCGGACAAATGAGCAAGCGAGTCACCTGATGGAAAGTAATCATCGCCGCCCATGAACATCCGCAAAATCAGAGAGATCGCTAAAGTGTTGCCGGCCTTTAAAAAAAAACAAAACAAAATATTTGAAAAATATGTTTTATCTACTGTACTGACTTGTCGAAATATATATCTGTGGGTATATGTGATAACCCTGGTCACTAAGTCAAAGCTTAATTTTTTGAAGTCACGTAACATGCAACCATTGAAGTGCCGCTTGAAAGACTATTGTTCTTAGACGTCTGCGCATGGTTCTGAAAAGTTACGGCAAGGTTCAACCTTTGCGCAAGATGGTTGCAGCAGAGTTAAAGTAATTGATGAAGCTTTCTTTTCTGCAGAATGTTTTAGCTCAATGAGCCAGCTGCAACGGTCACTGCTCGTGCAGGTTCATCGAGTTATCTTCGAGATTGCTTAATGGTCACTAAGATAGGGTAACCATAGAGTTTCACCATTCATGACCACTCTGCAAAACATGGACAACTGAAACGTATAACGCAGATCTGCTTGTCGAGCAGGCCTGCTTACTTTGGATATCATCTAGATGAATCTTTGGATTTTTTTTTTTAATAATATAATAATAATTCTCACAACATCTCTTACGTTGACCTGATTCCGTACTAAGTAGTTTAAGCACTTGTTTTACAGATATCAGACAACAGAGGAACACAAATATATACTTAAATACATATATTACACCCAGACACTGAACAAACACAAAATTTTACAGAAACTGTTAAAATATCTAAGTTAACAGTTAGTGTGTTGTTTATTCTAAATTGTACTCTAACCTACCTTCACCAATGACTTTCTGCCTTTTGTACTATAATTGTAATAACAATTTCCATTGGAATAAAATATGTTTATATTTAGGTATATTTAACACAAAAATAGAAACAAGATCAGAAGGAAACATAATCATTTCATCTCTTGTACTTGTACTTGTATCAGCCTATAAACTGTCCCACTGCAGGGCAAAGGCCTCCATCATAGAATTCAAGTTATCGCTACTATTTTGGGATTAGGCTTAATCAACACGCTTGCCAAATGCGGATTGGCGATCACAAACCCGAGCTATGTTCAAAAAATTCGCAACATACTTTTCGCTCGAACCCGAGATCGCGGCCCGGTAATTAAACCACTAGACCAACAGGGCGTTATTCCATCTCTGTTGCCATAAAAATTATATCATCAATCATTTATTATGAGCATACTGAATACATTGCGTCAGTCTTACATCAATCACGTCGCCAATTTTCGGATTGAAAGTTAATCGAACTACGGCATGAGGTGATAGATAAATAGGTAGATAGATATTCTTTATTGCACAAAAATAAAATACAAATATTTTGTATAAATATTTTTTTATAACAAAGTATTGAGGTGCGTAAATATAGGTAATTTGAAGAGCTATAGATTCTAGTGACGTAAAACCTAATGTCTTAGAAAGTCTTGAAAAGTTAGAACGGCCTGGTCCCCCTACTGGCCGACGTTACTGGATTATTAGCCATTTCCTTCTAATAGAACCCGCTTAGTGGGTTTATTAGCTCGTTGAGAGATATAAAATGGCATCTCAGATAACATCGCACATCAGCCGGTGCACATCAATGTATTGACAGAATCCTGACAGGGATGATAGTGGGGATAAGATTCTGTCGAAGAAGCCGCCGGATTAAGTGAATCCGAACATGTAATGGTACCTGCATTACATGTTCGGATTCACTTAAATGATTAATAATAAAATAAAATAAATAAATAAATATTTCACAACATCACATTGATCTGACTCCGAGATAGGTAGCTCTCGAATCAACAGGGGATTACTAATATAAACATATAATACTTTTTTTTTGTAAATACATACCTACTTATAATACATAGAAAACACTCATTCACTGTGCTGTATTTCGCTGCGTGAGTGAACCCTCACTTGGGACCGGAGGCAAAATCCAGTAACACGGAGGGGTTTAAAGGTTGGCAGCGCACTTGTGGCGGCAATTGCTTCATCATCTTCATCATTTCAGCCAATAGACGTCCACCGATGGACATAGGCCTCCCCCAATGTTCTCCACACAGATCGGTCCTGTGCCCCCCGCATCCAATGGATTCCCGCAACCTTTACCAGATCGCCGGTCCACCTTGTGGGGGGCCTGCCACGGCTGCGACTTCCTGTACGTGGCCTCCACTCGAGGATCTTTCCGCCCCAACAGCACTTGAGACATGCAATCCTTTGGCAATCGGTAACCATCAGGCGATCCGTCTGCTCCTCTGCCACCTATCACATAAAAAAATGCATATCTACCTACGTATAATAAGTAAAAGCCGATGGAAAAATTCGGAACTACAGCTAAAGTATTGCGAGAAGACTATGCTGTTTTAACTGAGAGTAGGATTCAGAGGCTGGTTTCTTTCGTTTTGACGTACGAGTTATTTCATAATTTGAAGCACAAACCTCGAGTTTCTATAATTTGAATATGCTCCCAGTACATGCCATAACAGCTCTACCGCACGTCCAAAATAAAATAATTTCTAATTTTATAACTACTTAAGCGTTACATGCATATATCAAGAGTAAGTCGTGTGCGGTCAGTATTTATAATTGCGTAGACTTCAAAGTAAGATTACAAATTTTTCCCGAATTGTGAAGTCTACATACCTACTTACAAAAGCTAAAAAAATACCTGTTATCCACGACCTAGTAGGCGCAAGTGTTAACTAAAAAGTCAACTTAGAATACGGTGCTTCACAGTACAACAACATTATACCTAGAACAGTTACACGTAAGTACAAGCGCTAATACCTAGATCTTTACACGAGAATATTAAAGACCGAAGTGAGAAGACCAGCGTGAAGCGGCACTGTGCTGTGTTTCGCTGCGTGAGTGAGGGTACCGGAGGCCTAATCTGGGGGAAGGGTTGTTTAAAGGTTGGCAGCGCACTTGTGACTCCACTGGTGTCGCGGGTGTCCATGGGTGGCGGCAATCGCTTACCATCAGGCGATCCGTCTGGTCGTTTACCACCTATCATTAGAAAAAAACCAAGTGTAAATTGTAAACTAGGTAAACGGCATCTCTACATTCGCATAAAAACTCAGATTAACCGCCGCAGAAGTCACGTACTTATTCTTATTTTATAACTTTGACTTGCGCGCGCGCAGGTGGCACTGCCCCGTTCGCTTTCTCGAGCGACCTATCACGACCGGCCGGCCAGACTCCGAGCGATGCCGGCCAATTACATGCACATTCCGATGGAACAAGGATTGCTGCTGATGCCAACAATCAGGTGTTCGGGAGACGCCTCGGGTCACTAGGGGTTCAATGGTTTGTACAAGTTAGACGTAAGTAGTTGGCGGCTCTTGTTGTAATAGACAAGTAATTTGAAAGCTAGATAATGTACAGTCTGCTTCAAAAATATCAAAATACCGCAGTATTCGTTGTAGGCAGGTAGGGGATAGACGAGGAGTATTTGCTATCTTTAGTTGCTTAAGTATAAATCAATAAATATTTCACAACATCACATACATTGATCTGACTCTGAGATAGGTAGCTCAATCAAGCACCTGTGTTACGGATATATAAAACACCCAGACCAATACAAACAGACGTGTTCTTGCACACATATGTTTGTACTGTGCGGGGATCGAACCCGCAACCCTTGCACCAGAGGCAGCGTTCACTACCACCGATCCAAACGGGTCGTCAAAAAAAGAATGTTGGAATGTTGCTGCGGTGAGCCGTCCTAGAGGCACCTAGAGGCAGAAGTCCCAAACGATGGTCGGACCAAATAGCAGAAGAAATAAATATACCTGTTAATGAAATACTCCACCAAGCCCAATTAAACGAAGTCAAGATCCTCAGCAGTGAGGGACCGGCTGAAGAGAGAATGAGAGACGCATTATGTGAGTAGGCTTGACTACAAACTGTTTGCATTTCATTTACACGCAAGATAGGCTACCTACGTAACTATTAAAAAAACATTACCTAAGTAGGTATAAGATCCGAAATGAATAGAAGTACCTACGAGTACTTTCGAAATCTTTGGATATCAAATTAGACAAGTAAAATGCTTCAGACGAAAAGTGCTTACTAATGAAACTTCACTGTCAGCAATTCTTATGAAAGTTAATTGTTCGAATTGACCTATTCTAAAAGCACTCTATCAATTAACTCTTTTAATTAACAACCAATGAATGAGTTAAGTGACAAGATAGTTACAATAGAAATTAATTACCACAAGGTTATGTTGCAAACTCATAATATTTTATAACGTACGGCTTGTTATGGACAGGCCCGACGGCACATTGGGTAGTGACCCTGGTCCGTGACGATTGGGAATCATCATCATCATCATCTGCCCATTTAAGTCCCCACTGCTGGGGCACGGGCCTCCCTCAATCACATGAGGGGTAATTGACATACTCACCACGCTTGGCAGACGGGTTGGCGAGGGTTTTGATATAAATGCAGTTTTCCTTCTCTGGGTGCTGATGATCATGCCAGCAGCTTTACCTTAGTCGCCTTTTACGACACCTCGGTAAGAGTGAGGGTGGCCTATTCTACTCTGCCGGGGATCACACGGCTCATTGACACGATTGGGAATATACCTGTCGTATCCAATCTAAAGAGACGCACGGAGTGTTTGAATGGGACGGGTAGATAAAGTTGCGGTCGTGAATTCCGTTTCCCCGTAGGTCATCAGGCTCACTGGCGATGAAAACTTCTGTTTGCTTGCTTCGCTATTGATAGGTAATTTCTATTTAAAAAAATATCGACTTCAATAAAGGAGGAGGTTCTATGTTCGGATGTGTATGTACGGTCAGCATCAAAAGTAGCTTAACACATTAGTACCATGTCGAAGTAACATTTTGTACGTACCCCTTAGAAGCTGACTATATTAGGCAGAACAGTTACTTTGACAAGGTACTAAAGTGTTAAGCTACTTTTGATGCTGACTGTACCACCACGGCCATGCCACATGGAGGGAAAGTACCTTAAATATTGTAGATTTTTACTCCATTCATCATGTAATTATTTAATTATCTAATAATTACACGGTTAAACCTGGAATCGAACCCGCTACACGGGAAAAAAATTGACCCTGTAGTTTTATCACACCGATCGGATGGCTTCATCATAAGGATTATTTGTTGCTAAATAACATACTCGTACTATCAGAAACAAAAGGAAGACCATGAATTTTAACATTTGTTGTGAAATTTCGTTCAGAAATATAAAAAGCTAACATTGCCGTAAGGACATACAAGTCAACTTACATTATCATAATTATGAGACATTTAAAAAAATACAACGGTGAATTCATAACGAAAAGTATAAAGATTTTTTCAAGATATAATTTCTTCCTACAAGTAACGATTTTTTTGGAATTGCTAAAAGTGACCACTTTAGGCAATAATAAGAATTTTAGTTACTTGTACGAAGATAATATTAGATAAGAAACCGACCGATTTTTCAATCACAAAGAAAGGAGATAGGACGCTGAAATTTTGGCCCAAAAGGCTCTACAATTATCCCTAGGGACTGCCGCTAACCCGTGGGACAAATCTCAAAAATCCGATTTTTGGCAAATTTTTAAAAATATCGGACACTTAGAAAAATTTGTGGAAATTATTATCGAGTCGTCCTGGTACACTTGGTCGAAATTTCAAAAATTCCCCAAAAATCCAATTTTTCCAAATTTCCAACTCAGTAAGCTTCGGTCTGGAGACCCCCACCGGGGCTATCTCCACCCCAAATTTTAACCCCTGGGCTCCTATAGTTTCTCAGATTTTCATCCCCAAAAATTGGGACTTGAAATTTGTATGGGAAATAAATAGGAGCTTAGGTGGACTTTTTGGCCTTTCGACAACTTCAAAAATTTTCAATAAAAATTCATAAAAAATCGAATTCTCAAAATTTCGGAAAAACAAAAATAGATTTAGATAGCCCTTGTTATCCCCCACTTTTTGACCTAAATACCCCCCCAAAATTTTACCCCCCTCACCCCCTAAAAAATTTAAATTGTATTTTCTTTGGATTTTAGGCATATTTGTTCAAACATTTTTGAAATTTTGGTCTTGTTTTGGATTCAGTTGGGTACCCCTCACCCCCTTCCACCCTTCTGCCCCCCCCCCCATCACTCCCCCCCCCCTCCGAAAAATTTTGGAGTTGTGTTTTCAAAAATTTTCGTCAACTTTGGGAAGCACAACTCCAGGTTAGGTTAAGGTTAGACCCACCCCCCCCCCCCTCCCCCTTTTGGTTCCCCCCCCCTCAAAAAATTGAAATTATCATCCCAATCTTAGTCCGACAGTAATAGACACCTCCCAACTTAACTCCCCCCCCCCCCTCCCCCCCCCTCCCCCCATCTTGGATTCTTGAAAAATCGGTTATTTTATTCTTTTTGACTTTTAACGTATTTATTAGTTGTAATTATTTGACTTTTAGTGCTTTTACACACTATCTGAAAAATTTTATCCTATAATTTTAATTAGTTTTAGTGACTTTTTAGTGCTTTTTACACACTATTTTAACATATTATTAACTAGTTATAGTTAAGTCTATAGGATATTGACATTGCTCCTGGTGAGCACAAATTAGTGTTTAGGACAGGACTTACCTTGGTGTGCCGAGCGCGACGAATCCCGTAGATCGGAGCCGTTGCTGCACGCTGAGAAGTGTTCTCCGACGACACGAAGGTTGCTATTCTGCACCTGAAAATAAAAGAGACACAATTAATAAATACTTTTAAAACTTCGTTTAATTATACAACTTTTACAAACCTGTTTTTAATTTATTGACGCGCCCGGAGATATCTGAAGTTCGTGCTACAACGATGTTTATCGCACACTCAGGGAAAAGGACGAGACCGGCGCCACCCTCGGGGGCGGCGGCGGGGGCGAGAGCAGACAGGGCAATTTCCACCGCCCTCTTCATACGCTCCACCTCTTCCGCCTCCTCGGAGGGACCGGACTCGCCCTCCCCCCCTAAGATTTTAAGGACCCCTCCGACTAAGCAGACGGAGGAACTGATCGCTTATCAGTCTGTCCGGCCTAAGAAAGGTGCGACTGTAACAAAGAAGAAAGCAGAGAGTAAGCAGCAACTCTTCCCATGCCCCTCGAGGGCGAGGCCAGTGATGGAAGGCTCTATCCTTCAGAGAGCTGGCCAGCTAGAGGCATGGATGAGAGATTGTTTGCAGGAGAGCGGGAACTTGAAGACTTCTATAAAAGAAGCCCTTCAAAGTATACCGGGGATGTTTCTAGCGCTTCTTAAGGAAGCGCTGGAAGGAAAGGATGGAGAGCAGTCCCAACAGCACAAAGGACAGACAGAGAGTGAAAAAGGAGAGATAGGGAAGATGATTGAGGAGAGCACAGGAAAGTGGACTGAGAAGTTGGAAGAGCAGAGAAAGGAAATGGCAGAGTGTAGGGAACAGCAGAGGAAAATGATGGAGGTACTGGAGGAAAGAGATAGGAAGATAGGAGAAGCTATCGGAAGCCTCCAGGAATCCATCACCGCCACGAACCAGAGGCCAACCTATGCAGAAGCTACGATCAATCGACCTCAGAATCAGAAAGGATCCGAGAGAACGGCGCTGCACTCAATTATAGTGACGTCAAAGAATGCGGCAGACACGTCGGAAGAGGTGATAAACCACTTTCGGAAAGCAGTGAATGCAAAAGAGGACGAATGGATCAAAGTAGAAAGGATAAAGAAGGTGAAAGATCAAAGGATAGTGGTAGGATGCAGGACGAAAGAGGAAAAGGAAAGAATAAAAGAGAGGCTGGATAAGGCGGAACACCTCAAATCCGAGGACATGAAAAACAAGGACCCGATGGTGACCCTGAGGGGGGTGATGAACATCATCACGGATGATGAGATCATCACGGCGCTCAGGAACCAAAATGGGACCGTTTTTCATGGCCTCGGAAAGGAGGACGACCGCATAGAGATAAAATTTAAAAGAAGGGCCAGAAATCCCCACACTCGCCACGTGGCGTTTACGGTCTCCCCTGAAATATGGCGCAGGCTCACCGAAAGGGGGTTTGTCCATATAGACATTCAAAAAATCAGGGTAGAAGACCAATCGCCACTAATACAGTGCTCCCAATGCCTGGACTATGGCCACAGTAGGCGTCACTGTACTGGCGACAAACTGGAAAAGTGCAGCCATTGCGGAGGCGATCACATGAGGGCAAAATGTAAAGAGTGGTCTTCTGGAGCAAACCCTCGCTGCATTAACTGCACGAAGGCCGGGTACGAAGCAGTAAATCATAACGCCTTTAGCGAAGAGTGCCCGGTCCGCAGAAGATGGGATGAAATAGCCAGAGCTACCATAGCATATTGCTAAGGGCCCCCCAGCTGACACCTGCCTAAAAATTATACAGGCGAACCTTCAGAGGAGCGAGATAGCGACATCTGAACTAATTCTGGAAGCCCAGAGGACAGGAGTCGCCATCGCGCTCCTTCAGGAGCCCTACATCGGGAACAAAGGAGAAATGCGCACGTACCCAGGGGTGAGGACACTGCAATGTGCGAGGAAAACAGAAAGAGTAAACAAAGCCGCAATTGCAGTGTTTAATGACGCCTTGGTGGTTACCCTGAACCCCACCTTCACCAACGAGAATATGATATTCGCGACGTTGAAGGGGGGTGAAGGGGATATAACCATAGTGTCCATATACCTGGAGGGGAATGCCGACATAGAACCGGACCTCGACTTAATAAAAAAGGGACTTGAGGGAATGGGAACTGGGAGCATCGTGATGGGAGGGGATGTGAATGCGTGGAGTACATGGTGGGGATCAAGGGAAGAGAATAGGAGGGGAGAAGCTATGATGGGAATGATAATGGAACACGAGCTTCACATCCTAAATGAAGGAACGGAACCCACCTTTGACGTTTTTCGCGGCGGGACGCGTTGCACCAGCTGCGTGGACATCACGGTCTGCTCGGACGATCTCATCGGCCGCATCGATGACTGGAGGCTCGACAGCGACGTCACCACCTCGGACCATCGGGCAATCCTGTTCAATCTGAAAACAAAGAAAAACATTAGTACACAAAACAAAAATACAACAAGAATATTTAATACCAAAAAAGCGAACTGGGTAGGGTTTCGTGAGAAACTCTCCCAGTTCATAATAGATAAAGATATAACATTAGAAAACATAAACAAAATTAATAACACAATCAAATTAGAAGAAGAAATTAACAAACTTACCGAAACAATAGTAGATAGCTGTAACAATAGTATCCCAAAAATTAAAACTAAAAAGAAGACAGGATTGCCATGGTGGACCGAGGAGTTGACGAGGCTCAAAAAGGGTCTGAAGACACTGAGGCGGCGTATCGGAAACTCAGCACAGAGTCGTCGTGAAGCGGTGGTCCAGCGTTATCTAGACGCGAGGGACTCGTACCTGACAGAGGTGAAAAGGGCGCAAACGAGCAGCTGGAAGCAGTTCTGTGGCAAGCAAGACAGAGAGACGATGTGGGGCAGCATCTACAGAATAATCAGCAGAACGGCTACATCAAAGGAGGATCTTCCCCTGGTGAAAGGGGGTAAGATGCTTACTAACAGCGAGTCAGCGAAGCTACTCGCAGAGGTGTTCTACCCCCCGGATGAAGAGGAGAGCGACACTCCAGAGCACCGCGAAACTAGACGGGCCGCCGAGACCATCAATGAAAGGATACAGGACGGACCCGACGACCCGCCAATTACAATAGCGGAGCTCAGGGCTGTCGCCCTCTCCTTCAACCCCAAAAAAGCACCGGGAGGAGACGGGCTCACCGCCGACATCTGCAGAATTGCTGTGGATGCTGCCCCGGATGTCTTCCTGGGACTTTTTAATAAATGCCTGGAGCTAGCGCACTTCCCTCGCTCGTGGAAAGAGGCCACAGTAATAGTCCTCCGGAAGGCGGGTAAGGACGATTACTCCAATCCCAAGGCCTATCGCCCAATAGGACTCCTCCCCGTCCTAGGGAAAATACTGGAGAAGACGATAATAAAAAGGCTCCGATGGCACACGCTGGCAGGAATGAGCAGACTCCAGTTTGGTTTCACACCCCAACGGAGCACCGAAGACGCCCTCTATGCCCTGGTGGAGAACATCCGAGATCACGTCCGTGATAAAAAGATAGTGGTGATGGTCTCCCTCGACATAGAGGGGGCCTTCGATGCGGCATGGTGGCCGGCGATCCGTTTGCGTCTAGCGGAAACTGGCTGCCCTCGAAATCTGAGAAGGTTGATAGATAGTTACCTGTCGGAGAGGTCAGTCAGAGTTAGATACGCTGGAGAAGAGTGCCGGGTAGACACCACAAAAGGGTGCGTGCAGGGTTCCGTGGGAGGACCCACTTTCTGGAACCTACTGCTTGATCCCCTGCTCAAAGAGCTGGAGCGCAGAGGAGTATATGCCCAAGCCTTCGCGGATGATGTCGTCCTGACCTTCTCCGGGCACCGGGCCATAGACGTGCAGAGCCAAGCCAATCGGGCGCTCGCCTATGTGCAGGAATGGGGTAGTAGCAACAAGCTCCGATTTGCCGCCAGCAAAACTAAAGCTTTACTGGTGACAAATAAGCTCAAGCACGATACCCCGCACCTGCACATGGGCGGACAGCCGATTGGCTACTCCAGTGAGGTGAAAGTGTTGGGTCTCATCATTGATGAGAAACTCACTTTCAACTCACACGTGAGTAGCGTATGCACCAAGGTGGCTAACCTCTACAAGCAGCTTTCAAGAGCTGCAAGAGTTAGCTGGGGCCTAAACTCGGAGGTGGTCAGGACGATTTACACCGCGGTGGTAGAGCCGGTAGTGACCTACGCGGCGAGTGTGTGGGCGCCAGCCGCCGAAAAGATAGGGACCAGAAAGCAGCTGGCAACCATTCAGCGGGGCTTTGCCCAAAAAATTATCAAATCGTACAGGACCGTCTCCCTACACTCGGCGCTTCTACTCTCGGGGCTGCTTCCGTTAGATCTGAGGATCCGGGAAGCCGCCGCCCTTTACAAGATCAAAAAAGGGCACTCGGAGCAGATCGTTGGCGACCGGGAGGTTGAGCGGCCCATGGCCTGTATTGATATGCCACACCCCGCGAAGGTCACCGAGATCTCGTTCGACCTGATTATAGACGGTGCACAGCTTCTCCAGCAGGAGCCTAGTAGCCTAAAAATCTACACGGACGGCTCCAAAATTGAAGGAAAGGTGGGCGCTGCGCTATCCTTATGGGATGGCGCAGTGGAGACCAAAACCAAAAAGCTCCTGCTGGAGAGGTACTGCACCGTCTATCAGGCGGAGATGCTGGCTCTCGAGAGGGCCACTAATATGGCTGTGGGTTACGCGGGTCGTGCGGTCGACGTGTACTCCGACTCAAGATCGGCTCTTGATGCCGTTACGCGGGGCCACTCACTTCATCCCCTTGCAGTCCGAGTGCGCTCCAATGTGGAGAGAATTCGCCACAATGGTGGCAGATTGTCTCTACATTGGATCAAAGCGCACGCCGGGCTGGAAGGTAATGAACGGGCTGACGAACTAGCCAAGGAGGCCGCGCTTAACGGCAGGAAGAAGCCGGACTACGATCTATGCCCGGTTTCGTACGTCAAACGAATCCTACGCAAGGATTCGGTTGACGTATGGAACCGACGCTACATGGAGGGCACAACGGCCGGGACGACGAAGTTATTTTACCCCAACGCGGCGGATGCCTACAGCGAGATCAGAAAGATTGATCTTAGTCCAGCCCTAGTCCAGGTCCTTACGGGCCACGGTGGTTTCTCCGCATATTTAAATCGGTTTAAATGTAAGGAGAATCCATCGTGCCCCTGCGACCCACAAGTAATAGAGGATGTCCAGCACATCATCCTGCACTGTCCTAGATTCGGCGCTCAACGATTTGAACTAGAAAATAAAATTGGTAAAAAACTAAAATTAGAAAATCTAAAGGAATTAATAAAATGTAAGAAAAATAGTAAAATTTTAATTAAATATTTAGAAAAAATCAACAGTATATGCGTAAAAGAGAATAAAAACTAACATAAGTAAATTATCATAAAAAACACAAACTAAGAAATAACGAAGTAGCCTAATAAAGTCTTCGAATATATATCGAAGGGCAAGTATTTAAAAAAAAAAAAAAAAAAAAAAAAAAAAAAAAAAAAAAATATTAGATAAGATAATAGTACATCTCAAAAATGTTTTAATACTTTTATTTATAGATTTACCGATGTACTTTTTAGGGTCCGTAGCCAAATGGCAAAAACGGAATCCCTTATAGATTCGTCATGTCTGTCCGTCCGTCCGTATGTCCCAGCCACTTTTCTCCGAAACTATAAGAAGTTATACTATTGAAACTTGGTAAATAAATGTATTTTGTTACCGCATTACAATTTTACACAAAAATTGGAAAAAATAAAAAAATTGGGGGGTCTCCATACTTGAAACTGAAACTCAATTATTTTTTTTTATTAAAACCTACTAGTGTGGGGTATCTATGATTGGTCTTTAAAAATGGGGTTTTCAACATATTTTTTTTCTAAACACAATATTTTGCGCAAGAGACGCTCCCAAAGTGGTAAATTGTGTCATCCCCCCCCCCCCCTCTAACTTCTATAATAAATGAAATATAAAACTAAAAAAAATATATGATGTACATAATCATGAAAACTAACAACGAAAAATGGTTTGACGAAATGGTCATAATCGCCACGAAGAGTCACCTAGTTTTATTTGTGACCCTCCATGTTATAAGCGATGATAGGTGAACGTCAGAACCATGTACGAAATATGTACCTTTAACATAAGAATTTAGTAAAAGTATCAGCCTATAACTGCCCCACTGCAGGGCAAAGGCCTCCATCATAGAAATCAAGTCATCGCTACTATGAAGGGATTAGGCTTAATCACCACGCTTGCCAAATGCCCGCGTCCCTTACGATTAATGATAGAATGGTCGCGCAAAATCTAAACCAACAGACAGAAATGGGAAATCCGCATTAATAAGTACGCTGGCTAGGTAAGTAATTTTAGGTACTAAAGTTTTCCCTCGTAAACGCCTGCATACGACGCAGTTGTTAATTGTGAGTCTTGCTAAATGACGCCCATTTATTGGCTAAACTACTTCTCTAATGTTAGCTAGTAACAATTGAGGGCCGGCGTACATATTCTTTATAAACCACTAGATCCAACAGGGTTAGACGCCCTGTTGGGCGTCCTAGACCAACAGGGCGCCGTAGGACATGATTGGTGAACGTCAGGACCGCGAGACCATGTACGAAATATGTACTTTGATAGCATAAGAAGTTAGTACCACATTGATTGGTTATCAGAGAAAGGCTTTCTTGTAGTTAACGAATATCAGAGAAAGACTTTCTTGTAGTTATCGGAAACATACATTATTAGATACTGCGAAATTAGTTTCTGCTTATTATCTTCATGCTTTGATGAGTACCTATTCACTTGGCACTTCGCCCTGAACTTTCACCATGAAGACACGACGCACTCGTAATGACATACATTGTTCGCTTGTTTATTTTATTTTTTTATTGTTGTTCGTTGCATTTTGTGTGATTTATTTTGGAAGGACAGACGTTTTTATTGTTTTATTTCGATTTATCGCTAAGGTGTGTATGACATGACCTCTAAACTTACACAACCTTATTACAAAACGAGATCTAAGCCTATTAATAATCCTCCAACCGACTTCGGCTAAGGCGGCCAATCTCGACGATCAGCCACTTACGCAGGATATATTATAGTGCTCAAGTGTGTGCGCAAACACAAGTGCACTATCTTTTCATTTACCTTCATAATCCGATGGGACACTAGTGTGACACGACCGGAGAGGGATCGGGCTCAGGACCAACGCCTTAACTTGCTTTCCGAGTCACGGGTTTACAAGACCGCCATATTCCAGACTCCGAGCTGACACTGAGAATTTCTTGACAGAAAAACTCAGGTACACATCCCTCCGACCGGGGATCGAACCCGGGACCCAAAGCGCAGCCGTCGCTTAAAAGTGCGACGCACTACCCACTGCGCCAACGAGGCAGTGTAAGCTTATTATTACCATACTAAAGCTCATGCCATCCCGCTCCAACACATAATATCAAAAGGGGCTAGAACACATAATATCAATTCCATGCATACGCTGATACGCAAGTGAAAAGCTATGGTAGCTTAGCGGTTCAGAACGCGTCTTCGATACGGAGGGACCGGGTTCGAATCCAAGCATGCACCTCTAGATTTTTCTATGTGCGTATTTCTACCATTAGCACGGCATTCTATGTGCTATACCGTAGAATGAGATAAATAAGTAATAAGTAATTGATGATGATGATAATTCTCACAACATCTCATACGTTGACCTGATTTTGTACTTAGTAGCTTAAGCACTTGTGTTACAGATATCAGACAACAGAGGAACACAAATATATACTTAAATACATATATTACACCCAGACACCGAACAAACACAAGTGTTCATCGTAGGAATGTTTGTACAGGGTGGGGATCGAACCCACGACCTTTGACGTAAAAGGCAGGGTCACTACCTACTACTACTATTGCGCCATCCGGTCAGTCAATTTCAGTCAGATTGTTTTCACAATTCAATTCTATTGTATTGTATGTCACAATTTAGGCTCAAGAGACAATTTTTTTATGATATTTTCTTAGGTCGCATTTTGTAATTACAGGGACACACAAATCATTTTTTAGTCTTAGCACTGACTTCAGCTGGCAGTTACTTTTGTACAGTCAACTCCAAAAATATGTATACACTTTAGGACGTTGTCATAATATATAATATAAGAAAGTAGACCTCTACTTTCTTATAGGTTAGTATTGTGACAAGGTCCTAAAGTGTATACATATTTTTGGAGTTGACTGTACCATAAAACGTTTATCCCACCTAATGGAAAGCAACATACCTTGCAGGCACTTTGATGACCATAAGCTTTCTTATTTTATTTATTTATATTTCAAGGGAAACATACATACTGATCAGAAAAATTACTTAAGGTGACCGGTAGGGCACACTAGCCACGCCAATCGATTTTAATTTTTAGCTACTAAACCGGATCTATTTTAAATCAATTTCGGTGTTACAATCTCTCAGCAAAGACTTATAATATTTATTAAATAACCATGCAAAAATTTTGGGTCCAACGAGTACGCGAAAAATTGATTCACGCTAAAAGCGGTTACTTTTGGAGTAAATCAATTTTTTCGCGTACAAAAACGGACCCAACATTTGTGCATGGTTATTTAATAAATAGTATAAGTGTTTGCCGAGAGGTTGTAGCCCAGAAATTGTCTAAAATAGATCCGGTTTAGTAGCTAAAAAATGTAATCGATTGGCGTCGCTAGTGTGCTCTACCCGTCACCTTAACGCACATAATAACAAACAACAAAGTTTCCACAGCTGGATAGATCCTATATATCTCCTCATACAATACATAAAGGTGTTACAACACCTCATACAATATAAATATATCAGTAATACATTTTACCATGAGAAAGCCACGCTTCGGCATGAATGAGCCGGCTCGACCGGAGTGATACCACGGCCTCACAGAAAACCGGCGTGGAGAAGCACTGTGCTTTGTTTTGCTGCATGAGTGAGGGTACCGGGAGGCCCAATCCAAGGGAAAGGGGGTTTAAAGATTGGCAGCGCACTTCGGACTCCACTGGTGTCGTGGGTGTGCATGGGCGGCGCCAATCGCTTACCATCAGATTATCCGTCTGTTCGTCTGCCACCTATCACATAAAAAAACTCTATGGTTCATCTATACTCAAATTATAAGTGACCTCTTTGCGGTGAATTCTGCATAGAACCCGCACGGGAATCTAGAATACTTAGCCTAGAATACCTCTACCTTATCCACAAAAAAAAATAAACAAGATTATAGTATTTACGATAAATCAGTATTGGCTTTGTCGTTTATTTTTAGGCTCTAGTTGACATGATCGTGTAACGTAAATGTTACGCATCATGATAGATGAATATCTTTGCAAATATTAATTAAATTAAGTTAATTAACATCCATTACTAAGCTTTATCCGTGACGTTTTGATCTCGCTGTAACATGTTGTTGGCACGATATTATTCGTGCAACATCATACTTTATTATTATAATCAATTCAGCACAAAGTTGTTCGGGAAGCTTGGCAGTTTAACCTGATTACGTAGTTAGTCGGTTTATCGGTGGGTAAATATGGCGTTAATGAAGATTTTCAAATCGTTATTTGCTTAACTTAAACAGTATTTTGTAATTTTCATAATTGTGTGGAAGAAATCCGCTTGAGAAAGATCGTCTTTATGCATTAATGACAATCAAATCGATCTATCCCCTAGTCATTTACTGCTAGTGAGAAGAAAGAGATCCAGAAAAATCTGGATTATTCTGGAATATACTTATTTAAAAAAAAACAATAGGTAAGTTATTCAAATCTTCAATGAAAAGTACATATAAGCCTTTTTTAAAGACCGGCGGCGCACTTGTAATTCCAATTGGGCTGCGAGTGTTCATGTGAGATGGTAAACGCTTATGTACCATCAGGTAAACGGTTTATCCCCTATCATTAAAATAATGACCTACTTACCTAGCTCAATTCACGATACGTTAAATAATACAAGCGATCAAAAGCCATAATCCTGATATCAAAAAGTATAAATAGCATGAGACTAAGAAGTGCATCAACGTTAGGGAACACAATAGCCCTCAAATGCCGCCTGCCCTCATTCATATTTCAAAAGAATCGGATTACGAAACATTTAATTGACATGATTGAGTCCAATTGGACGTAAAAGTGTTCGTTATTCTCGCTTATCCCAGGCAGATAAAGTCGGGTCGACATAAGCCGTCGTGGCCTGGGAATAGATAAAGATGAATCTTAGGTCGCTTGCACACTTCACCACCGGAATACAGTTACGTACTTGTATAAGTTTAAATATTGTGTAAGTATTGTCATCATCATCGTCATCGTCAGCCCATTTAAGTCCCCACTGCTGGGGCACGGGCCTCCCTCAATCACATGGGGTAATTGCCATACTCACCACGCTTGGCAGACGGGTTGGCGAGGGTTTTGATATAAATGCAGAGTTTTCCTTCTCTGGGTGCTGATGATCATGCCAGCAGCTTCACCTTAGTCGCCTTTTACGACACCTCGGTAAGAGTGAGGGTGGCCTATTCTACTCTGCCGGGCACCACACGGCCGTAAGTATTGTATAAGTATTATATTATTCGTTGTACCTACACATCCTGTAATACCAAGTTTTTAAGTTTTCATACTTTAGTTTGAGTGCAATAAAAGTATATTCATTCATTCATTCATTGTGTATATAACCCGTGTCTCAGGATTTCCAAATTGCCTAAGGATCTCGGGGACTTGGCTATTGTGTACGTAGATTAACTATATTTTATACTTATGTATATTCACAGTCATATCATTCTAAACGCGTATTTAACTCGCTATTTACAACATTTGTCTGGAAAATGATTTTGAGGAAAAAGATTTTCGTCTTTTCATACAATTCAGTCAAAAGTTTTTTCAAATGACGAGATAGATTTAGTGTCTACAAAGATGTGTTATGAATATGATAGTCAATTGACACAGCCTGTATAGTGATGACTTAAATCGGGATCAATGCTAGAGTGCCCTTTATCGTCGTATTACATGTTATGTGTAGGTATTATTACCTGACTTTATACTGTAAATTAGCAACACAAAAAAGCAAGAGGTCTACGTTTACGAATATCGTGTATTCAGTAACAGAAATATTTGAATCCTGAGTGATTAAAACTTACCTTAAAAATTTTTTTACAAGTAGATAAATATTGAGTAGCTATGAACGCAGCCTAAAAGAGCGACAAGCTTACCGGGGAGGTAACCGCAGCCTCCATTGATACTGGTAACTTATACGCGATGATACCTACCTGCTCACTTAACTCGTATTTACTATTACGAAGAGCTACGACTTTGTCCAGAGGCACGGGAAAACTATCGATCTGGTATCGAGTACTTATGGAAATTTTATCGTTTGATTCGACTTCTTCCTCGTAAGCTTTTATTAGAACATCGAGCAATCTTAATCAGCAATTATAATAGACGTGTGTAAGTCTTTACCGAAACGACTCAGTGATCCGACTCAACGAAATGATAGATACGCTGTTCCTAATCTCTAATGTTCTCTCCGAATGTTACTATCATTCGACTCAAATAGATCTTGAGTTCGAGTAGCCGAATGAGCGGAATGATCCGAGTGAGCCGATTGACCCGAATGCGAATGAGCGCAATGATCCGAATGATCCGAGTGAGCCGAATGATCTGGATGAGCGGAATGATCCGAATCCAGAGCGAAAGAGTAAGCTGTGTGCTATCTGGGTGAATAGGCAAACCGTCTTTCCATGTATCACACGGGAAAAAGAGATAGGTATATTACATAGCACAGCAGGAGGGGATGAATCATTCATTCGTAACAAAATCAATTAGTCACGGATCAATCAGAGACTTGATTTCCCAAATGATTCAAATGAATCGTTTCATTGTTTTGCACCTTGCAATGGTCCAGATGCAAATATTCCATCTTTTAAAAGATACGTTTTTGCCAGGTCTAAACTATAATCAGGAAATAACAATTTTCGTTTAGGTGAATCTTTTTGACCTATTAAAACAATGGAAGAATCTTAGATCGATTCAAATAGTTCGGACGACAGTTAGAACGAACAAGAAATGAAAGTACGCCTTACGGTATTATGCTAAAAGTGACCTTTACATTTATGCTAGGTTTAAACGCTAAGATATTTTTGAAGCTTACTGCTTATCTATAGACCCGAAAAGTCGTCTTATTATTAGTACTTTACTAGATACTGCACAAGAATATTTATCGATATTTTTGATTCAACACCCTGTCCCTATTTATGTCCCCACCTGCCTACAGTGACGTTATTCTCATGGCTGTATAACTAGGGTCTCCCAACAGGATACGTCTATCGTTTGTTTATTATCCCTTTGCTTGTACGGAAGGCTTGTGTTGTTTAGTAAGTACCTCGTGGTTTATAGTGACATGGAGTATAAACAATTTTCTACGTTATTAGATCCACCTATTTCTGACGTAACTAAGCGCAAAAAGTGAGTAAGCCAGAAAATAATAATATTTACAACATATCAGCTAGTATCCCTCTGAAGGTAGGTACAGATGCCATATGCACCAATGATTTCTTTTATCAGGTGTTTCGCTTCCTATGCCTCCAAAAAATCCATGAAAAAGTAACTAGTGGTAATAATAAATTCATACAACATGTCATACATTGAGCTGATTCCGTACTAAGTAGCTTAAGCGCTTGTGTTACGGATATCAGACAACAGAGGGATTACAATTATATACTTAAATACATATTTTACTGCCTCGTTGGCGCAATGGGTAGTGTATCGCATTTTAAAGCGACGACTGCGCTTGAGGTCCCGGGTTCGATCCCCGGGTCGGGACAAAATTTGTACATGAGTTTTTCTGTTAAGAAATTCTTCGTGTCAGCCCGGAGTTTGGAAGACGGCGATCATGTACCCCCGTGCCTCGGATAGGACGTTAAGCCGTCGATCCTGCGCCCAATCCCCTCTGCGGTCGTGTCACGCTGGTGTCCCATCGGAATATGAGTGTAAGGTAATAGAGAGTGCACTTGTGTTTGCGCACACACTTGAGCACTATAATATGTCCTGCATACGTGATCGTTGAGATTGGCCGCCGTAGCCGTAATCGGTTGGAGGATATTACATAGTTTACACCCAAACACTGAACAAACACAAGTGTTCATCACACGAATGTTTGTCGTGGGATCGAACCCATGACCTTTGGCCTAGGTAAATATATGAGGCAGGATCACTATCAAATGCGCTATCCGGCCACTCAAAGTGATGAGAATAACGGGGCGGAGAAATCATCAAAAGATTGATAGAAGTCAGAACTAAAGGCCAGTTCATCAGATTCGGAATGTCGATTTTTAACAACATAAAATTATAATATTCGGATAGTTTAGCACGTCGCGAATCATTAGTTAATCACACTATCGAATAACTTTGTGTGTTTTAGAATGAAGTTCTTGGATCTATGAATGATGAATGCTTGCAAAGTGGAACTGACACTGTTAGTTAAGTGGGGTTGTGATGGAGCACAACAAAAATCATATAACAAGACTTACATAAAAATTTGGTTCAGAAAATAAGTTTGATGAGAATCTTTTTTGCACATCCATGGTAGGTACCTATTCAGTTAAAGTTGAATGCTGAAGAGAACATTATCATAGTTTGGCAAAATCCAGCTCCTTCTTCAACAAGGTATTGTCGGCAAATTAGACTTAACTTTGCAAAAGAGACTACTTCATTAATTGATAAGATTGACACGATACTTTTTTAATACAAACATTAAAGTAATACATTTTCTTTTACTATTTAAGTATTTTTATTTATCTGCATACCATTCAATATATTTTTTCGACTAAATCTGTTATTTAATTCAGTCTTGAATTAAATCCCGCTAGATTGCGAAATTCCTAAACTGTGCGTCGAGTGCATCAAGCATGTCATCGCGGTATCTGACGCGTCCCCTAGTATCTCTCAGGATTACACACACGCATTCCGTAAACACCTATACGAGCAGTATATCTATGCATGTGGTGGGGTGTCGGGTAGCCGAGATCATTGAGCCATCCGGCGGGGAGCCACGTCACGGAACGGCGGCCGTTGCTTTTTCTACACGGTGTAAAAGTTTATCCGTCGCATCCCACGCCATTTTGAATATGCCTGACGGGGCAGGGTAAAGGATCCGTGAATACTTTTTAAATCAGGTTCATGGGTGTTGTCTACCGTCATCAGACATGGCTATTAGGGCGTATTTTGCAGTTGCAAAAGAAAAAAAAACAGTGAGTATGAGTACTTTGGTAATGATGCCAATATTTATTAGGAAATGTAGATAGATTTGCATAAGTTATAACCAATGATCGGAGTAGGTAGAGCTATTTGAGTTCATTGACCGCAAACATAGATGTTAATATGGACATGCCAGGGATTCGGACTATGATCCCGGGAATAAAATAAATAAATTATTATTTTCGAGTTGAATATTTAACTTACTTACTTTTATCATGAAAGGGCTTATCCATAACCGTTCGATACAACCATATTTACTTACAGTTTGTTCCTTGCTATCTAACGTATGTATCTTGAATTTCGAAGAACAAATAGAGCTACATCTTAGACCTTATTGTCACTTTCCATCAGGTGAAATGAGGTCAAGTGCAAACCCATTTAATATATATATATATATATATAAATAGAACTTTATTAATTAACATGGTATCACAAAGCGTTTATGAACCAGTTTGTAAGGCTAATGTTAATACTCGTGTGTATAAACAAAAATGACTGTTAATAGTATAAAGTGTATCTTCAGGTAATCACGGGGTTTAAGGCATGTCCATATTATTTGAAAAAAATCGCAAGTACCAAAAATAGCTCTACCTACTCCGATCATTGGTTATAACCTATTAAATTTTACTATTTATCAGATAAGTGCCAAGTATACCATCGTCCCTCATTGCTGAGGATTGTGGTCACTGGGACTCATAAACCTAACAAACTTACTCCATTGATTCCGATTGGAAGTAGCCTTCACCAAGTCGTAGAACTTTGGTAGGGATGTAGCTCCTTTTTAGCGAAGTATACACTGGGAACCAGACCAACTGAATCAATTAACAGAAACTTTCCGAAAAATTCGAACCTCGATCTTCCGTGTCGCAGGCGCCTTCTTATCCGCTGCTCTACAATCACTCATGAGCTACCACCATCGTTTTATCATCACGCTCTATTATTTTTATTCGTCTCTTTGCAATACGGTCGTAGGTTTAGTACGTTACTTTTATTTTAAAGCGATGGAAGCGCAAGAGTCTTAGTGTCAGGCCGGAGTCTGGAAGTTGGCAATCATGTACCGTGCCGTTAAGGCTTTGGTCCCGTTCACTCTCTGATCGTGACACACTGGTGTCCCATTAGAATATGAGGGTAAGGGAATAGAGCACTCTCTATTCCCTTGTGTTTGCGCACATACTTCACTATAATATATGCTGCGTAAGTGGCTGATCGTTGAGATTGGCCGCCGTAGCCGTAATCGGTTGGAGAATATTTTGAGTTTAAATGTAACCGTTTATTTTGTTTGTTACAGCCAACGCACTCGTTCATACGAGTCGGACGAGAATGAGCGAGGCGCGTGTGAGTGGTGCGAGTACGCGCTCGTCATCACCCTCGCCACCATCCTGCTGATCGGCGTCTCAGCGCTCACGATCTTCTGGGTGTTCTACTACCGCGATGGGTACGCCTGGGCCGACGGCAGCCCGGCCAAGCAGTTCAACCTGCACCCCACGCTTATGGTCGCTGGGTTCATCACCTTCAGCGGCTTCTGTAAGTACATTCATCTATACTATTAATACAGAGCGTTGGACAGACTTCATTAGGGCTTCAACATAAACGTCCACTGTCCAAAACTTCCTGTTTAAACTACAATGTATCAATACGGGGTTTAACGCGATATTTATTATGTGCACTCACATATCATATATCGCGATATTTATCATGTGTTAGTGTAGTGTGTCGGAGTAGTTTCACTGACGATTCATCAAGTGGCGAATTAATATCAAAAAATGTGAGGGTGTCCGAAGATTCACAGCCCGGCCCCAGCAGACGACGCCGTGCTCCGCCAGTCCGCTCGTGACCACGGCTGCTGTAACGTAGCCGAAACGTCGAGCCAAATATGTGAGTGCACATAATAAATATCGCGTTAAACCCCGTATTGATACATTGTAGTTATAATGCAACGCGAAAATCTAAAAAACTATTCCTGTTTAAAACCTGTAAACCGCAAAAAGTGGAGCCACGTCGCTCGAGCCGCATCAACAAACGAAAATACAGCATTTTCTACCTCGACCACTCTGCACTGTCAAGAGTGAACGACTAAGGAGGATTAATAAAAAGGTGAATCACTTACGCAATGCAATCAACACTCAACGCCATCTATTGGCACAGCTTGGTAACAACTAGTAGCCAAGTTAAGTCCTAAATCGACATGAGGGCGGACCACCAGTTGCTTGATAGAAGAGTTCACCAACATCTCAATCTACGCACACCTCGGACACTCGCGAGAAAAAAAACGCGTTCTAATCATACAGTCATAAGCTTATGCAGGTGAAGAAAGCATATCATGCCTGTGTGAATGAAAAAAAAAAAAACATTATAAAGTAACCGAGCGAGCAGCGGCGGTGGAGCCACAACCAGCGGGAGGCAGGAAGTGACCAAAGTATCCTATGCAGTATTTTCATCACCTGACCGCGCTCACAGTCTTTACGTCTACTCTCGGGGTGAATACAACTGACCTTCAAGGCTTCAATATTTGAAAAAAAATTAACTATACCTAACCTAAATTAGACAAGTAATAAATGTCTAATATTTTTATGGGCAATTATAAAATGACAGCTCTGCTCTTGTTCAGAATAGATGCCTATAAAGGAGAATAAATAGATATAGATCTACCTTCGTATGCTGTACCCTATTTTCTTCTAGCACAAAACAAGCTGTGGCAAAGTTTTGCGGTCTCGTATCTGCTTTGAAGCTCCGTAACACTTAACTACAGCAAGAACAAAGAGTTGACACTTGGACGCTTCTCTCATTGCAATAAGGTTTAAAGTTGACTTGAATTTTATGAGAATTTAATCTCACTATACTTTGCTCAAGCTGGAGTAACTAAGTACCAAATCAACTCTGTCTTATTATTTAGGTTTTGTTTCGTGATTCAATGTTGTTTATTTTGTTGAAAGAAACTGTTTACCCTAATGTCGACCATTACATCATTGTTACAATCTTTAATTTCTTTTATCTCCCGATCGGTTCTCGCCAGGGTTCCCTTAGCAACGAACCGTACTTTCTCCAATAATTTAACCTTTATAGGATTACGGTTGGAGCCAATATTCTACATGGCTGGGTTAAATGTAGATTGGAGTTCTTTCTTTGTGTAAAAACAGGTGGCGTGGCTATTCTATAAGTTTATTGCCACACGCATTAGGTCTACTTTCACGAGGATTGCGTTCTGTTGAATAAAAAACAATTTGATGGTGTATTGAGTTTTTATGATTTAGGAAAAAATAATACAAAACTACGAAAGTATATTCTATTTAGAACATGTCATAAACAAGATTTGCTGATACTGAAAACAATTGGTCCTATTTATATTGAAGAAAAATCTTCCATGGATTGGAACACTTATTTTATAACACGAACAACAAGTAGCAGAAACGTCCATTTGAGGCGACATTACCAGTACATATCTTCTAGAATATACATTAGAGTTCAAAGTCGACAGATCGTTATACAACTGGGTGTCAGTATGATAACTGACGGGTGATTGGCAACTGGCCTAACTGCATGGAAGAAAGCTTTATTCAAATGGGAATAAATAATAAATAAATTCATGCAACGTCTCTTACATTTACCTAATTCCGTATTAAGTAGCTTAAGCATTGTGTTACGGATATCAGATTACAAATATATACTTAAATACGATACATACATATATTACACCCAGACACTGAACAAACACAAGTGTTCATTACACGAATGTTTGTCCAGGTTGGGGATCGAACCAATAACCTTTGGTGTATGAGGCAGGGCCAGTGACCCTAAGTCACTACCAAATGCCAGAACACCAGTCGAAAGTGTCGACTATCCGGAGTATTATTCCTCTATGACTAACTCTCTGACCTCACTCTATGACTATGAACTAGAATTGGATATTCTAACAGATTGTTGACTTTCAGTTCTAATGAATGTTGAATTAGGCACTAACCTGATCTTTTCTACATTCCAGCTGTCCTCCTGTACCGCATCTGCCGGTGCTTCAGGCGCATCTACGTGAAGCTGCTGCACGCCATCTTCCACGCGCTGGCGTTCCCCTGCATCGTCATCGGGTTCCTGGCCGTCTTTGACTACCACAACAAGTCTGGCATCAACAACTTCTACTCTCTGCACAGCTGGATTGGCTTGGTTGCTATGGGACTGTTTGGATTACAGGTAAAGTATTTTATCTGTTTCTAACAAAATATTTCTGGCTGCGATGGCTCGGCTACATTGAAAAGTATCGTGGGGTTAAGCATGTGTGAGCACCGTTGGGGAGACGAGGTGCAAAAATACCTACTTGTGCGAGATCCAAAGGGACGACTGGCGGAAGGTGACGCAGGACAAGTCAAAGTGGAGCCTCTTTAGCAAATCACGCCTACCGCCTTATTGTAAATCGTGATCTCAAGTTATTACCGCACTAAAACTCATATCATCACGTTATAACACGCAATGTTAAATGGGGCTGGCACGAATTTGTTCCGGAACTATCCTTAGTTCGTAATTTGTAATAAGGGGCTAGAGTTTAGTTAGAAAGTAGAAGATTGCGAGTAAGCCGATAAATTCTCAACATATTCTTGGGATAATGAATCACCCATGTTGGTTGTAACTTTGTGGGCGACAAAACGACAGATCTTACGTTAGATTCCAATGGCGGATAATTTAATATAAGATAGCCAAGAGTAAATACCAGATGCTTGGATTTTTCTAAAATGCAATTTAGAAGAAAAACTGACCCATTTGTAGCTAGCACAAACCGATTTGGCAGTCTCGTTGAATGCAGATTGCAGGGGAGGGAGGAGCCCATTACTGCTGGAGTTGCAACGTAATTCATAGCTAAACTACGTTAACTTTTCATGCTTACGCGTCCGACGGGTGCCGGCTGAGTAAGAAAAGTATTCGCTGGAACCAAGATAGGTCCGAGCAACTAGACGTAGAAGTGTCTAGTGACCCCACCGAGAAAGTAATTTTAAGTAAAATAAATGTACACCTTAAGCGTAAAATGTCTGTTAGCCAGCTACCATTATTTAAATGTATATATTACTACAATGGTCTCGTAAGTAGATATACTGTTGGAGAAAATAAGATACAATAGTCTCGAGGGTCAACGCGGAACAAAATTCATAGACACAGAAGGCGTCGACTTGACCTACGCGCTAGGCAGTAAGTATATCGTGCCGTGTCTCCTGTACACATTCCGTATAGTTTGTCTCCGTCTAGCGCTGAACCACGCCAAGATCACTGTACCTACCGTCGTATGTAGGGTTTTTTTTTATATATTGGACGACTTTATTGTCACTTTCCATCTCACCTGATGGAAAGTGAAGTCTCCTGGGAAAAGCCTATTCAATCTCGACTTAAAGACACCCAAATTGGAGCTCTCTGGGAATACAGAAGCCGGCATGTTGTTCCATTCCTTAGCAGTTCGTACCAAGAAAGAAGCAGCGAAACGCTTAGTACGAGCTGGTGGAACTTCCACAGTGTATGGGTGGATTCCTGTCACCTTCCGCAATGTCCGGTGGTAGAAAGGAGAAGGTGGTATAGGTCGTGAAGCTCATTCGAACACTCTCCAAAATGTATCCTATAAAAAACCGATAGACAGGCCACTCTACGTCGGTGAGCGTGGCTTTGGGATTTACCCTCCACTAATTCTGCCTTAGGTAGGTACCTACCTACTGTTTAACTTCTTCCTTCGCTGATTTGTCGTACTCTAGTAGAACGAAAGCTAAGAAATAGATGAGATGTATATTTTGAGCAATGTGATTGGTCAATTTTTATAAGTCTCCACTCAACTCCGCGCATCTCCACTTATGTGGAAACGCAGCCTAAAGGACTAACGCAGTGCCTATATTTGCTGTTACCGTGTGTGCTCGAACAAAACCGTTATGCTCTTCATACTTTTAAAAACAATACTTCGTTTTACAGCTCCCTAGTCAGAATGGCTCGTCAGTACAACGAGACGGCAAAAGTAAATCCCATGCTTGACGTCTTCGAATCAAAGTTTAGGAATTATATTAAAAAGTGACTGATATCCTCCATCCCACACCCGATAGACCCGGCTACGGCTCTGGGTCTGGTCGGCATGCCTGCTGAGTACTTATAAGATCATTATTTTTTTTTCTTATTTTTCGTACTACTTTCTAAAAATACACATATTTTTGGATTATAATCTAGATTAAACCTTTAATTGTATGTTTAAGATTCGCAATAATTGTAATCTGTAATGTGTATAAAATAAAATAAATGGGTACCCCACTGTTTTGGTATCCTTAGGTATGTCTTTGTTTCCAAAATCACCAGACCGTCACTATTGGAAAAGTTCATTGTTATCTCTATACTGCTGTAGCTATAGATATTGTTACAATGGTTTAAGATATTTCAATTTTCTGCTTTACCGTCACACTTATGATCAGGTGATAAATGAGAACGACTCAGCGCTTTCCTGTTCGAAATAAAATAGATAGGTACCTATGTTAGGTATGTTAATGTTTTTGCAAGAAACACTATTCTGTCGTATGACTTTATGACAAGTAGACTTATGAGTTAGGCCATGCTCTTGACCTCATCCTACTTACGTTCATCGTTGTAGGTAGATAAGTAATAAGAGATATAGATTGGTCTAGTGATCTTGTTAATGGCAGGAAGTGCGATAAGGAAGACCTTACAACTGACCTCTTAAACTTAACTGTATTGTTTAGGTGTAAAAAGATCACCTTACCTAATGCAAATTTATCAATGAAACCGTGAAATTTATGCAAAGGTAATATAAAAGGTGACATTGTGGCAAAGTCATCTTAAACGGACCTTTTGGCGTTACATACATTAGACAATCAGGGTTTGTCTACTGTTCATTTGGTTTGTCTAATACATGTCATAGAATAATAATAACATTGTGACATACTTATGAATATATGTTTTAATGGTAGAGCTACCTACTTAACTAGCACCAATTCCTTGGGGAGGTAAAAATCATGTTACCTAAATCCATGACTTACCACTTCTTTGAATCCGCGGTATTCAGTAAAAGAGGAGCTTCCAAAGACGTAAATATACCTACGATAGTTGGTAAGACGAATAACGATGGATTAGGTAGGTCAAGATTACCCTGTGGTATTATATAATTATTTTTAACAGTCATCATCACAGCCAGTAGATGCCCAATGCTGTGTATAAGGCATCCCCCAAGGTCTACAAGAAGAACGTTCCTAGTGTCGCCCTCATCCAAGAAACTCCCGCAACTTCACCAAGGTCGTCGGTCCACCTTGTAAACACCTTGTTTAACAATCCCCATTTCTCGATTCCAGTACGCAGTCGGCTTCTTCAGCTTCCTCCTGTTGCTGATCTGCAATAAGGGTACGGCCGGGTTCCGCGCCTCGCTGGTGCCCGTCCACGCCGCCTTCGGGATTCTGACCTTCGTGCTAGGAGTAGCTGCCTGCCTCACCGGACTGACTGAGAAGGCACTCTTTGATCTCGGGTGAGTAGTGAGAGTTTTACGATAGGTACACGGTACACGGTAGGTAGGTATAGGTGCTTACCTATACGTTTCAGTTCACTTGGAACTATATCGTGTAAAAAATCCGCTGTAGAGGCGACTCTATAAGGTGGTTGGTTATTTTTGATATGTCAAAATGACAATTTGACAAACAAAACAACCAATGCTGTTTAAGTTGAACATCGATTCTGGCGGTAGGAGTCAAACACTCCGCGTGGGCTGAAGCAATTCAAAGGTTTTAAATTATTATCTAGTGGTTTTTAGTGAACAAATATGGTGTTTATTTGTGCAGTGAAGTACCACGAAGTAATCTTAATGATAAGAATCGTTGAATTGTATCATTTTTATAACTGCTATTGTGTGTCGTCGAGTGAGTTGTCACGTGGCAACTTGCTTGGACCTAATAGTATTAAATCCGTAGATCGATAAAACGTAATTTATTGAGTGACTGTAACTTTGACTGACTTAGACTGTTGACTACCCCCTTATTCTCAATAAGTTACTTGACATTAGCAAGATTTCTTCGGGTAGTGCCACAATATAAAAAAAAAACAGTCCAACAGTAGTACGCCATCTAGCGGATTTTTTACACGCGATCAACCAGATTGGCCAGGTAACTCGGTCCTTTCCCGAAATAACGGCCCATGGGCATGACGACACGATGGGATTGATCTAGCTATCTCCTCCACACACTACACATCTCTTCCTACGTTTCATGTCCCAAATCCTGGATCGAGTTATCTAGGTTGCAGTATGTTTTTTTAAATAGTTAATCAATGCAAAGTTAAAAGAAACCAAACGTGCAGTAGCTAGATCTAATGCGATATCTTGTATCCCCATTTTAATGTTTAAAGCTGACTCAAAAAATATGAGACTTGATCATCACCCTTGGGTGAATTTAATTAAATGAAATTATTAGATTATAATATTATCCCACTTACACGCTGCTAGTCAGGGGCCACTCTCATAAAAAAAATGTCTAATAATGATGTCACTATAAAAATATTAAAAGTAATATTTTTATGGAACAGGTCAAAGACACAAGAACAAAAATCTAATAAAAGGTCTTAATTTATCAATTTCACAACTCTCATCTAAAGAGGTACTTAATAATTCGAAAAAAACGTGACTCCGTACTTGAAATTGCTAATAATTACTGATCTAGCTGGTTGCCCAAGATTGGCTATTAGCAATTGCAAAACTACGCCCCTTTGGTACTAAACTACGGGCAGTTAAATATGGCTCAATTATGTTAAAGTGTACAAAACTTAGTGCCCAGTCTCATAATTTTCTAGTCAGATTTTATGTGGTTTTCGCACATTTTGTGTAGTTTTCATTACGTGTGCATCCTTGGCGAGTGGTTGGAGAAGTCATTTTCTAAACAATCCGGTCTCATTACCAAGTGTCTTGTGACAATTATTTTCACTACGTTCATGTCACTTGCGCAGTTTCACTGACACCAGGTAGTTAGGATCAGCAGATAAAAGATGTCTTGTCACGCTATGTTCAAAGCAAAATATAAAAGCCACAATGTTTAACGTTTCGTACCTACTCGTACGAAATATAATTGGTGATTTGATACAATCAAGGAATCTGAGATTTTCCTGTTTCATAATGAATGCATAATTTATTATTCACAGAAACAAAGTTAATTCGTCAGTTTTTTTACATACATATCTACCAATTACCTAACCAAGTACATACCTATTAATTTTGGAAGATATCAACTGAGACTTCTGTAACAAGTAAAGATCATACATAGTACGGTTGAAATACGAAATTCTTTCAAGTTTGAGATTTTTCAGAATAAGTACTTACGTGGTAATTTTACATGTAAGACAAAAGAATAAATACTTACCGTTTTTCTCATTCGATTCTTTCAGAAGGGTCGATTCGACCAATCTTATTCCGATAGTAATTCTATGGTATGGCGCTTTCATTCTATACAAATCTGACGTTATACCATAGATTTATCCACGGGTAAAGATTGGTCGAATCCAGCCTAAGGCCGTACGATCCGTACATTAATGTTTAAGCCGTTGACTTCTCCAACCTCATCGCTTGTAGTTTGTAACCATTGCACGTCCGTGCACTAGCATGTGTGTTTGTCTGGCATCCATGTCCATTGCTTGTACGCCCATGTCCAAATTCCACAGTGCGGAGAGGTACAGCACGCTAGTCGACGAGGCGGTCATCATGAATACTATCGGCGCCGCCATTGTTGCCATACTTGCTGTGGTCATGTATATTTTGTCGAGGGACAAGTTCAAGGCGGCGGAATCCCGCGACGGGCACATAAGAGCGTCGGTGGACTTGTAGAGTTCAAACGTTTCTAATGCAATTCGGACACAATGCAGTTTTAGTGCCTTATGTCGGTACTTTCGGTATTGTCCGGCCGGTTTAAGAATGCGTTCCTGATACTTGTCAGACTAAAATAATAGGATGTTTCGAGTATGCAACTTCAGTCGAAGTTGGAACTATTCGAGTACGCGTAGGTAAGTTTGTTTTTACATTTCACACGTAGACTACCTAATAGGCGTCAGAAACGCATTCTTATATTTAGACTATATTGTCATTTTGATAGGTAGGTAAGTTTGAAAGTGCCTTAAATCTATAATATTTCATTCACCGTTATACTCATAAAATTTTAAGAATTTATTCATTTTCTGTTATAATCCTTACTTTAATTGCAGTATGCGTCAAAATTAAATCGTTAAATGAAAGTTTTTCTAAATATTCCATTGTTTGTTAACCCTTTGTACGTCAAAAAATATTTATTGAAAGTAAAAAAAAATATATTACACATTTAGATAAAAGTTTCGCCAGGGTTTTTATTAATTTAATGAATTTATTGATGAATTTCAGAGTCAGGTTTAAATTTGGCTCATGCTGTTTGGTTAAATTGTGTTATACAATCAACTTTTATTCTTGTTAGGTTTGGTCTCTATTATTTTGAAAATAAAATACATTCAAAGTAGGTTTAATTTTTTAACAGTTCATCCAACAAACGATTACAGTTGGTCATAAGACGATTTTTAGTTTCATCCAACATGTACAGTACAGGGCGTAACTTTTCTGACTGATAATATACTAAGTTCACTGTGTAATTATCATTTTTTTTTTGTAATTAGTTATTATTATGTAAGTATTTTTTTCTTTATTACTGTGAGAGTTTTAAACAAAAGAAATATGTTTTTCTAGTAGCTGATGAGGCTTTTTCATTTTATTATTATAAATGGTCTGTATCAGACCAAAATATATACAAATATGACTAGGATATTTTTGTTATAGGTTTAATAGTAGTAAAAGTAGGTTTTAAAATCTTATGTATTGTCAAATTTACAAATTAGACGTTAACTGGAATTCCAATTTAGATCATTACTTGTTAAATTAAAATAAATTATTATTTAGAATGATTAATGATTTTTAATTATTCATAAATCTTGTAAATTAATTATCCTCTATTCACGAATTTAAGTTTTATTCTACATAAGCACGTAAATAAGACTCGTCTTTTGCATTATGTGGATTTCACTGGCTTACTATGCTTTTCGTGTAAGTATCATTGCATGCTTTTACATGTTATATAATGTGCATGGAGCAATCTTTTTTTACTTCTTTTAGATTACTTAGCAATTATATAAAATAAGACGAGATAAAAAACCTTTACAAAGTTTTAGGGGTTCAATAATTTTGGACTCCCTATTCTAATCGCTGCACCTGTGATCTTTATTAGACAAAGATTTTTTGAGATTTTTAAATTTTTTTTATCTCGTCTCGTTCTAAAGTAAGGCCATACTTTACAATTTTCTTAATTGCAAAATTAGGTAGATACTCAAATGTCTAACCTATTTAACTCAATGCCTCGATTACTATACTCATTATTTTCTATTTAATTAAGTCAACTACTTACATATTCATCAAACATTGTATATTACATATTCTGCTAATATTCTTGCTATTTTATAAGTATTAACCAGAACAGTGAAATGATGACTTTTCATCAAAAATTGCAACTCTAATTGATCAAAAAATGCAAACCCAAATATTTATATTTTTAGTTAAGAGATTTCATAGAAAAACTTCCGGTATTCTAACTTCCTTATTCTTCTTTTTCTATGAGTACACCTCCAGAAGCAAGGCAAATTTACAAACACTGCTAACACTATCTTATCTATTGTACAAATATGAGCTCACTAACTAACCCGGGGCATGCGGTCGCAGGGCTGAGACGTACGCCACGCTGACCCACGAGGCCATCGTGATCAACGCCATCGGGATGTCCGTGGTCGCCGTGGCGGTGGTGGTGCTGTACACCGTGCGCGGCACCGGCGGCTACCGCCTGCGCAAGGTCGCCGCCCAACATCCGAGTTAAACGACGCTAGCGAACGCTGCTAGCGAGGCGACGGATTGCCCGTCAAATATGTACGCCAATCTGCTTTTGCCCGATAAGTATGTAAAGCAATAATATTTTGCCCACAATTTATGTAAACTTATCAATTTTTGCCCTTTGCAATGCAGCACAGTTTTGCCCAATCAACGTGGCAGCTAACATCACGTGAAGACTGGAGTAGTAAATACCATTTAAATGGCTCAATAATTTTCACCAAATAAAATAAACATTCCAATAGCATTTTTAAAATGTACTGATAAAATGTATTACTAGAAAAAAGTGGTTTAAGCTTTACGGATTGGCCAGCATTTTGACTCGGTAATTTGTCACCAATTTTTCTACATTTTTTAAAGTTCCATTTTATGCTTACAAGTTCAGAAAACACCATGACTACGAGTAAGTTAACTATCATAAGCATAAATTCGGATCTTCCATATTTATTTTAAGAAATGGTAATCAAAGTGTTAAAGAATGTCTGTAGGTACTGAATGATTTTGCAAAACTCCTATTAATATAGGAACGAGATTAATTAATTCTAATAAATTCAATTATAGTGAAATTATAATATTATTATCCGTAAATATACTATTGTTTAGCTCAATTTGTTAACTTTAAGTTATACAAATTCTACATATATTGGTCACATTATGATTGTTCTGCGGTTGTGCGTTGTTCCATTTTGAAATTAGATATAATTGCGCGTTAATTCCGTCGTTAGCTGGTTTTCAAATCTGACTGAGATACCCTAGGGCCATAAGTATTCATAAGTCTCCCTAGTGATCGAAATTCAGACATCGAAAACCAGTGTAGTCAAAATTAATTCGACTGACTTTTAAACTTGAAATGTATTATTTTTCTCCTATTAACCAAAATGGTGGCATTTTGATAAACTTCAAATAATTAATACTGTAGTATTTATAAATCGGTGATGAAAGGTTGAGTATCGTGCGTTTGTAATTTAGAACCGAGCATCAGTTTCGAAGGAAACAATAATTTCCATTTCAACTCCATCGTTCTCGCTGTTCTGTGGTAAATTAATCATTAGTATTAGAGTTAGATGAGTAATCACCGTGTAAGTAAGATAGGTAAGTATGGAGTTGACGTGTGCGAGTCTGTGAGACCATCGGACCACACAGTCATTTTCAAACGAATAATTATTTCGGAGGCCATACACACATATGATATCGAGATTTGGTATCAGCCCTAATGTAGTTTTTAATAGTTAAGATATTTAGATGTAACTTGTATATAATTTTTAATCTAATTAATGTAACGTGCGAGTGTTCCATAGATGTAGAATGTGATCAAGTTGTAGCTGAAATTTACATTTAAATGTAATATTTAATGGTCAGTAATATTTAATCAATTTAAATGAACATTGATCGAAAGTGTCGCATGCCATCAGAATATACTTAGCTAAAAGAAACAGTATTCTTTGAAAAGCAACTTTTAACGCTTCAACATGTCGAACGATTGGAAATACTTTTAAGATGTCCGTTTAGATACTTTTGCATAAATTATACTTAGGTATTTACTATAAGACAAGTGTTCATCCAGTTGCCAAAATCGATGTAAAGTGGTCATATGTTTGTTATAATCAATTAATTACTATGTACTACATACATACATTTAGCATGTTTATCAATATTACATATAGGATAATGCTCAAGGTATTTAATTTTATACAAGGGGTACCTACATATTCTTTCCTTGTGTAGAGTTGAGTAAATTTTCTATTAGACTTAAATGACGAAATTTTGTAAAATTGCATTCCAAAGAAGCATTCAATGTGTGTACACATTCTTTTTGAAAATATACAATCCGTGCTAAGACTGCATAGATCCTTTTGATAAACTACAGGATTTGCGACGTTTTTAGCAGAGAGTATTTACAAATTTTAAATATTCCAGTTTTTGTGGATCCCTCTGAAATATCGGGGCCAACTTTTTACATTATTATAGACTCCCCAATTTTCGAAAGCTGTGGCAGGTTTTGTTGTGCAGTTTAATTACAATCAAACACTATTTTCTAACGAAGATTCCGACATCAAACAGACAGGTATTAATTTGAAACGCACTAAGAGATTTAATACGGTACCTGCTTATTATTGTAGCATTAATACTATAATTATACATAGGTTGTTTTCGATTATACGAATAAGTTGCAAGTTGATAATAATTAATACGGTTGATCTTCGTGTATTTCAAATTATAATTATTTTGAATGTTTAATGTAAGTATCATTGAAATTTAATTTCGAGTTGAGTTGACTGCAGTTGTATATTGGTTAGTATGAATTTTATCACTGTTTTACATTTTGAAATATTTATACGGCATTCATATGGTACATTAAATACTTGTATTAAATAAATGAGTCGTTTTATTTTCTCATACCATAATAATATTTTATTAAGTGTTATTATCAGATTAACACTATGATGCCCTTCTAAATATTATCTTGTATATTTGAGACATAAAAGTTTGGGAAATACCCAAAGATATAGGATGACTTGACAATAGACAATTATCATTCCAGCCACACGCCTGAACTATTTATCTACTATAATGGGGGCCATCGCATACGAAAAATCGGCAAGATGGCGTATTATAGGCCTGAGGTCCATCTGCAAGGTGATTGGTTATTTTTAGACGTGATATGTCAAATAAATCAGCCAATGATGTTGAAGTTGGATCTCGGTTGAAGATATTCTACACGCTATAGCCCCCATTATGATGGAATGGGGCATTTATTTAAAGGTTCAATATTAAAATAACAAAATGAGTAATTGGCGAAGACTTTATTCGTGTTTATATTTGACAACCTTTCACTAATAGTTGCTATGAGCATAGATAGATTGCGCAAAAAAAGCTACCAGTACTTAAAAGTTATTTAACATCAACAGTTGATTGATATTCATATCAAATGAAAATGAAAGCCAGTATTTTCAGCTTTAAATATAAAGTTGAAAATACAAAAATATTCAGCATACCATAACATATATCATAGGGACCAAAATCTACAAAAATTTGGCTTAAATTTTGAGCACCTCAAATAATAATTTAGTAACAGATCTTTAAGATACAATATCTTTCAGATAAATATTTAACTTTCACTCAGTAAATAAAGGAGACCGGCGAAAGAGGACTCAATATTTTTCGAAAACGTTTAGAATTGGAAACATACTATTTAAATTAAGTAACAAAATCTTTATTTTATCTAATTCAAAGTATATTTTTTAAGGATGGGAATAAATAGTTAAATTATTTTCAATTTGCAAACAATTCATTGAACAAAACGCACAGTGCAGAGGAAAAACGAAACATTTTGAGAGGATTCGATCTATCATTCGATCTTTCATTTCAATTTACGCTGTATTAATAATCTAAAACGACACTTTTAATTGTTATTTACCATACAGGTTAAATTAATAGTATTTGACTAAGTTACAACGAACAAATAAACAATTAAAGCATTGATAAAATACATTAGCCCCTTAAATTAAAGGATTTAAAATATATTGCTTCTTATGTTTTGGCTGTACAATCAAAGATTTTTCTGCCTCTCAAAATAAATGAGTCATTGACAATGTCACTTTGATTAATAATTTGACATCTTTTCAAATGCGATCTACTCACTTACGAGTTAGGCAGGTAGGTACCTACGTTGCAATAGAAAGTGTAATGTAAGAACTCTGTAATGATGGTAGGTAAGAGTAGTATTTAGGTTTCATATTGATAACTCATGGTTACTTTTTATGTGACATACGGCCTGTTAATTTAAATAAACAATGCTCAAGTTTTCAATATTCGTAATCGAACGTGACGTTATTTAAAAATGAAACAAAAAATCCTAACCTCAATATTTTTAGTTCATTAAATAACTTTATAATTCCATCTTTAAAAAAGTGGCAACAATTAACTTTTTTCTTAGTTTAGTGTTCTTCTTTAAGTATCATTAACTTTTTTCCACGCACGGGACCTTTAAATCGGAGTCTGAAAATACATAGGACTCTGCCGGTCTCCTTTATATTTACGTTTACGTATATTTCGCTTTGATAAAAACATGCATTTTAAGTACATTTTTGTAACCAATATCGTATTTTTAAATATAAATTTTATGTAATTAATATTTTAAGATACCTCATTATGTATGTATTTTTTTGTTTCATTAAAATTAAAGATTTTGTAATTAACGAGCGCCAGAAGAGCTTAATAACACATACTTTCTATGAAATATGATGTGTAACATTCATTATAAGCTAACCAGGAGTATAACAATAAAAATAATTATTTTCTTTTTACATACACAATTTCATTTGAACATAACCGAATTAGCAAAAGAGACATGGCATATACATATATTTTGTTGCTGGCGACTGTACATTGGTAGAAAGTACACTGAGTACGAGCGCTCGTCAAATGCAAAAACTGTGCGAATATGATTAAATAATAATTAATCAGCACTTAAATTTTAAAGACAAAGTTTTAAATTTTCACAACAGCCGATAAACTTACATAAATTACACCCTGAGATATTGGTCGATAGTAAATCAATTCAACGATGGGATAAACTATTAAAGACGTGACGAAAATCTTTCGCATTATAATAGATAATTAGTTTATGCTTTTGAAAAACATAACTACAATAACATGCGTCTTGAGTATGCGTCTTTAATAAATTTCATGTTTATATTTTGAATATGCAACATTTTATTCAATAATTTTTGATTTAAATAACATGAAGTATTTTATTGTAATATTTTGAATTTTATGTAAAATTTTTTTTTACTGTAGATAGTTATGAATTAAAAATCGCATTTTTTTGTTAATATAAAGATTTAATTTGAAATTTCTTTTTAAAATACGAGAATGATAATTTTAGATTTAAGTATATGTATCTCAATACAATTTAAATACGAAAGATTTCGTCGGTAAATAATTTGATATTAGAGAGGTTAATTTCAAGTATAATAATATTACTTACATTGTTTAATTCTAGAGAAAATTGACCGGAATATAATTTTAAAAATAGATTTGATCTAAGTAATCTCTGCAATTCTTATGTAAAAGACAAAAATGACTAAATTTAACTTTAATTAGTGTAGAGTTCTATTATTGCAAAAATATTTAATCTGTGTAGTAATTACATGTGAATTGAACATGCATTATGTAACTATATTAAAATATCAATACAGGCTATCAATAAATCATTTTAACGATTTAGGCTCAAACTTTTTGATTCTTAATTCATTAAGAACTAAATGCTACGAATCTAAAATATCTTGTATATTTAGAATTTTTAATGACTATCAATAATTTCATGCACTCTATTCCACACTTAAAATTATAATCGAAAATATGAAACAGTTAATTCATTTATTTAGGCCGAAACATGCACATACATTGAGTGATTATTGCTATTATCGTAAAATGAAATGATTTATCTGGGATGGACATACTTTAAAGCATTTTGTAATTGACAGACTATATTTCTGCTCATAAATGTTTGTGGACATATACATATTTGTTAATCTTTGGTGTAAATGGCACAAATATAGGAACGTCTAATATCATGTACGTTAAGTCATAAAATAGCATGCAAGTAAATGCATCTGGAATGCATGACCTATTATTGTATTAAAGTATATTGATTAATAAAAATCAATAGAACAAAACTAGGTAAAATTATAAACCTTATCTTCATTGAAATAAAGGACAAATGACATCTGTCATTGTGATAAAGTTATATTTTACGTACTATATCTGAAATTGTACGATGACAACGCATAATGTTTTAATTCACGTATAATAAATGGACGATGATGATCATGATAAAATTTATCTATTTACCAGAGATTTTCTGCAAAAAAGGTCCTATTGAAGTTGTTGCTCTTAAATACAATTCAAACTGTTGGGCTCACCTGATTATCAGGTTGTTGATGTAATAAAAATATTTAATAACCCGTGATCTTTATTCAAATATAGATATCCGTCATTGTGCATGAAAACAAATTATAAATTGTGCTATTTAGACTTAAAACTATACAAGTCTATAACTTAACATAATTCGAAATAAGCTACAGACATCACTAATAATCACTAGATATCGTCAAAAATTATACAGACACACACCCATTGATATTACTTTTAAAATTACATATGTATTTGGATCATTTTTATCGCATTGCTTTCTGACTTTATACTTATAAACAATATTGATTCAGCACGTTCATATGCGATTTAGATAGGCAAAAGCTTATTTTAACCAGTAAATAATTTTAGAGAGCATTGTTGTCCTGATTTCACACACACATTATTATATTTCACGCCAGCGTTACCTTTGAGTTATACATCCGTTCTTCACTTATAAAGGCCAAAGAGGGAGATAGAGAAAACACTTGAACAGCCTCCTAGACTTTTAAGCTTTCACTTCCCAGACATATAGTAACATACACACACGAACATCTAATTCGTGCATTCACATTTAGAACCATATACGTTAGATAACACGCCTAACTAGCGAAATAATGCTTACGATCCTATTATAACAATAATTCAAGTAACAAACGAGTATGGAATTACCACCGAATGCATTCCTTCCTACATCTTCCCAGCTAATGGTGTAGACACTTTGTAATTTATTCGCTCAGGAGTTCTCAACATGTTTAGCATCAGCCCACTCTCTATAATACGTCTGTCCTCTTAAAAATGATTTAAGTATTTAAGTAACTATACCCATAGAAAGGAAAGAATGACGACTAACGCATTTATTTAGGCTATTAGTAAGTTCTAAACTTTTTGTAAATGGCTGTCTTTATTTTGGTAATAAAGGCAAAAATGTTTAGATGACTGTATGACTGATTACTTTATTAGTGTCAAACACATTTTCTTAAGCAAATCGGCACTGTATTATAAGGCTGAGTAGAGTTGATCTAATTTAACATTGGATCTCTTGAAAATGGTTTAGTGAATATCATTGGAATACCGTATTGATTCGACTAGAAATTGTGATAAGAACTTCTTCAAAATCCTCAACAAAACTGGCTCAAGATAAAATGTTCAGCACATCTTCAAAAGAAGCGTGAAGAAGCATCTCGCGGGCCAGTATGGCGGTGACAACGGAGGTGATGCCTTGACATCGCTTCCGTTGTAATTGCATCGTGGGCTCTTCTCTTGCTTACCATCAGACTGAGGAGAGCCAATATACTGAGCCACTATATAAAAAAAAAATCTGTTATCCGTACTAGATTGGGGTTCGAAGTATACCAGTGAACAGTTGCATATCCAGAGGTCCCAAAATTAACGGGAGATACTGAACCCGTTCTATTGCACATGATTGTGTTCTAGCTGCATCAAGCTCCCACACAAAAATCTTGGATCCACCCGCCTTTGAAGGCCCCGTTTCAGAATAAGGTCCATATAGCATAGGAATCCAAACCTTAGGCCATGAAGTACTGCGGGAACTCGTTGGATATGGCTCTGACGAGGGCCTGGTCGTCGCGGCTGGCGTCAGTTTTCCTCGCAGAAGATCCGCGCGAAGCAGCGCAGCAGGTCCTGTCTCCGGTGCTGGTGGGCGTCGTACTCCGTGTTGCGGATAATGCCTTGCAGCATTTTGAGGTATTCTTGGCGACGCTGGAAGGTAAGCAATGGGTCAACTACGGATCTCTAGATTCTGAGCAGTTAATGTACAAAAACTCAATGGGATATGAGAAAAAAATTCAGGTATGGTTTTAATATTTTTTCCAATTCCTTTTACTATTTGAGGTATGTAACCAATTTGAATATTTTTGTAAATTGGCAGGTAGTTATTTTTTAATTAATTTTCCAACATTTTGAATTCCAAGCGAATTCATGACTTCATAAATACGCTTAGTGTTTCCACATATCTTTTTCTATAATTTACGGCAAATATATCGTAAGAAAAAATAACATAGGTACTTCCAAGAATGCCTTTTGATAGGGGAAATTTTAAATCACTAACGGTAAAACAAAAAAAATAAAGACAGCCCTCTGTCTAAGTTTT
This sequence comes from Marasmia exigua, assembly GCA_019059595.1. Taxonomy (NCBI): domain Eukaryota; kingdom Metazoa; phylum Arthropoda; class Insecta; order Lepidoptera; family Crambidae; genus Marasmia; species Marasmia exigua. The sequence continues at coordinate 25,030,475 of CM032470.1, forward strand.
GGTGTCACCCTACAAATAAACGTCAACTGTATACCTCTGGCGTATGGTCATGTGGACAAAAGATTCGTATCCACCCGCTCTGTGGTCGGTATGTAATTTTTTGCCACCACATCCTCGTCACACTGCCCACTAAATCATAACGGCGAAAAATTGCGAAGTGAAAAAATTCAACCTTATTATTATCGCCTTAAGGTGGAATTTATTCACTGCATTTATGATTTGTAGGGCACAGTACAATACCCACCGGGTCTCCAGCCGACAGGTCGCGAGCTGCCTCACTAGGATGTCTACGGCGACTTTGACATCATTCGTGTAGAAATACTCCGCGGTCTTCTTGCGGCTGAACAGGTCTATGACCAGCTTGAGCACCGAGTGCGCCGGCGCAGGCTCGTGCTCGAATATGTGGACTGGATCCTCTGAAAATCAAGGTAAATGAAAAGATAAGAGACCACGCTTGGCAAAAATATGGGCACGATTGGAGTGATATTGACGACCCGTTTGGAACAGTGGTAAGTGAATCACTGCCTTTGGTCCAAGGGTTGCGGGGTTATAAAAGACAGTAAAATAATGACAGTGACAGTAAAAGTCACCTAAACTTTTTTGTGGCATATAGATAGCACCGTTGAGCCCAGGACTACGTCACTTCTGGCATATTAATTATTATAAATTAATCATTAAAAATTAAATATTGCAATAAAAAAGACACATTCAATGATAACTAAAAAAAGATGGGTCATCCTTTTCTCTTTTCTTTATTCGAAAAGCGTATATAAACTGCGAAGCATCGTTTTTTGTCATATTGTTCGATGAGAAAACACTATACAGAGTAAGTATCAAAAATTGTGCTATTGCGCAAGACTAGACAGTTAATTTTTAATAGGCAGAACAAACATCTTGCACCTTGCTAAATATTATATTAACTAGCAAAGGCCGTCGTTCTCTTATTCTCGCCTTCTAAGTCCCGGATACGTAAGTTAAATAAATATATGAATATTTCACAATGTCACATACATTGATTTCACTTCAAGATTGGTAGCTGGAGGATCTTTTTTCCAATTCCTTTTACTATTTGAGGTTTGTAACCAATTTGAATATTTTTGTAAATTGGCAGGTAGTTATTTTTTAATTAATTTTCCAACATTTTGAATTCCAAGCGAATTCATGACTTCATAAATACGCTTAGTGTTTCCACATATCTTTTTCTATAATTTACGGCAAATATATCGTAAGAAAAAATAACATACTTCCAAGAATGCCTTTTGATAGGGGAAATTTTAAATCACTAACGGTAAAAAAAAAAATAAAGGACAGCCCTCTGTCTAAGTTTTGGTGTCACCCTACAAATAAACGTCAACTGTATACCTCTGGCGTATGGTCATGGGTTCGATTACCATTCTGGACAAAGATTCGTATCCACCCGCTCTGTGGTCGGTATGTAATTTTTTGCCACCACATCCTTGTCCACACTGCCCACTAAATCATAACGTCGAAAAATTGCGAAGTGAAAAATTCAACCTTATTATTATCGCCTTAAGGTGGAATTTATTCACTGCATTTATGATTTGTAGGGCACAGTACAATACCCACCGGGTCTCCAGCCGACAGGTCGGCGAGCTGCCTCACTATGATGTCTACGGCGACTTTGACATCATTCGTGTAGAAATACTCCGCGGTCTTCTTGCGGCTGAACAGGTCTATGACCAGCTTGAGCACCGAGTGCGCCGGCGCAGGCTCGTGCTCGAATATGTGGACTGGATCCTCTGAAAATCAAAGGTAAATGAAAGATAAGAGCCACGCTTTGGCAAATATGGGCACGATTGGAGTGATATTGACGACCCGTTTGGAACAGTGGTAGTGAACACTGCCTTTGGTCCAAGGGTTGCGGGTTCGATCCCCTGCACAGTACAAACATTTGTGTGCATGAACATGTCTGTTTGTATTAGTCTGGGTGTTTACTATCTATTATAAGTATGTATTTACAAAAGAAAGGTATTTGATGTATATATTTGTAATCACACTGTTGGTTCTGATATCCGTAACACAGGTGCTTGAGCTACCTATCTCGGAGTCAGATCAATGTATGTGATGTTGTGAAATATTTATTTATTTATATACTACGGCCTAACAGAAAACCGGCGCTTGCATTGTGTTTCGCCGAGAATCACTTTCTCGACTGTTCATGGGCAGTGGCAATCGATTACCATCAGGTGATCCGTCTCATCATTATCATCATCTTCACATTACCACCCACTGCTGAGTATGGGCCTCTTCTTTATTTCGCCACTTCTCTTGGTTATCTACCAATCTCATTCACTGTTTCCCTGCCCCTTTCACAATATCATCAGACCATGGATGGGCTGATGGTCTGCCCACAGGATGTTGTGATCTGTCTGCCAACTATCATTATAAAAATCTGTAAAACAATGAAAGGCATCACAACCCACACAATAAACTAGAACGCCTTATAAGTTGTTTATATTCTCAGTTTTTTTTTTGGTCTATAGGCTAATGACCACAATGGCACGATGGAAAGCAACGATGAGGTCTAGGATGATACGCGTTTGCCTAAAAGATGCCTGTTCACTCTTGCCTTAAAGATGTACAGATTATAGTGGTCAGGAAAAATAGAGATCGGCAGGGAGTTCCATTCCTTAGCTGTCTGCATTATAAATATGGAAGCAAATCACTTCGTGCAGATAAGGGGTAGCTCTAGCTATAAGGATGAAAGTCTTCGCCGCGCCTTGTCGTCCGGTGATGGAATTGGCTGGGGGGATCAAATTACCAGGCAGACCCTCAATCGACACCGGTACATGGTAGAAATACCGAAAATCCGCACAAAGAGGTTTGAATCCTGTTTCCTTATTCGTACTGCGAAACAGTGGAATCAGCTGCCTGAGGAGGTGTCCCCTAGAGGCTACAATCTTCTAGGTAATCGTGCTACATCTTAGACCATATTATCACTAACCATCAGGTGAAATATGGTCAAACGCTTACCTATCAACAGTAAAAAAAATAATATGTAAAACCTCCGTACATTCCCCGAAAAGAAGTGAAAAAATTCTTTACCTTCTCGATTAAGCAACAGAAGAATTTTCTCGCAAAACGTCTTCGCGTTGTCCATTTCCTCCAGTGCATTCAGCAGCAGGTTCTCCTGGGGCTGCTCGAACTGCAGGTTGTAAGCCAGGAGTAGGGTGAGGAACAGATCAGGGATCTGCTCGTTCTCATCCGTCTCCGGTGGGCTTTCTATCAACTCCAGGAGGAACTGTGCGAACTCCACTCCTAGTTGTTCTGTAATACATTTTAAACTTGATTTAGTCTTTTATTCCATGAAGAAGATTTTGTGATGCTCCGACTTTCTTTTTTATAGGATAGGTGGCAGACGAGCAGACGGATCACCTGATGGTAAGCAATTGCCGCCGCCCATAGACACAGACCTGGAACACCAGTGGAGTCACAAGTTCGGTGCCAACCTTTTAACCCCCCTTTCCCCCGGATTGGGCCTCCGGTACCCTCACTCACGCAGCGAAACACAGCACAGTGCTGCTTCACGCTGGTTTCCTGTGAGGCCGTGGTATCACTCCGGTCGAGCCAACCCATTCATGCCGAAGCGTGGCTTTCCCACGGTGGACTAAGCAGAGAAACTTGGAGGATTTGTATAATTTGTGTCAAAAATGTGACAATGCTATCCTTACTGGCAAGCAAGAGCTGACATATCACCTGATGGTAAGAGGTTGCCGCCGCCTATAGACATCCGTAACACTAAACGGAGTCACTAGTGTGCTACCAACCTGTCCCCGAATTTTCTTCTTCTCCCCGAATTGGGTCTTATACCCTCACCCATTCGACGACAAACAACAAAACACTCAAGTAATTTTAAAGTAAAAAAAAAATGTTACTAGTTGTCATGGGTACCAGATTCTTTTTACAAAGAGGCAGCAATATAATTTTCATTTTTTGTTTGTAGTCACGCAGTACATAATAGTAAAATTTGTATAGTCTTTCAGTGAAATCAGGAAACTTCTAATGGAATCACTCACATAAGATTATGAGTTTACTCATTTATTTATACTAGCAAACTGAAGAACTATTTACCAAAGTGTGTAACTGGCAGCTTGTCACCCATAGACAGGACCATAGACAACAGAAGAGCGGAGTGAGAGAGACGGCTGACGGCGCGCGGGTTGTCGCGCATGTCTCGAGCTATTTCGGCGGGTAAAGCTGATAGTGCAAGAGTGGCTAGAGCTGTGCGTTCGAGCCCGCACATCACGCCGAAAGCCTGTAAGAATAATACACGTTGTTCATCATCATCATCATCATCATCATCATCAGCCTATCGCAGTCCACTGCTGGACGTAGGCCTCTCCAATTGTTCGCCACTGTGATCTATCCATGGCTTCTCGCATCCAGCTCTTGCCAGCCATCCTGCGCAGATCGTCCCGCCACCTAGCCAGAGGGCGCCCTACATTACGTTTGCCAAGACGCGGTCTCCACTCACACGTTGTTAGTCTTGAATTTATATTATAGTCCGTAAAATATTCAACAGTGGGAGAGCCACGCTTCGCCATGAATGGGCCGGCTCGACCGGAGTAATACCACGTCCTCACAGAAAACCGGCGTGTAGCCGTGCATGCGCTGTATTTCGCTGCGTGAGTGAGGGTACCGGAGGCCCAATCCTAGGGAAGGGGGGTTAAAAGGTAAGGAGCGTACTTGTGACACCACTGGTGTTGCAGGTGTCCATGGGCGGCGGTAATCGCTTACCATCAGGTAGCCATTTTTTTATGATATAGGTGGCTCATCTGCCACCTATATCATAAAAAATAATATAGCTTGATTAGAATGACAGATGTCATTTTAGCTTTATTAAATGATCACAAGGTCCATCTATCATTTTACCAAGTTTTATTCCATATAATTTTATTACCTATAGCCATAAAGATATTTTTTACGTGACATCAATAACTGTCATTTTAATCAAACTATATTTACGGACTATAATGGGCGTATTATTAAAGAAGTCATTGAATGAAGGCCACAGCGAATGAAAAACACTTAGAAGGCTTTACGTCACATGGAGTTCATCAACCATGATATGGCATGTCAAAATAAATAAAGAAACAACCAATGACGTCGAAGTTCGACCTTACGTCTAAGTAACGGCATTTAGCGTATTTTTATATAATCGGTGGAAATGGTGCCATTGATTAGCCTTTATCTATCTCTATTAACCTTTCAATATTTGTCTATATTCCTTACGGAAAAGTAGAAATTTACCTGCAACAGCAGTTGCCGCAGCGGCCATCTTGTTTCCATCTGGTAGTACTGCACCAGAGTGGTGACGTATGCGTAGCGATGGCTGCTCAGCACGTGTTGGGAGATGTTCATGTCGGCATTCGACTGAAAACAAATCAAATAATATGAAACATCGAAGTGGTGTCAGCAATATTAATGGACAACATTTCAATATTGCTGAGCTATGAAAAAAAATATTTCAATTCTTTATTTACTTTTCCACTTCTCGAATATATATTTATATATTTTTTATATTGCTTATTCATTGAGAAAAAAAAATAAAACTAAAAAACGTAAGATGACGTCATCGGACGGCAGAATGTAAAATATTTCTTTGCGTAACACATTATAGTTTTAAATTTACGAGAAACCAAACCCATGACATGCAACTGTCAAAAAATGAGTAACATTCATTGTGTTCAAACGTTTTAAAATTTAAAAAAATATTAAATAATGTATGTACACCCTGTGCGTCTATACTCGCACTCGTGGGGTGCGAGTATAGACGCAAATAGTGTGCGAGCGAGAAGTGAATAGATGCGCCGCCATTTCTGATCCCATTCTTTATCCGCACAGGTAGTAGGTACCGTTCCACAGAAACGGAAAAACGGAAACACGAATGACGTTGACAAAAGTATTCTTTACCTTTGACAGTAGTACCTTTTTTTATTAAAGGGTCGTGTCTCAGGCAGGAATGGATTGACTCGACCAGTGATCTCGGCCTCCCAAAAAACTGGCGTAAAGCAGCACCTGATGTGCGATTCACTGAGAGAGCGAGAAGTACTTGAGGCGCAAACCGGGGAAGGTGAGTTTAAGTTGGCCAGCGCTTTATGACTGTATTGGTGGGACCACCAGGAGCCCAATTCTTGTGCTCGTGATATTTTGAAAACATGGCGGATGTCACATGAAATCCATACAAAAAAGCTATGTTTTAGTGATATAATATGTCCTATAATAATAAATGTCACGAGCACGAGAATTGGCCTCCAGGTTATTGGTCTGTTTTGCCACCTACTACATAAAAAAAACTGTCCTTACCATAACAGAAATAAGCTCAAGCAACTGAGTCTGTATATCATGAGCGTCGTCATGCAACGCCCAGCCTCGCTGCTGTGCATCGTTGGCAGCTTTGGAGAGGGCGTTGAGCGCAGTCATCATGCGGAGAGCATCGGGGGCCGCGTCTATGGCGTTCTTGGGACAGGTGATATTGCTATTCGCTTCCCGGAGCAGAGCATCTATTATGGATCTAGCTGCACCGCCAGGAAGGAATTCCTAAAAATAGAAGCATTCTTAGTTTCATATTTACAAACTGTTAATTCGATATTCAATTAATTTATTCTTTAAAAAACATGTTTTATTGAATCATAGGTTTTTAAACGCTTTACAATCGCACCTGATGGAAAGCGTCAATGAGGTCTAGGATGTTACGAGCTTGCCTGTTCACTCTTGCCTTAAAAATATAAGCTAATGACAAAGTTCCATACTATTACTTAAGTAAATAACACACTTACAAAATTTCATCTCAAGTGCAGGTGGGACTCGAACCCACATCCTTCCACAATCCGGATGGTCTACCAATTAGACCACTGAACGCGTTACTAAGCCGACGAAATTAGTAAGTGCTTGATTCGGCATGAGCTGTCAATAGTCTTATCAATATTGTAGGTATATTTACAATATCAAGTAGAAATATTATTACAAATATTTGACCACCAGTTAAGATGAGACTGCTAAATCAATTGCAATTTATTCTTAAGTAAATAACACACTTAAAAATTTCATATCATGTTGCAAAAGATTGCTATAAAAATATTAACTATTCCATACTGTCATAAATAATGACTGGTTTTAATAGCAGTTACTTACATTGTGTGTTGTAATTAATTTTTTAAAGTAATAAAACATGTTGCTATACTGACATAAATCAGGCCACCTATTATTGATACCAATCAGCAGTAGCTATCATTTGGGGTTCATTAGTAAAAAATATTTAACCCTTAATCTGATATGAGTCAGTGAAATTTTCATTGGTTTTCGCTCTTATGCCATGACACATAAGGTTCAAAATCTGGTGGGAACTATTTTACCACTGTCTGAGTAAACGTTAAGTAGATATTATTACTTAATGAGTTCGGTTTTGCTATGTTATTTATAGGCAACAACCAACAAATCTGAGTTTTCCATGAATAGTGCTTTAAGTATGATTACACTGGTGACAGAACTTGTGTAATTAAGGAAATACCTATGTGTTTAATCGTAATTTAAAGACAACAAAATCTTTTAATAATTCTTTTTTTTAATAAGGTCAAGGTCTCAAGGGGGCAAAGTATCAATAGCAAATTGATACAACATATGGGATAAAAATTTGATACAAACTTACTCTTAAAGAAATGAGAACAGTTTCAACAGCCACTTTAGACATTTCATGGCTGAGCTGAGTTTCTTTGCGAACAGATTGTACAATCTCGTAGATTGCGTTGGGTTTGATACTCTCACTGCTGTCTTGGCTGTCGTCCTGGTTGTCTGTGTCTGATGAGAGCTGGTTGGATGATGATTTACTAACAGATTTCTTTTGTTTCACTTTCACTTCTTCACATCCTGTAAGAATTTGTACAAGGATGTGACAGTATGGTTGATAACTTAGCTTATGGTCTTCAAAATAGGATTACATGGTCATGATAGACTGCAGAACATACCTTTGTGACTGTTTATAGATTTCGGTGGTGATTGACACTCTCTTTCCTCAGTGATTTGCTGCTGGGATACCACCGGTCGCAAATCAAATGACGGTGACACTCCATTTGGGGGTGTACTGTCATCCAATCGTGGTGGCGGCTTTGGAGCTGGTGGCTTTTTGCTAGGCGGTTTTAGAAGCATTTGTATCTGGCTCCTTTTTTCGATCAATCCTAGCTAACAACTCTTGTTTTTGAGCTGATGTTGAATTATCTTCATTCAATGACTTGATACAGTCATTCAGGAATGATAGAAAGAATTCTGGCTCCACCTTAAATAGGTAGAAGTAAATTAGACTAAACTAAGGTCAATTGCCTTCATAATTGTTTCAATTGACTGGAGTTCAGATAGCTAGAAGTTAATACTGTTACTAATAATAAAATAACATTATTATGAAACTAACTAACATTTTATTGGTCAATCGTTAATTATGAGTTGATTTCCTAAATTGTAACTATTATTTGAAATAGTTAATAATATTATATGGTTGCATACAGTAATTCATATTTTTGGTTGGTTTATGTTGGCACAGCAGGAATAACTAAATTGATGATAAATTTTAATATTTGTATTGTTTACCTTAACAGCGGCTACATAATTGGAGGGAACGAATCCAACTTGTCCCTTTCTGTTAACTACATGCCACCAGTTTCGTTGCTTCGTGTTGTTCTGCTGTAGGTAGAAGAATTCATTGGCATTGAAGCCGAGGGTCTTGGCCAACGTTGCGTCGAAGTCGTACAACGCCTTCAGCATCTCACAATCATCTACAATCATCAGTAAACAGAAACATTCAGTACCATCCACACCCAATAGCTTATTCACACGAATGTACATAATTAATAAACAAACCCGGGTTGTACGGACCGTCCCCCATTGTTACCACTATTAATAAAACTTTTTCACAGCCAATAGATTAATTTTACTAAAATTTTAATAATTTTGAAGACAAAATTAATTTCTAAATTTCATTTCCAACATTCACATCACAAATCAATCCGAATTCCGATCCGCTCCGATTTCTTTAGACAGGCAGTATTTGACAGTGACAGCTGACAGTCGTAGCCCGTAACGTCAAACCAGTAGGAGTGTGTTCATTCTTCTTCTTATTTTATTTGTGGCAATCAACTTCTCGACTGAGAATTACTCCTGCCATTATCATGTTTTAGATTTTAGGCATTATTAAGCGGGACAACCGAAGATAATTCGCCAATGTCAAGTAACTTATTGAGAATAAGTAGGTAGTCAACAGTCGAAGTCAGTCAAAGTCACAGTCACTCAATAAAACGCCGGTGTTTTGCGTTTTATCGACCTACGGATTCAGCGGATATCACTCTAAAATGCAATCGCGGGTTTTAAGACTCTATTAGGTCCAAGCAAGTTGTCACGAGACAACGCACTCGACACACAATAGCAGTGTTAAAAACGATACAATCCAACGATTCTTATTATTAGGATCACTTTGCGGCACTTCACTGCACAAATAAACACCAATCTTGCACACTAAAAACCACTAGACACTAATTTAAAACCTTTGAATTGCATCAGCCCACGCGGCTTCTTTTAGCCCTACCCGCCGAATCCGGGTGTGTTCATTAGTTACTTAAGATTTCCTCACGTTCAGGATAGGGTCAATATTTTGTATTTGTCAAGCAAGAAAGTCGTAAATAAATCATGGAGCCATATGTGGCGTACAATTTGCTAAAGGCTAAGATGATGATGAATTTGCTTAAGGTGACAGGTAAGGCACACTAGCAACGCCAATCGATTTTAATTTTCAGCTACTAAACCGGACCTATCTTAAGCAATTTCGGGGTTACAATCTCTCTGCAAACACCTATACCTACAATTTTTTTATGATATAGGTGGCAGACGAGCTGACGGATCACCCGATGGCAAGCGACCACCGGCGCCCATGGACACCTGCAACACCAGTGGTGTCTTTTAACCCCCCTTTCCCTGGTTTGGGCCTCCAGTACCCTCACTCACGCAGCGAAACACAGCGCATGCACTGCTTCACGCCAGTTTTCTGTGAGTACCTACGTGGTATTATTCCGGTCGAACCGGCCCATTCACGCCGAAGCGTAGCGCTCCCACTTTTAAATTAAAATTTAATACTTAACTGCTTGGTCCGCTTTTGCACTCGAATTTTGGATTACCGCCAAAAGTGGCCGCTTTTTTTTTATAGAAAGGCCAATCAGGATTACCTTACTCCGCCTGATGGTAAGCGGCCGTGAAATCCAAATATGAGGTTGACAGGCACAAAAGAACTAACAAAGTACCCATTGAGTCTGGCATCCTCACCTTGATGGCCTGCTGAGATGCCGCTTCATGCCCCGCCTAAAAGACCCCGGATTGTATGAAGGAGAAAACACATTAGCTGGGAGGGCATTCCTTGTCTTGAAGCTCGAGGCAGGAACGAGCTTTTGGCGTGAATCAATATTTTCGCGTACAAAAACGGACCCAACATTTGTGCATGGTTATTCAGTAAAGTTACAATCTCTCGGCAAACACTTATACTGTGTTTGCCGAGAGATTGTAACCCTGAAATTGTTTAAAATAGATTCGGTTTAGTAAATATAAATAAAAAAGCAAAAAATTAAAATCGATCAGCGTCGCTAGTGTGCCCTACCAGTCACCTTAATGAATTAACTACTTGTTGACTTCAAAAAACGTTAACGCGTTAGTTCCGTTATGTAATTCCATTAGGTACAGTGGCGGACAGTTAAAGCTATACAAAACTGTTAAATTTCCTCAATCGTTTTTGAACTCAATATGTAACTATATAAGGTTTATAATCGAATGAAGAAATTTGACAGTTTTGTATAGCTTGATGTGTCCGTCACTGTACTTAGTTAAATTCGTTGTTTGTGAACAAATTTTTACCATACCTAGCGAGTCGAATGGTGAACGTTGAACACAATTTTGGAAACTAAACAGCAGGTGTTGTCTCAAATATTGTGTTACTTACTTGTTATCCAGATGTAATCCAGATGAGCATAGATACAACTATAAGCATTAAATTATTAGGTAATTAGGTAAGCCTCTCCTCCTTGATTGTTAAGCCCTGGTGGTGCCAGATAAGACCCTCTGACTTAGTTGGATAATAATTACCACGCGTCGGGTAACTAAACGTAGGTATAAGTACAATATAGGTAAGTACAATATTCGAAGCATGGAATCATAATGCTTTCGGACAAGCAGTCGATTGAAGTCTGCAATAGGTACCCTACCTAACATCAGTTAACCGCTGTTCACTGCGGTTAACTTTGAGTCATATTAAAAATTTGACAATTATCTAACCCTCATTTGATAACGAATTAACTTTTTAGTTTACGAAGTTAACTTATGAATTAATGGTGCCCATAAGATGCGAATGATATTATATGCAAGTTTGAGTGGCACATCTTTAAATATATTTCCAAGGGGCTATTAAAAATTAAATACTTAAGTAAGGGCCGATTCGACCAATCTTAATCAAATCCTATATTAATGGAACAACGCTGTCATTCTATACAGCGTGAAGCAGCACTGTGCAGTGTTTCGCTGCGTGAGTACCGGAGGGCCAATCCAGGGAAAGGGGGTTTAAAGGTTGTCAGCGCACTTGTGACTCCTCTGATGTCGCAATTGTCCATTGGCGGCGGCAATCGCTTACCATTAGGTGTTCCTCCTGTTCGTCTGCCGCCTATCAAATAAAAAAAAACACAAACCTGACCTTATACCATAGATTTATCCACTGATAAAAATTGGTCGAATCCCACCTACCAATAATCGGATTTTTAATTAGACGAAGTAAACTGACAGATGCAAATGTCAAATCCCTATTACATTTTGACAATTTGCGTTTTGCATGGGAATGACACATTAACATCTGCCAGTTTACTTCAGGGGTATGACAGTCGGAACATAGGATTTTTTTTCATAGAAAGCAGAGTTATCTAGCGACATGATCCTGAAATAGGCTTCTTTGTAGTCTCTTAAAGTTGTGCTAGATGCCGCTATCTCATTATTTACATCCTATAAAAATTATTTAATTAATTTACAATTTTTCAAATTACCTATTCTTATTTATCAAGAAATATTTACGCATTTCGGTTTTTCCTTCTCTCACACAGGTGTTATGTGCATCTTGCCTTCTAGTCGACTCTTATATTACTTATCATATGATACTATCATAGGACAGGCAAAGAATATCCCTCAGCATTAATGTAAACAATGTATTATTGTCTCTCAGGTACACCAGTCCATGTTTTTCCTAACCCAATCAAATTGTTGTATCAAGATTTATTAATAGACTGTCCTTTTGAGTGTGATGTTCATAAGGAAGAAAAGGTATTTTTTAAATACATCAATAAATGTTATTTTAATTGGAAAATTAACTTTTGATGGTGATGATGAAGTAAAGAGAGTGGCCCAAATACATTATAACAAATTCAAACATTATAAAAATAGAAAACAAAAAGTTTTTTTATATTAATAAATGTATTTATAATTTATTTTTGTAGTTTTACTCAATCACTTCCCTTCTGGTATTAATATTAGCTCTTCAAATGCTATTAGGATACGACTATTTCTTCTTTCATAATAAATTATCAACATTAGTTTCGCGTAGAAAAAGTTGATAATTTATTATATAAGAAGAAATAGGCGTATCCTAGTGTCCTAGTAACATTTGAAAATACCGTGACGTAGCGGTCGTGACGTAACGGTCGTGACGTAACGGTCGTGACGTAACGGTCATGACGTAACGGTCGTGACGTAACGTAAAGTTCGGATCAATTCGCTAGAGGCGCTGCTTTCAAAGAGTTTGCATAAAAATCTCTCAAGAGGGCTCTCTTTTTCCGGTATATAATACTACTCTTTGGTTTACTTCGTGTAATTAAAAATACAACTTGATTAAACCAAAATCTTCCTAAGCAATACGCTGTGGACCTATTATTCGACATGAGTAAAGCCTATGATAGAGCCTGCTTTGAAATCCTTCTAGACAGGCTTTATCAAACAGGGATTAGAGGAACCCCTAACAGATTGTTTAAATCCTTCCTTAATAACCGCCATCAATACGTAGAAATCAAAAACACAGACTTCGAAACAGGGAACATTACACATATTCGATCCAAAAGGCTTTCAGTTACTGGCTCTATCCCACAGGGTAGTGTCCTGGGATGCATCCTGTTTCTGATTTACATAACCAACCTCCGAAGCATATTAAACAAACATAATGTTATTTTCACTGACGATGTCTCAATTTTATTACTCTGCTCCAACACTTGTGAACTAGAACTAAAATGAAATTCTATACCATTCTCCAAATTAAAATTAGTTTCGCATAGCCCTACATAACATGCGAATAAAAAATTATTACCATTTACCAAACCATATCAAAAATATAGGAAAATTCTCAATTTTCAACAAAAAATCCTTCGTTTCCTGATCAATAAAAGCTATGATAACTTTTAAGAATTTTTTAATGACAGAGATGGATAAAGTACATTTTAAATTATAATTTATGTAACTACTGCTTTATACTTGCAACTATTAAGCGTAATAATATCTACATATTTGTTGAGTGTTGTAAATTTAATTGTCATTTGTTATTCATTATTTTGTATTAATTAATGTATTTAAAATGTCATCTAGTCCACTTATTCAAATTGCTATGCCCTTGCAGGGCGTCACATGTATACCGCAATATTACTTTTAAGAATATAATTACGAGTATGTAATGTGATGCAATAAATGAATATGAATAAGTTACTAATACTTAATACTTAGTCAATTAATATCGAGGGTGTTCGGCAGAGTTAGTAAATGTGTATTTTAATGTTAACGTTTTATTAACTCTTTGATAATATCAAACTACCTAGCTTCTATGTTTAAGCCCTCTTGGCTTTTAGCAACTTTTACCTACATACGTGTCGGTAGGTAGTAGGTACAAAGTACGGTAACTTAGTTAAAGTTGTGTGATAAATAGGTACGTACAGACTAATTTAGTTAAAGCACCTTTGTTTGTGTCTTTTACAATGTCACGAAGTGGTTATTCAACTTGTGATAAGGTTATACAATATTTATGCTTCATTTCGAAGAGATTGCACAATTCATCTAAACGAAGCTACTGGCAAAAGCTTGTTCTTTTAATAATACTGTTGCATACCAGGGTGCTCCTTGGTTTTGCAATAACGGTCATTGCCACTGACGATATTGAGTTCAGAATCAAATGGTGGTTACATGCCTGATGAATAATGCATGAGGGTAAAATGGACAAGACTACCCGTGGGAAACGCAAAATAAACTTCCATGATATTGTTGATAGCGTTGAATTTAAACAAAGAAAATTTAATTTGTTGCGATATCGTCTAGATTTTATAACTAATAGGTTGGTAATGTTGGTATAAAATCTGAAGGAAGATGTTATCGTATCGTACTACTTACTTAAACCGGTGCTGAAACAAATGAGTTTATCAGTTTTTAGATTGCTAGGTTGATTGTTAGAATTAATATAATTCAAAACTATTTGGTAATTAAATCAGACATTGAACTGGCTACAACGACAGAAAAAAACAAGAAAAGCCTTGAAATAAGACGAAAAAATTATTCTTTTTTTCAAAATGCCATGTTTAAATTTTTTTTTGGCAAAGTTGCCAGGAAGAATCTAACCAATTTTTGGTTTCAATAAAATATTTGTAAACTACTTTGTAAGAGTTGTCTCGTACGAGCAACCGCAAACCATCAAAAAAGATAATGTTGAGTCTACAAAGGAGAAAGTTCTCAAGTCTTAGGAATATAGGAAGGAAGTGCGGTAAAATACCTTATAATCATAATCATTTATTTGCATAAAACATGGTATACTTACAAGATATTAGTAACAGTTTAAAGTGTGCACATGCTTTGCTACATTATGATAGCATGCAAAATAATTATTGGTGTAATAACATTATATAACATTATCCATGGGACTCTATTACAATAACATTATCTTTATTAAAATGGTTTTAGTAATTAGAATAATAATAATAAAACAATGTCAAAATAATTATTGGATATCATCATCATCATCATCATCATCATCAGCCCATTTAAGTCCCCACTGCTGGGGCACGGGCCTCCCTCAATCACATGAGGGGTAATTGCCATACTCACCACGCTTGGCAGACGGGTTGGCGAGGGTTTTGATATAAATGCAGAATTTTCCTTCTCTGGGTGCTGATAATCATGCCATCAGCTTTACCTTAGTCGCCTTTTACGACACCTCGGTAAGAGTGAGGGTGGCCTATTCTACTCTGCCGGGGACCACATGGCTAACATGCCATTATTGGATATGTCAATACATAAATAACATTCTGGCCAAAAAATTGCTTTAGGCTGTAGAAGCTTTTTACGTTGAGCCACTTATATAATTTCTTTTTAAATAAAGATTCATTTAATTTTTTGAATTCTTGGGGAATTTTGTTGTATATTCCTATACACATGGCGAGACAACTTTTGCCATATTTATCAGACTTAAGAACATCCTTTAAAACTAGCCTGTAGGGGTCTCCTCTACGTGATCGCGAATTTTGAGCTTCATTAGCCTTTTTAAACAAACACATATTGTTTTTGACTAATTTACAAACTTCGTAGACATACAGTGATGAAAATGGCAGTAGACCAAGTTCTTTAAATAAAGGTTCACAAGATTCGTCGGACCGAATTCCCATAGTGGCTCGAATACACTTTTTTTGGGATATAAACGTTCTGTGCCAGTTTGTACCATTGTCCCAAAGTATTAGGCCATACCTTAAAACTGATTCTATGTATGCTCTATAAGCAATTAAAGCAATTAAACCTAAGGGCATACGAAAAACCGTTTATTCTCTGGCAGACATTTTCAATATGTTTATCCGACGTAAGGTTCTGGTTTATGGTGACTCCCAAAAATTTAGTCGCAGGTTCTTCTCTTAACTTATCTACTTTTAGTTTGAAGTTATATTTGTCATGTTTAGAATGATTGAATTGTACAAATGTTGATTTTTCCAAGTTAATTTTCAAATGATTCCTATCAAGCCATTCAATTATTCGGTCAGTGGTACTATTTATGTCCGTTTCATGAACAGATAGAGAATTCGTGGACAACATTTCAAAATTGCTAAGCTCTGAAACAAAAAATACCAATTCTTTATTTACTTTTCCGCTGCTCGAATATATATTTATTCATTTTTTATATTGCTTATTTACTGAGAAAAAAATTAAAAACTAAAAAACGTAAGATGACGTCATCGGACGGCAGAATGTAAAATATTTCTTTGCTTAGCACATTATAGTTTTAAATTTACGTACCTAATGCCAAACTCATGACATGTAACTGTCAAAAAAAAAAGACAACTTGTCAACGTTGAATGTATGAATGACGTTGACAATGTTGACACTAGTATTATTTACCTTTGACAGTAGTACCTTTTTTTAATTAAAACTATGATAAGCAAAGGAATATCGCTGTATTCAGCCGTCCGATGACGTCATTTGGCGCTTACGTCTATTTAGAATAAAAAGAATTTCAATAATTATTTTATGCATGAAAATGGACAAATTTTGAAAAAAGAAAAAATATGGGTCTGTTCATTTTATGTCTACTTTCATATAAAAAAACAATATGGACATGTTAAAAATATGAAATGTTGTCCATTGAAATGTCTTTGAGTAAATAAGGTTAGTAACCTACCAGGTAGCCAGGACACATAGTAACTAATGAAGTTTTAAATTCAAGCTAGAATTTAATATAGGTTAGGAACCTACTTCCTCTGATCAAACGGTGCTTCTTGATCTTGCGCTATTGAAAGGCAAAATAAGCGGCAAATTAGTAGCCGCCGCAAATTGAACCGGTCAAAGCGCAAGTTGCTTCTACTGAAGCCAAGTATTTTGTCGCGTCGAAAACCACTAACTACGGAAAATTTTACCCTTTACCGCTTCGGCTGAACTCGCAGGAAACACTTATAGGGACGTAATTTTAGGCAATTTGCTTACTGTAAAGGAAGTTTTGCTGTGGCTATGTTTTATGGAAAAGCTTTTATACGTATGCATGCTAATTTTACGGTTGTTTTGGTCTTTTATTGGTACTCACAATGTAGTAAGTAAAATAAATTTTAAGGTATCTGAGGTGGTATGATAGAAATTAGTGGAAGGGTATTAAAGTAAAGTATCAGCCTATACAGGGTGTTTCATGTAGGGTGTCAAGCATAAGGTCATGGATAGAACACCCCTTGGGGTACCCGAAAAACCCCCATGGATGTTGTACGATTTTTTATAGTTCGGGATTTATCAAACATTTTTCGAACTTTGGAGAATTTTCTACCTCAACAGATTAAAAATTATCTAAAAAAAAAACAAAAAGATTGTTTCAACTTTTCTTTTTTGCAAATAAATTTTCATTAGTGTACCTTTTATGTGTAAAATAATCAGATTAGTAGCTTTAATAGCAATCATGAAAATCTTAGTCTAAAGTGAACAATTAACGTTGTGAAACTTACGACTTCAATTTTTAACTAACAGGTCAAAATTTAAAAAGGTGATTAAATTATTTCTGACCAAATCTTAAAACTTCTCCGTTCTATCATTTTTCATAATCACGAAAAAAATTTGGCACTTAAGAGGGCTATTTTGGCTGCAATCGCCCTTCAAAGACAAGAAGGTGGAAAAAAAATGTAAAGAAACGAAGTGATTTTATTTATTTATTTTTTTTATTTTGGCTGCAATCGTCCTTCAAAGACAAGAGTCAACGATTGCAGCCAAAATAGCCCCCTTAAGTGCCAAATTTTTTTCGTGATTATGAAAGCTGATAGAACTGAAAAGTTTTTACATTTAGTTAGAAATCATGTAATTATCTTTTTAATTTAGAACTGCCAGTTAACAATTGAAGTCGTACGTTTCACAACGTCAATTGTTAACTTTGGGCTACGATTTGCATGATTGTTATTAAAGGCACGAATCTATTTATTTTATTCATAAAAGGTATACTAATGAAAATTTATTTGATTCGCCCTTCAAAGACTCTTGTCTTTGAAGGGCGATTGCAGCCAAAATAGCCCCATTAAGTGCCATTTTTTTTGTGATTATGAAAGCTGATAGAACGGAAAAGTTTTTACATTTGGTTAGAAATCATGTAATTACCTTTTTAATTTAAAACTGCCAGTTAACAATTGAAGTCGTACGTTTCATAACGTTAATTGTTCACTTTGGGCTACGATTTGCATGATTGTTATTAAAGGTACGAATCTATTTATTTTATTCATAAAAGGTAGATTAATGAAAATTTATTTGGAAAAAAGAAAAGTTGTAAATGTCTTTTCGTATTTTTTCTAGATAATTTTTAAGCTGTTGAGGTAGGGAATTCTCCAAAATACGAAAAAAATCGTAGAACATACATGGGGGTGTTTCGGGTACCCCAAGGGGTGCTCTATCCATGGCCTTCCGCTTGACACCTACTAAGTAGGTGGGTACAGACGGCAGCTCACATCAGGTTACTACTATCTGTCAAAATTCCTTAATTGTTTTTTTTTATATCAGTGGCTGCTACTGGTGTTGCCCGTGACGAACACATAATAACTCTGCCAGTGTCAAGTGATTAGAGAGGCACGTTATTTTTATAGTTATTGACCGGTGTGGCGAGTCAGCCGTGTGGTGCCCGGCAGAGTAGAATAAGCCACCCTCACTCTTACCGAGGTGTCGTAAAAGGCGACTAAGGTAAAGCTGCTGGCATGATCATCAGCACCCAGAGAAGGAAAACTCTGCATTTATATCAAAACCCTCGCCAACCCGTCTGCCAAGCGTGGTGAGTATGGCAATTACCCCTCATGTGATTGAGGGAGGCCCGTGCCCCAGCAGTGGGGACTTAAATGGGCTGACGATGTGGCGAGTTTAAATCCTTTTAATATTTATTTTAATTGGGTTTTGACCAAACACCATCTAAAACCAAGAAAGAACAAAATATATACAAAGACGACACAATATTAAAGGGTGATTCTCATAATTGATATTGAACCGAACGTGTTTGCCATTAAGGTGAAAATCGACTGAAGATATTTGACAATTTTGTATTCTTTGATGTGTGGCTGTACGTAGGGGCAGAAGGGGCATGATGGGTATCTAAGGAAAATACCAAAAATACAATATAATCATTGCGTTTATTATGCGTATTTATTAATGGCACAATGCTTTATTAATCTAACTACAATTAGGCATAGTCCGTCCATCTGTCTTACCCCAAAGGCTGAATTAGAAAAACATCATCATTATCGTTCATCGTCAGCCGATTTAAGACCCCACTGCTGGGGCACGGGCCTCCCTCAATCACTTGAGGGGTGATTGCCATACTCACCACGCTTGGCAGACGGGTTGGCGAGGGTTTTGATATAAATGCAGAGTTTTCCTTCTCTGGGTGCTGATGATCATGCCAGCAGCTTTACCTTTGTAAAGCTTAAGCCTTTTACGACACCTCGGTAAGAGTGAGAGTGGCCTATTCTACTCTGCCGGGGACCACACGGCGGAAAACATAATTTCCCAAAAAAAAAAAACTGAACTTTGGTCTAACTATACCACAACAAAGTAAACAACAGTGTTGCGCTGACGGTTGATCAAGTACGGTTTCCTATTGGCTTATTGCTTTCTGCTCGCAAGAGTCTAGATTCTAGTATATGTTCATGACCCCGTCTTACCTCGCATCCCGGTCTTGCCCTGGCTGCTATACCTACTTGCTACAGAAGTTTTTACTTTTAACTACCTCAGGTATTACAAAACGTCATCTAAAGTTGTTAGTTATTAGACGACCCGATTGGAACAGTGGTAGTGAACACTGTCTTTAGTCCAAGGTTTGCGGGTTCGATCCGCGCACAGTACAAACATTTGTGTGTATGAACATGTCTGTTTGTATTGGTCTGGTTGTTTTCTTTGTATTATAAGTATGTATTTACAAAGGAAAAGTATTATTGTGTGTGAAATATTTATTATTGGTTTAAATTTATTACCGTACCGCTCTACCGCTCATGCCATCCCTTTTCAGAACACAAAATTAAAAAAAAATTTGGACCTATTCTTAGACCGCATTTTGTAACAAGGTAGTAAATGTCCCAATTAATTACAACTTATTACAGATTTCTCATAATAAGCAGGCGAAGTTGGAGCCGGTTTTTCCCGAAGTCCGCAAAGTAACTAATTCATTTGGTAAAGATTACCGCTGTGCAGATGTCACGTCTATGGAAGAAACTTGGCTCTGCCCTCCAACTTTTGCATGAGGGTTAAATTGAATGAAATATCATAGGGATTCAATATTAATCGCTTTCATAACTTTTAGACAAGGAATATTAATCGATGGGTTTTTTATTATTAGATGCTCCTACACAGCACTTTTATAACGTAACACAGTTGTTTAAATTACTACAAGTAAGTACGGAATCAGTAAGTACATTTGTTGATTCGAATATTAACATATGTGCTTGGTGTAACCTATCTCGGAGTCAGAAATGTATGTGACGTTGTGAAGAAATATTACTTAATACGTACACCATGTGAGATGTATTAATTAACTAATTTATTATCCTTCTCTCAAAGAAATGGAATACAACAGGAATCAATATATATTAAGCCATATTATTTCCTATATACATAGTTGAACATTCAACCATCCAATGACAAGAATGAGTATGAATTACAAAACCGCTTTTATCGTGTAGCTACGAATCGTGCCAACTTTGTAGACACTACGTAGACGCTTTACTACGAAATTTCGTAGCGTTGCGACTACGCGTGTTCCAATACAAGTGCTACGCGAGAGAAACGCTAACCATCTATTACTAAACACGATCTCAAGTTATTACCGCACAAAAGATCATGCCATCCCGTTCCAATACGCAATATTAAAAGAGGCTGTGACAAGTTCAGTTCCGGAACTATTTTTAAAACGGATTTTGTAATAAGGGGGTAACGGTTTCTAACATGGGACTAATTCCTATCCTAGTGGTTGTTTTAATTAACACTAATATACCTACTGGGTGGTTCTAAAGGTGGGTTAGATATCTCTTAAGCTACCAGAGGGGTTAACAGGCATCTAGGCTGCACGAACTGAACACTAACTGACCACATGCCGTGCCGTTCCGCTCGGGCTACGGTCATATAAATGATCGAAGTGCTCGGGTATCAAGTGGAATCACTTGGTGTCATAGGACATCAAATACCCGACAATGGGTGGGCAAAGGGATTTGAGGAGAGTGATTGTAGCAATCTTGTATGTCCATTACTTGACACAGCTAACAGCATTTTCGACGTCTCTCGTTGTCTAGAGTTAACTCAGCCAGCGGATTGCGGTGGCAGGTCGGAGTTTTTGCGTCGCGTATTTTCCCGACTCCGCAGCCAGCGCAGTCGGTTTCTGCGACGTGTTTGTATTGGAAGCCTGCGGGTTTGTCCCTAACTCTCACTGCACTGCAACCAGCAGTGTACGTGCGGGGAGGGGTACCCGCAGTCCTCCTCACGGCGGTGCTTGCAGCCAGCAATGTGGGTGCTGTCCGGGAGGTTGAGCGGGAGAGAGGCCGGATAAAGCCTCCGTGGCAGTCCTCACCCCGGTCTGAGTGTTTCCTGGGCGAGGGATGGAAACGCCCCAGTATTTTTATTGAGTATGCCTCCGGACGGTCTCTGATCAGCAGAGACCCAACCCGGAGGAGAGCCCCTTTTAGCGTGCATAAGGTGCACTTTCACAGGGTCATAAAAAAAAACTTTGCTTTATATTGCGAGCACGTGATGGCGGATGTGTTAGCGAAACGCATTTCTCCTGGGTCACCAAAAAAAGAAGCTTACCAGATATCTAGTCTGCCATTTGCAAAAAATTAACAAGGTTGCCTAACTTGCCTTACAAACTGACCCGTGTTTTGCGAATGAGTATTGTTGCTCACAATGAAAAATAATGTACCTACACACTTACCTATTTGTACAGTGAGTATTATAAAATTGTGTGCCAGTTTGAACCTTATTTCAGTGACGTAAGCGTTGGTACAACATTTGGCGCTGTGTGTAACCCATATAGCCATTTTTGGTCGCAGATTTTTAAAGATGTAACAGGTCGCACAAATTCTCGTAACTGATACGACACATTGCGACTGTGTAGGGTTATACTCACACGTGTTGTAACAGTTAAGTAACAATGTGAGTAGTATTGATTTTAGTAACCCCGTGTTGTAACCGTTTCAAAATGTGACAAAATATTTTGTGTCTACACATTTTAAAAACTTCGCGATTAGTTTGTAACTAGGAGGCAATTTTTACACAAAGTGTTGTAACAGGGTAGTAACACGCGTCGTAAAGTTACGGGAATGTTCCGGAATATTAAAATATGAACTTGCAGAAACAAACATCACTAGATCCTATTATTCTCAAAGTTTCATAGGTTTTTGGGCGTTTTACTTTTTGAATAATAAATAAAAAATGAGTAAGCAATCCAAAAAATCAGGTAAATTCCGGTGAAGTTCTACTTTTTATAGAAAAGTGAATAATGAATTAACTAACCAAAACAGCACACGTAAGTTTATTTTATTTATTGTACTAAATTGTTGTTATTGGTATGTCAGCTTCAGGACTTCAAACTTCTTTGTTGTTTTTATAGATCATTTACATGGAGAAAACGACTCTGAAGTATCTGGCACCGAAGAGCTTAGTAGTAAATTCCTTAGTGCTGAAGAAGTACATTGTAAACTCTACGACCCCGTGCAGATTTCATCTAACAGATCTGATATCCATGAAATACCACACACTTCCAACTATGAAGTACCTAGAAGTGGAAAAATGCGATGGAGAGATGCATGACCATGAATGCGATAGAGATCTACATGACCATGAATTACCTTATTCTGATAATGAAACAAATTCTATAAACGTCAGAGCGCAAATTCAACAATGGGCATTAAAGTATCAAATTCCCCATGACGCTTTGAACGAATTGATTGCTATTCTAAGAGATCATCCAAACACGGATTTCAATATTTTTTTACCAAAAGATAGTAGAAGTCTCTTAAGAACGCCTCGATCTAACAATATATTACCAATGGACAATGGAAAATATTGGTACTATGGACTAGAAAATTCTTTAAAAGATGTTTTGTCTCAAAGTATGTCACAATTACCAAAATGTATGTTGTTATCTTTTAATATTGATGGTTTACCTATATCTAAAAGCACAAAAAACGAATTTTGGCCAATTTTGTGCAAAAAAGATCATATGGATATTTCTCCGTTAGTTTTAGCAATATATTTTGGAACAACAAAATCTCCTCTAGAATTGTTTTTGCGCCCGTTTGTGAATGAGCTGTTGAAATTACTAAAAGATGGGTTACGAGGTCGACATACGAGTTTTCCTAGGGCGGATATGCCTTTGCGAACCGACTATTCATTCAGAAATCGACTCGATCCAGATCATCACAAAGAAAAAAGTGCGGTAGAAGATTTGCCCATACATCTAGAGAATGACTTTACGATTGCAGATGCTCTTCATCTGTTAGATTTGGATGTGATGAAAAGATGTTTACTGGGATGGACTAGTGGCAGTTTTAATTTTAGGATAAAATGGTCAGCCAGGGAAATTCTGAGTGTTTCAAGAAAGATAATGGAAATAAAAGTAACTACTCCAACTGAAATACAGCAAGGTAGAATGAGAGGATTAGATACCCTTCACTTTTGGAAAGCAGCTGAATTTAAAAACTTTTTATTATACTTTGGTCCAGTCGTGCTTAAAGAATGTTTACCATTTGAAGTATATCAACATTTTTTAACAATATTTTGTGCCACTACCATATGTTATTCTGATATTTATAAATCTTACCAGAATATTGCTGAAAAGCTTTTCGTAAATTACTTCGAGAAATTTGCAGAAATTTACGGTCAAGACTCTGTGAGTAGTAATATTCATAATTTATGTCATATTATAAATGACGTCTCAAGATTTGGATCTCTATCTACTTTGAATGCATATCCATTTGAAAGTATGCTATTTAGAATTAAAAAAAGGTTAAGAAAAGGTGATCTACCATTAAAGCAAGTAGCAAATCGTATGTACAGGAACTTTCAAAATTAAAAGCTGAGAACCTGAAATGTAAACAACAGGCCTACTCTGTCCTCAAACATGAAAGTTTCCTAGAAAAAGTTGTAAAAGTATTCAGTACTGTCAAGATAAATGAGAATTACCAGTTCTCAAATAACGTTAAAGATAAATGGTTTTTAAGTACGGACAATAATATTGTAGAAATGACATACGCCATTTCTGCGCATGACAAAATTAAAATAATTGGAAAAAATATAAAAAACAAGTTTAATTTTTTTGAGCGACCGTTCAATTCTTCACATATCAATATATATGCAACATCAATTGATTACGAAGCGGAAGAATCGAGAGAATATGATTTGTAAGATATAAAATGCAAACATGCAGAGATGGTATTTATGGCAATATTGACAACATTAGGAGTAGAAATAAAATAAAAACATAAAAAATATAAAGATTTTTATTTCAAAATTTGGTGGCTCTACAACATAACAAAAAGCAAGGATTCTCAAAATCAGTAATTCTTAACTGTACTAGTAACAGTGCCGCCTTTGTAGCGGTACAATTATAATAAAAATATCACAATGTATTTTTTTGGTGCATGTTGAGTATCAGATCGTTTCGAATCATGGAATCGTAATTTGGCATCGCTTATAATCACATCGTAAACAATCTTTGCTACACGTTGCATTTAGGGCATGCAAAAACTGGGTGGTTTAGGAAAACTGGGTTTTGCGTGCCCTAGTTGCAATATAATCAAAAAGATAGGAATTAGATAAGTCGTCAGAACTTATATTTACTGTTTTGGCCTTAAGCTTTAAATCCATTACTTTATTTATTATTTTTACGTCGGAAAGTACAGTCACTAATTTTGACTCCTTCATGTTGCATTTTTTTTATGCCTGGTGTATCGTCATCTGTGAAAAGATAATAAATTGTTATTATTAATAATATAGATTAATACGTTGTAATGATATGCGTGCGTGCGTGTGTGTATGTTTGTAAAAGTACTTAAAAAGACTTTTATTTTACACGTCATTTTGTTCCAATTTTGAACTGGCACACTATTTTCATCGCGTCGCTTTTTTCTGTAATCTTGGCCAAAAAAGGGTGCTGTCTTTGACCCAAGTCCTCGGTACAAAAGATATTAAATGCGACGAGCATTCTTTTGTTAAAACAATGCAATAAGGCATTTTGTTTGTCAAAACAAACCTAAACTTTGAGAGACACTGGAACCAAAAATACAAGAGAAGCCATTTAAAAATCCCGTAAGTTTGTGACGACTTTACGGAACAAGTCATCACATTCTTGTAACTTTGTAACTATTTGCGACGAGTATATATATTCACTAAACAAAAATGATTTTATCAATATTTATGAAATATAAGCCTTGTTCTTGCTAAAATAATTAGTTATTAGTGTTAAAATTTGTTATCATATGAAAATAGGAAGTTTTTGAGCACTTTCAAAGTAAAAAATAATATCAACACACCGGTTTACAATTAGCTAAAATAATTAATTTATGAAAATAAACCGGCGCGTTGGTAAAATCCAACATATTAGACGAAATTACACGATGAAATTCTTTTCCCACATAAATTTTAACATCGGAATTATATATATCAGCTAAATAAAGTTTGTGCACTTACCTTCGGATATCATAGATTTAATAATGGCGTACTCTTATTATTCTTAAAAACACTACTTCGCTAACACTTCACAATTTAAGTCAAACTGTTAAAAGAAATTGAACGAATGAATGAATGATTTGTTCGGATTGTGGTTATTCAAGGTTACTGCGTCACGACACGGAGTCGTTACTTAAAAACTAAATGTGTATGTGTCGGGTCTTCCCCATTTTTAGTTTTAGCGACGGATAAGCGCGGAACGTCAACCAGATTGAGTTACGGGAATCATTCAAGTGTCGGCATTAAGTATCTAAACGGCTACGTCGCGTAACCAAAAATGGTTATATGGGAATACAAATGCGGCCGGTTAATATTGCATTGCCGCGACACCGGACTGGCGACACGTGGACGACATACGGAAGAAGATTTGGGATGCGCTGTGGTGCTTGGCTTTTATTTGGAGGTTGAACTATAAAAAAACCATATCCGGAGACGGCATAAGGGTAGCTTTCCTCCAGAAGCAGATAAAATACTGGAGCTCAGCTGCCCCCTGTGCAATCCGCAGTCTATGTTTCTAACATACCTTTACTAAAAACCTCAATGTATCCTGGAGATTTATATGGCTGCCTTCATTGTCATAATTCGACCCATTTAGCGCAGTGTTTTAAGCGCCGGCTGAGACGCCAACGTTGCAATGAAACAGATATTTGTGCTATTTGTCCACAAACAAGACCCATCTTGTTAGTGGTGTGGATGAAACAGACAAGAGAATGTATGTGATGTTGTCTCAATTTATTATTTATTTTATGTACTACCGGATATATGGTGTAGTATGTAGATCGCGTAGTAAGCATTTACGTGATGTTTGCGTAAATCGGGGACGCGCATGTAACGTTCGGTGCTGATTAAGTAATTTATTTAAGTTTATCGAGACAATGTATTTGTAAATCAATCAATACACGACAACTAAACCATAAATATGTGTCTAATTTAATCTCGATCAATCACACCCTATTCCGGACTCCGCATGGCGACCCGTTGCCAGACCAGTTAACGAGAAGAAAGACGCCTGAGTCAATCTGAAGAAAGTCTATTACTACTGAAGATGGGAAAAACAATATCAAAAGAACAAGTCGTCGTTGCACAGAATGCCAATGGAGAAGCGTCCGCCAACACAACATTAGCTCAGACTCCTCAAGGTGAAATACTGGTGGCCCGATCCAGGGGGTCTAATTTCAAGTTGCCACGTACGATCGTTCGATCGAGCCGACAGTCAATCAATTGTAGTTTAGTTTGGCAATTTGAAATACCATCGTATGGGACACTTTCGTACGGATCCGACCATAGACTCTCGTGAATGAATGATATTCGCGATGATAGTGTCGCCGAAAGACCCACATCAAATAAAACCAATTGAACTGATTTTATTTATAATTAACAATATTTTTTTAACGAATAAAAGATATTTGACTTTTTAAATTAAAGGACTATTGTTTAATGTGTTTGAAAGAAAGATTTTAAATAATAAAAACATTAAAATGTTAAAATATTTTAAAAAATCTGACAGCTTGCTATTTTTCTACATCATAGCCCATATAGTTATCTGTGGCCATCTGTGAAACAGAAAAAAACTTGTAAATTATTGACATAAGTATGTACGTACGATAAATATGCAATCTCAATACATAATTTAAAATATTGTAAAATTGTTTGAAAGCGTATGTACATTAGTATTATGCTTATATACAAGTTCTATAGTTATCTAAATACTCTACTTTCTTAAGTAAAATCAAGTATAAGTTAGGTTAGTCGCATAATCCTACCTAAATAAGTTTATTTGTTATTAAATTTACTCTGCCGGGGACCACTCGGCCACGGAGTAGAATAGGCCATCCTCACTCTTACCGAGGTGTCGTAAAAGGCCAATAAGGTAAAGCTGCTGGCATGATCATCAGCACCCAGACATGGAAAACTCTGCATTTATATCAAAACCCTCGCCAACCCGTCTGCCAAGCGTGGTGAGTATGGCAATTACCCCTCATGTGATTGAGGAAGGCCCGTGCCCCAGCAGTGGGGACTTAAATGGGCTGATGATGATGACTATTCCAATTTACACTTTAGAAAGAACAACTTTGAAACATCATTTCTATAATTTAACCATTTGTAATTAAATATTTCAGTAAACAAGACATCAAAGTTCTCCATTGTACCAAACTGTAATAGAAAGCTGAGCTAGAATTACTGTTGGAGAATGAGTTGAAAAAAGTGAACATCTCACCGGAGGTAATCAAAATAACAAAAAGTTATTTAACTGAATCTATAATATCTGTGCTATAACTAATTTCCTTACTGAAAGAAAAAACATTAAGATAAAGATAATATAATTGTTTGAAACATGTATACAAAAGTGTAATCCTTATAAATAAATATTTCACAACATCACATACATTGGTCTGACTCCAAGATAGGTACCTCAAGCACCTGTGTTACGGATATCAGAATCAACAGTGGGATTACAAATATATGCATATAAAACTTTTCTGTAATAAATACATACTAATAATACATAGAAAACACCCAGACCAATACAAACAGACATGTTCATGCACACAAATGTTTGTACTGTGCGGGGATTGAACCCGCAACCCTTGGAACAAAGGCAGCATTCACTACCGTTCCAAATGGGTTGTCAAATCCTTGCAGTGTTATTCTTGGTTGGTGGTCCAGAACCATGATTTTGGAGGCCAGTGTACCGTGAGCCATGATCGAGGATTTGGCAAGTCTGGCAATTACTATGAAGGGACTGCCGTCTGACCTTAACAACCCTTAGACGGGGGAACCACACCAAATTAATCATGGTTACATGTTACAGAAACTTATTCAAGTAATCTTAAGTGCATATGGAGCTCGTTGGTAGAAATATGCATTTGAATTTATTTTTAACATTATTTCCATTTTAAAATTAAATAGCTTGTTTTTATTTACTTAATAAGTATGATTGTAATCGAAATACCTATGTACCTACCAACAGTTTTTTGTATGAGAGAGCAATAAAAATACTTTTATTATTAGGTATTTATTTATTTTATTTAAAACTCCTTTATGATTATTGCAGAATATCTACCAGCATTGCACAGATCTCCGCTAGAAGAAACATACCCAGTTCCAGTACTCCGGGTTTCATTGCTAAACGAAGTTAATTATTTGCTGAAAATAGTTTGTTATAATTCAACTGATAAGTACCTATGGACAAGCATCATTCAGTCATCATTTATTATGTAAATAAAGTAAAGTATCAGCTTAATTATTCCCTTTGTAGGGCTAAGACCCGCATCATAGAAATCAAGTCATCGCTACTATGATGGGATTAGGCTTAATCATCACTCTTGCCAAATGCGGATTAGTGATCACAAACCCGAACTATGTTCGGAAAATTCAAAACTTTGCTCGACCCGGGAATCGAACCCATGACCCCGAGATCATGGCCACAGGGCCATCGTCAGAACCGTCTTAAACCATTAGACAATGGGGCGTTGTTTTATTTTTAAATAGTTAAAGGTTATTAATTAATACTAAGTGGGTGTGTGAAGATAGATAGATAGACATCCTTTATTGCACAGAAAGAATACAAAATATGTGTGTGTACATAGTTTCTTCTTAAAATAGGATCATCATCATCATCAGCCTATTTAAGTCCCCACTGCTGGGGCACAGGCCTCCCTCAATCACATGAGGGGTAATTGCCATACTCACCACGCTTGGCAGACGGGTTGGCGAGGGTTTTGAGATAAATGCAGAGTTTTCCTTCTCTGGGTGCTGATGATCATGCCAGCAGCTTTACCTTAGTCGCCTTTTACGACACCTCGGTAAGAGTGAGGGTGGCCTATTCTACTCTGCCGGGACCACTCGGCTGATAAAATAATATAAAATAGGATAACATTATTGTATCTTTTATTATTTATTTTAATAAATGATTCCATCACATGTACTTTGTTGTTTTTTTCATTCCTTATGTACTGCTCTCCTGTTAATTAGTATGTTAATCGCATGAGTGTTAACAGGGCTTTTGGAACAGTGGTAGTGAACGATGGCTTTGGTTCAAGGGTTGCTGGTTCGATCCCCATACAGTACAAACATTTTTGTGCATGTACATGTCTGTTTATATTGGTCTGGGTGTTTTCTATGTATTAGTATGTTTTTACAAAAGAAAAGTATTATATGTATATATTTGTAATCCCACTGTGGACTATGATATCCGTAACACGGGTGCTTGAGCTACCTATCTCGGAGTCAGATCAATGTACATATGTGATGTTGTGAAATATTCTATGGGATATATTGAAATTCACTAACTAATAGTGGAGCAAATGTATTAAACCAGTCAAACATAAGTTTAACTGGTTGGTACTGTGTAATCTTTAATGGATATCCAAAATTACCCCAAAATTGTAAAATTTATAAGTAGATAACTAGGTACTTAAATAGTTATGTAGGAACCTAACACAAAGGTAAGTAGGTACGTATACCTACTTTTTAAGGAAAGATAAAACTTATTACGTATACTTGTAATGTAGACAAAGTAGGAACTTAGGCAAAATTATTGCCTCTTGTAATACATTATTGAGGCTTGCAAATGGTTAAAACCCTCAAAATGTATTTCACTTTGTACTTTGGTGGATTAATACCTAATTGAATCAAAAGCCTATATAAATAATACCTAATTAAACCATCAAAAGTTTCAAGCTTTTGAACTGTTAAGATTAAGTTTGAAGAATACAATGTACTTAGTCGCAGAAAAAGACTAATTACTTAGTGAATCTAGTTTATCTATAAGAAGCCTACACCACTAGGTAGGTACTTAGTATACTTACTTACTTAAATCTGCATAAATCATTGAACTATACCATACATATTCTCACTGGCATAAATCTACAAAAATTCTCAGTAAGTAGGTAAATAGGCACTTAATGTAAATTAATTTACATATTTAAACGTAAGTACTGAGATTCATACATGAAAACTTTGATTAAGCATTAAAAGTACTTAAGTACTCTATGTATTCATAATCATCTATATAGGTATAGCAAATTTTAACATTTTATACCAAGAAACTCCGCTTTAAACTAATCTTTATTGATATGTAAGTCATTGGACCTTATTTACAAAGACATAAAGATCCTTTTTTAATACACCATAAATCCATTCAACCGAACCAAAACACCTTTCGAGCTATCGTGAATTTTGACATAAAGACGCGAGACAAGAAATGTCAAATTCGATATTTTGGTTGAGCATTGGCGTCTTCAAATTAGGGTTTGAGGCGAGATGTGTCAAAAGAGTTTCGGTTGAGTTCAACCGACGCAATGTTCACTTCAAATTAGGAAACGTCGTCAAATACGTTTGGTTGAGTCTCAAAGTTAACTTCAAATTAGACCCCCGGAGTAAGGGAGGTTTAATGGTTGGCAGCGCTCTTGTGACTTCACTGGTGTCACGGGTGTGGCCGGCGGCACTTAGCTTACCATCAGGTGATCCATCTGCTCGTTTGCCACCTATCACATAAAAAAAAACTAGTTTTTGATATTTACACTAAAACGATTGCCCCATAGAGTAAGACAGTCTGGGATTGCCTTTTGATCATTGTAACATTACGACAGGTCTGGCGTGGGTCTGGCCAAGTGATTACACATTTAGAATTTTTATCTCAACATATTTATTAATTGTGATTATTTAACAGTTCAATCCTAGCCTTGTAGGATTCCTTACACAAGGTCTATAAATAAATAAATAAATAAAATAAAATGCTTTATTACATGAACAAAGATATTTTTACATAATTATGGTTGGCGACTCCTTTTAAGCATAAACATGCCTGTGCCAGGAGCCTCCGCTCTTCGGTTTTTTAACATCATACTATGTTTAGGAACGTGACAAATAAAGAAAGGTCAAAGGATAAGGTTAAAGTAAGGTAATAAGGTTTAAGATCAAAAATTTGAATGCAATGCAAGGAAGCTGGAAATCGTAAAGAGAATACTTACATTAGAAAAACTGTTGGTATATTCGAGAACACGTACTCAATTTTATGACTTCATAACTTAATTAACTTTAAAATATAATGTACCGTAACGTATGATTACGATGGAAAAGTAATTTTCAACTGAGCGGAGCTTCTCTGACCCAGATATTATAATATAATATTTGAGTAGCATCGTTTGGGAGCCTAGGGAACAGCGTTGGATCCTAAAATTAGTACCTATCATCTTACAAACGAATCTTACAATATATCTAATTGGACCATCTTTAATGCAATATGTTGTACACACATGTATTTACTTAGCTTTTTTATGTGATAGGTTGCAGACGAGCAGACGGATCACCTGATGGTAATCGAATTTAGGTTTGCACAAAACATAAGAAGAGAAATACCTACCTAGGTTTTAAAGTGACCGTTAACTTTTTTGTCACTCCGATCTTTGTTGAAGAACCAAAAAAAACTGTTGAGTTTTTTTGGTTCTTGAACCAAATCACAGACACCTTTAAAAAAAGAGCTTATTCCTGCCTTAAGAGCCAGCAACGCATCTGTAATGTTGCAGATTTCCATGGGCAGCGGTACTTACCATCAGGTGAGCCGTCTGCTCATTTATCCGCCATAATGTAAAAAAAAGCAAAGTTTTTGTAAGATCGGCAATCTAATTACCAAAGCGTGTTAAATGTAGATGCGGACATGAAGACTCTTTATATTGTGTAGCTTGATTACCAAATAGTTAAGTTAAACTATAAACTAAACGGACATTAAAGGCTCTGCAAATACACTACACATACAAGTTTAATCAACATAATGTGCTATTACATCTGAACCGGACTCGTATGTCCTATGCGAGCATTAATATGTTTTTTTTTTACATACCCGTCCACCTGGGGGCGGACGGGTTATGTCGGACTCCCCTCGCATGACGGCGGGGGTCTACCGACTAAAACCCCTGGGCACCCTCTCATCGTCCATAGTGGGGGGTCGTGGTGACGGGCACGAAGCCATGTGCACGACCCCCCGGACGGAGCCCGCCTAAACGGCGGGCAGGACGCTGCCCCCCCCGGTGAGCTGGGGAGGGCCTTAGGGACAGCCGTCCCTAACGAGCACTGGAGGTGACCGGTGCAATTCCGGCGCGGGTACCCCAGTACCGTGCGCCGGCTGGCCACCTCCAAGGAGAGGAAAGGAAAGAGACGCGCATATTGTCGGCGTCTCCGACCCCTCCTCGCTCTTCGGGGCGCATCGGCGGATGGATCTTTCTCCCGCGCGCGCTCCGCCGCTTCCTTCCCTGCCACCACCTCCTCACAGAAAGTGGCGAAGCACGAAATGTCTAGTCAAACTAGTAAAAACGTATAGGTGTATTGTTTTAAACTCATGTAGGTAAGTGTAGTCACTAACATTAGAATAAGTAAATAACACACTTAAAAATTTCATCTCGTGTGAATGTCCCGATGAATGTTCTACCAATTAGACCACTGAACGCGTTACTAACCCAACGAAATTTGTAAATGCTTGATTCGACATGAGCTGCTGGATTGTGAAAGGTGTGGGTTCGAGTCCCGCCTGAACACGAGATGATTTACTTACTAACATTAGATAGTTTATGACGGAATTGCTACCATCTACCTTATTACTAAGTTTCCCATATTACGCCGCTCTATTACGACGTATGACTGAAGAAGAGTAGTGTCCGATAGTCCGATGATCAAGGCTCAAGCTGGAGTAGTTTTGTCTAGGAAGACCGACGACAGAAAAGTGGAGAGAAATCGGAGAGGCATATGCTCATCATTTCAGCCAATAGACGTCCACTGCTGGACATAGGTCTCCCCCAATGTTTCCACACAGATCGATCTTGTGTTGCCCGCATCCAATGGATTCCCGCGATCTTCACCAGATCTTCGGTCCACCTTGTGGGGGGCCTGCCACGCTGCGACTTCCTCTGTACGTGGCCTCCACTCGAGGACCTTTCCGCCCTAACGGCCGTCTGTTCTCCTCGCTATGTACCCTGCCCATTGAAAGTTGAGGCATGCAATCCTTTGGGCTGTGTCTGTGACCTTAGTTCTCCTGCGGATCTCATCATTTCTGATACGATCACGCATGGGGACTCCGAGCATAGCCCTCTCCTTTGCTCTCTGGGTGACTTTGAGCCTCCTTAATCGGCACATTGTAAGCTGCCACAGGCATATGCTCTGCCGTGGGCAAATACATGCTGCTGAAGAAGAAGAAGAAGAAGTACATGGTGTACGTACATGGAGCTACACCGAGATTATGGCGCTTGCAACAGGCATATGTTAGCAAATTCATCAAAAACTGTTTCCATACAAATATTAAAAACGGGAAAGTGAGTGTGTCTGTTTTTCCGTCTTTTCTGGCGAAAAGCAGCAACATGATTTGATTTTTTAGTAGAGATAGTTGAATGGATTAAAAGTAACAGGCTGTTTTTTCTCTTTCTAATGCTAGCGAAGCCGCGGGCAATAGATCATAAACAAGGCGAAGAAAGATGGGTTAGCTTTTCTACCAAAGCCAAATTCTACGGGAAGTAAAATAAGAATTCTTTTTGTATCTTTCTAACGCAAGCGAAACCGCAGGAAAAATCTAGATTATAAGCGAGATGTAAAAAGATGACCTAGAGGCAGAAGTCCCAAACGATGGTTGGACCAAATAGCAGAAGAACTAAATATACCTTTTATTGAAGCACTCCACCAAAATACAGAACGGGACCGATGGAGACAACTAGTAGACGGAATATTAAATGGAGTCACGATCCACAGCAGTGAGGGTGTTCGCTTCGGCAGGAATGGGCCGGCTCACAGAAAACCGGCGTGAATCAGCACTGTGCTGTGTTTCGCTGCGTGAGTGAGGGTACCGGAGGCTCAATCCACTTTAAAGGTTGGCAGCGCACTTGTGACTGCACTGGTGTCACGGGTTTCCATGAGCGGCGGCAATTGCTTACCATCCGATGATCCGTTTGCTCGTCAGCCACCTATCACATATAAAAAGATGACATCGCTTTTCTACTGAAGCCCAATTCTACGGGAAGCAAAACACGGATTCTATTATCTATTCCGCGACCGCGCATAATAAGTTTGAATGAAAAAGTCAAGGGGCATGAGCGGTCGTAGCCTTTTGTATATTCAAAGGCGATTACAGGAGCTCGCCGATCTCACAGTCGCAATGCGCTCTCATTAAAGTTAAATTCAGCACCTACGGACACAACACTACTTACGTTCGCCTTTATACACGGCCTAAATTGGCAGGCGTAGGGTTAGATGGTCTTTGTGTTCACAATTTATTAGTTTATATGTTCTATCTGCTACTGTGTATGTGTGGTTATATTTGTATTTCAACAAATTCGCTGTGACCAAATGAGTTACAACTACTACGTACCTAATAGTTCAAGGCTAACTATTTGAATTATGCTGATTTCCCAATAATCAATAGCGGTGTTCACAACGACTTTATATTGCCCATAATAATATAACGTTATCTTTTAAAAATATTATAATATTTTTTCGTTACTAATATATTAGTTAAGTGGATCGTTGTCGTTGGACGTTCGATGATAGTAATACATTTCTGTAGTAATACCATAGACTAATGTAATACGAAATATAATAAATATTCTAAGTTGATTGGTTCTAATATCCATATTTATTAAATCAATACGAGTAAATTCTGAAAGCTTTAAAAAACCTTTGCAAATACTACAATATATAATAACGATAACTTTGAAAGGGGGTTTAAATTTAAACCTTTTTTAAAATAACTAAATTCGCAGAGTTCAGATTTTTTATCAGACATTACCTAACAAGTCTGATTTTACAAAAAGTTTTATCATCCTTCTCTCTATGTTAACACACTGAGAGAACACAACTGAGGGAATCGAAGAGCATCAGCTCATTTTTGCAGATAGAAAGGATGTTAAAAAAAAACTCCCCCCGCATGACGGCGGGGTCTACCGACCAAAACCCCTGGGCACCCTCTCATCATCCATAGTGAGGGGATCGTCTTGACGGGCACGAAGCCAGGTGCACGACCCTCTGGATGAAGATCGGGGCAGGACGCTGCCCCGCCCGAGTGGGCTGAGAGGGGTGTTAGGGACAGCCGAGGGTGAGCAGCCGTCCCTAACTAGCACTGGAGAGAATGTTAATTACAATGACGTGACTTCCGTCAGACCTTCGCAACTCATTTGACAGGGGAACCAGACCAACTGGATCACGGTTACACGTTCAGAAATATTATCTCAAATATTGTAGGTATCCACTATTTTTGAGAAACTATTCGAGACGTGCTGGTTTTCTCACAATGTTTCAGCATGTTTCAGCATGTCCCTCATCATTTCAGCCAATAGACGTCCACTGCTGGACATAGGCCTCCCTCAATGTTCTCCACACAGATCGGTCCTGTGCCCGCATCCAATGGATTCCCGCGATCTTCACCAGATCGTCGGTCCACCTTGTGGGGGGCCTGCCACGGCTGCGACTTCCTGTACGTGGCCTCCACTCGAGTTTCTCCACACATGTTTTCCCTCACCGCTGAGCTAATGGTAGAAATACGCACATAGATTTGAAAAATCCAGAAGTGCATGCTAGGATTCTAACACGACGATATGGAGGGCGCGTTCTTCTTTCAGTAAAATACAATACATTAGTATAGACAACCCTTAAACTTTGGAGCACAGAAGTTTAGCATATCCTTTTACCGTAACACCGATATCTAGCAGCTACATTGTTAAAATTTTATGCAATTTTTGCTCTCTCCGCAAACACTGGATGCGAAAATCGTTTCCAGTAATTTAGAGCTTAAATGCGTACATAAAAGATGAATAATACAGTCCCGAGTGAAAATGATCGCGTAATTTGTGCTTATTTCGTCGTAGCAAGGGTGAAATTTGGACGTATGTTTTGGACTGACTGTAGGGTAATGGGATTAAAAGAGTGTGCTAAGTGCACACCAGCGCATTGTGTTCGTTTAATTTCGCGCCTTTTGTAAAATTGGTGGGAAGTACATTAAAATGGTTTTGCATTTTAAATGAGAGAGTTTGCATTTAGGCCTGTATCTGCAGGTCAACATAAAACATTGCAAGGTTTAAGCTTAAGCATATTTTCAAGTAAAAATATATTCATTTAATATAAAATTACATTATGGCTATATTTTTTTTATTATCTTTTATTTGATACATGCCAGACGAGCATACGGATCGCTTGATGGTAAGCGTTTGCCACCGCCCATAGACACTCGGCGATACCAAGTGGAGTCACAAGTACGCTGCCAACCTTTAAACCCATCCTTTTTCCCCGGATAAGACTTCCTGTATCCTAACTCACAGCGAAACACAGCACAGTGCTGCTTCACGCGGTTTTCTGTGATTACGTGGTATCATTCCAGTCGAGCCGGCTCATTCATGCGGAGGCGTGGCTACCTACTCATTTACTTTCATCATATCACATTTGTTACTACCTATGTATAAGGTACCTAGCCCATTTATATATCGTTCTCATCGTCATAAATGGCAGTCCGCTTCGCAAAAACCTGCCGCCCTTAAGGTCGCCACGTTGCAGGTGTCCATGTGCGGCAGTTATCCCTTACCATCAGGTTATCCGTCTGCTCGTCAGCCCTCTATCTCACAAAACAAAATTCAGTAATACGTCTACGCTTTCAAAAGCAGTTACTGACTTTTCAGGTATGGGAAAATGAGGCAGTAAAATAAAAATGCAATGTAAGCGTATAGTTAAGTCATAAATTCCCAACCGTAGGAATATTACACCCCACATATACGACCCTGAAACCATAGGACATTATGGCTTAAAGTTAATTAATAAAGAACTTGGACATAATATGAACTATCGCATGCGGCATTTCCGGACCGATACGACCTGCAAACCTTCAAGAAAAGAGCGTATTCCTTTTTAAAAGGCCGGCAGCGTACTTGACTCCTCTGGTGATCCATGTGTCCATAGGAGGAGGTAATCGCTTACCATCAGGTGATTCGTCTGCTCGTCTGCCCCCTATTTCATATAAAAAACTTAAAGTTATAATTTATTACCATAAAACATTTCCATCCCCTGAACTGCCTTTTACATCTCATCTCAGCGTGTCATACCCGGTTGCGTCAAAACTGTTACTTTGTACACTTGGACCATTATCATCATTTCTGCCAATAGACTTCCACTGCTCGACATAGGCCTCCCCCAATGTTCTCCACACAGATCGGTCCTGTGACACCTGCATCCAATGGATTCCCGCGATCTTCACCAGATCGTCGGTCCACCTTGTGGGGGGCCTGCCACGGCTGCGACTTCGTGTACGTGGCCTCCACTCGAGGACCATTCCGCCCCAACGGCCGTCTGTTCTCCTCGCTATTTGCCATGCCCATAGCCACTTGAGGCATGCAATCCTTTGGGCTATGTCTGTGACCTTAGTTCTCTTGCGGATCTTATCATTGCTGATACAATCACGCAGGGAGACTCCGAGCATAGCCCTATCCATTGCTCTCTGGGTGACTGCGAGCCTCCTTAATCTGCACTTGGACCATGATATTGACGAATTAGGCGCCTCTGGTAAAGTTGAGCACTCTCACTCTCTGACTAATTTAAAACGATCCCCCATGTAAGTCCTGGAGTATTGAAACATACTCCAAGTCCGTTGCCAATTCTGTTTTTATAGTTCCAATTAAATGCAAGTTCTTGTTGTTGAGCACTTCTGACAAGGTGGAGCGCCTCTGACAAGGTTGAGAACCTGTGACTGCTTTAGAACGCCCCGCCATTGTTGCGTCGGGCGTAGCGTAATTAAATCCAGGTTTAATGAAACAGGCTCACTCTCTAACGAACAACATGTGAATATAGGCGGTTTTCTTTTCATCCGCGCGAGGGATGCTTGAATAGGCAGGTATGCATGGTTTTTTGTGAGTTTAGTAGTCATACAAGGCATTAGGATGGTTAATGTTAAAAACATTCCTTTTTACTCATTATAGAAGAAAAAAATAAATAAAATCACAATACATCTCACACATTGATCTCCTCCTCATCTTAGCGTGTAATTCCTAGTTGCGTCCAAAGCTATCGCCCTGGAGCCCAGGGTACGCTTGGACCATGATTCAGGATTTGGAGAGTCTGGTAATTACAATGAAGCGACTGTCGTCTGACCCAACGCAACCAGACCAATCGAATAATGGTTTACACGTTTCAGAAACTATTCGTAACGTGCAGGATTTCCTCACGATGTTTTCCCTCACCGCCGAGCTAGTGGTAGAAAGAAAGTACATAGATTTGAAAAATCCAGAGGTTCATGATCGGATTCGAACCCGGAACGCACGTACGGAAGGCACGTTCTGAACCACTGAGCTGCCAACGCTCATCTCATACCAGAATCACCAGAATCTCATTCATTGATCTGATTCTGAAAAAGAAGCATAAATTATACAAAGTTTACGTTTATGTAGGCACACGATATTACTTACTTATACAATATTTAAAAAATGCCAATACCTGTTTTGTATGTTGTGACAGGTGAACTTTGGTCTGGGACTTGCCAAATCCTGAGTCAAGGTACAAGCGTACCCCGGGCTCCAGAGCGACAGATTTGGACGCAACCAGAAATAGCACCCTAACATGAGGAGGTTTACATTTGTCTGTATCTGTACTTTTGACAATATGAAAAACAAAATCCCACCAAAAACATTCTGTAAAAAACTAGCCAAGTCTCGATGGAGCTGATTGTTTATCTCTAAAAAGTAATGAAATCTAGTCAAAGTCGTGCCAAGTCTAAGGTTTCTTACTGCGATTTCTTTATTGTTTATAGTTATGTGACTTGGCCGTTGAAGGGTACACAAGGGTACAAAACGAGGTAAGAAACCATAGACTTGGCACGACTTTCTCTAGATTTTATTACTTTTTAGAGATAAACAATCAGCTCCATAGAGACTTGGCTAGTTTTTTACAGAATGTTTTTAGTGGGATAAATCATTCTGCCACCCAGTCGCTTATAAATGGTATTAGTATGTTTATACGTATAGGAGAACTGTAAATATAACTTGGTAATCTCACATATTTGTATGGGATTACCAAGTCATTTATGCAGCTAGGTTTAACTGAAAAACTAGGCCATTTCGGATAAAATTTAGTAAGGAGAACAGCAAATATAACGTGTAATCTCCCATATTTCTATGGGATTACCAAGTCATTTATGTGGTTGGTTTAAACCAGGTACTCCAGATCTTCGATTATCCTAGTTTTTATAGTTTTTCTTCTATGTGGCCATTTAACCCCAACTTTGTGCCAAATTTCAGCTCTCTCAGATTATGGGAAGTACCTACTAATACTAATTCTATTTTGATGATCGTGAGTGAGTGTCTGTCGAAAATGCGAAACTTTGCTTTCTCCTAACTTCGGAACTAAATGACATACAGTGTTGAAGTTTAGGATTAAAAGTAGGTCATTACGAAAATTTCTGCGTTCTGGTCTTAACCGGAGGTTCTCAAAAGGATGGTACGGCAGTGTTTGATCGACTTGGCGGGCGCACTACCGTGCCCCCAGATAATCCCTGTTTGTCCTATTTTAGTAAATATTTTCACTGTGTGCAAAATAGATGTTGTACGGTAGACTGATATATCTGAACAATGTCACATATGTACATCGAAAGCTACAGCATACTTTGGCAACTACATAGTTCACAATGAAGCAGATCGAAGTTTCTAATTAAACTATCCGCCAACAAAGGAGAGATAGGTGACGGAGTAGCAACCTGCCGTTCGTCATTCGGGACACGTAGTCGATGTTTGTAGTTAGTCTGTTTGGAACTCTTAATAAGGGGCTACGATGGCTCACTACTTTGAGTACCTACGAACTTTCTTGATACGTTCAATTATGAACGAGATGTTTCAGTTTTTACGGACTTCAAACAAGGAGGAGATTCTATGTTTGTCAATATGTTTTTTTTTTAAGTTCGAACTATTTATTTATATCTGTTAGAGGAGCAAATAAACCTTACGAATGCTAAAAAAAATACAGACGACTATGGCCTAATTGCACCACAATTTTATACACCAAAGTCTAGAAATGGTGTCATATTTCCACATATATACACGGTGGATATTAACTAGACAAACATTTACTTACAGCTTGTTAAAATAGCTTTCATATGACTTACATTACATTACATTGGTCGTGTGGTCCCCGGCAGAGTAGAATAGGCCACCCTCACTCTTACCGAGGTGTCGTAAAAGGCGACTAAGGTAAAGCTGCTGGCATGATCATCAGCACCCAGAGAAGGAAAACTCTGCATTTATATCAAAACCCTCGCCAACCCGTCTGCCAAGCGTGGTGCGTATGGCAATTACCCCTCATGTAATTGAGGGAGGCCCGTGCCCCAGCAGTGGGGACTTAAATGGGCTCACGATGATGATGACTTACATTACTTCACTTACCTTTATATTTTTTTATGTTATTGGCGGCAGACGAGCAGACGGATCACCTGATGTTAAGCGATTGCCGCCGCCCATGGACAGCAGCGACACCAGTGGAGTCACAAGTGTGCTGCCAACCGTTGAACCTCCCTTTCCCCCGGATTGGGCCTCCGATACCCTCACTCACGCAGCGAAACACAGCACAGTGCTGCTTCAAGCCGTGGTGACAATCTACAAAAAGAAAAAAAAATATTCCACTTATAGGCTCTGGATCATTACGGATGCGTTCAAAAATGAACTTAAAATAGACAAACATTTGTGCCAATCGTAAAAACCAGGAGAAAATTAGCCAACACAAAAAAAAAACTCATAGTAACAACTTATAAACCATGCGCTCGCGGAAGGTTTGAATTGCGTGGTAACAGGGTGTTACCACGCGCGTAAGGTTAAATAGGTAAATTAGGAATGATACACGATATATATTTCTTGGTAAGACAAGTGAACACGGACAGATCGACATACAGGGATATTTTCTTAAATTCAAAGTGTAGACTTTGTCTATGTATAATCATGTAGGTTAAACAGAAATTCCACTCGTACACACCTATGGCGTTGAAAAAACAATCTAGAATGCTTCAGGACTTTGGGAAACTTTTTTTTTCAGTAGGCACCTATACAATAATAAGCCTCTTTCTGTCGGGACGAAAATAGGTATAAAAGTAAGATTTTTTTAAAATTCGAAAAAAAGGATTTTAAGGATAAGTTTTTTTTCCTGGCGTGTGGCCTGTATAATATTGTATAAGTGGCCATTATCGAAAACTATGGACCTGAATAGCTACCATTAGGATATATAACCTACTATTAATCTGATCTAGACCTACGGCGTATTTAAGTGAAAAAAATATGATTCCGTATTTAAGGCGACGGGTAGCCCTAACTAGCGACACCATTCGTTTACAATTGTTAGCTACTAAGCCGGATCTATTTTGAACAATTTTGGGGTGACACCCTCTCGGAAAACACTTATACTATTTATTAAATAACCATGCATAGATGTTACGTCCGTTTTTGTACGCGAAAAATTGATTACCGCCAAAAGCGGCCACTTTTAGCGTGAATCAATTTTTCGCGTATAAATGTTGGGTCCGCATTAGTGCATGGTTATTTAATAAATAGTATAAGGTTTAAAATTGATCCGGTTTAGTAGCTAAAAATTAAAATCGATTAGCGTCATTAGTGTGCTCTACCCGCTACCTTAAGCATATTTTTTTGAACAATCAGTCTGGGGTCACATGATACGGATTATTGTTGATAAAAAACTGTTTATTTGAACTCTTTGTCTGATAACTTGGATCAATAAGCTAAAACTGGGTTCTATCTCATTACTTACGAAATTAATGTAGGTACTATTTAGTTTCCAACTCCAAACGTTATCTTGTCCGGGGCAAATGTTTTGTTATTAATTTAGAACGGAAAAAAAAGTGTGTTAATAGTACTATTAACAATGCTAATTTACATTACCA
This sequence comes from Marasmia exigua, assembly GCA_019059595.1. Classification (NCBI taxonomy): domain Eukaryota; kingdom Metazoa; phylum Arthropoda; class Insecta; order Lepidoptera; family Crambidae; genus Marasmia; species Marasmia exigua. The sequence goes on from CM032470.1 coordinate 25,073,124, forward strand.
AGTTCAATCATGAGAATATGAGAATGAACAGAGAAAGCTTATTCTAACTTTGCGATCATTGTCGGAAGATAAATTAAAAGTCGTCATATCGTAACAAAAAATAAAGTTTAACAACTAAAACCAGACTACCAAAAAACGCTCTAAGAAGTACGAAACAAGAAAATTGTCTCTGCTGAAATTATTATGCCGTATTGCCGTGGTCATATGCTACCTACTGTAGCAAAACAGATTCATTATAAAAATAAAATAAAATCAATGCGGCATACGATCACGATACGGCATAATAATTTCAGCAGAGACAATTTTCTTGTTTCGTACTTTTTAGAGAGTGTCTTTTTGGCAGTCGGGTTTTAGTTTTTAAACTTTATTTTTATTTGACATATTTTTAGTTATGTAAATATAATTACATATTTGAAATGTGCTAAAAAATTTCTTTCATTTGATACCCCACACAGTACTGTCAAGCAAAATTTTTTTTTAGTTCCTTACTTTAAGTCCTCTAGAGGGCGATGTAGTCAATTTAAAGTGACGTCATGTGGCTTATAACCAGAAGACAATCAAGACGCTTCTAAAGACACCTCATTTATTCAAATATGGTAACTAGTTTAGAAGTTATGAGGGAACAGATGAACAACCATACATACATGCATACAGGTCAAAATCATAACCCTCCTTTTTGCTTCGCCGTAGTCGGGTAGTATTATACGTTTACGTGTAATAGTAATGTACGTTTGGTTCAATATCGATTAAAAAAGTTTGACAGATTGTGATGTGTGGCTGCCTGTACAAAAAACGAAAGAATTAGAATTTTACCAAAGTTCAAATGCTTTGTATTTTTTTTTGTTTATTGTATTTATCTAGAGGTTTATTGCGTCGTCTACTGTTACTGTTTTCATACCTACTCCTTAATTGGCCATCAGTAATATGTAGTAATATATCTGCATATTTGAAAGTCTAAATAACAATTTTATATACCTGTAAGTTTTCTTTAATTGTAAATAAAAAAATAGAAAAAAAAGAAAACAATTAGAACTTCACAGAAAAATCGTTACAATTTTATGTCTAAGTAGTCCATTTCACGTATTTTGTATGAAAAATGATGGAATACCTCTTTATTTGACGACCCGTTTGGAACAGTGGTAGTGATCGCTGCCTTTGGTCCAAGGTTTGCGGGTTCGATCCCCGCATAGTATAAACATTTGTGTGCATGAACATGTCTGTTTGTATTGGTCTGGGTGTTTCTATGTATTATAAGTAAGTATGTATTTACAAAAAAAAGTATTATATGTATGTATATATTTGTAATCCCACTGTTGATTCTGATATCCGTAATACAGGTGCTTGAGCTACCTATCTCGGAGTCAGATCAATGTATGTGATGTTGTGAAATATTTATTTATTTTATTTGTTATTTAGAAATCAATTAATTTTTACTTGCATTTTCACATGTCCATTCTTGCTTGGTGCTCTTCGACTGCACTCTATTGTATAACATCACCACAACTCTTGACAGTCACCACGCAAGTATTGCCAGTCCACCAAGCATCCTTGCACGAGAAAGACTCGAGGATAATAAACCTATTATTTAATCTTGGAATTACAATTAAATATTGGAAAATCGCGATTGTTTTGCGCCTTCAGCCATTCCTGTGACGTTTGGACAATTGCGATAGATGCTCATATAGAATTATTATTATTCATTCATTTATACCAACCACAATAAAAAATATGTAATGGCAAAAGCCTGTTATACAGTTGATTATTTAAATGACAAAAATTTGTGGAAATGATAAACTGTTCGCCTACACCTTAGATATAGTAATGGATATATTTATTGTTGGAAATGAAATCGACTTATTTATGCGAGTTATATAGTAAAAATAACATTGTATTAAAATTTTTGGCGATTAAAAAGAGTAACTGGCGAGTTTCTTGCCGGATCGTCAGAATCAACTTTCCCATTCCGGTGGTAGAATCACATTAAATATGTTTATTCATTTCTTAGTTTATTATATGTATCGACATATATGTGTAATTACATGTCTAATATAATCATAATCATCATCATCAGCCCATTTAAGTCCCCACTGCTGGGGCACGGGCCTCCCTCAATCACATGAGGGGTAGTTGCCATACTCACCACGCTTGGCAGACGGGTTGGCGAGGGTCATGTCTAATATACTAACAAATAAATAGTTATAATTAATAATGTATGACGATTTGAAAGTGCTGTATGTATACAAGCCTATGCAAATAAAGATATTTTGATTTAAATGAATAGTTTAGTCATACCTATGTTTTATTTAAATTAAGGCAACTAAAGTAGAAAGTGAAGACCGTGTACCGTGGGAGAGCCACGCTTCGGCATGAATGGGCCTACTCGACCGGAGTCATAGAAAACTGGCGGGAAGCAGTACTATGCTGTGTTTCGCTACGTGAGTGAGGGTACCAAGGGCACAAATCAGGGGAATGGGGGTTTTAAAGGTTGGTAGCGCACTTGTGACTACACTCGCAGGTGCCCATCAAACAATCGCTTACCATCAAGTGATCCGTCTGCTCGGCTACCACCTATCGCATAAAAACTCCATAGTTTTTCTACTGAAGTAAAAGTTATGATGATTCGAAGAAAAGCTTCAAGAAAAACAACATTGTACCTAAACATATACATATAAACTAGTTTTAGCGCTGTTGCTATTGTACCCTCAAATCTTTGTGCTCTGTTACACAAGTCGATGATACGAGTGTACCCTCGGCCCTGGCCTGAAAATCTTGAAACCAATGCACTTTTAAACGGACCTTATTTTCTCCTTACATCCAGCAGTTTTCTTATTTCACCTGGAGATAACGGGAAGCGAACCTTGACCTTAAGTTATCTCGGAGGAAAACCTTCGAAGCCGTTCGATATTGAAAATAATGTCTGCTTACTTCAACTTGATTCTTACGTTTGGATTCTGTAAAGTCTCTATACTTTAACCGTGGGAAAGCCACATATAGGCATGAAAACTGGGTCCACTACTGTTCCTCATGTATATAAATGATTTACCTAAAAATATGTCATATGAGTGTATCTTGTTTGCTGACGATACAACTATTATTATTAAAGGTGATAGAAATAAAAATATGAAAGATTATGAAAATGATATAAACATGGCCTTGTCTGAGATATTGGATTGGCTTAGCTGCAATAACTTAAAAGTTAATTGATAAAGTTAATTGATAAAGTATAAGAAGACATTTTCATTATTGCACCTTTCCTCTGCCTAAGTACGGGTACCTGCGCTTTGGTCAAAGTCCAGGATGGGAAATCTGATCATAACATTTTCATGATTATACACAAATAAAATAATCACGCACTAATGTGCGTGCGGCCGTGTGGTCCCCGGCAGAGTAGAATAGGCCACCCTCACTCTTACCGAGGTGTCGTAAAAGGCGACTAAGGTAAAGCTGCTGGCATGATCATCAGCACGCAGAGAAGGAAAACTCTGTATTTATATCTAAACCCTCGCCAACCCGTCTGCCAAGCGTGGTGAGTATGGCAATTACCCCTCATGTGATTGAGGGAGGCCCGTGCCCCAGCAGTGGGGACTTAAATGGGCTGATGATGATAATTGATAGAACAAAATATATTCAGTTTGGCAGCTATAAACAAAAACGACAGGAACTTAGTGTATATTATAATGATCAAGTTATAGAAGCTGCTAAAAATATAAAATTCCTGGGTATTACTTTGGATTGCTACTGCGATTAGAAACATCATATTAGTGAATTATGTTCTAAGTTAAATAAATTTGTATTTGCCCTCTGTCGCATCAGCCAAATTGTTTAAAAAAGAGGCTGCTCTTACCGCTTACAATGGTTACGTAAGCTCTTGTTTAAGATATGAGATTATAATATGGGGGAATTCTGTTCATAAAGATAGGATATTTATCCCACAAAAACAATGTATCCGCGCAATATTTGGCCTTCAGCAAACTGATTTGTGTTGTCCTTTTTTTAGAAACTATAATTTACCTACTTTGCCCATATTCTATACATTTTTGATGTGTGTCGATTTGTTTATCAGCACGGAATCCAATTCGAACAAAATTGTGAAGTAACCACTCGTAATCTTCGTTCGATGTATAAAAATAAATTCAAAAAAACCTAGATGTAAATTAAGTCTTGTATCTAATAATACCTTCATTATGTGCATAAAAAATTATAATAAATTGTCAGATCATTTTAAAGAGTACACACTTTCAAAATTCAAAAAAATACTTTAGACATGGCTTGTAGAAAAAAGTTTCTACAGTATTCAAGAATTTATGCAGTATAGGTAATAATTGCAAAATGTAAATATAATAAATAAGATAACCTCATTATGTACTCCGTTACCGATTTATAAAAAAACATTAAAGTTTTCTCAGTTTGTGTATACACCTGAAAAGGTAGAAAGAAGTGATGCCTGAAATATAATTGTACGGCCTCACAGAAAACCGGCGTGAAGCAGCACTGTGCTGTGTTTCGCTGCATTAGTGAGGGTACCGGAGGCCCAATCCAGCGGAAAGAGGGGGTTTTTAAAGTTTGGCAGCGCAATTGTGACTCCACTGGTGTAGCGGGTGTCTATGGGCGGCGGCAATCGCTTACCATCAGGTGATCCGTCTGCTCGTCTGCCACCTATCACATAAAAAATAATTCTAGCATCGAAATCAATTTAGAAAGAAATTAGATTCAAAACTTCGTATTCTTTCTAAGGGGGAATAATTACCTTCAATTTTTAAAAGTAGGTTTTATTGGTTTTTTATTATAGTTTGAAGTGACTAGAAACTTAGTTATAAAATATTTTACAAATTATATTCAAGAAAATACATAATAAATAAAATAAAAAGGTATACGTTATTCAATTCAAATAATTTATTTCAGACAAACGTAGTCCATACATGTAATTATTGAAAAAAATATCAGCTCACAAATAGTTATTAATACTTACATACAAATTATCCACATTATTATGATTATTACATTATAAAATATTATATTAATAAGAAATAAAAATAAAATAATAATACCAAAATGTCTATTTTAAGATTTAACATGAAGCCGAACCCCACTGTTTTAAATATGGACAGTCCATGCGCCCAGCTATAACGCGCAGATTGTCATTGGAACTGCCACGGACACGGCCAATCATCGAGGCTGCTCTCTTCCAAAGGATAGCATGGAAGCCATCAGTATGAGCTTCGGCGAACATACCCGACACACTGCAGTACCTCAGTTATTACAATTACTTATCGATACAAGTTGTTGGAGCCTAATTAAGAAAAAAAACAAACGTCATATGAAGATTCCATTGAATACAATAGTAGTCTTTGGAGTAAACTCAATGGAACATAAGGCGTGTGTTTAGAACCGACTTAAAAAAAGAGGTTCTCAATTCGACATGTATAATACGTTTTTAATTTAATAATTTCCTTTGAATAATTTACTGTTGAATTAAATTACAAGATAGTATTGGGCGCCGACTTCGGTAACACCTTTTCTCGAGTGTACTGTTATAAAATGTTATTTGAAGTGTATAAAGTGACAAACAAATTATTTTACACTTTTGATTTCGTGGTTGTTGAAGGCGGTTTTTTTTCACAGAATTTCTTTTTAACGTGCAAAGTCATAGAACTTTTAAATATTTCAATGTTCGATGAATTTGCAGGTTAGTTTGACAAAGTGAACATGACGGAACATGGCTAGTTTTCATCAGCCTTTGTAATCACTAATTAGTGTAATCTCGACCTCCCTCGACCTTACGATATATACTAGGTATGTGTTACTCCTATGTATTATTTAATCATAGGCATGCACATGTATAAGTATATTAGTGTAGTTTTATAGTTTAGGGTTACCAGGAGTCCGGAGAAAGCCGGACATATTAAACTCCTGCATCCTCGAGAGTCGCCTACATTGGTACGGTAATATTCTGCGAAAACCAGACAGCTACGTGGGAAACAAATGTCTGGCCATGTCACCTAAAAATGTGTGGCTTGACGTCGTAAAGGACGACATGCGTGCCAATAAACTGACCACTATAGGGATCCACAAGATGGTGCGAAGTGGACGAGTCGAAGTAGGAAAGCAAAGGCTCAGAAGCGACAATTTGGTAACCGGGACGAAAAAGCTAAGGTGATGATGATGAGTTACATTGATTGTTATGTAATTGTTTCCGGAGAAAAATTTACCCTTAGTTCTAAATATGACATTTATTTAAAATATATTTTGACAGTTGACATTTAGTTATGTATGTTATTAGCTTATTAAAAAAACATTTGCGAGTCTGCTTGCAGGCATAATACTAAAACATACCAAATCTTCGTAACATCTTATTGTATTGTATTCTAAAATATAAATGATTTGATGAAATGAAATTGATTAATTGATTAATACACCTCTTTCTCCCTCCGTTTAAAGACTGTCCATTATATTATTATATATATTGTATAGCTATAAATTCACGCCCTGTTGGTCTAGCGGTTTAAGTCCCGGGCCGTGATGCCGTGCGTGGGTCCTCGGATCGATTCCCAGGTCGAGTAAAAAGTATGACTCGAATTTTTCGAATACAGCTCGGGTTTGTGATCACCAATCCGCATTAGACAAGCGTGGTGATTAAGTCCATCATAGTAGCGATAACTTGATTTCTATGATGGAGGCCAATACTTAACTATTACTATTTATATAAATTCAGGGTGTCCTGCATTTTTACCTAAATGTCCGGCTAAACTAGTTGGATTGTCCGGCTTATCATTTCTAAGACATGGCAACTCCCGTGTATTCTGTCCACGCAGCGAGATATCCCGCGTTGCAATGGTAACCGGGCGCCTGCACGTGACGCGCCGGGATTTAAGTGGCTCTTCGGTGGAAATGTTTCCGCTCGTTTATTTATCCACCTCTACTACGGTAAATACTTGTGGACGGGTGGGCTTAGCTCGTAAACTGAGGGATAGGAGCGTTGAAACTGTACCAGTAAACTAATCTGTCATCTAATAAAATATGGAACGTCTGCTGTTCCAGCGAATGTCCTGTAAGAAAGAACGCCACTAGATACTTTAAAAAAATTAAATTGATAATTTAAAAAACCCCCCTGACACAACTAAACCTTTCATACGCTACCTATATTGAGGCAGTTGGAAAACAAATAGGTTATTCGTCATTTTCTGACGGCGGCCATCTTGAAACATACAATCCATATCTTTGTGACGGCGGCCATCTTGGATCGATTTTTATCCAACATAGCTAAGAACACTCCCTCCTTATTCATCTTTCAAACAAAAAAAACAAAATCAAAATCGGTTCATTTGTTCGGGAGCTACGATGCCATAGGCAGACACACACACACACACACACACAGACACGTCAAACTTATAACACCCCGTCGTTTTTGCGTCGGTGGTTAAAAATAGTGGACCCTAGTAAATTAATCAATGGCCTCCGCTGTTAAATTAGACCATTTGGCTGGCTATATGGCTATAAGATGGTGTGTGGATAGTTCAGATTATTTTTTTTATTCTCTCGCATTTTATCGTGTAATTCTCGGTTGCGTCCAAAGCTGTGTCTTTGGAGCCGAGGGTACGCTTAGACTATGATTCAGGATTTGGGAGTCTAGTAAACGACTAAAAATAATAAATCGACTGGCGTCTGACTATCGTCATCATTTAACAGGGGAACCACACCAACTGAATCATGGTTACATGTTCAAAAAACCCCATTTTGCTTTTTAATGGGACTCCCAATTTTTTTATTAATTTACAATAATCGGTACAGGCTTTTAATCGGCACCCCACTTACACATTATTTCGCCTTTTTTGGGGCGGCCATCTTGGATTTGAAATTTGTTATAGTGTAAGTATTGTGTTTTACTACTCAAGTTCTTTTATTTGATACCTTATATCCAGGGGAATGGTTATACAACATGTTAATCCGCCTTTTGTGGCGGCGGCCATCTTGTATCAAGTTCCATCTAACATAGCTAAGAAAACTTCCGATCAATTCACCTTTCAAACAAAAAATACTAAATCAAAATCGGTTCATCCGTTTGAGAGTTACGATGCCACGGATACACACACACACACACACACACACACAGCCACGTGAAACTTATAACACCGCGTCGTTTTTTCGTCGGGGGTTAAAAACTATCGTTTCTTTTTGTCGCCTCTAGCATAAAAAAACCTTTTTCCAATAATAAACCTGTGATATAGCACTGCCATTCTATTCAAATCTTACGCTATACCATAGATTTATCGACGGATAAAGATTGGTCAAATCCAGTCTAAGTGGATACCTAACATTTTCTGAAAATAGATAAATAAATAAAATCTTTACAGTAAAAATTACCGGTTTTACTCAAGAACAGCAACCTCAAAATTTACTTACCTAAGCAACAAAACACCTCAAATTTCCTCTGACACTTTACAGATGTCGTCATGAACATACCCTGTAATCAGAGTGTCATTTTTACGTAAATGGGCATGCGGCTCCCGCCTCACTTCTTGTCATCTTATATTCTGAGATATTACTTTAATTTCGCCTCTTGTGACAATTCCATGTAATCTCAGGCTACGTAACATAATTTATTTTTGTCATCTAATTTAACACTTGATATCATCGAATGTTGAATTGATAGTTAAACGATATCAATTTGAGCGCTCTCAAACCCTATAATAAGAGTGTAATTTTTACGCTAAACGGGCATGCGGCACCCGTCTCACTCCTTGTCACCTTATAATCTAAGATATTACTTTAAAATCGCCTTGACTAAGCTCGAGATTTTACAAAATATAAATCATCATCATCCTCCTGCCCTTTTCCCAGGTTATCTGGGGTCGGCGCAGTATGCTTTCTTTTTCCATACGTCCCTGTCATTCGTCATCGAATCACCCACCCCTTTTTCCATCATGTCATTCTTCACACAATCCATCCATATCTTTTTCGCCCAATATTACAAAATATAAATATTTTATCGAAATATAGATAAATAAATGTGCCAATTGCGAAAATTCTCAGTTAAAAATATAACGTCTAGCCGGTATTATGGTCATTCAAAGATTTATGGGTAAGTCCATTTTAAAAGTATGAAATTATTAAAAAATAATTATACCATTCTTAGAAGGTTATTATTCTAAGATACCATTGAATAACCCATACAATTTGCACCTACTATAGAAACATATAATAGAAACATTGACATAAACGAAACATTAATTTGAAATAGCTACCATACAAAATTCAAATGAAATGAATACAAAATACTTGCGTGTGGCGTCACATCTTAGTAGCCATTTGTATGGAGTTTGCCCAAAATAATGTGATTTTAAAGTTGTGATATCTCAAGTGATTTAAATGAGAATCAAGTAATTCTTTCAACGATGTTTCTTTGAGAGGTCTTTTGATTACAAAAATAAAATAAAATAGTCAAATATCGTATTCTATGTATTCTTAGGCTACGTAACGTCATTTATTTTTGTCATCTAATTTAACACTTGCTATCATCGAGAGTTGAATTTAATGTTAAACGACATCGATTTGTGTGACTGCGGATTCATTTCGTTGTTAATTTATTAAAAAGTATCGAATGACACTCAGGACTGTTATGTAGCTAGAGTCGAATTGATCATACGATCACCTCGCATCATCTACGATGGAAAAGTTAAATTTTTTTGGGCATTGTGATTTTAAGGCAGGGTATTCGTATGTTTAGCCGTGAGGTCCCGGAAGATAGCCGTGTGGTCCCGGCAGAGTAGAATAGGCCACCCTCACTCTTACCGTGGTGTCGTAAAAGTATCTTTTTTATGCAAACGAGTAGTGGAAAGTAATCAACGCCACCCATGAACAGCCGCGAAATCAGAGAGATGACTAATGTGTTTCCGGCCTGATTTTAAAAAAGAGTACGCTCTTCTCTTGAAGGTCCCTAAGTCGTAGCCGTCGGGAAATACTCCCGCAGCCAAACCGTTCCACAGAACTGAGTGGTAGAAAGTTCCGCGAGAAACGCACAATATTAGACCGCCATCCATCGATATGATGGGGATGGAATGACAATCGCTTGCGTGTGGTTCGATGTAACAATTAAGCTGCAGGGAGTAGATCAAACAGTTCCTCAGAGCACTCCCTATGATAGTTGCGGTATATAATGCTGAGGGAAGCTTAAACACTTGTGTAACGTATATAAGACAACAGAGGAATTACAAATGTATACTTATATTGGTAGCTCAGTGGTTTAGAAGTAGAGGTCGTGGTTCGAATCCGAGCATGTACCTCTGGATTTTTCAAATCTATGTGCGTATTTCAACCATTAGCTCGGCGGTGAGGTAAACCATCGTGAGGAATCCTGCACGTTTCAGGTAGTTAAACATATAACCATGATTCAGTTGGTCTGGGTCCCCTGTAAAAGGGCTGCGAAGGTCAGACGGCAGTCGCTTCATTGTACATAATGACTATACTCCCCAAATTCCCAAATGAGGAGGACTTAACCCTTGACCAGGCAACTAGACATTATTTATTTCCTTGGTTTTCCACCTTATCTCATCTGCACAAAGTTCAAAATATGGTGGTCCCGTATGGTTACTTGCCTGGTTAAACGTTAAATACACATATAACACCCAGAAACTGAACAAACACAAGTGTTCATCACACAAATGTTTGTCTAGGGTGGGGATCGAACCCGAACCACAACCTTTGGCAGTAGGTAGCAAAGACACTACAAATACGCCATCCGGCCAGTCAATATTCGTTCAAATATTCGTTGTTAAACATTTATTTAGAACCTGCATCAATTCTCCAATATTTCACAGCATCCCATCCATTACCTCAGTTTCGTAGTGCAATTCGTTCGCGTCCCACAACACCCAGCCTGTAACTTAAACGAGGTAATAACTAAGTCTTATCCGGCGATGCCAAGAAAACTCCCTGCATATATCATAATACCGCAATGCTACTCGTAAGTTTGCTCATTAATTGTACCGGGACTAGTGTTGTGACTCCGGCTAAGAGCCGCGTAGGTGCATCGGAAAAAAAAATCCAAGTGAAAAAATAATCGACGTAGGCCCGATTCGTCCATTCTTTATACGTGGAAAAATCTATGGTATAACGTCAGATTTGTATGGAATTTACAGCGCTATACCATAGAATTAGTAACGGAATAAAATTGGTCGAATCCGCCCTTAGGCCCGATTCGTCCAATCTTTTTCCAATGTTAAATTTATGCCATAGCGCAGTTATATGCAGTGTCAAATAAAAATCCGTTCTACCAACCACTCATTCAATAGTCAACGCCTATTCTAATAGTACATCTTTATACCGCCAATTCTGCCAGAATAACTAGACATTTGTGTTGGGTCTGGGTGTTTGTGGTACCTTCTTTGTTCCTAGTTCCCATAGTACAAGGTAAAACCTTAGAATAGGACCAGGGCAATGTATGTGGTATTGTCTCAATTTATTGGTTTTTATTTATAATTTAAAATGGCGTTGTGATTGTCACAGCTGTTTTTGACTACCCTACTTAACAAAAACATTTAAAACAATACATTAATGTTTTTTGCCGGTTTGTATGACACACAATATTTGAGTTTATCACGAAAATAAAGTAACGGATTAAATTATCCTGCGGATAATTATTGTTATATCTAGGTATCATGTTGGTAGACAATTTTTATCCCCATCTTATACCGTGAGTTGACCTCCGTTATAGAAACGATATTTAATGACGACGATAATTCTCGATGACTGAGCTCTAATGTTCTATAAAATAATGTCATTTAAAAGAACGCCGATTTTTAATCCCCCCATCGCAAAAACGACGGGGTGTTATAAGTTTGACGTGTCTGTATGTGTGTCTGTCTATGGAATTGTAGCCCCAAACAAATGAACCGATTTTGATATTGTTGTTTTTTTTGTTTGAAAGATGAATAAGGGGGAAGTGTTCTTAGCTATGTTGGATAAAAATCGAACCAAGATGGCCGCCGTCACAAAGATATGGATTGTATGTTTTAACGCAACTCCCTTAATATGGGTATCATATAAAAGGGCTTGAGTAGCACAATATATTTATTGTGACAAATTTCAAATTCAATATGGCCACCGTTGGGGGGTTTTTAAATTTTCAATTTTAATAAATTATCATTGCACGTTTCTGCAATTGCGTGCAATAAATACTCGATCACTTGAGATTTCCTTGAACAACACTTTTAAGAGAATCGGCCACTCATCATCACCAGCCCATTTAAGTCCCCACTGCTGGGGCACGGGCCTCCCTCAATCAAATGAGGGGTTATTGCCATACTCACCACGCTTGGCAGACGGGTTGGCGAGGGTTTTGATATAAATGCAGAGTTTTCCTTCTCTGGGTGCTGATGATCATGCCAGCAGCTTTAACTTAGTCGCCTTTTACGCCACCTCGGTAAGAGTGAGGGTGGCCTATTCTACTCTGCCGGGGACCACACGGCCACTATCAAAATGTAATTATTTATTACTCAAATCATCTACTGGGGATATCAAATTTGTCCCGTCCACTTGAGAGTTTTCGAGTGAAATTGTAAAATAACTCAAATCAAACAGTCGAGTGGCAAAATTTCGGTCGAGTCGTGTCACAGCTCGGTACACGCTCAAGGAACCCACTAAATTACCGCAGCTTTTCCATCGCTAACGATGCCAAAATTATATTTTTTGCAGACATTTTTATAAGGATATCAGATGTTAAAGAATAGAGGTGAATCATTAAAAGAGGGATTTTTGCTTTACAAAAAACATGAGTGCTTAGAGAAATATTCTTTTGATATTTTTTTAAGATTGAATAATTAAAGTTACGAAAAAACGGAACTGTTAATTGGTGAAGGGGTCGTATTTCTTAGAAGGCTAAAAGGTTTTTATGTTGACGATAATCAGTAAAATACATAATTGATCTAGTAGCAATGAGTCAGCTTAGGGACTGAGCTGAATTGGACACCCGAAGAGTTTTGATTAGGGTTAGGTTAGAGTTTCACACACCACTGGTTTCTTACATGTGATAAGGTGGTTTTGCCCTGGAACACCATAAAAACTTAGAATCCGTATTCCTTCTTATTTAAAATTGTAAAGCGCAGCGCAGCAACCAATAAAAAACGAAAAAACCGGCCAAGTGCGAGTCGGACTCGCCCATGAAGGGTTCCGTAGCAGCAAGTAAGATATATGGAAGGTAAAAAAAACTACTCACAATATCTAGTTCAAACCAATTTTCGTTGTTAGTTTTTATGATTATGTACATTATGGGGGGGGGGGGGGGGGAAGGGACACACACAATTTAACAGTTTGGGAGCGTCTGCTACGCAAAGTATTGTGTTTAGAAAAAAATGATGTAAAAAACCTCAACATCATTTTTAAAGACCTATCCATAGATACCCCACACGTATAGGTTTGTTGAAAAAAAAAATTTTTGAGTTTCAGTTTCCACTATGGAGATCCCCCCCCTGAATTATGGTTACATGTTTCAGAAACTATCCGAAACGTGACGGTTTCCTCACGATGTTTCCGCTCACCACCGAGCTAATGAAATACGCATATATTCCAACATACGACCGACCGTATGGAAGGTGCGTTCTTATCCATCGAGCTACCATCGCTGCAAGTCATTTCATTTGATACAAAATCCAATGTAAACTCCACAAACGTCCGCATACAAGGCTAATTGGATGAATTAATCTCATACATTTACCAGCTTTGATGTCAGTCGAGTCCAATTTTTTTGGCCTGTGAGGACAAACCCTTACTGAATATAAATCACATCGTGATGTTGAGAGTTTTTGGTCGAATGTGTAATAAAATATGTCCATAAAATAACAATAAAACAGTTCTTAAGTAAATAACGCAGTTAAATATTTCATCGCGCGTTCGCGGGATTTGAATCCATGTCTTCAATGTTTAGAGTGGCTTTTCTACCAACTAAACTACTGAACGCGTTGCTAAGCCGACAAAATTGTACCTAAGTACTTGACGCCATAAGCTGGTGAATTTTTAAGTGCGCTATTAACTTAAGAATGGATTGCATTACATTGCTAAAATCCGTTGTTAGCGCCAGGTACAGTAGCAGAATCACAGATCATCGTTGATGTCGAGGTGGACCAGCCGTAGCACTACCGTAGAAAGCATTCAAGCAGGCGGTTCAGCTTTTATCCCGGTAGATGTCACTATACATAATTACATTGCGCTAGCAAAGCGTGCTACCGAAATAATAATCTCGAGCCTTCTCGTGAAGTGAATCAGACGGAACAGGTGGTTTTATCACCACTCCGTCTACCTGGACCTCGAAGGCCTTGCCTATTCTCGTGTACTCGCCAAAGAATTCGAATTCAGAGATTTCATACATTTATCCATACGAATCTAGAACTCGCCTTCAATGTCGTGTGCTCGAGAAATAGGCCTCCTGATGGACGATTGATACATGTTTTTGCTAGCTTTCCAAAACTTTGCCTATGGTGTTTATCGCATTTATTGATCATGGAATACATTTTACTAGGAATACCCAAGTGGTAACAAGTGGGCATAACGCGACGCGGCTGCCTTCCTCGGGTGCTAAATAGGCTACGCACACTAAAATATTGCGCACGCGTGATGACTATCTCGACGTGGTTCGGTATCAGAAAGAGACAGACTATACGGAACAGTGTGCGGGAGTGATACTACATACTGCTAAGTGTGTAGGTAAAGGAACTCATCGATATCAATGTCAGCTTGAGCCGAACCTTCTGTCTCTATTTATGTTACGCTACTACGTAGGTTTTGTTTTATGTGATAGGTGGCAGACGAGCAGACGGGTCACCTGATGGTAAGCGATTACCGCCACCCATGGACACCCGCGACACCAGTGGAGGCACAAGTGCGCTGCCAACCTTTAAACCCAAAAAACGGAACCCTTATAGATTCGTCCGTCTGTCCGTCTGTCCGCCTGTCCGCCTGTCCGCCTGTCCGTGGTTTTTTTGAGTAGAAAGAATGTTAGTTATTCTTCGGCAACTGGTTGTGAATCTTAGGTGCCAGTGTGGCCGGAGAGTTTTTTTTAAACGTTATAAACCGTAAACCGCAATTTACCTTCCATATATCTTACTTGCTGCTACGGAACCCTCCATGGGCGAGTCCGACTCGCACTTGGCCGGTTTTTTTAATTGTACTTATAGATGGCACTGGGCGTCGATTAGAATGCGCAAGTGTCTTTTTTATTTACCTGTATCATGTCGTTACCAACAGAATTAGCTCCCCTTAATAAAGAATACAAGTAGATATAAGTCAATCAATCAGACTATCACCGTCCACTGCTGAACGTAGGCTTCCTCCAAAGAGCGCCAACCAACCCCGTCCTGAGCAACTACTGTAGCAAAACAGCTTCATTATAATAAAAAAATAAAATCAATGTGGCATACGACCACGGCGATACGGCATAATCATTTCAGCAGAGACAATTTTCTAGCTAGAGTCATGAAAATATAATGGGCTTTTAATATAAATTAAAATATTTAGCGTTTTTTCCTCAACTCCTAAAGGAATGAAATGGAGTTAAAACGTCGTAAGGAAGATTCGCCATATTTAGTGCTCATCAGTCATGAAAATATACGAGAGTTTTTAGAAGTGGTCACTTATAAAACGATGATTAAAAAAATAAGTTTAAATTTTGAAAATGGAACTCTTTGCCATTATTATTATTGTCTATACATTTAAATCGATTCTCTTTTTTTTCCGATTTGGCGGCAAATTGAAAATAATCTTTAAAAAGTGAGCATGAATTTAACGCGAGAAAATTTCCGTGCAATGATTTTTAATGACTTTCGATGTCAAATAAGTCAACAAGGAAGTTATGATAGACTTCGATTGGCCTTTCACGATGAAACTCCACCTCGTGCCACTGTTTACAACTAGTTTAATGAGTTTAAACGTGGTCGCACTAATCTCACCGATGATTTGCGTGAGGGATAGCCATGTACGGCGACTACCGTAGATAACATCAGTGTTGTGCGACGTATGATAGAGGCCGACAAAAGAGTGACCTATCAGCAGATTCGGACAAGTTTAGGCATTGGTATGAGTCAAGTACACAAAATCATTCATGAACATTTAGGGGCCAGGAAGCTTTGTGTCCGGTGGATACTCACACCAGCCGTTTATCACAAATCGTCAGTCCATCGCGCCGCAGGGCGTCCAACACTGCGTTTCACCACGGGGTGACCACTCCAATCCACTACGTGTCGACTCCATCTTTCATCAGTACGTCTAGAGACATGAGCGGCCCATCTCTACTTCAGCGTGCTGATCCTGCGTGCAATATAATATGGCTTTAAAAAATTTTATTATTCTGTTAAAGACTACATTTTGGACAAAAATATAATATAATAAGTATGACATTAAAATTTTATTCAATTTATTTGCATGATTTAATTTAATAATTTAATTGTTTGGTTATGTACCTATGTTAATTTTATTACTGATGTGTTTTAATTTATTATAGAGTTTAAGTTAAAATATTTTGTACGCCTTAAGAGGCAGGTCACAGTAGCTCTTTAAGAATAAACTATGTAACATCTCCTTCACCTGTGTTCCACAATAAAGATTATGATTATGATTATGATTATTATAAGAGAAACTCTGAGCGTAGCACGCTCCATCGCCCGTTGAGCTACCTTAGATATAAGTAGACTGATTTTAAGCTACACTAAAATAATAGGCTACATCACGGTGTGAAAAGAGGCCATTTGATCGCAACGAGTCCCCGAAGTCTCGTTATCGCGAGGCCCCACTCCACCCTGACCCCCATAAGGCCCATACGCTAATATCAACAGGAAACACTTGACTTTTTCATGCAGACGACTTAAATCGATGAGTTTGAATGCTTACGATATTGCATATCGTTGTTTAAATTCTAACACCACTTAAGTAATTTATTGGCGGTTTCGACATTTTGATGCCATTCGTTAGATAATCGAAAGATGCGTCGTTTTGTCCAATAATATTCAAAATCTATACTATTAATAAAGAGGTAACGCCTCGACGGGTGACTGACTGATCTATGAACGCACAGCCGAAACTCCTGGATCGAAAATCATGAAAATTTGAACATGGGTAGATTTTATTATGTAGGCGTGCACTAAGAAGAGGTTTTTAAAAATTCAACTTAACCTTAGTATGCAAGTCTGTAATTTTTTAAGTTAGTTTTGAAAACTCGGATTATGTTTATTAATAAAAAAATGAAATTTACTTTCAGTTTTTTTTTCATTCAACCCATAAAAGGGTAAAATGGGGGTAGAAACATTGTATGGAAATTTCTTTATTTTTGAAGTAAGAGTCATGAAAATTGGTATTTGGGCTCATCATACAAGTTTAAGAAAAGTGATTTGGGCATTTTTTTTTCTTCAACCCCCAATGGGGTAAAATGGGAGTTGAAGCATATGGGAGATTCGTCATATTGAATGCTAGAGACGTGAAAATTTGTATTTGCATTGATAATACAAAATTAAGTATCAGTACTTTCAGCATATTTTATATTCAACCCCCTAAAAATTGTGAACGGGGGTTAAAACGCCGTATGGAAGTTTGGTTATTTTTAAAGCTTTTTATATAAATTAAAATATTTAACATTTTTTGCTCAACTCCTAAAGGAGTGAAATGGAGTTAAAACGTCGTATGGAAGATTCGCCATATTTAGTTCTCATCAGTCATGAAAATATATGCAAAATGAATGAACGGCATTTCAGTACTTTTAGTTTCATTTTTAGTCTCCGTTTAATACCTACCTACTTACCTATCAGAATTTGTTAATTGCAAATCAAGTTCGTATAAAAAATACAATTTCTAAATGTTTTGTTTTGAGATTAAATTACCGACGCGAAGCGAGGGCGGACCACTAAGAATTAATAAAGATGGGGATTAGCACGAAATTTATTTTGAGATACAACATTTTGTACTCACATATTTTGCTTGACGTTTCGGCTACGTTACGTGGTCCGTGTGACCACGGCTGTTGTTGTATCTCATAATAATTTTGTGTTAATCCCCGTCTTATTTATAATGAAACGCAAAAATCTAAAAAACGAATAATCAAGATGTTATGTGATGTGACGTACCTTTAAATCAGAGCATAGGTCATCAAATGCCGTGTGGTCACTCACTCACTCTTACCGTGGTGTCGTAAAAGGCGACCAAGGTAAAGCTGCTGGCATGATCTGATGATCATGCCAGCAGCTTGCTGGGTGCTGATGCACCCAGAGATGGAAAACTCTGCATTTATATCAAAACCCTCGCCAACCCGTCTGCCAAGCGTGGTGAGTATGGCAATTACCCCTCACGTGATTGAGGGAGGCCCGTGCCCCAGTGGGGCTTAAATGGGCTGACAATGATGATGATAGGTCATCAAATAACCTATGCTCTAAAAGTCACCACGAATGTCACAATCAAAAATTGCAAAAAAATTAACGATGACAATTTGTACCTACACCATAGAATTGTTTCGAAACATAGAAAGTTAAAGAAAATCTGAAAAATTCTTCGTAGGTAACTATTTTACGTGTCCGAACGGACGGTAAAAGTAGTTTCCGTTTGCCGTTAATTTCAGGTGGTCATAAAAAGTTTTTCAGTACCTCTTTCCGAGTTTAGTAGTCTTTGTTTTTCTTTTGTGGATATTATCTCTATTATAATGAACTGTACAGGTCTATAATAATAATACTTATTTTGTAGGTCTACCTACTAAATAAGTATTATTATATTCCAAAAAATGGGTGTTACAAAGAAAAGAGACCTAATTTATTTATTTATTAGATAAGGCTTACCAACTAAATACATTACAGGCAATATATATTAAAATCACTTTAAAATGACAAAACTTGTCTTATATGTACGTAAATGAATTAAGGTGACGGGTAGGGCACACTAGCGAAGCCAATTGATTTTATTTTTTAGCTACTAAACCGGATCTATTTAAAACATTTTCGGGGTTACAACCTCTCACTTATACTTTTTATTAAATAACCATGCACAAATGTTGGGTCCAACGCGTACGCGAAAAATTGATTACTGCTAAAAGTGGCAACTTTTGGCGGTAATAAATTTTTAGCGTACTAAAACGGACTCAACATTTGTGCATGGTTATTTAATAAGTAGTTTAAGTGTTGACCGAGAGGTTGTAACCCCGAAATTGTTTAAAATAGATCCGGTTTAGTAGCTAACAATTAAAAACGACTGGTGTCGCTAGTTAGGGCTACCAGTCGCCTTAAGAAATGGATTCAACATTGGTATATTCTTTTTAACACTTGTTTTCTTTGTCAATTGTTCTTGTTTCATTTATTTATTTCGTAATTAAACTTGAAACGACAAGGTTTTCGCTTGCAATATAACCGCTGATGTGTCCCTAATTTGCGCCGTTATTGACCTAACCACATTTAAAAATAGAACATGTTAATCTTACGTCATAATGGCCGCCGCGAAGCTTACATTTTGATTCATCGGCCCCGTAATCCGTGTGCGAATAAAAAGCTCAAAACGCTTTGTCTGCGCAAAGTGTTTCATTTGTCTTGGGGAAAAGTTGCCAGTGTGCTACTTATGTAACGTATCTGTAACTTTACACGCAACTAGACGAGTTTACATAGGGCGAGCTAGCGTACGAATCAGGCGAGTGGCTGTACTGCAGTCACTGGCACTGTTTAGACGTCACTTAGAGTAGTAATCCGCGCGAGCGACCTAGAAAGCAGCTCGCATGAGCAGACGAGTAACTATCTACTGGCTAGGCAGCTTTAGCTCGCACTGTGTTAACGATGATGATTGTAAACACGCCTAACATCATCGGCGAGACCAAGGCGCATCGTCTTCGCTGGCTTGGTCACCTCGAGAGACTGGACGAGCATCGTCTCGTGAAGAAAGCATACCAGAGCCGACCGATGGGCCGACGCCCGGTAGGCCGGCCTAGGTATCGCTGGAAGGACGTCGTCGAGAATGATCTGCGAGAACTTCAGGCCGGTGACTGGCGACAAGTAGTGCAGGATCGATCAAAGTGGCGTTCTCTTGTTTCGGAGGCCAAGACTCGCTTCGGGTCGCTGAGCCAGTGGAGTAAGTAAGTAAGTAAGTGTTAACGAGTCTTTACTTACTTATAACTTGTAAACAATGCTCTTTGTTATTCAATACAGGAGGGGCGAGTTTTGGAAATTCAAAACTTCCCATACAAAATGAACAATTCCCGTGACCGACTTTGTGTTAAATTGTCTAAGCCGACTTTGTATGAAAAGTTTTTTTTTATGTCATAGGTGGCAGACGAGCACACGGATCACCTGATGGTAAGCGAATATAAGAAAGTATATATGGTAAGTTGAAATATTTTATGCGAATCACGCGAATTATAATAAAGTCATAGAAAAGATGTTTAGGTAGAAGAAGTGGTTAAAGGGGTGTAAATGTTTTGCACACTGCAGTCGTAAAATAAAAGGACGAGGTAGATATATTATTACTTACACTGCGTCAAGAAAGTTATGACAACGGTTTTTTTGAGGAACTAACGTAGCTCCCATATTTTATAACCAATGGGGTTACCGTACCTTATGACGGAGGCGGCAGTTGCGCCATCAATTATTTTCACACTTAATTGATAGAGTATAGATACTTTATCGATCCCCGGTGTCTTGATGTTTTAAATTTTCAACTCAAGTGTTGTAACACTGGTCGGGTAGCGCGCGCAAAAAAAACATCACTCGACATCTGTATCTCCGAGGTTATTTTGTTGATGTCAGCCTGTAATAGCACGAAAGAGTACCTATTTGTTAGACTCCGGTAATAGTCTGGAAGTCTCGGACGCATGAACTAGGGTTGTTCCGGTGAGTGTTTCCTTCAATTTAGTGTCAGTTTGGGATGTATCCGGGGAGGGACCTCGAAGCGGCCAGTGATATTTTTCGGAACTAAATTCTGTACTACAATAATATAGATAATTCAGAATATAGAAAAAAGAAAGTATTTTGCGCTATAGTTACTATTAACAATAACTGTGTATGCAATGAATTTCGATGTTACGAAATTTATTGCATATACGACATTAATGAGGATTGGTTTCACCTTTTTTAAATCTTAAGTCTCGAATAGTTATCATAATGTTTTCCACCTTTTAGTAGATATATGTTTAAAAACTTAGCTATTGAGAATAAGTTTCATAAAAATAATATATTTCCTTTGGTAGATTTTTAGGCTATTTAGATAGGTACGGTAAATATCGCACACCCAGATCAACACTGCATTATTTCAAAATAAGACATATTGCACAATAAAATTGACGAAAAACCGTTATCTCGAGCTACAGTATCACTTAGAAAGAACGTTACGTTATATTAATGTTGCATTTTTTTTTTATTTATTGGATCTGTATGTATGCGTCTTGTTATTCATGTTCACGTTATAGATGTACTTTTCCGTTTTCTATTAATATTGTCAGTATTTTTTTCTTGTTGTATGTTTTATTATGAGTCGTCGCTCGAAGGTACAGCCTGAAAATCAGCGCTGCAGCGGCTGCTTAGCGGTTGTTGTAGCACATGCTGAGGCTGAACCTTGTTGGCCGCAACTTGATAATGTTTTGTCCTTATTTAGATTTGTATGTAATGTGTTGTGGTCAATAAATTATTTCTTATTCTTATTCTTACAGTTATCACTTATGTCTTGAACATTGCATATGAAAAATACCATATGCCACTGCACTTTACAGTTTAGTCGATTCTATTAAAATTTATAAGACGCCTTCGAGTTATTCCGAAATAATAAAGTATTGTTCTAGATGTGCGATATTGTGTGTTTACATTCCTAATTTTATGTATTCTGTTTGTTTTAATAAAAGGATGAAATAGTAATAAAAATAGTTTAGATGATTTTAATGTATAACAATTTGTAACTGCTATATAAAAGCCTATGCAAACAAAGTTGTTTTTATTTGATTTGATGTAGGTATCGAAATAAAGCCTCTCATTTTCTTTTCTTATATTCTCTATGTTCGTGTCTAACCGTGTGCCAGATGGATAACTTAGGTAAATAATAATAAACGTTTCCAGAAATGGTACCTACATAGTAAGTATAGTGGTCTTTTTTACACGACACATATATATATACAGTTAATTACTAAAACGTACCTACGTAACTTAGGGAGCCTATATTTTCATAAATTTTATTTGACTAAGTGCTAGTAGCATCATACACATAAAGTAATTTATTAATGTAATTGGGACGGACGGGCGTTAATTCCATTCAAATATGAAACTTTAGCACATTATTAATTAAATGGCCGCGCAAATATCAGAAATTAAACAACACATTGATTGTCCGTCTGCGATTGTTCAATCAAATTTGTTCCAAAGCGAATAAATGTGATTTCGCTCGCACGCTCTGCTCGCTTTAAATCAAGTTTCAGAATTAACCGTCGAGTTATATTTATTATAGGTTTGTAGGATACAATTTTTGCCTGAGATAAGTACGTGAGTAAACTATAAAATAAATGTAAACCTAAAGTAAAAATATTATGTTTTTTTTTCATTATCCTTTTACCAGGCAACTAGACATCATTTATTTCATTGGTTTTTAACCTTAACTCAACTGAACAAAGTTCAAAATCTGGTGATCACGTATGATCAATTGCCTGGTTAAATTGGTTAAAAGAGAAAAGAGGAAAAGTACCCGCTCGTGATGGTAATGACAATTTTTCCCCTGACAGGGTTTAGTATCAATGTTAGCGCAGGTATGACAGTGGATCTATAACTATTTCATTCAAAATAGTTCTTTAAGCCCACCTGCATCATTACCAAATGAAAAAAAATAATTGAAAATTATAAAAAACAAACTGAAGCTCTTTCATTTAATACCTATATTGAGGCAGTTGGAACAACAAATAAGTAATTCGTCATTTTCTGACGGCGACCATCTTGGATTTGAAATTTTTCACAATTAATATATTCTGCTACTCAAGCCCTTTTATATGATACCCATATTGTGGGTTGTTGTATTAAAACATAAAATCCGAATCATTGTGACGGCGGCCTTCTTAGATCGATTTATATCCAACATAGCTAAGAACACTTCCTCCTTATTCATCTTTCAAACGAATTAAACAAAATCAAAATCGGTTTATTTGTTCGGGAGCTACGATGCCATAGACAGACACACAGACACACACACACACAGACACGTCAAACTTATAACACCCCGTCGTTTTTGCGTCGGGGGTTAAAAAGTATTCTATTGGGAGACAAGGTTCAAGGACCTATTTGGAAGAATTTTTGCAGGGGTATCAGAGCCTTGAGTTAGGGAAACCTTCAAATGGAGTTAAGGAACTACCCAGCGGTGTGCCTAAGTGCTATTAAATATAATTCGGTCTTTGATTAGAGGAATAGTATTAGTTTACCTGCCTGTCTGTCAAACTCGACCTGTCTTCGGATTACGGAGGATTGATTAATTTATTAACTTGTTTTTGTTATCAGCTTCGTCTGTTGAAGGCAGCTTTTATTAAAGTAGAAAGTAAACTAACTAGCCTGGATATACTGAATACTGAGTTGAATTGATTTGTAATCAATCCAATATACTCGTAGTACCTATATATTAATTAGTATAAGAGTAGGTATAAGGTGGGATAATGGAGACTGTTGTATAAGTAGATAGACAAACATCTTTTATCGTCATCATCATCGTGTCAAAAAAGTAGCTTCGGAGCTATGGTTGGTGTAATCCAACCACACTTTTTTTCAGGATTTCACAAGTCTGATAATCACAATAACAATAACTGCTTTCTGATCGTTGCAACCCTTAAACAGGATTTTTTATGAACATTTCACCATCAATATCAAATACTTGTAATTTTAATAAGAAAACGCATCATACCAATAACAATATAAACTTATTACGCTGGCTTAGCGACCCGAAGTGGATCCTGACCTCTGACACTAGAATTCGCCATTCTGTTCTGAGACCTTCCCATGCGTGACTGTCATACTGTCATAACCTTTTTATCGGAATAAAGGCTGGCGTTTGACGTTTTGTTGTTTACAATAATGGTGACGTAGAATCATGGCGGACGGTGTTTTCAATGAAGAGAAAAAAAAGTAACAATATAAGGGGAAATACTATCCTCGCTATCCTAAACTATTGCTCTGTCCCTTTCACATGCACTACAATGAAAGGGTCAAAGCGATAGTTTTCGACAGCGAGAACAGTTTTTAAACTTATGGTAAAGTTCCCTGATGATCGGCGAATGATGGATGATGATCGGATGGTTGAATAAAAATATAAACAATAGTAAAAAAAAACTAGGCTAAGCTTTTTGTCGCTAGTGAAATGCAATCCCTGGCAACTGAATACGAAGCATGCACTATGTACACCCGCGTCCCGGAAACGAATATGGGTTGTGTCGAGATCTGTCGGGCTCTCCTTTGGGAACAAAACCAGAAGTACATTTCTGGAGGCATACCAAATACAACTAGAAGTACTTCCTTGATGTATTATTAGCAATGGCATGAATGGAAATTACGGCTACGGTGGCCAATCTCAACGATCAGCCACGTACGCAGGATATATTATAGTGCTCAAGTGTGTACGCAAATACAAGTGCACTCTCTATTCCCTTACCCTCATATTCCGATGGGACACCAGCGAGACATGACCGAAGAGGGCACGGGGGTACAAGACCGCCAACTTCCAGACTCCAGGCTTATACTAAAAATTTCTTACCGAAAATTAGGAACAAATTTTTAGCCCGCTCCGGGGATCGAACCCGCGACCTCTTGCGCAACCGTCGCCTTAGAGTGTGACCCACTAACCACTGCGCCACCGAAGCAGTCCATCCAACTACGAACATGTCACAGAACGGATAAGTTCAATATCTGCTCATATAACTTTCCGAAATCCCTGTCCAGCTATATTATATTTTGTAGCCACAGTGAGTTCAAACTTAACGGGACGGGTATGGAACACTAGCGACGCCAATCGATTTTAATTTTCGGATCTAATTTAAGCAATTTAGGGGTTAACTCTCGGCAAACACTTATACTATTTATTAAATAACCGTGCAAAAATGTTGGGTCCAACGCGTAAGCGAAACATTGATTCACGCCGAAAGCGGCCACTTTTGGCGTGAATTTCGCGTACAAAAACGGACCCAACATTTGTGCATGGCTATTTAATAAATAGTATAAGTGTTTGCAGAGAGGTCGTAACACCGAAATTGTTTAAAATTGATCTAGTAGAAAATTAAAATCGATTGGCGTCGTTCCCTGTCTTTTGAACAAGTGCTACTTAGTAGCAAGTGTGTACGGACGTGCTAATAAGCATGCTAATTTTTGAGCATGCTCAAAAATCGCACGCCGGTTGATCGTGTGGAAGGGGGAGTGCTTTAGCACTTGTAGACAGGTTTGCTTATTTTTAAGCATGCTAATAGATGGTTAATAGCATGCTTATTGATAGCAATAATAATTCTAACAACATCTCATACGTTGACCTGATTCCGTACAAAGTAGCTTAAGCACTTGTGTTACAGATATCAGGCAACAGAGGAACACAAATATATACTTAAATACATATATTACACCCAGACACTGAACAAACACAAGTGTTCATCGCACGAATGTTTGTCCAGGGTGGGGATCGAACCCACGACCTTTGGCGTAAGAGGCAGGGTCACTACCAATTGCGCCATCCGGTCAGCAATAATGCCGATTTTGGGTTAGATGTGGAAGATGCACTCGAGGTCTAGAGCAAACTGGAGAAATGGTGGCAAACACTGTAAAACGTTGGCCTGAAAGTACACCATAAAAATAGATTTGTGACTTTAGCGGTCTCTCATTAGGATATGTGCTTATGTTATATTGCACTATATCACATACATTGATCTGATTCCGATATAGGTAGCTCAAGTACCTGTGTTACGGGTATCACAACCAACAACGGAATTACAAATATATACATTTAAATGTGGGAGAGCCACGCTTAGGCATGAATGGGCCGGCTCGACCGGAGTGATACCACTGCCTCACAGAAGACCGGCGTGAAGCAGCGCCTGCGCTGTGTTTCGCCGTGTGAGTGAGGTTGGCAGCGCACTTGTGACTCCACTGGTGTTGCGGGTGTCCATGGGCGGCGGAATTGCTTACCATCAGGTGAACCGTCTGCTCGTCTCATATAAATAAAAATATATAATACTTTTCTTTATAAATAAATACTTATAATACATAGAAACATGTGGTGTGTCGGCCGTGTAGTCCCCGGCAGAGTAGAATAGGCCACCCTCACTCTTACCGAGGTGTCGTAAAAGGCGACTAAGGTAAAGCTGCTGGCATGATCATCAGCACCCAGAGAAGGAAAACTCTGCATTTATATCAAAACCCTCGCCAACCCGTCTGCCAAGCGTGGTGAGTATGGTAATTACCCCTCATGTGATTGAGGGAGGCCCGTGCCCCAGCAGTGGGAACTTAAATGGGCTGATGATGAATACATAGAAACAACATGTCGCAGCCATCTGGTTATATTAGCCATCCAATTGCACACTTAGTTCGTTCGTTAAACGCCGGCATCTAAAGGCTGCCTAAGCCGATAGCTGATAGAACTAAAAACACTAAATGTTTAACAGCCCATAAAAGTTAGCCCATTCAAAATGACTGATCAACACTCAGCCAAGTAATTCATATTTATTTCCGCTTGTTCCACTGCAGCGCTAGTAATCATCAAAACAAACTGGCGTCTACAGCGTTAACAGCTGTAAATGTTATGATTCAATTATCTCGTTTTTATGCAATTATTTAAAGCAAAAATTAAGTAAAATTGTCAAAACAGTCTTTAAACATGCAATAGTACGTCGTCTGCAAGTTATAACAAAAACATTTTGAGTCAAGTGATTTTAGTTCAAACAACTATCGGCCTAGGTATCTACATGTATAATAGTGGCGGCAAACGTTCAATCATCTGGTTAAATTACGTATTTCAGCTATTTGATTGGATGCCGGCGTTGGACGAACGCTTTAGGCGTCCGATTGGATGGCTAATTTATCCAAAAGGCGTACAAAAATGAGCACGACCCGTCCATGTAAATGAAAAACATATTTAAATCTGCACACATTTTCGCTGCTCTAAACCATAATCTCATTTTTATTTTTCCGTAATTACACGACTAACCTACCCCGCAGATGAAAAACAAAAATGCTTCATACATTTTAAGGTAAGTACTAACTTCATTAAGCGTGGTTTAAATGCGAATTTATTTCAAAACGTCTTTAATATTAAAAAGTAGTTTGGAAAATGCAGTAAGACGAACGCAATTATGCGGTGGTACAAATTAGCTTAGTTTAAGAGAAACGAGTTAATTTGTCTATAAATATTAATCTCTTGAATTCGTTATGAATGTAGGTACTACGTAAGTCCATTCTACCACTTTACCCGCCACTTATACTAAGAAAATCAATTATAATTAAAATATTGCTAAAAAATATCTTTTTTTTTTCACTTCAATGGACTCTACCCCTCTTGGTATGTTTGCTAATAGATAGTTAGATACACTTTATTGTTACACAAAGTTGACAGATATTAGTACAATGTAGGCCAATGTCAAGTAAATTGTATAAAGTGCTCAGATAACTGCGAACAGTGACCAGCTGTCATCGGTGGTGTTTCCGAACAGATACGACCTGGTGACCTTCAAGAAAAGGGGCTTATTCCCTTCTTAAGAGCCGGCAACATAAATGTGATACCTCTCAGGTATTTCAGATGTCCATAGGCGGCGGTGATTACGTACCATCAGGTGTGCCGACTACTAGTTCGTCTGCTATAATGTAAAAAAAAAAAACTGTCGAAGCAGTCAGAGTCAGGGACAATAAAATGTTTTGCTTAATCCACCTATAGATTATGGACGCAATTAAGAATAACACGATGTAATGATGAGATAGAGTCAGAGGCGTCTTTTCCTATAGGGAAGAGGGTGCGGTGCACCCGGGCGCCGGAAATTAGAGGGCGCCGAGAGCCCCTCGCTACACATAGAGCCTCCACTGTAACGCTCCGCAAGGAGCGGCGCCAGTACTGATCGTTCTCCTCATCTTAGCGTGTGATTCCTAGTTGCGACCAATGCTGTCGCTTTGAAGCATGAGGTACGCTTGGATACAGGATTCGGGATGTCTGATAATTACAATGAAGCGACTCCCCATAGGTAGTCGAACAAGTTACATAGTTTTTTAGATTTTCGCGTTGCATTATAACTATAATCCTCTCCACCGATCGTCATTATCATACCAGGTTAGAACGTGAAGCGATTGAGATCAAGAAGTATAAGACTTTCAATCGGAAGGATGGATTTAAAATATCATCGACATGGAATCCAAGTGCAAACCCCGTGCTAGGCCGTTACTAACGCAAACAAACACCGATACTGGTAGTGTAGTGTGTCGGAGTAGATTCACTGACAATTCATCTAGTGGCGAATTAATATCAAAAAATGTGAGGGTGTCCGAAGATTCACAGCCCGGCCCCAGTAGACGACGCCGTGCTCCGCCAGTCCGCTCGTGACCACGGCTGCTGTAACGTAGCCGAAACATCGAGCCAAATATGTGAGTACAAAATGTTGTTTCACATAATAAATATCGTGTTAATCCCCGTATTGATACATTATAGTCAACATGTTACATTATGAATTTCATTTTGTTCGCGCATTATGAAATAAGAGGGGGCGCCAGGTTATTGAATGCGGGCGCTTCTAGGGCTAGAGCCGCCCCTGGATAGAGTTTATTGATTTATCAGTAAATAGAAATATTGAAATAAATTTATTTCTTATATTCATTCTCATACATGTTTTGAGATGCTCCAGTAAGTAATAAAATACTTGAGTTGGAGCTTTCTCGCTCTTACCCATTACATTTCGCTTATATGAGATTTAAATCTAAAGCTACTAAAAAATGGCAAAAAGAAGTTTTTATTTTTAACACACTTAAGTATTTTTAATTTAGTTTAGGTACATAAGTATTTTTAGTAAATATTTAATATTTGCTGTAAAAAAATAAATGTTTATGCCTTCCCATTTTCTAGGCACTATTCATCAGAACAAAATAACAGTATTCACCTATTGAATACTACATTATATAATTTAGTTACTAGTCATAGAGACAACTTTGTGTTTTTTGACACAAATAAATTTATTAATTATAAGTTGATAGTGAGTGGCAAAAAGTTTTATTTGCCTTTTAATGTAAAAAAAAGAACTAGCTACTTTGTTAGTATTTAACATAAATAGTATATATAAGCAGACTTTGGAAATTATTCCAAACAGTTTAAATTTAAGATTAAGACAATAGAGGACGGCTCTAGCAATTTATTGACCAGTGAAGATAATTTAAAACTTATTCACCAAAATATACAGGGACTTCCTGGTAAAGAACTAGAGCTAGAATTATTTTTACATGAAATGAATGTTGATGTCCCACTGAATATTGGTTAAATCAACATCAATTAATTGTTAGTATTAATAATTACAAAATTATCAGTTCGTTCACGAGAGACTCGGCAATAAGAGAAGGGTCACTCATTTTGTTAAAAAAATGTCTTAAATGTAAACAACGTAAAGACATTGAGTCACTATCTATAGAACGAACTATTGAAATTTCGTGTGCAGAGCTGGAGCAGCATATCATTGTCTGCGT
The DNA here is from genome assembly GCA_019059595.1 of Marasmia exigua. NCBI lineage: Eukaryota > Metazoa > Arthropoda > Insecta > Lepidoptera > Crambidae > Marasmia > Marasmia exigua. Next base: position 25,102,772 of record CM032470.1, read on the forward strand.
GTACAGACCCCTTCTGCAATTTATGACTCATTTGAGACTAGCATGGAAGAAGTCTTGAGAAAAAAGTAAAAAAGTTATTGTGTGCGGTGACTTTAATATTAACATCCTAGAGGATTCACAGAACTCTATTAGGTTTCTGAATCTTTTTAAGTCTTTCAATTTACACCACCTTTTCAATGAACCTACAAGAGTCACCTCCATTTCAGCTACGTGTTTGGACAACATATTCTGTGATTATAATGTAGGGGAAAAATCTATAATAAATTTAATAAACTCTGATCACAGTGGTCAGCTGGCTGTTATCGACTGTCATCGAAATGATCCGTCTACTAGTTTCACAAAGTCGACGAATGTAAAACACCTTTCAGATTTACCCATGTAACACCTGAGATAATAGTAAAAACTTTTAAAGATCTAACTATAAAAAAAAGAAGATCTTTGGGGAATATCCGTAGACATTTCAAAAAATATAATACTGCATATCGCACCCCATTTGGCAATGATATTCAACAGATGTGTTGACGAAGGCCAATTTCGGAACTTAATGAAGTATAGCAAAATCATACCGTTATTCAAATCAGGTGATAAAAGTAACCCTTCTAACTTTAGGCCTATTTCTATATTACCAGCACTGAGTAATATTTTTGAAAAAGTCATATTCGTTCAGTTGCTGTCTCATTTTAAAGTTAACGATCTGCTTCATAATAAACAATTTGGGTTCACTAAAGGTAAGTCAACAACTGATACAGGAGTTGCACTTATCAAGCATATTTTTGATGCACGGGAAAACAAGCAGGATGCTGTTGGTGTATTTTGTGACCTATCGAAAGCATTTGATTGCGTTATGCACCAAACATTGTTGTTAAATTGAGCTCATTATGGTGTATCCAAGATTTCACTAAGTTTGATAAATTCTTACTTTTCTGATAGAATCCAGAAAGTAAACATTAATAGGAAATATTCTTCAGGCACTCCTCTATTGATGGGGTGCCCCAAGGATCGATATTGGAGCCTCTGCTTTTCCTGATATATATAAATGACCTTCCCTACTTTACACAAGATCTTTGTGAGGTAGTGCTATTTGCTGATGAGACTTCGTTGATCTTTAATGATGACCGACGAAAAAATACGTTTGACGATGTAAATGACACTCTGTCTCAAGTTCTCCATTGGTTAACCACTAACAAATTACTTCTTAATGCTAAGAAAACAAAAATGTGTAAAATTCACAATGTCCAATGTTAGACAGGTCAATACTAACATCACTATGAATAATGAACGTATTGAAGTCATTAAGTCAACAGTTTTCCTTGGCATTACCATGGATGCCAATATTGCAATGGGGTCCCCACGTCGCAGCCTTGGCGGGAAGACTTATTTCCGCCACGTATGCGGGTAAGAAGATTAGACATCTGACTGATATTGAAACCGCGAGATTGGTTCATTTTAGTTATTTTCATAGTGTAATGTCTTATGGTCTCTTGTTGTGGGGGTCTGCTGCTGATATACAGACTATATTTGTATTGCAGAAGAGGGCCATTCACCATATACAACCTTAGATCTCGCGATTCGCTAAAAGAATTATTTAAGAGCATTTACATCTTAACCGTAGCTTCTTAATACATTTTAGACTGTATTTTGTACGTGCGTAAGAACATAGATATTTTTTCGAAAAAATCTGATTGTCATGGTTTTAACAATAGAAATAAACACAAGCTCGCGATTCTAAATCTGAAACATCAAAAAATTAAAAATTCATTTGTTGGTTTAAGTATTAAAATGTACAAGAAGTTGCCACAAAATGTTATTGAGTTACCAACGCTTAAATTAAAATCTTACGTGAAAGCCTTTTTAATGAGTAAAGGATACTATACAATTGTAGACCACCTAAATGATAAGGACTCATGGACATAATGACCTCCATGTCTGCACACTTGTAGCATATTCATATATTATATTAACGGAAATTATTAATATAACATAATTACTCAATTTATTAATATTAGGCTTAGCAGCATTTATAACTGTATAAAAATTGATTTATATTGATTATTTAATAATTGACAAGATGCTAACCATCTACTATTGTACACCTCGTCCTGCAGTTTATTAGTATTGGATTAAGTAACTACTATTCTTTGTGACCTATGAGGGGAACCTAAGTAGTCATGCTCACTCAAATGTCTCTGAGGTGGTGGCGCTATGTGGTGGGTCATTACATTCCCTCTAATATGGTTGAGTGAAATGGTGGCTGACACATACGTCATACTTGTGAACAGGTGGCACCGTTGGGGACTGGTCTGCTTCGGTTTACCTCATAATATTTATTTTATTATTATTTCCCTTATTTTATTTTGTGTAACAATTAAACCGTATGGTTTGGTATGATGATGACACAACATTGTATGAAAGTTTGCCGATTAAAAAGAGTAACTGGCGAGTTTCTTGCCGGATCTTCTCAACCAGAAACAACTTTCCGAGCCGGTGGTAGAATCGCATTATGTTTATTTATTTCTTTAGTATATTTTATGTATCAACATATATATGTATTAACATGTAAATTATACATAAGTACTTATAAATAGTTTTAAGTCCTTCAAATGTATGACGATTTGTAAGTGCTGTGACTTTGACTTTACGTTGGTAAAGTAGTCGTAGCGAAAATACCATCTAAAGAACATAATTCGATGCAATCCCTTGTAATTCTGGACCTTTGAAGTAAAACCAGTGTGCAGTAGTAACTAACATAAAAACGCCATACTTCCGGGTAAAAAACAACTGGGGAGATAAAAAATGGGCTCATATTTTAATACTGTCATCGCTCTGAATGCATGGAAGGGATAAATAGAATGAAAATTGATGGCCACCTATAAGAGAAATATCGGTGCCAATATGTCCCATTCCCGAATTGATGATACTCGTAGGTATGTGCAGATAAAACTCTGAAGAATAAAAAGATAATCGTTTATCTATTTTCATTTTTTAAACTTTCATTTTTCCTTACAATTTCATTGAGTATACTATGACATGTCCTTTTCTGAATGAGCTATGAAAATAGTACTTTTTTCACGGTAGGCAGCGGCATAATTGTGCTCCAGCATTGTTGATGTCTATGAGCAGTGGTTATCGTTTACCATCAGATGGGCCGGCCAGAGGCATACCGACTAAGCCCCAGCGACGCTCCCTCATTGCCAGGCGGAGGGGCGTGAAGTAAGGTTCTTTAACCCGTACTCATGTCCCGGCGTCGCTGGGGTTTAGTCGGTATGCCTCTGGCCGCTTTTTGTTAGGAGAAGCCCCGTCAGGGGAGAGCCCGAAATAACCCACCTGCTTCCCGACAGGAGGGTATGCAAAAGGAGGCATTCCCCCAGCGTAAAAAAAGGCTCGTCTGCCTATTTTAAGCAATATAAAAAAATACTAAGTTTGTAATAATAACGTGCTTTGACCATTAGAACTAGTTTATCTAAATAGTCTATAGATAATTCTATTGTTTATAGTCATACTGTATTTGTTAAGGTATTTAATGTGAGAGTGGAGTCTCACGGCCACGGCCTCACAGAAAATCGTCGTGAAACAGCACTGTGCTGTGTTTCGCTGCGTGAGTGAGGGTACCGGAGGCCGAATCCGGGGGGAAAGAGGGGTTTAATGGTACCAGCGCACTTGTAACTTCACTGGAGTCGCAGCTGTCCGTGGGCGGCGGCAATCGCTTACCATTAGGTAGTTCGTCTGCTCATCTGCCACTTATCACATAAAAAGATAAATAAGATATTATTATAATAGATGACGAAGCCTTAGATAATGACGAAACTAAGAAATATGTAGCGATTTGAATGAAATTAATAGTTAAATCATAAGTGTTTATTTTACACGATAATGTATGTATGTTGTTAATTACTAGTCTTAATTACTTTAGCAATGTTTATTACAGCTATGTATGTAATACATATTTTCTAGGAAAACAATTTTCATTTAACTCAGTCATTAGGTAGGTACTTGTAGTTATCGTAAATGACATCATGTTATACGGGGTTAATAAATACTACATGTAACGCCACCTCTGTAAGCAAGGCTTGGTATTCATCCAAAAGGAACAAGTTCTGTAAGTAAGTATATCCGTGTGTGACCTTCAATAAGGTAATTGAAGGAATTGCTACAGCGTGACAAGTCAAGTACCATGTTATATGGTGATAAGTTGCATTATTAAGGTGACGGGTAGGGCACACTAGCGACACCAATTGATTTCAATTGTTAGCTACTAAACCGGTTATCTTTTAAACAATTTCGATGCTGCAGCCTCTTGGAATAAACTTATACTATTTATTTCATACTTGAAGTTAACTTTTGGGTCTGCTTTTGGCTCATCTAGTACTACAAAGACGTAACTGTCATTTTGCATATTTTACAGGACAGCGTTTTAAAGATTTTTTTTACAGTTCTTTTTGGTTTGATTATTTCATTTTATATTATTTGTAACTGCAACTAAGTTTTTTTTAATGTTTGATTGTATAACTAGAGTATATTATCATAAACATGTAAAAATCTCAAGGGTATGTATTAAAAAAACACATATAGTGATTTAAATCATACATTTGTGTCATTGTTGCATTGAAAATGTTTCAATTTGTAAGTTCTGGCATTAAAATGGTTGTTAATTTTGTTAGATTAAAACATTTAATTTGCGGTAAGTAAGTACTTATTTATAACATACAGTAAAAAAAATAATGAATTATTAACAATAATTAAATGCACATAAATCACAGGTGGTGTCCTTGTGTCCCTTCGTCCAACATAGTTTCGGGACGTCCCGCGTAACTGACCGTTATGGTGTTGTTGCACTCATAGCGAGTCTATTTTTTTTACCGTTACAACAAAGACATTGGCGCCATCTTACGCACGTATACGTATTGGCCAATTTGGAACATTTTGGCAACATTAACTCATTTTTGCAATTTTTGACAGTTGCGTCTTTGTAGTACTAGATGAGCGTTTTGTTCTCGAAATTTGAATTACCGCCAAAAACGGCCACTAATGGCGTTAGTCCAAATTTCGAGTGCAAAAGCAGATCAAAAAGTAGTGCAAAAATATTAAATAAATAGTATAAATGTTTGCTTAGAGACTCCGCTCCGAAATTGTTTAAATAGATCTGGTTTAGTTGCTAACAATTTAAATCGATTGGTGTCGCTAGTTAGGGCTACCCGTCGCCTTAAGTGTGCAGTACAGTTTTAAATAAGTATTATAAACTAAACGTATTATATCCTATGTATCCTATATTCCATCTACTATTTTTGAGTTATGAGTAGGAACGTGAAGACTTGATATACGAGTAAGACTGCGTCTGTGGTATCAAGCAAAAACTGGAGGTCGTGGGAATCCCGCGTGGATACCATTACGTGGATACCATCTGACCGTGGCAGCCACGCTTCGACATAAATGGGTCGGGTCGACCGGAGTGATACCACGGCCTCACAGAAAACCGGCGTGAAGCAGCACTGTGCTGTGTTTCGCTGCGAGAATGAGAGTACCGGAGGCCCAATCCCGGGGATAGAGGGTTAAGGTTGGCAGCGCACTTGTGACTCCACTGGTAGCACGGGTTTCCATGGGCGGCGGCAATCGCTTACCATCAGGTGATCCGTATGCTCGTCCGCCACCTATGACATAAAATTGTGTTAGCAGCCCTAGTTTGATTGTCTTAAAGAGAAATCATTTTTCTTATTTCGGAGGGCACATCAAGCCACACCTGTTCCGTACTATAGACGAAATGTCTCATCGTCACTTACGATCAGGTGACATTGTGGTCAAGCGTTAGCCTATAGTTCATAAAAAAAGAAAGCCAAAGTGCGCTTAAAGAAACATATCAAAAAACCGGTAAAATAGGTAGGTATTTATAAGTAATAATGTACCTATTGGGGTACCTAATAGGTCATCGTCATCGTCATCGTCAGCCCATTTAAGTCCCCACTAGCTGGGGCACGGGCCTCCCTCAATCATATGAGGGGTAATTGCCATACTCACCACGCTTGGCAGACGGGTTGGCGAGGGTTTTGATATAAATGCAGAGTTTTCCTTCTCTGGGTGCTGATGATCATGCCAGCAGCTTTACCTTAGTCGCCTTTTACGGACACCTCAGTAAGAGTGAGGGTGGCCTATTCTACTCTGCCGGGGACCACACGGCGAATACCTAATAGGTATCGACCACGAAAAAGATTTGTTACCGGTATTTTAGTGAGATTTATCTCACATATAGTACCGGTTCCGGAAAATAAAGATAAAACATTTGCTCTAGGTTCCCTAATTCCCTAGTAAGTTAGACGTACCTAATTAGTCGATTGGAAAGAAAACCAATTAAGCTACTTCAGAACAGTCGGGTGGTTAAAAAGTTAGCAGCGGCCTTTATGCTGCTACTAAATAATGAAAATGTTACATACAACCACAGTATAATTCTTCTCTCTCAGCAGAGTGACCGTGGGAGGGCCACGCTTCGGCATGAATGGGCCGGCTCGACCGGAGTGATACCACGGCCTCACAGAAAACCAGCGTGAAGCAGAACTGCGCAGTGTTTCGCTGCGAGATTGAGGGTACCGGGGGCCTAATCCCGGGGAATGGCTTGGATAAGGGAGTTAGAGTTACCGCGCTGAGACCTCTACTAAGGCCCTTCAGAATAGCATAGGTAAAACAAAAATTTCTACGAAAAAAACCGCTTTCAAAAACCACGAACTAAAAAATATTAATTATACTTTTTAGTTCGTGGTTTATGAAGGCGGTTTTTTTCCATGGAATTTTTTTTCATGCTATTTAGTGTCTTATTTTTGGTAGCAGCCCCTCCCCCCCCTCTCCTCACTCCAACCAAATAACTAAAAAACTAATTGGGAGTACAGTATCGAAGGAGTTATCTTTTAACTCCTAACCTTTGAGGAGATGACCTTCTATCATCAGCTGAGCCACAAAATTAATACAATTAATAAATGCGTAAATACTGGTGCAGTTTTGAAAAAAGATACAAAAACATTACATATGCTTATAAAATTTGAGGGTTGCTCTCGATTTCTATAGGATCCCATAATCAGGTCCTGACATAGTGACAATGTGACCAATTTGGGAGAGAGTTCTTTCAAATAAAAAATATACTCGTATCTGCAAATCGGTTTCTATTTGGCGGAGAAATCGGTGAACATACATAAAAAAAATCATACTTACAAACAGCCGAACAGCCTCCTCCTTTTTTGAAGTCGGTTAAAAAGCGCCGACACACTTGCGTCTGGCTCCGTGGGAGAATCACGCTCTCGCATGAATGGGCGACTCGACAGAATAATTAGATAGATAGATAGATAGATACACTTTATTGCACAACATTAACAGATCTTAGCCTAAGTTATTATTCTAAAACAATGTAGGCGGTCTTATCGCTAATAGCGATCTCTTCCAGATAATCTCAGGGTAGAGGAAAAGTATAGCGAATTAAGAAAAGGGGTAAGGCAGTGCAAGTCAGAAAAAGAGAAAAAAAAAAGACATAATTATACTCCACGGCCTCAAATATAACCGGCGTATAGCAGCGTCTGCGTTGTTTCTCGCTTATGGTACCGGAAGGCAATCCTGGGAGAAGGGGTGACTCTACTAGTGATCCGGGTACCAGGGCGGGGATCGAACTCTTGACGTATGAGGCAGGTGCACTACCACGTCACTTTAATGCGCTATTGGTCCAGTCAATTTATTTGTACACTAGTCATCCGCCCTCACCTCATGTGGGGACATTAGTGCCATTTCACACCGATAGATGGCGCTAGGTATCGACTACATCGCGCAAGCGTTTCGTATTTTCGGATTGCGCTGTCTATATAAATATTAAGATAGATATAAATAGATTATAGATTTAGACAATAACAGAAGCCGAAATCAGTTGGAAGATATTATATGTTCCAACCTTTTTTTTTATTTATTTATTAATTACACAAGCAAAAAACATTGGGTAAGATAGTAATTAAAAACCACTAAGGTTTACTCTTAACTATCGAGTTTACAATATTATCTACTATTTTATAGTGTCGTACATGGTATGTTTGTCTATAACAGAAATACAATCTACAAAAGGCTTAAAAAGTATTCATCATCATCAGCCCATTTAAGTCCCCACTGCTGGGGCACGGGCCTCCCTCAATCACATGAGGGGTAATTGCCATACTCACCACGCTAGGCAGACGGGTTGGCGAGGGTGTTGATATAAATGCAGAGTTTTCCTTCTCTGGGTGCTGATGATCATGCCAGCAGCTTTACCTTAGTCGCCTTTTACGACACCTCGGTAAGAGTGAGGGTGGCCTATTCTACTCTGCCGGGGACCACACGGCAATAAAAAGTATTGCTTAAGTATATTTTATGTGTTAAACATGTTACTAATTCAGGCGGAAGGTTATTGACAATGCGCTGGGATTAGGTAATTAGTCATACGCTTGCCGTACACATTGTTTGCACCCGGTTTGAACAGCTGGTTCTTTACAATGCCTCGAGTGTATACAGGATGAGCGATCGGAATTCTTAGAGAGTCATCAAAAAACTGATTTCGGCTAACGCGGCCAATCGCAACTTCCGCAGGACACAAGTGTGGGCGCAAACAAAAGTGCCGTCTCTGTTGATGGGACATTAGTGTGACAGGATCGGTGAGGGATCTGGCGCAGGATCAACTGGCTTAACGTATTCATGATATAAAGATTTGAAATAGAATAGTTTTAAGCTACTGGTAATCTTTAGCCTGTGGTACAAGTATTGCACTTTAAACACGAGGATGCATAATTTAGCTTTTGTAATGCGGATACTTTCTATACAGACCATAAAACTTTTAACTGGCCCTTGAATTTTGTTAAACAAGTTATCTAACTATGTACCTAGTTAATGCATATTATTTTTGCATACTAGTGCAAATAACATTTATTCCTCTTTACTAACTTTTCATGCCATATTTTGCCTTTTACATGCAGGTGCCTTATTCTTGGGATTTTTGACATGAAAAACATGGCGGATGTGGCATGACCGTCCTTGGACACGCTGGTTTTCTGTGAGGCCGTGGTATCACTCCGGTTGAACCGGCCCATTCTTGTCGCAGCGTGACTCTCCCACGGTCATGCAACATGCAAACATTTGCATGGTATTAATTTTAGCTAAATATGTGAACTTAAGTATTTTATAGGATCTTGTATATACCGTGTTTTATGCAAATAAAATTGAATTGAATTGAATGAAAACTATACAAAAATCTATATTTTTACGATATATGATGATATGATGAGGAAATATCACGTCCCTAGAATTGGGCTCCAGGTATGTATTGAAAGTTACTTGTGCATTTTTAAATATTACCCAAATATTCGCCCTAAATATAATTGTAGGTAGAGTACCTAACTCACTACTCTACTACTGGGTAACTTCCTATGTAGGTAGAGTCTCTTACCAATTTTTTGCTCGAGCAATAATTTATTTACAAGCTAACATACCTTTCATTACTTTGTGTACTAAAATCCAAAGCTAGTTAGTAACGAGGCAAGTTTATTATGGCAAAATGTGTCCATAAAGAGATCGTATCTCCAAAGCGGGTCCTCAAGTTTGAGGCTTTCACTGTGACCTGTATAAAGCGGCTATGCTATTCAGAACTAAGATACAAAACCAGAAGTGTTAACAAGTTGTGGTCTTGAGCGGTTCACTCACTCAGAGAGTGAACTGACACTTGACAAACCCGTTCTTATCACTCATTTCTTGTCACATTCATGTAGTTTAGTAGTTCTAAGAGTATCTAGGTGCCTGTGGCCTCTGAAAAGATAGTTTTAGTTTCTTAGGAGGCAGACGATTGCCGTCGCCCATTGATACTCGTAACACCAGTGAACACGAAAAGGCGCTGCCAACCTTTAAACAAACTCCCTCCTTTTTTTATATGAGAGGTGGCAGACGAGCAGACGGATCACCTGATGGTAAGCAATTCCGCCGCCCATGGACACCCGCAACACCAGTGGAGTCACAAGTGCGCTGCCAACCCTTACCCCTTCCCCCCATTGGGCCTACGGTAACCTCACTCACACGGCGAAATACAGCGCAGGCGCTGCTTCACGCCGGTCTTCTGTGAGGCAGTGGTATCACTCCGGTCGAGCCGGCCCATTCATGCCTAAGCGTGGCTCTCCTACATTTAAATTCCATTTCCCTCTATTTTTTCTCACACTTACTCTCACTCACTCGGCGAAAGAACTCAGGCGATCTGCTCGGATATTCTGCGACACCGTAGAATCTCTCCAGTCGCTCCGGCCAATCATGCCGGAGTGTGGCTCTCGTCGTTATTTGATATTTAAGTGATAGAAAGAAAAAAGATAGAATTAATGATTATCGAGCTAGAATGAGGTCGAAAAAAAGCTGCTAGCGACGCCAATCAACTTAAATTTTTCGCTTCTAAGCCGGATCCCTTTTAAACACTTTCGGGGTTACAACCTCTCGACAAACACTTATACTATTTATTAAATAACCATGCACAAATGTTGCGTCCGTTTTTGTACGCGAAAAATTGATTACCGCCAAAAGCGGAATGGGTGGACTATACAGTAAAAAAAAAATTAAGAGAGTGAACAATACCATTGTTTAATACTCAATGATTGAGATGTGCGATACAGTTCTTTAGATTCCAAAACTGTACCCTTTCAGATAAGTGAACTATTTTGCGCAAGTCTAACAAGTATTATACCATATAGGCTATGAGTTAGATATCGTAAAGAGATCACTCGTGTACATTATGTGAAATTGCTGTGAATAGCGACAGAAGTAACTTGGTAACGCAAGTTTATCTTTAGAGTTAAAACACAAAAATAATTCCATTTGCTTGATGCCAATGCACATTCTGACAATTTGAATTGAAAACATTACTTATCTACAAAACTGGCTCAGCGATCCAAAATGGGTCATGGCCTCCATCATATAACTGGAAATTTTTGAAATCTAGGAATTGTATAAGTACATTTTTTTTTTATATTAGAATAGCCAGACATTTGGTCAAAATCTCACCTGATTATAAGTGATGATGTGGCCGAGGATGGATCATGTCTGTCTTGTAACCGCCTATTCACTCTGAACACATCTTCCGGCAGAGAGTTCCATTCCTTAGCCGTACGCAACAAGAATGTACATTTGAGCCGCATTAACGTATTAACTTACTATTTAATATATAAGAATCCTAGAAAACCGTTATTTATATAACCTAGAAAATAAATCAGGATATCATATTTTATAAACTTAGGTAAGTATCTATAGTTTTTTTTTTACCATATATAATTTACATTTTTTTTTTAATTTATTAATATTTATTACAAAATAAATGACAAATATCTAAACTAATACAATTAAATAAAGTCCATAGGTGTTAGTAACAATATTACCTTACAAACTATGTTAGTACATAATATCTATAGTTTCCATAGTATCTATAGTTTCATCAAACTTCAAGTGAAAAATTTATGTTTTTTATTGGTTAACTCACGAAAGTTACATTGCACTTGCTTAAATATACACATTTTATGAAAATAGACTAAATGCACTTCCAGTTACAGGTACCTAAACACCGCATTCAAAAGATCCTTACTAATATTATAAAGGCGAAAGTTTGTTTGGATGGATGTATGGATGTTTGTTCCTCTTTCACGCAAAAACTACTTAACGGATTTTAATGAAACTTTACAGTAATGTAGCTTATAGATCAGAATAACACATAGGCTATAATTTATAAAGATATTGTGTGAACGCAGACGAAGTCGCGGGCAAAAGCTAGTAAGTAATAAAGGAAATCTACTTTATATATTTAATCTAAATTAAATGTGATAAAATAACTGGGTCCTTTTAAAAAACTTTCTTTATAATTTTATATGAACTTTATAAAATTCACCATCTTCTATCCATCTTCGTATTTGGCAGGATGCGATTCTGAGTGCTCGTCGGAACGGAAGGAGTTCGAATGAAATGGATGGAAAAATGTATTACCTACCCCACCCCATTATCTAGAGGATGTGATTTCTATTGGATCAGTTGATTTAAAGATTTTATCCATTTCATTTTGAATACACGAATAAAGCAGAGTTTCATTGGGACTGTAGGTAAAATAACTTGACTGTTTGATTGATGCGCTTATTTCAAATGTTTTTCACTGTTAACATTATGAATTGGTATGCTAATTTGTCGCATACTCTAATGTCTAATACTTTAATCTTTTTAGGGTTCCGTAGCCAAATTGCATAAAACGGAACCCGTATAGATTCGTCTTGTCGGTCTGTCTGTCTGTCCGTCTGTCCGTCCGTCCGTATGTCACAGCCACTTTTTTTCGAAACTATAAGAACTATACTATTGAAACATGGTAAGTAGATGTATTTTGTTAACCGCATTACGATTTTTACATAAAAAAAAAAAACTTTATGGGGGGTCACCATACTTAAAACTGAAACTAAATCTTTTTTTTCATCAAACCCATACGTGTGGGGTATCTATAGATAGGTCTAAAATTATGGTGAGGGTTATAATATAACTTTTTCTAAACTTAATACTTTTAAAGTGATCTAGTTCTTGTTTGAAACCACTCAAAATAGATTCAGTTAGTCCTGACTTTGTGTCAGGTGCGCCTGCAGTTTGAGCCATTGTTGCTATTTAGCCAAGTTTTGTTTCTAGAAGAAGTGACTAAGTCCGGTCAAATTCCTGTTTAGTTTATACTACACTAGGGCTTTCCCCGAATTATATATTTTTGGCTAATTTTTCAATCAGAAAATAAGAATGAGCGCACCTGTATTAGAAATTTCTTTATGTCACTCTAGCGGTCACCAGCGGCTTCGCTCGCGTGGTTTTGGTTTTGGCCACAAAGTAGCCTACGTCACATTCCATCCCTTCAGCTATCTCCACGTCACGTCAACCCACCGCTCCGTCTTTCACAGCAAATACGCTTTCATATTAATAATACTAGTATGGATTTTAGTATAAATAAAAAATAAAATAAAAGACTAAATATTTTATCATCAAACGTACTAAGCGAATATAAACCAACGCGTAATACGATGAGTCGGCAAAAGCGAATGGTAATTTGGATACGAGTACATACATGTCCTATTTTAATTAATGGAATGAGGGAAAATAGGTAGATAAAATCATTTAAAAGCTGTATTAGCAAAAGGTTGAAGTAATGTTTTCACGTGAAAGGATTTATTTTAACAAGTTTTTTTTGGAAAATGAGAAAATTGTGTTACCGTTTGAAGTTCTTGGTATATGGCTCGTGTTTTGTTTAAGGATTAAATCGCTTTGATTACTTCGTAAATAAGTTCTGTGCATATTTTCCTAATAGTGTTTTACTCGTATCTTTTATATTAAATAAACGAACCGTGAACGGCCGTGTGGTGCCCGGCAGAGTAGAATAGGCCACCCTCACTCTTACCGAGGTGTCGTAAGAGGCGACTAAGGTAAAGCTGCTGGCATGATCATCAGCACCCAGGGTGAGTATGGCAATTACCCATCTTGTGATTGAGGGAGGCCCGTGCCCCAGCAGTGGGGACTTAAATGGGCCGACGATGATCCTAGATCCAGGGGATGAACAAAGAATACGTTTTATCCCGAAAATGTCAAGTTCCTGAATCCTGCTACATAAAAAAGCTAGTGGTTATAAAGTTCATTTTTCTAAATGAAACGTCCTCTACGTTTAGAAATATTTAGAAATATGGCCTTGTTTTGAGCCAGCCAATTTCACAGATTTAAGTCAATGTATATACAATTCCGTTTTCATCAATCAATTATCACCTAAATGTCAAACAGGTTTGGTTAACTAAAAATTGAGGAATTGGACAGATTATGGTAACCTCATGTGTGGCTATTTGTATGTCTATTTGAAAAATCAGGGCCAATTTAGTCTCAAGTCATCAGGTGAAATATATTCTATTTCCCAATAATTCAAAAAAAAAAAAAGTGGGTCAAAGAACACTTCCTTGAAAACTGAAACTGATCCTTTTTTATTAACTTCATCTGTCTTCCTTTCCTGTCATGTCGTTTGTCCTCTCCTAGATCCATTCATATATTGTAGGTATAAAATATATCTTCTCTATTATAACCTTATATATATGAGTAGTATATTTTATATAATTTGTGTAGGTTATATTGTATTATAGTAAGATAACATTTGTATATATTAGTGTATGATAACGTGTTTATTTATTTATTTATTATCTAGATATATGTATTTATACTATAAATTTACTTAATCAATGTTCATAATCAAAAGGATTACACCACCCTCCCCTCTTCTATCTAATGTCCTTTACCTGAAGGTTGTCTGGTAGAGATCGCTCCCAGCGATAAGACGGCCTAAATTGTACATTGTATCTCTGTATACCTAGCTTTTAAGTTTTGTATGTTGTGCATTAAAGAGTATCTATCTATCTATCTAAAAACGACTTGTTTAATTTTGAACAAAAATCCAACCTACAATTTGAAAAGTTCAATTACTTACCTAAGTATAAAAGTAGTCTACTAAGATAGGTACGCAAATTAGGATGTGTAACTAGTGTCCGCGCTACGAAATAAGTCCCACGGCAAAACACGGAACTAAAATTTAGATTCCTTGTGTGTATAGATATAAAGCTCAAGTTTGAGTGAGATTTTCACGGGTTTTCTGTGATGACGCGAACTCTAAGAGTCTCTATGTATCTAAATTGTTGAAACAAGCCATGTTTTAACTCGCGATTAGCTTTCATAGTAACTCCTAGATGATGTTACTTTGAAAACCGCACCCACCCCACCACACTACACCAAAGTCACCACACAATTTGCGAAATATGTTCACACGAAATCGCATGTTGATCTACTTTTATTAAAGATCGAATTGCTAGTATAAATTTAGGATTCCTAGTACACCATGTGTAATACATATGATATCATTATGTTCCGCGAATGTTCGTTGCCTGGTTCCAAGTAAGGGTTTATGCCTCGAGTGGCCAACGGGCCATTTTCATAATAAAACCATCTTACTAAACGGACTTAAGCTTAATGTCGCGTTTCTGTGAACCCTTTGGTTTAATAAAAGATATAATGTAGGTACTCCATAGTGAACTTGCTTATTTTTTTTAATATTATGGCTCTACCCGAAGATATGTTGCCGGTGTCAAGTCATAATCAGCCTATCGCAGTCCACTGCTGGACGTAGGCCTCTCCAATTGTTCGCCACTGTGATCTATCCATGGCTTCTCAAATCCAGCCGTTGCCAGCCATCCTGCGCAGATCGTCCCCCATCTAGCCAGAGAGCGCCCTACATTACGTTTGCCAAGACGCGGTCTCCACTCTAGAACTCGTTTACCCCATCGGTTTGTCGGTTCTGTGGGTAATATGGCCAGCCCACTGCCACTTAAGCTTGCTAATCCGGTGTCAAGTAACTTATTGAGAATAAGTGGGCAGTCAACAGTGGAATTCAGTCACAATCACTCAATAAATCGCCGGTGTTTTACGTTTTATCGACCTACGGATACCACTCTAAACACAATCGCGGCCTTTAAGACTTTATTAGGTCCAAGCAAGTTGTCCAAGGTGCAGTTGTTGTGCACGCAGGATCAGCACGCCGAAGTGGAGATGGGCCGATCATGTTTCTAGACGTACTGATGAAAGATGGAGTCGACACGTACTGGAGTGAAGCGGTTGACACGTGGGGAAACGCAGTGTTGGACGCCCTGCGGCGCGATGGACTGACGATTTGAGAAAATTGGCTGGTGTGAGCTGGATGCAGACCGCTCAGGACTGGGTTGGTCGGCGCTCTTAGGGGGAGGTCTACATTCAGCAGTAGACGGCGATAGGCTGATTGATTGATTTAAGTTGTCCATAACAACTCACTCGACACAAAATAGCAGTTTTAAAAACGATACAATTCAACGACTCTTATTATCAGAATCATTTCACGGCACTTTACTGTACAAATAAACACAAAAATAGAACACTAAAAACCACTCAAATCTAACTTAAGACCTTTGAATTACATCAGCCCATGCAAAGTGTTTGAATCCGAATTTACTTATCATTCACATATCCGCGTGTAGTTGACACTGGTCGCAGACAAATATAGAGCAGAAGGTCGGCTCTAAAGATATCGATAACCGGGGAAACGCTCATTGAGATTTCGTGTTTTGTGTCTTTTGTTTCCTAC
The DNA here is from genome assembly GCA_019059595.1 of Marasmia exigua. Lineage (NCBI taxonomy): Eukaryota > Metazoa > Arthropoda > Insecta > Lepidoptera > Crambidae > Marasmia > Marasmia exigua. The sequence continues at coordinate 25,118,940 of CM032470.1, forward strand.
CTATTCCTTATACTGTGGTATTAAATTATGTAAATATTGAGTGAGAAGCCCTTGATTTCGACGAATTACATGTATGACCATCCAACTTTTATTATGATTAGGGGTAGCCTTAGTATACATTCGGAATAATATCTATTTAAGTAAAGAAGAGGCTGCAATATCTATTTGCGTTTCCTCAAAGAGATTTCCTCTATACTTGCATCACTTACATGTTATTATAATACCCTTTCAAATCTCTCCCTTTGTTCTTTGTTTCAAGCATATCACCGTTATAAAACAGGATATCCTTTAAGTTACCTGTCAAAAGGAGGATAAAAGAAAGTATGGAGGGGATCGGGGTCACTGTGGAGCGCTCTTGAGTTCAACGAGTCGGCTATATGGCGGCCTTTGACTTAAAATATAGGTACGGTCAGCATCAAAAGTAACTTAACAGTGTAGTACCATGTCGAAGTAACATTTTTGCGCACCCCTTAGAAACTGATTTTAATAGGCAGAACAGTTACTTTGACATGGTACTAAAGTGTTAAGCTACTTTTGACCTATGATGACCGAACTACACTCACGAGCAACCAAATCGAATCAGAACCTAATTTTCATACAAATGTACTAACTTCAGAGGCCTATAAATATTAAAGTATATGTGCTTCAGTGAAAATTTTACTGTAAGTCGATTTCAAAAGTGATTAATTTTCAATAAATTACTTTAACAGATTACAGAATCATGCTGATTTTTTAAAAAATATGGTAACTGTGGTTGATTTTTGCATCCCATAATATTGCATGGAGGATGAAAAACAACTTGGTCAATTCAAATTTTATGAAAATTAGCATGATTCTGGAAGCTTATTAAACGCTTAACTAAAAGAAGAACATTATTAACATCGATTTACATTAAAATTATTACTAAAGCACATATACTTTCATATTTATAGGCCTCTGATAGTAGTGTGTTTGTATGAAAATTAGGTCCTGAGTCGAATTGGCTGCTCGCGAGTGTAGATACATTTTTTTTTTGTGGCAGACGTGCAGTGCAGTGTCTTTGGTGGCAGACGAGCAGACGGATTGCCTGTTGGTAAGCGATTGCCGCCGCCCATAAAAACCCACGACACCTTTACACCGGGTTGGGCTTCTAGTACGCTCACTCACGCAGCGAAACACAGCACCGTGCTGCTTCACGCCAGTTTTCTGTGAGGCCGTGGTACCACTCCGGTTAAGCCGGCCTATTCATGCCGAAGCGTGGCTCTCCCACGGTCAATCAATTCAAAACATAAACGTTCAAAAACATTGACCCTCCGACTAGTTTGTATATACATATCGCTTTATATTTGTAGCAGAGTATTATAACCTTACTCTATGATTTGGTAAACGAGTTCTAGAGTGGAGACCGCGTCTTGGCAAATCTAATGTAGGGCGCCCTCTGGCTAGGTGGGGGGACGATTTGTGCAGGATGGCTGGCAAGAGCTGGATGCGAGAAGCCATGGATAGATCACGGTGGCGAACAATTGGAGAGGCCTACCTCCAGCAGTGGACTGCGATAGGCTGATGATGATGATGACTCTATGATTTGTAGTCTCACTATGAATTAATAAGGCCTCCTGTCACTGTAATCCTCATTACTGAAGGTCGTGATTCTTCTCTTGGAAGCTCAATTTGTTCTTTATTTTGTCCTTTACCCAAAGGTTGTCTGGTAGAAATCGCTTTCAGCGATAAGACCGCCGAAATTTTACACAAAATTTCTGTAATGCCTAGTACTTAAGTTGTGTATTTTGTGCAATAAAGTATATCTATCTATCTATCTATCTATGATACTCTATGGAAATAATACGTAGAAGGTGGAAAATAAAAACTAGAATAATAGTTAGCAAATTTTTTAGGGTCACCTGTCTGTTCGCGATTGGCTCTATTGATATACTGTACTTATGTCATACTTTGAATTCAATGGTAAGGTAATACGGAACCATAACCTGTAATGGTTGTGTTCTGCATCTTGGTGATGGTAGCTACTTAATCTATATAAAATAAAATGATTATGATCAAATTCGCAACCTTCTCGAGTTAAGCTTCTCCAATAGACTCGTGTCTTTAGTGGTGTGTAGAATATCCTAAACCGATGAACCAAAAACGATACAGATTTGCTTGTCTGCAAACACAAGTCACCTTATTACAAATCCCGATCTATTGTTAATAACGTATTAAAGCTCATGACGTTATCCCGTTCCAACACGCAATGTTAAAAGGGGCTGGCACGAGTTTTGTTCCGGGACTATCCTAAGTTCGCGATTTGTAATAAGGGGGTAGGTCTTTTTCCATCTACTTTTTCGAATACTACGATAACCTTTTCAAGGGTTTCCTTGGTATAAAGTCGCTCTTATCTTACGGCCGCACTCAGAGACGTCATTTAAGCTAATGTTCATTAACTTTAGTATCGGTAGTCTTTATGCGTATCAAAATAAGTGTCAATATCTTTTCTTAAGTAGCCAACTAAGTTAATCAACGACTCTGAGTGTGGCAGTAGGTGTGTAATTCCCAGTTGCGTCCAAATCTGTCGCTCTGTAGCCTGGGGTCCACTTGGACCATGATTTTTGATTTGGGGAGTCTGGTAATTACAATGAAGCGACTGCCGTCTGATCTTCGCAACCCTTTAACAGGCGGACTAGACCAAATGAATCATGGTTAAACGTTTCATAAACTATCCAAAACGTGCAGGTTCCCTCGCGATGTTTTCCCTCACCGCCGAGCTAATGATAAAAGTAAGCACATATATTTCAAAAATCCAGATACATATGCTCGGATTCGAACCCGGTGCCCGTGTATGGAAGGCGCGGCGAAGGTCTGAAGCTACCATCGCTCCTTGGTATAAAGTCACTATGAATAATTTAGTTTAAAAAAAAAGCGGTGGGTTTACGAAATTGTAAAACTATATTACTAAACAGTGTATCAATAAATGTTTATTTACATAACTTTGAAGCTGAAATATCGAATTTGGCTAGGGAAAGCTGAAAGCCGAAACCCGGTTGAGCCGACCCACTCATGCCGAAAAGTGCTTTGGGTTCGTTACGGAGATTCTTGATTAAAAGACTTATTATTAGGATTCGTTTATTTGACACACAGCCATGTACAAGAGCAAAGACAAGGAAGGAAGTGGGGCTCAGTGTTGCCCAGACTAATGTAAAAATAAATATCATAGACTTATATCATAGACTACAACATGCCCCTTTTTAAAAAAGATAAACTGACATTTACATTGACAATCATTTTGAAATGACTTTGACATATACATAACCTTATTTTGTTCAACTAAAATTTAAGTTAATTAATACATAATTATTCATGAAATATTACACTGATATAAACAAAACAAAGTGCAATCAAGGGATATCTAGCAAGTATCTATTAAGTGAAAGTATTGGTTACATTATGATAACATTAAATTATTTTGTTATGAAATTATACAAACAATATTTTTCAATAAACATTTACAAATCAAATTTCTGAGTTTTCTTAATTAACCTACCTCGTGAACTATATTTTCTTTCAGTGCTTGTAGCATCATTACATTGTGAAGTTGACATATTTCTATTATCTAATACATTAGGACTTTCTGGTAAGTTATCTAAATTTACATACTGAGTTGGCATAGGACTCTGCATTTGATATTCATTATAATCATGCATACTTTCAGGTGATTTTACACATTCATCAACATTAACAAACAATGGCGATTTCACTAGACATTCATTGTTAGACTGACTTTGTGATTCAACTAGACTTTCAGACTCATTTGAACAATTGGTTTCAAGTGACATGAAAGAATCAGAATCATTGTTCTGTTCTACTGAAATTGGATTAGTACAATATTCATTAGTGAAAATAAATACACAATTATCATCTTCCTCAAAAGAATTTGACTTTTTACATTCAAATTTTAAATTATTTCTCAATTGACATGAACTTGGTTCCTTAAATCTGACAATTTTGTTCTTTGAGACATGATTTTGTGAATCAATATTTGACTTTTGATTGTTTGACTTGTAATCAAAACGAATAAATTGACTATTTCTACGATAAGTTACATTATTACAATCTTTAACAATGTATGATCTCGGATATTTTGTTTTTGACACAATAGTACCTTTAGTCCATATAATATCTTTTGGATTTTTCTTAAAATAAATATTGTCATTTATGGAGAATTGGGGAACATAATTTTAACAGTTTCTGTCATAATAAAATTTAGTTTTTTCTTAGTTTTTCTGTTTTGTCTTATAATGTTCACTATGTTTGACAACTTTGGGCTTTAAATTACATATCTGATTAGGCAATTTTGATCTCAAAGTTCTAGACATTAAAAGTTGTGCAGGAGAACTAAGGTTACCTCTGGGTGCGTTTCTATATTGTAATAACCCTAAGTACGGATCTGAACCAGAATCTTCACACTTTCTTAATATGTTTTTAATTATTTTTACAGAAATTTCAGCTAACCCGTTGGACCTTGGAAAATGTGGACTTGAGACAATATGTTCAATATCCCAGTCATGTAAAAAAAATTTAAACTCTGAGGAGTTGTATGGTGGACCTCCATCTGACACTAATGTCATTGGAATACCATGACGAGCAAATATAGATTTTAACTCTGTTATGACACTAAAACTTCTACTATCTTTATTTAAAAATGCAATTTCAATGTAATTAGAATAATAGTCTACAACTAACAAATACTTTTTTCCTTTATATTCAAACAAATCTGTTGCAACTTTTTGCCATGGAAATAATGGTTGTTCATGATATAACATAGGTTGTTTTGTTTTATTTGATGAATAAATAGCACAAGATTCACATTGTCTAATTTTATTTTCAATGTCCTGGTTAATGTTAGGCCAATAGACTACACCTCGAGCTAAATTTTTAGTCTTTTCAATACCCTGGTGTCCATCATGTAATATATTAAGAATTTCATCTCTCATTGATTTAGGGATAATTACTGAATTGTTCTTGAAAACTATGTCATTTACTACATGAATTTCCTCTTTAATGTTCCAATAAGGTAAAGTTAAAGTATCACAATGTTTTTTACAATTTGGCCATCCATTTACATAATATTCCTTTAATTTTTGACAGACTAAATCTTGATTAGAATGACTTAAAATTTTTTCAAGCTTTTCTGGTGAGATAGCTAAGTTGGAAGTTAATAAATTAATGTGAATTTCGATATTTGAATCTATATCTTCTAAGCTAATTAATTCTTGGTTATACTTACTATCTTTGGCTGGTGCTCGAGACAAAGTATCAGATATATACATTTCTGAGCCTTTTGTATAAGAAACAATTAAATGATAAGCCTGTAATGTAATCATCATACGCTGTAATCTTGTAGGGACTTCTGCCAATGGTTTTTTGAATAATGTTACCAATGGTTGATGGTCTGTTTCGACCTGAATGGGTTTACCATATAAATACTGATGAAACTTTTTGCAGCCAAATACTATAGCATAAAGTTCTTTTTCTATTTGTGCATAATTAATTTGAGATTTATTTAAAGTTTTTGAAGCATATGCAATCGGACTGTTTCCATGTAATATTACTGCACCTACTGCATGTTGTGATGAATCGACAGACAATCGAATAGGCTTTTTCATGTCATAATGTACTAACACAGGAAAAGTACATAATAATGATTTTAATTTTTTAAATTGTTGTTCATGCTGTTCTAACCATTGCCAACTACTATGTTTTTTGAGCAATTCTCTCAAAAGAGAAGTTTTTTCTGCTAGGTTAGGTATGTATGAACCTAAATAATTGACCATGCCCAGGAATCTTTGTAGTTCCTTGACATTTGTTGGACTTGGCATTTTAGATATAGCTTCGACTTTTGACTGATCAGGATATACTCCTTGTTTATTAAATATATGACCCACATAACGTATTTCAGACATACCAAAATGACATTTAGATTTATTGAATTTTAAATTGACTTTAGAAGCACGCTGGAACAGTAATTCAAGTCTTTCATTGTGTTCCTTTTCTGTAGACCCATATACCAAAATATCATCGACAAAAATAATTATACCTGGCAAGTCACCAAACAGTTCATTCATTGTTCTATGGAAAATTTCACCACTAGAGTTGATACCATAGGGCAATCTCAAAAATCTGTATCTCCCATAAGGTGTATTAAAAGTACAGAGGTCACTACTCTCATTGTCTAAGCATATAGTCCAATAACCTGAACTAGCGTCTAATTTAGAAAAAACTGAAGCTCCGGCTATTTTGGATCTAAGATCATCAAATGTAGGGTAGGGATAGTGAGGTCTTTTGATGGCTTTATTCAAATTTCTTGGATCGAGACAAATACGCAATTTACCATTTGGTTTTTCAACCAAAACAATTGAATTTACCCACTTAGTCGGCTTTTCTACTTTTTCAATGACTTTAAGTTTTTCCATATTTTTTAATTCATCTTTAAGACGATTTTCTAAAGAATAAGGTATTCTACGAACAGGGCAAATCTAAGGTGGTACACTACTATCAATGTCTAGATGAGCTTTGTATGGCAGACAACCTAGGCCTTCAAATGTATTTGCATATTTAGAAACAATTTGTTGTACTGACCTTTCTTGAATTCCAAATACTCGTTTCACAATACCCAATTTTTCACATGAATTCCATCCAATGATAGTTTTACATTCACAGTGAACAATTATAAAAAACAATTTAGTTTTCAAACCATTTTCAAATTGACAATCAAGTAGACATGATCCTAAATTTGGTACTAATTGTCCTGAAAAAGAAAAAATCTTATTATTTGTCCTAGATATATTAATTTTACACTGAGAATTTTTTCTAATTTCATCTAAAGTTTTCTTGCTAATGACATTTGTATCTGCACCTGTGTCGATCTGACATTGAAGTTTATAACTATTAATGTAAACATTGATTTGCCAATTTTTTGTGTTAGAAATATTTATAGAATTAATTACAAAATTTTCTGAATTATCACTCACATCTTCACAAGAAATATTACTCACTTGGTGTTTGATTTTATTGTAGTTTTGTTCGGATTTTCTGAAAAAACATAATTTTGCAAAGTGTCCTTTCTTCTTACAATTGTTGCAAATCTTGTCCTCGGCAGGGCATTTATATCTGTGAATCTGACCACATTTTGTACAATTTCTTGTTTCTGATGACTTATTCCGTTGGTACCGGTTTGACGATTGATGTCTTCTTGGAGAATGGTTTCTTTGTTGAGATCTACTTCTTTGTAATGACCGATTCATTTGTCTTTGTTTATATTTATTATCTGACTTTATTATCTGTATTCTCTCATTGTTAGAAGTTCCATTTTCTTGGACTAATTTATTTGAACGTTCTTGTGACAATTCTAGACTTTTGGCTATTTTCATGGCTGTCTCCGTCGTCAATTTTTCTTCTTGTAAGAGTCTTTCTTTAATGTGTGTATTTGTTATTCCTATGACTAGCATGTCTTTTATAAGAGATTCTTTTAATCCTTGAAAGTCACATGTGGAAGCTAAATTATTCAATATTGTCAAATAGTCGTCAAGCGATTCTTCGTATTTTTGCATTCTAGTAAAGAAGTTGTATCTTTCCACAGTTATATTTAAATGCGGGCTGAATTTTTCGTCAAATTTTTTGATTATGTCTTCCACTTTGGTTTGAGTCCTATCAATGTTGAAACTATTGAAAATTTCAATTCCCTCGTCACCAATAGCGTTTAAAAATATTGCAATTTGCTTTGACAATGGAAATTTTTCAATCTCATTTGCGTCTTTGAAAATTTCGAACCTTAATTTCCATTTTTTCCACTTTTCAGCGGCATTGTCACCATTTTGTATGTTTAATGGTCTGATGTTTGCGAACACGTTATTGACAACTTGAGTTTTTTCTGCCATTTTCCAAAAATATTTGTATTTTTACTCACTGTGTAAATCCAGACTCTTCTTTTTGCACCAATTTTGACACCATGCTTTGGGTTCGTTACGGAGATTCTTGATTAAAAGACTTATTATTAGGATTCGTTTATTTGACACACAGCCATGTACAAGAGCAAAGACAAGGAAGGAAGTGGGGCTCAGTGTTGCCCAGACTAATGTAAAAATAAATATCATAGACTTATATCATAGACTACAACAAAAAGTGGCTCTTCCACGGCCAAAATACTAGTCAAATTCATCAGTTGCATTCAAACAAAACAACTATTCGTCAAACAGTGAGCGTAATTGCATTCACATTCTATGGTTTCAATCGGAAACTCGACGCCGCGGTTCTATTGATATACGACTCCGTAATTTATAGTGCAACTTCAACCTAGCCATTTGTTAGGTTCCGAATGCATTCGTTAGGGATGTGAATAAAATACCTTTTATATTAAAATCATTCTTAATAGGATTTTAGGATGCTGATGGGGCTGCCGCAATATTGCAGCGCATCGGGGATGTTTGCCGAATATGGATTGGACTGTTTCTATGCAACAATGCACAAGCGATGTGCGTCTCTCGGGCGCAGGGTTCGCGCTAGTACCAACAGGATCCTCAGACTATTAGCGAGTCGACTTGACTGTTACTACATGAACCATGCCACGATGATTCATGTATCATTCATCAATTTTATATCAATTTTATTTATTTTATTTCAATTTAATGTATGACAATTTCAATTGTAATTTATTAAAAACTATGTAATGTAATGTGATTTACATGAATTGTTGTAATTATGATCTCAGTTGGTCGAAATAAAATTATTTTATTTTTGGACGAAAGTATTGAAATCTGTAATTCGACTTCAATGTAGAGTACAGGAGAATAGGACCTCAGACTTCCCATGATACGAGAAGATCATAATTCAAGCGTACCTCGGTATGAAAAGCTGAGATTATTATTGTATATTTTGCCGTTAATAAAGTAATCATCAATATTTTGTTATTAGCCGTAATTAAAAGCCGGAAATGGCTTTTTATTCAGAGATTCCCTAATGATTAACAAGGCATTTTTTAAATTACTTGAATAATTTTTTCTTAGTTGTATTTATTAAAACAATCGATTTCTAGTCAAAATGTAACATCACTACTACTCGTACACCTATTCGAATTTCAAGTTAGGTACTATTCAGTCATTCAATAGCCACTGTTGGTTACGTCTCTATGTGGTTGGCTGCTGTAACTCTATGGGTATATAGTGCCCGCAAATGCAACTGAGATTAAAAACATTTAAATGTGACTGTATTGACACGCCAAGTGTTGATACTTACTACTCGATAGGTAGTGTAGGTACTCATAATAGATACTCGTTACGTGAAGTGCGCCTTGATTTGCTATTATCCCTATTCTAGATTTTTGAAACGGTTTGCGTAGTGTTCGATTTCTAAAAAAACGATTGGTTCGGTATATGGCTAATGAATGATGAATGATGGTGTGCTTACATGCCCGCAATGTACGAGAGGAAAAAAGATAGGCTACGTCAGTCACATGCGAACACACCAATGATCAATGATATTTGCCTAGGAGTTATCAGTGATGACTATGACTGGCATGCTACTCTTACAATACAGGCTAGTATTTATTATATTTAAAAATAAGATTGCATTAAGTACTTAGTATTAGTATGTAATACAGTACTTAATTACCTCGGTCCGCAGAAGAACTAAGGTCAAAGACAGCAGAAAGAATTGCATGCCTCAATTGGCAATGGGCAAGGCACATTGCGAGGAGATCGGAGAGAAGGTCGGTGTGGTAGAAAGGCCCTCGAGTGGAGATCGCGTATAGGAGGTTGAAGCTGTGGCAGGCCCCCCGCAAGGTGGACCGACGATCTGTGGAAGTTCACGAAAATCCCTTGGATGCGGGCGGCACAGGACCGATCTGTATGTGGATAGGGAGGCCTATGTCCAGCAGTGGACGTATATTGGCTGAAATGATGATGATATTGATAACTTAGGTACATTGGAACTACAATACAGAGTTCGTTTTCTGTATTGTGTTAGATACTTTGTTTGGTAGGTACAACATACTAACTACGATACTATACGATGTATTTAAGCTGCTTTAAGGTACTAGTAATCCTAAAAAAATGTTTTCAAAAGTCTAAAAACATGTGCTTACAATTAAGTAGGTACCTTCGAATCAGTTTGCTTTGGTTATTAAAAAAAAACTGCGACATTGCCAAGGAGTTTCTTAAATATGTAGTTAAATTGATGTCCTAGAGTGATTTTATAAAATATATTCAAGATTTTTATTTGACCTTATCTGTCGTTAATATATGTTTTATATAAAGACCCCACGTGTCACTTGATATTACAAGGATCGTCTCATTTATTTTGTAGGATCCTGTGAGGTCTTTAATGATGCTCTCAAGATATTTTGCAGGAAAACATCATTAAGGTTGTTATGATCAAATAATATTTAAAAAAAGATCTTATTTCATGTTTGCGTGTATTGAAAAAATCACGACTCTAAAGGTGACGCACAACCTTGTTAAAAATACGATAATAATAAAAATAATATCCACCAAAAGATTTCGGCTGAGGCGACCAGTCTCAAAGATCAGCCACTTACGCAGGATATAATATTATAGTGCTCAAGTGTGTGCGCAAACACAAGTGCACTCTCTATTCAATTGCCTTCATATTCCTATGGGACACCAGTGTGTTACGACCGGAGAAGGATTGGGCGTAGGACCAACGGCTAACGTGCATTCCGAGGCCCGGGGATAAATCTGATAAACATAGCCTGAACACCAGAAATAAACATAGGCTTGCTGTTCCAAATCTCAGACTTCATAAGGTTGGTAATTCATTTGTCGGAATGAATGAATAAGAAATATTTAACAAGTTACCACAAAATTGTTGACTTACCAATGCCTAAATTTAAAACACAAATTAAAAATTATTTAATGGCAAAAGCCTATTATACAGTTGATGATTATTTAAATGACAAGAATTTGTGGAAATGATAAACTGTTCGCCTCCACCTTAGACATTGTAATGGATATATTTATTGTTGGACATGAAATCGACTTATTTATGGAAGTAATATAGTAATAATAACATTGTATTAAAACTTTTGGCGATTATAAAGAGTAACTGGCGAGTTTCTTGCCAGATTTTCTCGTCAGAATCAACTTTCCGATTCCGGTGGTAGAATCATATTAAATATGTTTATTCATTTCTTAGTATATTTTATGTATCGACGTATATGTGGAATTATATTTATATTATACTTACAAATAAATAGTTATAATTTCTAATGTATGACGATTTGAAAGTGTTGTATGTATACAAGCCTATGCAAATAAAGATATTTTGAATTTGATTTTTTTTTTAATTTTAGGCTCCAAGCGCAGCCGTCGCTTTAAAGTGCGCGCACTACCCACTGCGCCAAGGAGGCAGTAAGAAAAAGACGATTACTTACCAAGAAATATAGATTTTAAAGAAAGAAAGAGAGAGAGAGGTAAGAAATTCTTACATACGTGGCAGCCTACATTTTCGTGACATTATCACACAATACATGAGATTTGCTTACGCATAAGGTCCATATAGGGCTTGGAAACCGGATAGTTACGTACGAGAGTAGCAAATATTTGAGCATGCCACCACCGCCAAGACCCGGTAGAAGGTGCACCGAAAACGCTAGGTTTGACGTCGTAAGGACATAAGCCTCACAATATTATTACACATACAACTCCGATCGAGCCGGCCCATTTATGCCACAGTGTGGCTCTTGCAGTTAACGTCCGTCTTTGTTGCATGCTTGTGGTCTGATACACGTCACGTAGTCGCGTCACAGGGTTATTGAATAGAGAGGTCTATTGAGGTCGATAAGAATTAAAAATAGTAACACATTTTAAATCCAGTCGTTCCTCATTGTACACTTTTGTGGACTATAACGGTAGCTTATAGTCCACAAAAGTTAACCACAATCGCACTTGATAGATAGCGACGATGAGGTTCCAGATGATACGCATTTGCCTATTCATTATTTCCAGATAATAGAGGCTTGGCCGTGTGGTCCCCGGCAGAGTAGAATAGGCCACCCTCATTCTTACCAAGGTGTCGTAAAAGGCGACTAAGGTAAAGCTGACATGATCATCAGCACCCAGAGAAGGAAAACTCTGCATTTATATCAAAACCCTCGCCAACCTGTCTGCCAAGCGTGGTGAGTATGGCAATTACCCCTCATGTGATTGAGGAAGGCCCGTGCCCCAGCAGTGGGGACTTAAATGGGCTGACGATGATGACGATGATGAGAAACCTGGACTCGGCAAGGACTTCCATTCCTTAATAAATCGTCTGCTTTATTAACATTATTTTTATGAGATTGGTGGCAGACGACTTTTATACGACGACGAGATAGTTTGGTTTACCGTGGGAATTCCACGCTTCAGCATGAATGGGCCAACTCGACCGGAGTGATACCACGGCCTCACAGAAAATCAGCGTGAAGCAGCACTGTGTGTTTCGCTGCGTGAGTGAGGGTACCGGAGGACCAATTCGGGGAATCGGGCCACTGGTGTCGCAGGTGTCTATGGGCGGCGGCAATCGTTTATCATCAGGCGATTCAGTCTGCTCATCTGCGACCAATCACATAAAAAAACCCTCCTTCCCTAGGGATTGGGCCCTCGGTACCCTCACTCACGCATCGAAACACACAGTGCTGCTTCACGCCGGTTTTTTATGAGGCCATGGTATCACTCCGGTCGAGCCGGCCCGTTCATGCCGAAGCGAGGCTCTCCCACGGTCAGTGGACTAGTCTCCGAGTTTTCAAATCACAAAGCTGTGTTTCACTCAATTGAATCGAAAATACAGCGTCGTATACCTACAAACCATCAACGGTGTACTGCCAGCCCGACAACGCTACACTAGCCATCAAAATGATGTGTCAATACAATCACAGCGACATTAAATGTTTCCGATCCAAATACCATTTGCGGCACTATGTAGTTTCGGCCGATCCACAAAGCCGAGCTTTTATGAGCTTCGTTTAGTGATGTGAAAAAATAGGCGATACTAAAAAAATCGAGTGATAGATGTGTGGAGTTACGCGATGGTAGCCCAGTGGTAGCACCTAGACTCCCATGACATATTGCTATCTACATAGATAGCAATATGTCATGGGAGTCTCATTCTACTGAAGTTTGTAAAAAAATGTACAAATTCTCATTTGCTCTTTATAAATTGGCTAAAACATCGAACCATGCTACAGTGTTAACAGCTTATCACGGTTTTGTAGCTTCTACTCTTCGGTATGGCTTAATTTTCTGGGGCAACTCGACCTACAGAGACGTACTACTAAGGGCCCAAAAGCGATGTGTTAGAGCTATGTGTGGTCTAAAACCTATAGAAACATGTAAGCCTCATTTCAAGTCGCTTAGATTATTAACCCTGCCGTGCATGTACATATTTAAGCTATGTATATTCGTTAAATCTAATCTAAATCTGTTCAAAAAACAAGATCAAGTGCCTAACCTTCGCCCTAGTAGACCAACTAAAATTGAAAAAAATATCTGTGCTACCGCTCTAAAAAATGTTACTGAAATGGCTCCGAAAGTGTACAATAAACTCTCTGAATATATTAAACAATTTAATCTGTATAAATTTAGAAATGTGCTATCCCGAATTCTTATAGAAAAATGTTATTATAGTGTTAACGAATACTTTGATGATACTGCATTTGAATTGTAATTTTTTTCTCTCTCTCTTTTTTAATGTATTTAATCACCATAATAATTTAATTCTATTACCATACTAATTTGTAATGTTTTTGTACTAACATTAACTAATGAATACCTATGTTTTTAAATATTTGCCTATTATTTTCATCTCATAATATTGTGTATGATGACAAGTTTTATTTATTTTTTGGCATCTAATGATTTCGTATGCCACTGTAGGCGCATCATGGAGTTACCACATACATTACCTCTGTCAACTTTGTACCACCTGTGATGACGAATAAATGAATTTGTATTTGTATTTTTGTATTAGAGAATTTTAGAGATGCAATGCTATGCAGTCTCTTCACACTCGATTCTATTTCTCGAGTATTTTTTCAGTCGATTTCTTTTACTTACCCAGCAAGATTTTCTCTCGAATCCGAACAACAAACACGCTGTACGTCTCTTTCGTGGAAAAGGGATGGGAATAAAGAAGAAGAATTTTATTTATTTTATTTTATTTAGGAAAACTTACTGCTTACAATATTTACAATATTATGTTTGTATCTAATGTACGAACTTTGAAAACAAATTCACGAAGAGGTAGTTAGGATTCTTTTTTTGAGTCTGTTCAATGTTACTTGCGTTCAATCAAATCTTCTCTGTCGTAGATAGATTATGCACATTTACGCACACATGACCACTTCCTTCTTATTTTATTAAGTCCTCACTTCGTTTCGGGGCATTAGCAGACGAGACGAGCAGATAAGAAGATTTACCAATAGATGGCGCTAGGTGTCGATTACATCACGCAAGCGTTTCGTGTTTTCGGATTAGCTATAGACGTCGACGCTGTCTAAAGGACTTACCCCTGTATAAATAGTAAAAATGTCTTAGAAAATATCGAATAAAAATAATCGAATTGTAAATTATAATAGAATAATGTAAATTGTTACATCTCTCTAGTTCCGTTCGGCGACAGATTGTCATTTTGAGTGCGGATCTCGGCTATGAATAATTCACGATCGCATGAAGGGTGTAGCCTGGACATGGAAATAAAAAAGACGGCAGATAGCGCGCTTGTCGGTGAAACAACTATTTTTAAAAGCCACTTTTTTATTGTGAGGCAGTTTTACCCTCCACGTATGCATGTGAGACTGCAATAGGACAGGCGTATGATGATTGTGGCAATGGGCAGGCCACAATGCGTGGAGATCAGACAACCAATGGGGCAGAAAGGTCCTCGGATGGAGGCCACGTATAGGAGGTCAAAGCCGTGGCAGGCCCTCACAAGGTGGATCGACGATCTGGTGAAGGTCGCAGGAAACCCTTGGATGCGGGCGGCACAGGACCGATCTGTGTGGAGATCATTGGGGGAGGCCTATGTTCAGCAGTGGACGTTAATAAGCCGAAATGCTGATGATGATGATTGTGGCGGTTTGACGCAAACAGTTTTGAGATACAACGGTAGGACGGAGCAGTGCATTTACGAATCGATTAACGAAGGACACGCTTGGAGAATGGCCTCGGACTTAGCAAGTCCGGTAATTACTTAGAAACTATTGTAGTTGTAACCTGTTCGTATATGAACGCCCTATTGGTAAAGTAGTTTAAGTACTGGGCCGTGATGGTCCTGGGTTCGATTCCCTGGGTTCGAGGTTAAAGTATGTTTCGATTTTTTTGAACATAGCTCGGCCTTGTGATCAGCAATCCGCATTTGGCAAGTGTGGTGATTAAGCTTAATCCCATTACAGTAGCGATGACTTGATTTCTATGGTGGAGGCCTTTGCCCTGTAGTGGGATAGTATATAGGTTGATACTTTTGTCTATTGTAGTCTGACCTTTGCAACCCTAAAATAGTAAAAGCAGACCAAGTGGACCATGGTACCCCATGATCTACTTGGCCTGGGTCAAAATCATTACATGATCAACTAATATTACAAACAATATCGTATCTCTCCCTCATACGTTTCATGTGGTCATCATCATCATCATCATCTTAGCGTTTTTCCCGGTTGCGTCGGAGCCCGGGGTCTGCTTTTTTTTATTGTAGATAAGTAAGCGTTTGACCATATTTCACCTGATAGTAAGCGATAATATGGTCTAAGATGTAGCACGATTACCTAGAAGATTACCTATTCACTCGCTCTTTGAAAATCCCCAAATTGTAGGCAGCTGATTCAATTGTTTGGCAGTACGAATAAGGAAACAGGATTCAAACCTCTTTGTGCGGACTTTTGGTATTTCTACCATGTACCGGTGTCGATTTAGGGTCTTCCTACGTGCTGTGTAGTCTGTCTGTATATCACACCGAACTTTGCCGAGATTACTGTACATCACGTGCTAAACACGTGCTTAGTAAGTGATGCAGGCGTTCTGTATTTTGTGGTCCTATGTCTTATTTTAATTTGCCCTCCTAAACTTGATCTGTAATTCCCAGTTGTCGTCTAAAACTGTACTTACGCTTGGACCATGATCCAGGATTCGGAAAGTTTGGTAATTACTATGAAGTGCCTGCCATCTGACCGTTGCAACTGGACCAACCAAGTTCAAAATCATTATCACAAACATTGTAGGTATGCACAATTTTGATAAACTGTCTTTTGACTGACTTTTTCCCTCACCGCCGGGCTAATAGAAGAAATATACACATTGATTTGAGGAGAACCGACGACATGTTGGGGCGGAAAGGTCCTCGAGTGAAGGCCACGTACAGGAAGTCGCAGCCGTGGCAGGACTCCTACAAGGTGGACCGACGATCTGGTGAAGGTTGCGGGAATCCATTGGATGCGGGTGGCACAGGACCGATCTATTGTGGAGAACATTGGGGGAGGCCTGTGTCCAGCAGTGGACGTCTATTCGCTGAAATGATGATGATGATGACACATGGATTTGTATTTGAAAAATCCAGAAGTGCGTGCTCGGATTCGAAACAGGATACCCTGTATGGAAGGCTGCGTTCTTATCCACCATCGCTGCGAATTTTATTTTATTTTATTGACTATACAAAAGAGCTTGTAAAAACGTGAATGCAGCAACATGGTTGCGCCTCGCGTTAATGTCGACGTAGCCGACCCCACGTCTCAATTACTTAGTTAACGGCGCGGGAGTTAGCTCGATGTCTGTAGCTAGAAGCCTTTCTCAGTACTGTTAGTGTCCCTGACTGTACTTTTATGTCTGATTGTATGTTTTTTTAGGTAAACCAATGGTTGAGATACGTATTTTTGTTACTCAATTTACTTTGTGCGTTACGTCAGATTAGGTGTTCATGATTTCATCACGCATAATTAAAATAAGGGACTTAGGTAACATTATTTTTGGTATCATGATGTTAATAACGCACTACTGAAAAAAATCATCGCGTGTAGACACACGCACGGTTTCAGATCAGACCATTGACATACAAAAAATAGCACTGTCAAAAAGCATAATCTACTCGATAAATAGCGCGAAGAAAAAGTACCTACAAGGGTTTGATGATTTTTTTCTCTATAACACCGATAGGAACTTACTTACTGGAAAGATCATAAATTAAACTCTATACCTGAGTTAAATTTCAATATTTCCAGTTACATGGATATCAACCTATCTAACTGTGGGAGAGTCATGCTTCGGCATGAATGTGCCGGCTCGACTGGAGTCATACCACTGTAAGGTACGGAGTAGGTATAAGAATGAAACCCGAAAGAATGTTCAAACAATACTGATTTATTTCATATTAAACATTGATTATATACTCATCATAGAAAATAGGTTACATGACACATACTAGCACCTCTACATCACCGCACTTATAGAAAAAAAAAATTAAGTAAATACATTTTTTTTTTTTACAATAATATATTGTATAAATGGTATATTATTGTATAACGATTACAAACATTAATCATATATTATTTCTAAGGTTATATTATGATTTTATTGCATACGAGTATCAAAAATATTTATGTAACATTTTCTATTATTATTTACCTATGATACAATTTTGTACGATTCTTATGTATTAAATCTATTTTACCGTTGTTATTTATAATTTCTACGTTTGGTGGTAAATCTTTTATAACTTTAAATGGACCGATATACACATTGTCCAATTTGCTATTACTTGAGTCATTTTTTATTAAAACAAGGTCATTTTTCTTATAAGTAATTGGATTTACATTTTTGTCATACCTTATTTTTCTATTTAATTTACTGATTAACAAATTATTTTTTGCTTCCTTTTGCGAAAGTTGCAACCGATATTTTAATTCACATGGATAACTGTTAAAATTATAAAGTGGGTCTAAATCGTTCGTTAAATTGCTTGGAAGAGAACACTTCTTACCAAATACCAATTCAAAAGGGGTGAATTGAGTTTCCGTATGTACTGTTGTGTTGTAAGCGAAACTCCAAAATGAAAGCCACTTACTCCACATTTCCGGATGGTTTTCTGTTTGAATGCGTAAAAACGCATTCAGGTTTTTATGGGTAACTTCCAACGCCCCGATTGACTGGTGGTGATAGGCTGTAGAGTTCAGTTGTTTAATATTAAGCATTTTACATACCTCCTGAAATACTTCCGACAGGAACTCCTTTCCCCGGTCAGTTGCAATTTCTCTGGGCACTCCGTATCTGACGATAAAATTGTTAACAAAACTCCTTGCTACTTCTTCCGATTTTTTCGATAATAATGGATAAGCTTCTACATATTTAGTGAGTTCACATTGCAAGGTCAAAATGTAAGAATTATTATCATTGTCTGTTTCTAGAGGACCAACAAGATCTAAATAAACTTTTTCGAATGCTGTGTTTGCTGTACTTGTAATAATCATTGGTTCCTTTATAGGCAACGAATGTTTTTGCTTTTGGCATTTATCACATCGCTTAACAAATTCTTGTACATCATTATCTATGCCAGGCCAATAATAATATTTCTTTATATTATTCGACATCCGTCTGATACCAGCATGGCCACTACTGGGTAACAGATGGAAGTCGTTTATTATTATTCTCCTATCATCTTTATTATCAATTCTTTTTACGTCATTAACTATACAAATACGTGGTCCTGACCTTTTATTGTCTTTATTCACTTCCGTTAGTAATTTTTTTATAAATGTTTCATTACTTTTATTTTTTATTATAAACACTTCCCCAATATTCCAAAAAATACTTAATTCATCTAGTTCTCTCACGAATTCGTCTCGCGCCATTCGTGATTGAGAATCTAAAAGTTTAATGTAAATAATATTTTTATTCTTAACATAGCATAATCCTTTACTTTCATTTGTTATCTCTTTAAGTTGTCTTAAGTTATGTAAGTCTTTAGTATTTATAAATCTTAATTCGACTGATTTCTTCGGTTTATTATGAGTATTCACAATTTTCGGTTGATCAGACCTCAAATCAGTGTCTACCATATTACTCGGAGCACCAGTACTATTAATTTTCCTTGATTGTGCCCTAGTCATTACATTCAGCATGTTTTCATGCATTTCTTTCAAATCGTCAGATGTAATTCGAGACAATGCGTCTGCAGCTGCATTGTCTGAACCTTTGACGTATTCTACTTCGAAATTGTATTCTTCAAGAGCTATTCTAAACTTCATAAGCCTACTCGATGGATCTCTCATATTGAAAAGATATACTAGAGGTTTGTGGTCTGTGGCTATCTTAAACGGTCTACCGTATAAATACGGTCTAAAGTATTTTACGGCCCAAACTATAGCAAGTAACTCTTTCTCAATAACTGGATAGTTCCTTTCACCCTTGTTCAAAGTTCTGCTAGCATATGCCACTGGTCGTCCATTTCCGTTTGACAAGATTGCACCAATAGCATAATTTGATGCGTCAGTCTGAACGATGAAACGATTGTTTTCGCATAAATCTGGATACTGCAATATATGTGGAGATATTAAACATTCCTTTAAAGTATTAAATGATTTCTCACAGTCAGCATTCCATTCAAAAGGTATATTTTTTCTGGTCAATCTATTTAACGGGTACGCAATTTCCGCAAATTTCGGTATAAACTTACGATAGTAATTTGTGAAGGCTACAAACCTCTTTACTTCATCTGTACTTTTAGGATGTGGATAATTTTTGACAGTGTTACTTTTTTCAGGGTCGGGCATGATACCCTCACTAGATATGACGTGTCCCAGATATAAAATTTCTTTTCTAAGAAAATCACATTTCAATGGGTTTAATTTAAGGTTCACTGATCTAAGTCTTTCAAAAACATCTTGTAGATTTTTGTTATGTATTTCCAAATTTCGCCCAAAAACGATCAAATCGTCAAGATATATGAGACATTTTTTATAGTTTAGACCCGCCATAGCTATAGTCATCATCCTTGAAAAAGAACTTGGACTTGTTTTCAAGCCCATTGGCATGCGGGTCATCTGATACTGACCAGAACAAAATGCTGTATATTTTCTGCTATTTTCATCTAATTTAATATTATAGTAACCTTGGTATAAATCTAAATGAGTGAAGTAAATGCTGCCTGTTAAGGACTCAAAAATTTCGTTAATATCCGGCAATGGGAATTTGTCATCTTCTATACAGTTATTGAGTTTTCTATAATCGACCACAAGCCTCCATTTTTTATCTGTTGTAGAGCTAGACTTCTTAGGAACTAATAAGATGGGGCTAGACCAGTCACTTTTACTGGGCTCTATTATACCCTCGGCTAACATTTTATTTATTTGAGATTGTATTTCACCTTTTTGGGAAATAGGCAATCTATACTGTTTTGAGAAAATGGGGTTGGTATTTGATTTCAAACCAATTGTATGAGTATAAACGTCTGTAGTCTTTAATTTATCCCCGGGAAGGTAAAAAATATCTGAATATTTAGCACATATTTTCTCGATAGTATTCTGTTCTTCATCGTTTAAATGTTTAAGTTTTATTGAAGAAAATAATGATTTTACCCGATCAGAATGAATGTTAGGTTTTTCAAATTCGCAAACGTTAAAATCTCCTAAGCTTTTTATAGTAGTCTCAATTTTATTCAAAGAAATATTGTTCTCGGTAGTGTTTAAAATTTTTATTGGTATCAACCCATTTTTGGGTGTTGCTATAGAACTTGCAACAAAAATACCGTCCTGTATTTCCTTTGACAATACGACGCAGTCCTCCTTTAAATTTGTATTAATAAAATGTATTGACTCGCATCTAGCAGGAATATCAAACACTAATTGGCATTTGTTCTCCATAGGTAAGCAAGTAGTCATTGTAGTTGTGTGTAAAGTTACACATTTAGTATTAAAATCCATCAGCACTTTGTAATTATAAAGAAAATCGCGACCTAATATTCCATCTGACGCAATCGGTAAGTTATCAAAAACATAAAACTTGTGAGCGACGGACTCTTTACCTAGAATGAAAGACAAATAAACGTATCCTATAGCTTGGACTTTGCCTCCTAGTCCGTTTACGGTTACGCGCTCTTTAAGGATAGGAATGTTTAGATCGATAGCATGTTTATACTTGAAAGCTGATAACGATGCCCCAGAATCAACGAGAAAATAATGCGCTTTATTTCGTTGCGTTGTTGAATGCAAAGAAATGTAACAATCACTATCACTTGCTAAAATTATATGTTCGTTGTTAGTCACGAAAAAACTGATTAGGAGTCACTTCCGCTTCCGTTTTTTCCTCATTAAAAGAATTGATGTATCGTTCGCCTCTGGACCTATAGTTCCCTCTATGTGAACGAACAAACGTACCTCTTTGTGGCTGTCTGTAGCCGCTAAATCGCCCTCGGAAATACTGGCCTCGAGGCACGGCTGTTGCAGCAGGCGGCGTCCAATGTCCTTGTCCTCGCGCTCGTCCTCTGCTTGAGGAGTAGTTGCTGCGGCCTCCGCGATAAGCCCTGGAATTGTCATGATTATTTCTGTAATAATTATTTTTATAAGGTTTTCTGTACATACCCATACCCATGATTTCTCCTATCGACGCCGATGACTCATCCTCATCTTGAGCGTCCTGGATAGCCTCCTTTAAATTATTGTAATTTCTCGCTGTTAATATAGTGTTTAGCCTACGATTTCGCAAACCCTTAATGAACTGTTTAATTGCGGTTTTTTCATTGAGCGGTTTCAGCACAGAATATGCCTTGTCGTTACCATCGGCTTGCGAAATCGTAAGATTAACAAATAATTCAGTGATTTCTCTTCCATAGTCTCCTATCGATAAGTCATTTTGTCTCATTTTACTTAATTTTTCTTGAATAGCGGTTGCCCCTTTCTTACATAATAATATTTTTCTCATATCCCCTATTAAATCGTTTACACTAGTATAGTTAGAGTTTAACTTTAATTTCGCCTCCTGAGATAAACGACTTTTTAGTACAAAATTTATTAAATTGCTTTTGCAAGTATCAGCCGTTAAAATAGAGTCATAATACAGGATATTATCAATCAACTGCTTTGTGTTTGACTCTTCATTTGTCATGATAGGTAAAAGGCTTAATGCCGTTTTTAAATCAAAAGAATTCATTGTTACGTCTAATTCCGTACTCTCACTTTGACACAATGTAAATATTTCTTCGTATAATTTTACAAATTTAAGACAATAATTATCAATTAATAATATATCTTCGTTACTAAAATACTTATTTTTCACTTCTCTTTAAATTCTAATAAAAATATTTCATACTTTTGGTAAATGTCATTCGCTTCATTTAACTTTATTCCTAGAACTTTACCAGACCTTCTACTTGGTCCTAATTTTATTAAATAAACTCTAACGTTTTTTAATTCATTATATAAAGTAACAATAGTATTCATAACTTACCACCATAACGTAGAACTCGAACTGTTACACCATTAAATAAAATAAACATTTTTTTTTTAGAACATAGACATGGTAATTTACTGTAATAAGTATCTAAAAATAACTATTGAGTCCAAAGTTCAATCTGCTCGCCGTATATGGGTAACGATGACGCATATTCGATGATAATACACGTTGATACTCGTATCTTATTGATTACAGGAATTATTATAATTATAGAAACGTATTGACCGCACACTTCACTTCACTCACACTATATCTGGATACTTTGGGGATGTAACTGGAATCTCCGGTTGCTGCATTTGTCGCCGAAACAACGATCTGCGTATCACAGTACGGTTGAGTTCCTTAGTAATCCACTTTGTATGGCAATTCTTGTAGAGCCGATAGCTTACATAAAGCAATCCACATAGCAGGATCATCAAAATCACGGCCAGAAAAATTGTCGTGGTGGACATGTGTTGTCTGACCTCCTCGATATGTGTCCCGTTGTCTCCCCCAGCTGCGTTCTGGATTACAATGTTCTCCTCCTTAGATTGATTTTTCCCCATTGTGAATAACCGTTTTGCGTAATTGGCACGCGTCTATTTTACAGTTGCGATAATGCGGGACTCGTTCCATAGTTACCTCTTAGTCTGTTCGCAAATACGGGGACATATAAGGAACGTAGGTATCAGATTCGCGGCGCCGCCGGCTCCGAGGCGAATGCCATAGGCAGGGTCGCCATGTAAGGTACGGAGTAGGTATAAGAATGAAACCCGAAAGAATGTTCAAACAATACTGATTTATTTCATATTAAACATTGATTATATACTCATCATAGAAAATAGGTTACATGACACATACTAGCACCTCTACACCACGGCCTCACAGAAAACTGGTGGTTTTCTGTGGAAAATTACCCTTACAGGGGTTAAATAGGGAGAGAAACGCGGGGGTTCAGTCATTTTAATGTAAGAATCTTGAAAATGATTATTTGGGCTCCTAATATTAAATTAAAAACTATTTGTTTGAACACTGCGTGAGTAACGACGCGGGCGCAGTCTAGTCATATACATAAAATCATAAGTACTTCTGACTAAAATATGCATACGAACTAGGATAACACACGCACTCCTTCTGTTCTTATAAACTTACAATGTATTTCATCACTTCACTCAGCTACGCCGACTTAAGGCGACAGTGCACGATACTAGCGCTGCCAAGTGTTTTATATTGATTGTGGCTAATTAGAGATATCTATTCCTATTTCTGCTGCACCACCAAGAAATGGCAACGAGTTTGCCGGCGAATGTATTTCCTCCTTCCCACAGTATGGATTCCTTCAAACGAAGCGTGAAGAAGCATCTCGCGGGCCAGTATGGCAGTCCCAGCGGAGGTGATGCCTTGACATCGCTTCCGTTGTAATTGCAACGTGGGCTCTTCTCTTGCTTACCATCAGGCTGAGGAGAGCCAATATACTGAGCCTCTATAAATACAATCTTTTTAAAAAGTGAGCAACAAATACACTGAGGAAAGTATTAACAATTTTTTGAGACGAACTTATAGTTTTTAAGTTTAAGTTTTTATTGTTTATTTCTATCACAGTACAAGGTCATACAGACAGTGATAGGATACTATTTTATGTGACACTCAGACCTTAACTTTGTGAGAGACTGGTGCCTGAAGTAGGTTTGAAAAACCTGTAGTACAGGTCACCAGCCCCCCCCCCCCCACAGATTATAAAATGATAACTTCCTACAAGTAACAATAATTTAATTAATTGCTAAAAGTAGCCACATTTAGCAATCATAGAGATTATTGTTAAATGTAGGGAGAACTTATAACAAAAAAATGTTTTACTTTCCTTAAAGTATTTATTAATTTTAAAATGAAGTATTTGTTGTTCATTTTAAAAAAAAAATGTTTTCTATTTGCCACAATCAATAAAAATCACTCGGCGGTGTCGCCTTAAGGAAGACAAAGTTAGAACTCGTTAGAGCGAGAGCGCAAGCGCTGCTCTACTAGAGTTTATTCTTCCAGTAATATTTTTCACTAACCAGGAACCTACTTACTAGACGGAAAAATAAAGCTAGGTGAAATTTTTCCGCTAGACTAATAAATTGTGGATAAACTTTTAGTTTTTGCGACCCTTTTAGCGAAGTATGAAAACGTTTGAATACAGGTGAAAATATTTCACCGAGAACAGTGGAAAAGTTATGCAGGCCGTTCACTGCAATGGGAATGCAGCGGCACAATGAAAGTTGGTTGCAGAAAATAAATATGAAATTGTATATTTCCAAGAAGTTGATTCATTATCTTATAGCATTTTTTTTTCAGGTGAAGACTGAAACGTATTTTTCAAATAAACCTCTTTGACCGTGGGAGAGCCACGCTTCGGCATGAATGGGCCGGCTCGACCGGAGTGATACCACGGCCTCATAGAAAACCGGCGTGAAGCAGCATTGTGCTGTGTTTCGCTGCGTGAGTGAGGGTACCGGAGGCCCAATCCGGGGGAGGGAGGGGTTTGGAGGTTGGCAGCGCACTTGTGACTCCACTGGTGTTGCGAGTGTCTATGGGCGGCGGCAATTGCTTATCATCAGGTGATCCGTTTGTCCGTCTGCCACCTATCACATAAAATATATATATATATATATATATATATATGTATAACGTAAGTTCTATTATTTTTATTGGCGCGCAGCTTGGGATCCTTAGTCTAATGTTTGTTATTAATTTCCTTCACCTACAACTTCTCGATGGAGTTATACTAATGAAAACAATATTTTTTCCCCAAGGAACATAGTGTATAGTTTCAAATAATATAAAAATCATCTTCCCATACAACGATGAACAGATGATTGAAGCAATTTGTATGGGTAGACGAGTGATTTTTTTTAAAACTATAACCTATGTTCCATGAGGATAGTGTTTATTTTACAATAATGCTATCGAGAAGTTTCACGGGTATTCAACAATCACGGTGTAATTCCTATTCAGGTGGCTTAATTTAAAGCCGAGAACGAATACGAGAATGTCATGTCACGAGAATATGCCTGTCGCATCCAAACAAAGGAGACACACAGCGCGCGTGAAAAAGTGTCGTCGATGGAGTGGAAAGGTTTTGGAGGCCACTAACGCAGCGTTGGACGTCCACCTTCAAGGTGGACAGATGCCCTAATGAAGATTTTAGGAATTCACTGGATGCTGGCCACACAAGAGCTGGATGCGAGAAGCCATGGATAGATCACAGTGGCGAACAATTGGAGAGGCCTACGTCCAGCAGTGGACTGCGATAGGCTGATGATGATGATGATGATGGCCACACATCCAGCCGTGGACGCTCTATGGCTAATATAATATTGATTTCAAAACGACGCAGTAAAGATAAAGATAAAAAAATCTTTATTCAATTTAGGTCTATACAGAACACTTATGAATGTCAATATAGGTACACATTATCATCTACCGCTAGTTCGGAATGTCGATTTCTACTGAGAAGTCACCAGCAAGAAACTCAGTAGTTACTCTTTTCAAATATTGTTGATGTTACAGAGTTTCAATTGAGAAGAAAAAAAATACAACTGTCAAAGTTAACAGACTACTATGAATAACAACTCACAAGACTAATCGATTAACATGACCAAGAATCCTTATCATTTAAATACTCTTGTACACCATAGTAACCTTTCTTCATTAGGCAGGTTTTAATATGAGGCTTAAACTTATCCAATGATAGGTTAATGACATTTTGTGGGAGCTTATTGAATATCTTAATACTTAGGCCAACAAAGGAATTACCGATTTTATGAAGTCTGAGGACTGGGACGGCCAGTCTATGTTTATTTCTGGTGTTAAGAATATGACTATCGGACTTGATGTTCGTAGGCTGATCTGGTTTGAAAGACACGATTTCGAGAAACTATTACAATATATGTTGTTAAAACGGACCTCCCAATTTTATCCGAATTGAGTTTTACTCATCATCATCATCATCGTCAGCCCATTTAAGTACCCACTGCTGGGGCACGGGCCTCCCTCAATCACATGAGGGCTAATTGCCACGCTTGGCAGACGGGTTGGCGGGGTTTTGATATAAATGCAGAGTTTTCCTTCTCTGGGTGCTGATGATCATGCCAGCAGCTTTACCATAGTCGCCTTTTACGACACTCCGATAAGAGTGAGGGTGGCCTATTCTACTCTGTCGGGGACCACACGGCACAGCGGTTTTACTCTGTTATCGTTTAATTAAAAGTTTGGCAATGGCGAAGAAATTAGGAATAAAATAATTTAGCTTGAAAGCTTTTAGAGATTATATCCTCACCAAATCTGAGAAAATACTGTAAGAGAATTAAGTTAATAAGCTTGTAGCTTATAAAAGGGAGCCCATTTAGTGTGCGGCAAGTCACCTTGACATGGCAAGCGTCCCGTTGTCTCATCAATATCCCAGCCACCAGTTCAGCAATATCCTCTCCATACAACCGGTTTAGTTTGCATCTTATCTGTAATAGTACTTGCATATGGTGGGTACTGCCTTTGGTTGCATCTCCTGAATAATGCAGAGTCAGTACCCACTAGGTGTACACATCCCCACTTTCATTATTGGGTCTCAAAGGCACCTCTTCATCTTGGATCTGTATCCCCACGTATGACTTCCAAAAGGACCGGCCTCCGTGCCGTTATTTCCCGCTGGAGAGATACATAATAATAAAAATATTTTTATTTGTTATCGGAACTTGTACACCGGTTAAAGACGCTTAGCTACCTGGATACAGAAATTGTGTTAAAAGAATAAAATCACATAGACGAACATGACACCCACACACACATACGCACTCACACGCATACGCACGCATACTCACACACACACACACACACACACACACACACACACACACACACACACACACACACACACACACACACACACACACACACACACACACACACACACACACACACACACACACACACACACACACACAGGGAGAGAGAGAGAGAGAGAGAGAGAGAGAGAGAGATATTTACATATATATTTACTTAAAAGGTATATTTACTTAAAAGAGATAGAGAGACATATATATTTACTTAAAAGGTATGTCGCCACAAATATTGTGAACGATAGGGTTTGTTAACAAATAAACTTTAGTGATTTTTTTTTTATTTCAGCCCAAGAACCCACAAAAAGTTGTCAGTAACAAACAAAGTTGACGTCACTTTGGTTTTTATCAAATGTGCCTTAGTGCCCTCCTTTGGAATTATCACATTACTCGCATAAAGCCACGAAAATTCCCGAGCAAGTCTTATCACATCAAATCTAGATGTGGTCCTTAACCTCTTTAAGAAAAAAGAGTCCGTACTAGAGGTCCCTTACCATTTCTAGTTATGCCCGTACAAATTCAGGGGTTGTCAATATTTTTGGCAAAGCGCAGCAGGTATTCTTATCACATCAAATGCAGGTGTGATCACCAATCCCTTTAAGTTATAAGAGCCTGTACAAATCAAGGGGTCACCAACCATTTCTAGGTAGCAAAATCCGTACAAGTTCAGGGGTAATCAATATTTTTTGCGATGTCCGTAAAAAAATAAACGCCAGTAAATGGCATCAGGACTGTTTATGCATGCATCAGTCGGTCGCGGTTAATGGCGATGCCAATTAATCGTCGGCTAACCGGAATTAAGTCCAGTAGCCAAATGATCTCGCTTCGCATTTATTGGCATCTGTGATTGCTGATTTGTGGTGTTTTCATTTACG
The DNA here is from genome assembly GCA_019059595.1 of Marasmia exigua. NCBI lineage: Eukaryota > Metazoa > Arthropoda > Insecta > Lepidoptera > Crambidae > Marasmia > Marasmia exigua. The sequence continues at coordinate 25,147,119 of CM032470.1, forward strand.
TTCCGTGATGGTGGTGAAAAATGATCGGACGGAGCGGGTGTTATTTAAATTCCGTTTACCTATTAGTTATAATTTTTTTGTGAATTTGAACGGAACTTCACCTGATATGAAGACGGTAAGAGATTGACTCACCTGATAAAGACGGTAAGAGATTAACTCACCTGATATGTGCTTACTTGACTTAATCTCCTATGTGCCATCTCGAACGGTCTTAAGCTTCGCTCTAAGTTAGTTCTCGGGCATTCGCTTCTGCAGTGATAATCCGCCGCCATGTTTGTTTAGGGTGACGTTTCCGTTTCCCTTGGGAGTTCCAGTCTAGGGCCTGCCTCGGTAAGTGGTCCGATTCCTTCGGAGCGTGTGGCCGATCCAGTTTCACTTGCGGCGATAAGTGATGTTGCGGCCGTGGGATATCTGCGGGCTAGTTATGTATTATTAACAGCAGAATGACAAACATATTAATACTTGTGCTTTTTGCTACCAAGTGTACTTATGCACATATATAGCACAGTTTATAATATCTGTTGCACAGTGTAACAAAACTCATGTTATACTGTGGCTATAGTATAATGTGGTACGCTATCATTCAGGACAATTGTAGACTACCTAAATAATAAGGATTCATAAACATAATGACCTCCATGCCAGCACACTTATAGCATTTTCATATATATTAACGGAAATGATTAATATTACATAATCACTCAATTTTTATAAATTAGGCTTAGCAGCATTTATTACTGTATAAAAATGGTTTCATATTGTTATTCAATAATTGACCAGATGCTAACCATCTACTATTGTACACCTCGTCCTGCAGTTTATTAGTATTGGATTAAGTAACTACTACTCTTTGTGACCTATGAGGGGAACCTAAGTAGTCATGCTCACTCAAATGTCTCTGAGGTGGTGGCGCTATGTGGCGGGTCATTACATTCCCTCTAATATGGTTGAGTGAAATGAAGGCGTCAACGTCATATTTGTGAACAGGTTGCCACCTTTGGGGACTGGTCTGCTTCGGTTCACCTCATAATATTTATTTTATTATTATTTCCTATATTTTATTTTGTGTAACAATTGAACTGTATGGCTTGGTTTGATGATGGCACAGCATTGTATGAAAGTTTGGCGATTAAAAAGAGTAACTGGCGAGTTTCATGCCGGATCTTCTCGACCAGAAACAACTTTCCGAGCCGTAGTACATTTTATGTATCAACATATATATGTATTAACATGTCAATTATACATAAGGACTTATAACTAGTTTTAAGTCATTCAAATGTATGACGATTTGTAAGTGCTGAGTACAAGCATATGCAAATAAAGAATTATTTGACTTTGACTTTGAATAACGATTCGCCCGAAACAATTGAGTTCAAAACTGACTAAATAAATGGTTATTCTTTGGAAATACTAATGTGAATGTTCATAGTTCTCTCTCACGAAAATTGCACATTTCAGAATGATAAAGTTGCTTTCATATCGTGTTTCGAGTTTTGAAGTCAATTGTCTATACCAGCTAATCCCTTCTTTTGAAAATCGCAAGCTAATAAAACTAAAATAAATAATCTGGTGTATCTCTGGTGGAATAAATTCGATATTTTGGTTTATCTCTTTGATTTACATGAAGCTTGACAGAAAAAAAAAATTAACTCTTTTGTGCTACCTTACGAATTATTTTTTTAAACCATGTTTTATTTTAATTTTTGGAACATGCTCTGTTGCTGTGGCAAAAAGATTAATGAGTAGGTATAGTAAAACATAAGACAGGTTATATTTTCTCATCTATACTATTAATAAAGAGGTAAATGACACAGACAGCGGCAACGCTTATACATAATCCGAAAACACGAATCGCCTGCGCGATGTAATCGACATCTAGCGCCATCTATTGGTACAAAGTGGAATTCATATCCCGAATCGAAGTGAGGGCGGTCCACTAGTTTCTCACAAGACCAAATGCAGATTAAGAACAGACTGAAGTAGCCTCACGTAATATTCTGCTGACAACTCTGTCCAATCAAAATCTTTCTAGATAGAAATATTTCTTAACTTTTTGACTACATTTTCGGAACCATAAGTGGAACTTAATTTCCCTGATACATAATACATAAGATCGATATCAATCAAGTAAGGAAAAGCTGTTATCGAATATTCATATGTCACAGCAGTGACGGCTTACGTATTAATATAACAAGGCACGAAATGACGTAAAAGATAAAACCGTCAATCACTTAGGCAACAAATAAATACCAGTACAATACGTGAAATCCATAGAATGGTAACGCAGTATCGAAAACGTATCAGTGAAGTCTTTCTTCACCAACTACTTCAGATGGCTATGATACTTTTAAACACAATATTGCATACCCGATGTGGGTAAACTGTTGTTGTACTTAAATTATGTTGCAATGTCATCCGCAACTTGTAATACCTACAGTTAAATAAATAAAGTAAACAAATATTTCACAACATCACATACATTGAACTGACTCCGACATAGGTAGCTGAAGCAGAAGCTGTGTTTCGGATATCAGAACCAACAGTGGAATTACAAACATATACATATACTTTTCTTTTGTAAATAAATATTTATAATACATAGAAAACACCCACACGAATACAAACAGACATGTTCTGCACACTAATGTTAATATTGTGCGGGGATCGAACCCGCAACCCTTGCACCAGAGGCAGCATTCACTACCACTGATCCAAACAGGCCGTCCAGTTACAAGCAATAAAGATTCTAATTCTGAATACAATACGGCAGTTGAGACTAGGTATATTTAATGAGTTCCGCATACAGTGTGATCACTCCCTGCCTCTTACGCCACCCCGCGCTTGGTTACCTCACAGTTACCCTAAAGTGCCTTTCCTCACTCACGTAATCATGCTACGCGTACATTTGATCGTGGAAGAGTCGCGCTTTGGCATGAATGGGCCGGCTCGACGGGAGGGGTACCACGGCCTCACAGAAAACCGGCGTGAAGCAGGACTGTGGTGTGTTTCGCTGTGTGAGTGAGGGTACCGCAGGACCAATCTGGAGGAAGGGGGTTTAAAGGTTGGCAGCGCACTTGTGACTCTACTGGTGTCCATAGGCGGTGGCAATGGCAAACCATCAGGTGATCCGTCTGCTCGTCTGCCACCTATCACAAAAAGAAACGCATCTGTGTACAGCTCTGTACGACTGTTTGTTTTATACATTTTCTCGCGAGTGTTCGAGGCGATTGCAAGGTGATAAACTAATTTGTCAACGTGCGATTTTTTTTTAAATTTAGGGATGTAATTAAAAGTAATAAATGAAAACCATTTGACCTCACTTACAAAATATACCTTAACACAAATTCTTGTTTGGTTTTTAAATTCATTTCGTATACCTACGCACCTTATTGTACTATGATCGGTTGTTCAAGTCAATATAAAACTATTAGTGTAATTTAGTTTATCCGTGTTCCAAGAGATGGCGCTGTGCCATATTACATCGCGCTAGCGTTTCGTTTTTACTGACCTATATAAGGTACGCGGTGTCAATAGAATAAAAAATTTGATATTCAACCGAAAGTGGCTTTTATTTAATTACTCCACTAGGAAGCGATCCTCATTTGTTCATGGTCCTTCCGTTGCCGGATACCAGTGGTTTGGAATCTGGGTTTTTGATTCTCCGTCGCTACGGGCAGTGGGTCGCTGTCGCAAACGTAGTGCTTAACAGGGGTCAGTGGACCTGACCTCGGATGACGTCTGGCTGGAGTCAGTCATCGTTACATCAGGAGTGCACAGTGGTGCAGCGGAGCGGGTGCAGCCGCGGTGTAAAGGTTGCAGGTGGTTGATGCAGTACAAGGAGTGATGAAGTAGATGCAAGTAGCTGATCTCAGTGAGTGTATGTGCGTGTTTACAAGTGAAAGAAAAATCGTGAGTAACTTTGACCCTTATTCTCAAGAAGATATTAACTTTGGTGATTTTTTACAGTAATTTAAACTTAGAATAATTTTGCATGTTTTAGTTAAGACTTAGAATAATTTCTCTAAAAAGGTTAGTACGGGGAACCTATGCCCGATTTTTTAACGAATTTACAAGTGCAAAACACTTAGAAAATTTTTGATTATTTTTGTCTTTGAAAAAATTACAAGTGTTTTTAACGTATAAAATATTGGATTTAACTTTAAAAATTTTACTGTTTCTTTTGTTGAATTTAGTTCAATATGGAGGGTGAAGTAAACATTAAGGCTTTATTAGAATTTCAAACAGAATTATACGAGCGCATTTGTAAAGCTGAATCCAATTTTAAAAAGAGCCCCAAAGATCGTATTACAAAACAGTATTTAGAGGGGCGATTGGAATTAGTGGATCAAATGTGGTTTGAGTTTTCATCAGGTCACAAAGATTTAAAGCGCAATATTGAAAATAAATTATTATTAGATTCTGAATATGTCAAGAAAGAAATTTATGATAAAACTGAAGAGTGTTATTTGGATTATAAAGCTGAACTAAAATCAAAATTAGAAAAGTTTACTGTTCCTGTCGCGGTTAGTACAGCTTACAGTGACACTCAAGCTAATGTTAAATCATCATTACATATTAGATTACCTAAAATAAACTATACCAAATTTCTCGGGTAAGTATTCCGAATGGGCTGCATTCAGAGATTTGTACGTGGCTCTGGTTCATTCAAATCAAGAATTGAATAAAGTACAGAAGTTGCATTATCTTAAAAGTTATTTGGAAGGGGAAGCAGAGCAGTATTTAAGACACATCCCCATAGCTAATGAGAATTATGACAGGTGCTGGAAATTACTAGAGGAACGGTATAATAATAAAAAATATATTTGTCATTTAACATTAAAAAGATTATTTAGCCAGAGAAATATTGTAAATGAGTCTGCCACTAGTTTAAAAGATTTAATTGATACTACCAATGATTGTCTGGCTGCCTTAGGCAACATAGGGGTAGACGTGGGTAGTTGGGATGTCATAATAATTCATATACTGTGTCTTAAGTTGGATCCGGAAACCAAGAGACAGTGGGAGTTTAATGTTAGCAGCAATAGTGCTGCAGATGAGTTACCAACTTATGACAAATTTAAAGAATTTCTAACAAATAGATATCGTGCAATGGAATTCTTGGACTCCGGATCGAACTCAGTTAAAAGGGCTTCAATTCATAGTAATCTTCCTGTGAATAAGATGAAATCACTACATGTAACCAATTATAAATGTTTGTTTTGTTCGGGAGCACACACACTTGCATTTTGCAAAGAGTTTAGCAAAGAGACGACCGATGCTCGTCGTAATTTTATTGAGACCAACAATGCTTGTTTTAATTGTTTGGGTAGCAATCATTCTGCTAAAATGTGCCGCATCAACATAAGGTGTCGTGTTTGCAAGAGAAAACACCATTCTCTCTTGCACCCTAGTGGAAAGGCTACTTCGGAGACCATTGAAGTCAGGGAAAAGATTAGGCCGGTTGTAAGGGTTGCGTCTCCTTCAAAGGAGTCAGAACCGGTTGCTAGAACGTCAGTAGGTGAGCAGCAAGTCGTCAGTATCCTGTTTTTCTTCAGGTAGGGTTTACAATCAGGCTCTTCTAGCAACTGCACTAGTAGGAGTTAAGTCGAAAACAGGTCATGACACTGTGCGAGTACTTCTTGATCAAGGTTCGCAATCTTGTTTCGTAACAGAGTCTACTGTACAGCGTTTGGGGTTGAAGAAGACTCCTGCATTGGGACAAATTTCTGGCCTGGGCGAGCAAGAGTCCACTTCAAAGGCTATGGTAATTTTGGAGCTTCAATCTCGAGTTGATTCTAATTTTAAAGTCAAAGTTGAAGCATATGTTCTGAAGTCGATCACAGCGCCTTTACCCACCTGTAAGATCGATCCATCAAAATGGATTGAAGTTAAGGGTTTAGTTCTGGCTGATCCAGAGTATCACACACCAAGTCGTATCGACGTTTTGCTTGGTGTAGGTATTTATAATCGGATACTCTTGGAAGGAATGGAAAGAAGTCCAGAGGGTGCGCTATTAGCGCAGGCTACTTCATTTGGATGGATACTCTCGGGACACATTGATATGACTTCTAAACCAGTACATAAAATAAACGTTTTGCATTGTCGTACCGATGATAATGATATCCTTAGAAAGTTCTGGGAGCTGGAAGCAGATCCTGAAATAAATAAAGAAAAAATGTATACAGATGAAGAAAAACGATGTGAAGAAATATTTGCTGCTACAACAGAAAGAGATAAAGAAGGAAGGTACGTCGTCCAACTTCCTTTGAAGAACGATCCTCCTCAGGTAGCTGACTCCATGGAGATATCTGAAAAAAGATTGAAATCATTAGAAAATAAACTGAACAAAAATAAAGAACTTAAAGATAAATATACAAAATCAATGCAAGAATATATTGATAATAATCATATAGAACTAGTACCAGAGGAGGAGCGGGATAACCCAAAGGCTATCTATCTGCCTCACCATGCGGTGGTACGTGAGGATAAGGACACAAGCAAGGTCAGGATTGTCTTTGATGCCTCCTGTAAGGGTAAAAATGACAAATCACTTAATGATAACCTTCTAGTAGGACCTACCTTGCAGCCGGAGTTGCGACATTTGATTATACGATGGCGCATTCCGCCTATATGTCTTACCGCTGATATTACAAAAATGTATCTGCAGATAAGGGTAGCTCTTATGCATGTAGATTTTCAAAGAATTCTATGGAGAATCGATGATAAATCTGAAATTCAACATTTTAGAATGCCCAGAGTAATGTTTGGAACTGCCCCTGCGCCTTATCTGGCAGTTAAATCATTACAACAGTTGGCTCGTGATGAAGGCAATAGCTATCCCATGGCGGCTGAAATAGTAAAGAAAGATTATTATATGGACGACCTACTTACAGGTTGTCAAACTAAAGAAGAAGGTTTACAAATATTTAGAGAAATGAATGAGCTGTTAGCTAAAGGGGGATTTCAATTATTAAAATGGACAAGCAACAATGAAGAGCTAATAGAGGCTATGGAGGAGGAAAAAGGAAAATCGGGTGTTCAGGAAGCATTAAAGATCAAATCAGATGAAACTATAAAAATTGTAGGGCTTACCTGGAATAGAAATGAAGACGCCTTCCGCTACGATGTCAAACTCCCCAAGCTGGAACAACCTGTAACAAAAAGAAAAATCATTAGTGACATTTCACGATTTTATGATCCACTAGGTTGGGTAGGACCTAGTATCATAAAATCAAAAATTATTATCCAAAAGTTATGGTTGGCAGGTATTGAATGGGATGAAATAGTACCGGAACAAATACTAGATGAATGGCTTGCTTACCGGGAAGAGTTGAAGCAGTTGGAAGTGCTCACCATACCTAGATGGGTAGGTACGAAGGTTGGAGATGCAGTCGAGTTGCACGGCTTTTGCGATGCATCTAAAGTTGCATATGCTGCGGCTGTATACATCCGTGTGACTGATTCGACTGGAAAGATACATGTGTCTCTTCTAGCTGCAAAAACAAAGGTTGCCCCTGTCAAGCAAGTGTCAATTCCAAGATTGGAATTATGTGGAGCTGTCTTGTTGACGCGATTAATGGTAGAAACATCGAAGGTACTGGGAATTGACAAAAGCAACATGCGAGCATGGACAGACTCTACAGTGGTTCTGGCTTGGATTAACAGCCATCCAAGCAGGTGGAAGGTATTTGTTGCAAACCGGGTAGCAGAAATTCAATCAAATTTGGATTCTCATAATTGGTCACATATAGGCACTAAAGAAAACGCTGCTGATTCTGCATCCAGAGGATTATCTCCAGGAGAATTGGTACAACATAAGATGTGGTTTAGTGGTCCAAAATTTTTATCAAACGCGTCGATCAATTATGAGAAACCAAAGGAAATAGCAACTAATTTGGAGATAGTTAAGACTCATTGTTCGGTGATAGAAGACAGTATATGGGGAAGGTTTTCATCTCTTACTAAAATGAAGAGAGTAATAGCATACTGCATGCGGTTTGCGAACAATTCACGAGTAAAGGCTGAAGAGAGAAAAGGAGATTATTTAACTACTCAAGAACTGAAACAAGCAATAGATATCTGTATAAAGCAACATCAAGCAGTATATTTCAAGGATGAGATTTCATTAATTAAAAAACAAAGAAACTTACCTAAAAACAGTGTTCTTCGCTCATTGAACCCGATGCTGGATGATGATAAAATATTGAGAGTCGGTGGAAGGTTGGAGCATTCTGGTTTAAATCACAACCAAAAGCATCCTATTGTAATACCCAAAAAGTGTACTTTAGCTGCATTGATAATTGCTGATGCCCATAAGCAGACACTTCATGGAGGTCCGCAGCTCATGATTTGTTTTTTACAAGCAAAGTATTTCATTTTAGGTGCAAAACAATTAGCTCAATCGTATTTTAGGAAATGTGTTACTTGTGCCAGGAACTCAGCAAACCTTCAGACACAGTTAATGGGCCAGTTACCCATTCCAAGAGTAACTCCAACACGACCGTTCAAATGTAGTGGCGTGGATTACGCAGGACCAATTCAACTGCGAACATCTAAGGGTCGTGGCCATAAATCTTACAAAGGCTATATATGTCTCTTTATTTGTATGGCAACAAAGGCCATTCACTTAGAAGCAGTGACCGATCTCAGTTCTCAAGGGTTTTTACAGGCGTTTAAGCGGTTTGTCTCCAGACGCGGCCATTGCTCAGATATATGGAGTGACAACGCGACAAATTTTATTGGAGCTGCTGCGGAGTTAAAACGACTTTTTCAAACTGAGAAAGGTTCCATGCTTCAGGAAGTGGCAGAGGCAGTGGCCAGTAACGATTGCAACTGGCATTTCATTCCTGCTCGCTCACCCAATTTCGGTGGCTTGTGGGAAGCAGGGGTGAAATCTGTGAAATATCACCTGAAAAGAATCATTGGGCAATCGACATTGACGTTTGAGGAAATATCGACGGTTCTGGCACAGGTAGAGGCTTGTCTCAACTCCAGACCGCTGTCGGTTATTCCCGGTGACTCAGAAGACAACCTAATATTAACCCCGGGACATTTTCTTGTGGGAGAGCCTATTGTTACCCCTCCTGATCAAAATTATGAATCTCATAATGTCAGTTCCTTAAGAAGGTGGCAGTACACTCAAAAAATGCTGCAACATTTTTGGCAAAAATGGTCTCAGGAGTACCTTAATAAATTCTTACATCGGTACAAATGGTCATCAACGCAACTGCAGCCTAAGGTGGGCGATGTAGTTTTGGTGAAAGAGGATGGGCTGCCGCCTTGTCGTTGGCTGTATGGCAGAGTGGTTGCAACTCATCCCGGACAAGACAATTTAGTTAGGGTCATTAGTTTGAAGACAAAGAATGGAACATACAAGCGTCCTATTTCCAAGGTATGTTTGCTTCCGATTTCATCTGAATAATATTGTATTAAAGTAAAAATATATATTGTTAAGGTTATTGGTTATTGCTAAATTGTCTATGTTGTAAAATGTAAAATTTAAGTTATCTTAGTTTGTTGTGTAATTTTTTTGTTTTCTTGAAGGACAAATGTCATATTTGTCCTTGGTGGGCGATATGTTCAAGTCAATATAAAACTATTAGTGTAGTTTAGTTTATCCGTGTTCAAGAGATGGCGCTGTGCCATATTAGCATCGCACTAGCGTTTCGTTTTTACTTACCTATATAAGGTACGCGGTGTCAATGGAATAAAAATTTTGATATTCAACCGAAAGTGGCTTTTATTTAATTACTCCACTAGGAAGCGATTCTCATTTGTTCATCGGTTATGTGTGACATATGTATATTTTTTTCAGGATTAGGCGGTCTGGTAATTACAATGAAGCGACTCTTCTGACCTGGAACCAGACCAACAAAATCATGGTTAGATACACGTTCAGAATCATTATCTCAACAATTGTAGGGTGGGTGTCCAGTTTGAGAAACTATCTGGAACAATAGTTCCGGATAGTTTCAGGTCTCAGGATGCTTTCCTTCACCGCCGAGCGAGTGGCAGAAAGGTGCACTTGTATTTGAAAAATCTAGGTGTATTCTCGCATTCGAATCCATGACCCCGCGTTTGTAAGGCACGTTCTGAGAGTGTGTGTGTGTGCTACCATCGTAAAAGAGAAAAAAATCTACTTTTAGATTAGGCTACGGCAGAAATATATTAAAAAAAAACAACGTTAATAAAAAAAAAATACTTTCAAAAATGATTAAAATTTGCATGAATAAAAAATGACACCCTATTATCCGCACACAACCCTCTTCGTTATAGTCTCGAGCAAAAGTGCGCGCATCGGCGCCAGAGAACGTGACGTCGGCCGCCGTCCAGTTTTTGAATCATCCAATCAGAATGAAGCGACGACAGCGCTCCTAGTTCTCATTTTCACCGCATGTTTCCAATACTACTTTATTAGCACAGAAAATAGTGTTATACTGCCTCAGCATACAACCATGCCCTTCCTATGATACTTGATAGGTCAACCATCATAATTGGGCCCATGCTAAATAATGCAACGACAACGTCTCTCAAGGATAAGTTACAGTTAAAATAGAACGATCGATTGGGCCCCAATTGCATTCGAAGAACTTATACATCCCTGATGAAGGCAGCAAGGCCGACTTCGACGGAATTGTAAATTAGCTTTTGAAATATAGTGCTGTTTGACAAAGGCATGCATTGTTTAGTGCGGCATAAGGCAAGCAGTAATGTACAGTCCGTTTAATAAAAACACAAGTTTTATATTATTTTTCTATGTTTTTTTATCATCATCATCGTCAGCCCATTTAAGTCCCCACTGCTGTGGCACGGGCCTCCCTCAATCACATGAGGGGTAGTTGCCATACTCACCACGCTTGGCAGACGGGTTGGCGAGGGTTTTGATATGAATGCAGAGTTTTCCTTCTCTGGGTGCTGATGATCATGCCAGCAGCTTTACCTTAGTCACCTTTTACGACACCTCGGTAAGAGTGAGGGTGGCCTATTCTACTCTGCCGGGGACCACACGGCATAATGTTATTTTATAGTGACGCAGTATATTGGCATGCCTCAGCCTGATGGTAAGCAAAAGGAGAGTCCACTTGCAAAAATAACGGACGTGATGTCAAGGCATCACTTCCGTTGGCACTGCCATACTGGCCCGCGAGATGCCTTCTTCCCGCTTCGTTTAAAGGAATTCATATAGAAGAAAGGAGGAAACAACGAGTTCTATTTCTTTATGGTACGGCAGAGATAGGAGTTCTTTACCACTTTTTTTTTAATTATTTAATAATCCGTGATGAAATGTATAGGTGGAATGTATGTATAAATGTATAAAGGAATCGTTTTTATAATGACTACCTTATTTATTAGGATAACATTTTGGAGTTTTCTTGTATGTTTTTAATAACAATTCCTTGCAAGATTAAATAGAAAATATAATTTATACGATAGTCATATTGAAAATCTTTAGAAAGGGCAACAAAAGTAATGATTGAAGATGTCTGACTAGAAAATTATCTTCACTTGTACACTTCGTTAGTTAAATGTGTTCTCACCAGAACAATCCATGAGTACGCACTCGTAGTTGCGAACAATTTCAAGTCAATTAGAATACTAGAAGTGGATAACAACTTGGGAATTCGGATGTAGTTACTGAAATTACTTAGCAAGTTACTGTTGTCATGTAGTTAGAAATTCTATTGATTACAATAATACAATTCGTAAAAAACAATTTTATTCTCACTATGCACATCATCACAGATCTTTTTCTTTTGCTACTGAATCATTGTTAAAAATGTATATTCTCGGCTACGACGTACCATTCGATAGCACGATCATCATCAGCCCATTTAAGTCCCCACTGCTGGGGCACGGGCCTCCCTCAATCACATGAGGGGCAATTGCCATACTCACCACGCTTGGCAGACGGGTTGGCGAGGGTTTTGATATAAATGCAGAGTTTTCCTTCTCTGGGTGCTGATGATCATACCAGCAGCTTTACCTTAGTCGCCTTTTACGACGCCTCGGTAAGAGTGAGGGTGGCCTATTCTACTCTGCCGGGGACCACACGGCCAACGATAGCACGATGTGTTCTGCTTATTCGTAGATGTGGTAGAGCGAATCTACTGGGGACTACGGTGCGGGGGCCTCCTCATGTGGCCCTTTCGGTAGTATTTTTGCTCTGTTTGGAGCTGCGACCGAAAGGGTCCTGGCGTCTCTAGGCAACGGCGGGTAGTAATCGGCATCGCCCATTGCTACCCGGCGGCTAACAGCTGCACACATACGGAAGGAGCTCCTGGAGTCGTTCTGTCGACCCCCAGTTGAGCACCCTCGGGGCCTAGGACCGGCCTCACGGTTTGGGGAAACCCTTCTCCTGTGGCCTCTTTTGTTCTGGGCCCGGGGCCCTGTCCGGCGTCAATTCACACGTTTTGACGTGGGCACATCAGAGTGGAGTGCCTTCGAGCTCAGTGGCCAAAAGGCCTTGTTTGAAGTCCAGCGTCGAGTCTTCGAGCCACAGGGCTCGATAGTTTGACGGTGTTGCCAACTTTCCCGGCTCCTTATCCAGCGGAGTTGGGTTTCGCGGTGGCTTCGCTTTGAAGTGTGGGTGCCATTCGGGGGGCGGTGTTTGGTGGGCCGTGGGAGAGGCCCTGGGTCCGTTGGACCGGAGTGTGGAGAGAGGCCGTACTGGCGAGCCTCTTTCGTTCGTCATCGTTAGCCCATTTAAGTCCTCACTGCTGGGGCACGGGCCTCCCTCAATCACATGAGGGGTAATTGCTATACTCACCACGCTAGGCATATGGGTTGGCGAGGGTTTAGATATAAATGCAGAGTTTTCCTTCTCTGGGTGCTGATGATGATGCCAGCAGCTTTACCTTAGTCGCCTTTTACGACACCTCGGTAAGCGTAAGGGTGGCCTATTCTACTCTGCCGAGGACTACACGGCCAACAAACGAGCGGGTTCGCAGTGACTTAAAAAGATTTATCATATAGCCTGCGTTCCCGCTCTGAGAGTTGCGAGGGATGGAAACTGTCGTAGAGAGTTTAGTGGGTTTGCCCCCAGGAGCACCCTAGGGGAGAGCCGCACGTCGGTTCCTTCTGAGCCGGCGGCATTCTCTATGCGTTACCAAAAAAAAAAGCGAATCTATTAATAGAAGTTATTTTGGAAACTTACATGATCAAAAGTTCCTTTTTAGTAGAAAAAGAGCTCATAAAAAAAATAAGTTTATTGAAAAACATCATAAACATTTAACAAAATTGTTTACTTATCTAAAAGTTAGAACATGCTTAAGTTGTAGGTATGGAGTAGCGTTTAATTTACAAACTTTACAGATATATCTACACTAGGTTAGGCCTTGAGCCCAATTCTCGGGCTCGTGACATTTATTTTCATACGACATATATCACTAAAACATAGTTTTTTTGTATGGTTTTCGGGTGATATCCGCCATGTTTCTCAAAATATCACAAGCACGAGAATTGGGCTCCTGTACTGTAGACAATCTTTAATCACGGGTAGCTACTGAATCATTGTAAAAAATTTATAAAAGCGTAGTCAGTCATACGATTCCTCTGCTACGGCGTAGCAACTCGTAGCACGATAGAGATGTAGTGCTACGAATACTATACTGTGTTACTCACTTACTCGTAGTTGCGATAGAGGGATGCTCTATTAGAAGTTAGTTGGGAAACTTAGATGGCCTCTAATGGTAGGCACTATCACAGTGGAAATATAGTTAGAGGTTCGACATGAGCTCTCTACGGTCTACGGTGTGATAGGTATGGGGACAGGGGTCATTGCGCTCGTTCTGTTCATTGGTCTCGTCATAGATCCTACTTGATATTACCACTATTGATCTCAAATTTACTGGGCAATCAATAGATCTTATAGCACGTAGATCTTATAGACGTGGCAAACTGTGCTTAAAATGGGTGTGAACAGGTGTGTCCAGACAGTGAGATCCCTGATAAATACACGGTGTTCATTATTCTCCCTATGTTCAATAGCTCCTTTTCAGTAGAAAAAGAGCTATAAAAAATTACAGTAAAATAAAAATAAGTTTATTGAAAAACGACGGTTCAATACCGTCGTTTTCTATTTAATCTTATGTGCCCTATACCTGTAATTCTTATATATGGTCAACTCACTATGCACAGCATCGCCGTGTGGTCCCCGGCAGAATAGAATAGGCCACCCTCACTCTTACCGAGGTGTCGTAAAAGGCGACTAAGGTAAAGCTGCTGGCATGATCATCAGCATCCAGAGAAGGAAAACTCTGCATTTATATCAAAACCCTCGCCAACCCGTCTGCCAAGCGTGGTGAGTATGGCAATTACCCCTCATGTGATTGAGCGAGGCCCGTGCCCCAGCAGTGGGGACTTAAATGGGCTGACGATGATGATGATGATGATGAATACTTTTATTTTGGATGAATAAGAACAAAAAAAGCTAATTATTTTTACAACTTAATATTTTTATTTGTAGAAAGTTGGATGCATGATACGAAACGTTTGAACTTGTCCTATTCACCTTTAGATACCTGAATGGACTATAGTTCTTTATTTCCCTTTTCCGGTCACTAGTTTACATAACTATATATTTTTTTTCGTTTTAGTTTTCCTTACCTTTGTATAACTGTGCAATCTCTGTTTAATGTTGTCTGTGTCCTATCCCTTTAAATCTTGTATGTGGTCAATGAATGTTTACTTACTTACTTTCATCTACGTACCAAGTCAAGAGAGTGATACCACGGCCTCACAGAAAACCGGCGGGAAGCAGCACTGTGCTGTGTTTTGCTGTGTGAGTGATGGTACCGCAGGCCCAATCCGGGGGAAAGGGGGTTTAAAGGTTTTCAGCGCATTTGTGACTCCACTGGCGTCGCGTGTGTCTATGGGCGGCGGCAATCGCTTACCACCAAGCGATCAGTCTGCTCCACCAAAAACAAAAAGTCAAGAGGGCCACTATGCAAAATCTAAGCCTTAGTTTCCATTAACAAGCCGGAGCGGCAGTTCGCGAAACGTTTTATGTTTTGCTACTGGCTATTTTCACACTGTGGTAGTATTTAACGTACTGTACACTGAAGAGGTGCAATTATGTATGTATAAATTAACACTATGGTAAATGAACCAGTTTCTCTGAGCTTATTTATTTTTTATCTTCATTTTCTTTATTGTAAGGAAACATACAGTAACTTAAAATAACACTATTTAACACACAAAAACATAATCTTAAACTAATTAAGTTTCCACTAATACTAATATTATGAAAACCGCAACATGATGTTCGTACCTAATATAAACAAAAAGGAAGAATCGAGCTATTGACAAATATCTACTTTGTAAAATCGGGAGACAATTTACCCACAACAGCCTTTTTGTGGGTGGCGCCAACGCTCGCAGTGTAGTGTTAAATAGATCTAAGTCACAAAAATAGCTGTTATAATTACGACAGGAGCGCAACAGAAAGGTGTTACGGGCATAATTGGTTGAACCAATTATGCCACCACCACTTCTTACCCACTGCAAAACTTCGTGCAGTATCTTCTGCAAATAGATATGCTCATTTTAGTACCATATCACAACAGCTTCTTCTTCTTCTTCTTATCGTGTCGATAGCGATAATTTTGTATTTTTCCTGCTACATATTACGCCACGTGAACTGCGCTGTCGGTAGCCTGCAAAAGTTTGCCGTGCCAGGCCCCTACCGGAGGCTGGTCGAGCTCTTCGTTATCAGATAGATTGTGCAAGATGGCAATATTGAAATTAAAGTCTACAAATCACAAAGCGAAGTCAATTCGGAAGTTTCAGCGTCTATTGAACAAACTATCAACATGCAACGCGAAAGAACACAAAGGAAACGCAGCAGGTTCGGCATAGCGATGATTATTCTACATTCGTCTGTATTTGTTCACTGCGCGATCCCATAATCCGTTCTGGTATCACCACCATCTAAACCCTTCACAATATCAAAGTAAACACCAAGACTCACTAAGAAAACACACACTGAATACCCTAGCTATTTCCGCGTGTCTCCCAAAGAGTAGTATTATATACCGGAAAAAGAGAGCCCTCTTGAGAGATTTTTATGCAAACTCTTTGAAAGCAGCGCCTCTAGCGAATTGATCCGAACTTTACGTTACGTCACGACCGTTACGTCATGACCGTTACGTCACGACCGTTACGTCACGACCGCTACGTCACGGTATTTTCAAATGTTACTAGGACACTAGGATACGACTTTTTCTTCTTATATAATAAATTATCAACTTTTTCTACGCGAAACTAATATTGATAATTTATTATGAAAGAAGAAATAGTCGTATCCTAATAGCATTTGAAGAGCTAATATTAATACCAGAAGGGAAGTGATTGAGTAAAACTACAAAAATAAATTATAAATACATTTATTAATATAAAAAAACTTTTTGTTTTCTATTTTTATAATGTTTGAATTTGTTATAATGTATTTGGGCCGCTCTCTTTACTTCATCATCACCATCAAAAGTTAATTTTCCAATTCAAAATAACATTTATTGATGTATTTAAAAAATACCTTTTCTTCCTTATGAACATCACACTCAAAAGGACAGTCTATTAATAAATCTTGATACAACAATTTGATTGGGTTAGAAAAAACATGGACTGGTGTACCTGAGAGACAATAATACATTGTTTACATTAATGCTGAGGGATATTCTTTGCCTGTCCTATGATAGTATCATATGATAAGTAATATAAGAGTCGACTAGAAGGCAAGATGCACATAACACCTGTGTGAGAGAAGGAAAAACCGAAATGAATCCTCTCTTGCCAATGTGATAGCAGTAGGATAAAGACCTCCGATGATCGTCACATTTCAGTGGCGTGAGTTAGGAGAGGCCTGTGTCCAGCAGTGGGCGAATATGGGCTGATTATGATAAATTATTTAAGTCGGGTATTTCCATATTCAGATCAGAGGGGCTACTGCGCAACTTTATGTTAAACAATGTTTAGCTTGCTAGCAACGTTCAACAGAACAAAACAGCAAAAATCTATCGAAATGTGGAATTCAAATGACACAGTCATGTTTCTTAACGATATTCGATTAGAACAAAGGCGATTGGGCGGTAGGCCCCCAGTATTGAAATACATGTTTTCGTTCAGGATGTAGGTATTAAAACTTTCAGTTTGCTGAGGATGAGGATCATAACACAGGTTAAAACTTACCAGTTTCATACCCACGGCCACAATATACAATGCTGGCCTGGCATAATTAACTTTTCAACACATACTTTAGCGTCCGTATCGCAATAACAGTTTCACTAACAACTACTAGGACGGAGGAGACTGAAACGTATTTATAATATTACTCTTTGACCGAAATTCAACTCAACGTTTGTGTTGTATCGATAACTGAATTTCACTTTTTCAAGTAAGGATTCTTCAGGATATTTTTTAGTGAAAAATAAAATGCACGCCATTTGCAAAAAAATCTCAGATCTGTGTTTTTTTTATTTGCTCAAAAAAAGTTATGGCCCTGGGTATAAATGTAGTTTTATTACCCGACTACGGCAAAGCAAAAGGAGGGTTATGATTTTGACAGGCTATGTATGTATGTATGTATGTATGTATGTATGTTCATCTGTTCCCACGTAACTTCTTAACTACTTATCAGAATTCGACAAATGACATATCATTATAAGCGTCTTGATCGTCCGCTGGTTATAGGCTATATGAAGTTTCACAAAATCTAATGTGGCGCCCTCTAGCGGACAAAACATACAGAGTAAAAAAATAAAGTTATGATAAATATGCCGTGTTTGGTATCATTTGAAAGCGCTTGACTTGTACATTTTGAATATATATATATATATATATATATATATTACTAGCACTTGGACACCAAAATAGTACAAATAAAATAAAAGTAAAAAAACTAAAACCCAACTACGACAAAAAACGTCGCTGAAAAAGTATAAAACAAGCCTTCGTTGTCAATTTATGCAATATTCACTATGTAGAGATAAAATTTCATGTTTGGAAAGGCGTAGTCACACGTTAAATATACTACCCTTTGACAACGTGTGACTGCGGATTTCCAAACATGAAATTTTATCTCTACATAGTGAATATTGCATAAATTGACAACGAAGGCTTGTTTTATACTTTTTCAGCGACGTTTTTTGTCGTAGTTGGGTTTTTATAAATTTAACACATTGAATGCCAAATATATTTTCAAGTCATTATTGGTTCCCACCATACAAATGGTTCTCTACGTAATACTACGTACTCGGCTCCCCGTTTAAAATTGGTATGTGTGGTGCCTATTACGCAATATTACGTATACGCAACATTGCGTAGATTGGCACCCTTAATCATTTAATTATTCCAGACGCCTACTCTACGCAATACTGCGTATGCACAATCTATCGACTACTATCTCATTTTCTGTCCCTTTTCTACCTAGATCACGCCACCTGATTGAGTTATTGTAAATGGAAGGACAAACGAGACGTTTTGGTGATTTCAAATAAACATCAACTTCAGCTTGTGAACGTTAGGAACAGAAACGGAAAAGTCTCACTGAAACCTAACATTATTGCGGACTATAATCTAGGCATGTCTGGTATTGACAGAGGGGACCAGATGGTCTCGTATTAGGTACTCTTGCCTGAGAAAGACACTGAGATGGCACAAAAAATTAGCACTGCATGTTTTTGAGGTTTACGTACAAAACGCACATAGGTTACTACGTTTGAAAGACCGCGCATCCAAAATACGGCTCTTGAAGTTTCGGGAAGATTTCGTAAAATATCTACTGGGACTGAACTGTGGATCACAACAGTGTGAAGCACCTGGACCACAAATACCGCCAGTACAGCCTGAACAAGATCAAGCAGACCCACAGCCGTTACTGCCTGGGCCATCTGTACCACCCGCATCGCCAGCTGTTCATAAAAGTCGTGTCCCGTTGAACAATTTTCATTTACTTAGAAAGGCTCCCACCTACTGCCAAAAAGGCTGTTCCAGCGAAGCCTTGTCGTGTCTGCACCAAAAATAAAAAACGAAAAGAGTCATCTTTCGTATGTGTCACTTGTCCGGAAAAGCCTGCCTTGTGTGTTGTAAACTGTTTTAACACTTACCACACTGATCCTCGTTTTGCATAATTTTATCTTGAAATTCTATTGTTGTTATTAGAAGTTCCTGTTTTTTTTTTATATGAGTAAACTAAACGATCTTATTAGTTATAAAACTAATTTTTGATCTCAACATCAAACTAATTTTTTACCTAAGAAATATAATTAGAGTCTAAGAAATATTGTGATTTGAAAAGGTTAAAAATAATAAAGTTACTTTTTTTCCATGTCATGTCTTATTTAAGATGCCAATAAACCTAAAATCGTCTTTTGAAGGATGCCGTATAACACAAGTCGCCATATAAACTGTAAGAAAGTACTACGTTGTATTACGTAGTTGGCTCCTAGCATCCCTAGCACCTACGCAATATTGCGTAGTAGGCATTCAATGTGTTAAGTGGACTGTAAAAAATCTGCATTGGGCGTATGTATTTTGGCTACGTTAAATTCGGAAATATGCTATCCATTCTATAAACAGTTTGTTTGTGTTGTCAACTGTTGTCTGTTCTATCATGACACCATTTTGACTTTTACACATTCCAATTTACCATTTTTTTAAATTAGTCATTCATTCGTAACAATTCATTAGATTTTATTTTGTCTAGACATTTCAAACTAGTAAATATTTCCTGATAAATAAGAATAGGTAATTTGAAAAATTGAAAATTAATTAAATAATTTTTATAGGATGTAAATAATGAGATAGCGGCATCTAGCACAACTTTAAGAGACTACAAAGAAGCCTATTTCAGGATCATGTCGCTAGATAACTCTGCTTTCTATGAAAAAAAATCCTATGTTCCGACTGTCATACCCCTGGTGTCTCCAGTCCAACCGTCAAACTGACAGCTCGCTAAAATCAAAATACATGGCAATGGAAAATAACCAAAAAGTATCAACATCATCGCTACAATCAACCCACCCAAAGAAAGTTCTTTGACGTTTCCAAACATAATAGAGGGCGCCACTGTGCTGACGCTCCGACATATCTATCTGATCGATATATGTTGGGCACAGCTATCTGACTTCTACATTCTTACACGAAAAATATAGTATTGTGTTGATAATATACTAATAAGTGCACACATTTATTTGTAGCCGACTGTACATGATGAGGTTACTGTTGCTTTGTAATCCCCTTAAGGGTTCATGTTACTAAATATTTTGAATTTTTAATGTCACGGACCTAGCTTTCATAGACTTACTTCAAATAATTCCTCAATGAAGCCTCATTCTATTTCTAAAATTAACATGTACGTGTTGTGTTATACGGATTTAGCTGAGCCCATACAAATAAACAAAAAAAAAACATAATGGTTTAAGAGTACGCACAACTATAACGGTTTTCTTAATTTAAAAGTAGCCATTTCCAATTTCATTAAAATGGTTTTTCAAGACGTGTAAAACCGAATCACATTGGAAACAAAGAAAATTTTCTTACAACTGCATAATTCCCCATGGGAGTCTTTCCCCTCAACGAAATAGGATTTTCAATCGGAGCCACCGCAGACTTTTATGTATTGCCAACTTTATTCCGAACTGACGTAAAACAGATGACAGTGACAGACGCCTTGTTGGTCTAATGGTACCTTTAGCACCGGACCATGATCTCGGGGCCCTAGGTGTGATCCTCGGGTCGAGCAAAAAGAATGTTTCGAGTTTTTCGAACTCGAGTTTGGGATCACCAATCCTTATTAGGCAAGCGTGGTGATTAAGCCTAACCCTATTATAGTAGCGATAACTTGAATTCTATGATGGATGCCTTTGCCCTGCAGTGGGACAGTTTATAAGGCTGATACTTTACTTTTTTATAGCGCAGCCACTAGGCTCTCTACTAAACAGCGACGATCAACTTCTTCTTCATCCTTGCATGTTAATCCGCTCGCATCATAGGCTGACGCCTGGGATCCGCTTTTTTCCTACACCTTTTTGCTTCGATTGGTCTTTGACATTCATAGTAGTGAGGTTATTGGCACGGGTATCATCTTACGACGTCAAGCCTAGCCTTATGGCTTGTTCTTCTTCCTCCAGGACTTCTTTTCTTCTTTCTACCAGGACCCGGCGGTCGCAGCATGGCCACATAGTTGTTGCCCACGTAGATATGTGATGGCGTTCCACTAGCGGCCTGAATAATATTTATACATTTAATTAAAATGCCAGGCGAAATATGTCATCCTTCAAAAGTATAAACAAATAAACATATTTACATGAAAAACTATTAGTAAGTATGTAAAACATTAATTGACCACATAAAAGGTTTACATAGACAGGACACATAACATAAAAATAAGGAGATAGCACAGTAATACATAGGAAAAAATATTTAAACAAAAGCAAATAAAATAAATTAATACATAGTGACCAAGGAAGAAGAAAAGTCACTATATTAAATGTTATAATCTGCCTCGGTGGCGCAGTGGTTAGTGGGTCGCACTTTAAAGCGACAGCTGCGCAAGAGGTCCCGGGTTCGATCCCCGGATCGGGCCAAATATTGTACCTAAGTTTTCGGTAAGAAATTCTTAGAGGCAGCCCGGAGTCTGGAAGTTGGCGGTCTTGTACCCCCGTGCCTTGGAAAGCACGTTAAGCTGTTGGTCCTGCGCCTGATCCCTCTCCGGTCGTGTCACAGTAGTATCCCATCGGAATATGAGGCTAAAAGAATAGAGAGTGTACTTGTGTTTGCGCACACACATGAGCACTATAATATATCTTGCGTACGTGGCTGATCGTTGAGATAGGCCGCCGTAGCCGTAATCAGTTGGGATATTATTATATTATTATTAAATGTTTCTGTCACTTAGACATACATTGGCTTCAGGAAAGGTTTATCGACACAGGACGCTATCCTGGATCTTACCACCACTATTACTAAGGATGTAGACAGGGGTGATAGAAGTCTCACGGTCTTCCTAGACCTCAAAAAGGCTTTTGACACGGTGTCTGTCCCCATTCTTTTAAAAAGGCTGGAGAATATAGGTATTAGAGGTGTCCCGCACCTCCTTCTTGCTAGCTACCTCCAGAACAGAACACAGGAAGTGAAAATAGATAGTTTCTGTAGTGAAAAGGCTAATGTCACATTTGGGGTCCCACAGGGAAGTGTCCTTGGGCCGACTCTCTTTCTAATATACATTAATGAGCTTTGTAATCTTCGGGATGTCGGTGGCAGGATACTTTCCTATGCGGACGACACCGCTATCGTCTTTACTGACCGTACATGGGAGGCGGCACAATCACGGGCAGAGAGTGGCCTACTTATTGTCTCAAATTGGCTCAAAGACAACTTACTGACGCTAAACATACAGAAAACAAATTATATCTGCTTTTCTCCGTCCATAAAAACTCAACCAAGCAATAACTTTAAAATTAAGATTCACAACTGCCAAAACAATAGGAAAGTAAGTTGCACTTGTAGCCCTATAAATAGGGTCACCCAAACTAAGTACCTTGGTGTAATTCTAGACCAACGCCTTGTCTGGTACCCCCATATTGAGCACCTAATAGATAGAACTAGAAAACTTATGTGGGTATTTAAGGTTCTAAGACAAGTTATGTCAAACTCACTCAAGAAGAAACTTTACATAGCCCTTGTACAATCAGTTCTCACCTATTGCATTTCGGTGTGGGGAGGGACTTGTAAAACCCATGTTTTGGGTTTAGAAAGGGCCCAAAGATCTCTCATTAAAGTTATTTACGATAAACCGTATCGTTTCCCTACTGACTCTCTCTACAGACTTAGTGGGCTTCTCTCGATAAGGAAGCTTTATGTTCTCAGCCTTACTCTAAATTGCCATAAATCACTTGCTTATGTTAACCTTGCTCATAAAAGAAGGAAACATGTAGTAGCTCCTGTTGCCCGCTTACATGCAGCTTTTGCTGGAAGGCAATACATAGGCCAGGCCGCTTTTATTTATAATAAAATTAATAAAATACTCGACTTATACCCACTGTTACCACGTCTCTGCAAGAAAACCGTTGTGATATGGCTAACCACACTAGAATACGATGAGGTAGAAAACTTATTTGTGAGAATTTGCTGAACATTTAAAAGCTAAATATCTGGTGCCTGTATGTGGTTCATTATCATCACCAACCCCAAGGCATACAATCCGTAGGGCATACAGGCATCAGCATTTGCCGTACCCCCGAATATGCACTCATGCACTCAAATACCCACCAACTTATACTCCCAAACACTTAGCTACACACACTTTCTCTCTATATCTCTCTCTTACACTCACACACACACACACACACACACGCACACACACACACACACACACACACACACACACACACACACACACACACACACACACACACACACACACACACACACACACACACACACTCATACCTACTCTCTCACGCACAAACATACATACACACATTGAGCAAAGAGTTAGTAGAAATCACATCTTTTTACAAAATTGTTTATCCTTTTTTCTCATAGTTTACATACTTTGTTAATTAAAATTCTCGTAGATTTGCCATTTATGTAATTAGTCTCTTAGCTAACCGTAAGGGAAGAAGCGAGCCATACCCAATACAAGTGTCTATGACAACTTACTGGGTAGACTCGGCCACTCAATGTAACACAGACTATTGCAATAAATGAATTTTTATTTTTAAATGAATTTTTATTTTATTTATTTATTTACATTTTTGAAAGATTCTATTACAGACTTTTGTGTTTAGCTCCTCTCATATAAGATCTTTCCCATAGCTTGCAGAGCAGAATGTTTAAAACCAAATGGTATTCAAGACCGAATCTTTATCCCTATTCCTTTTACACGCTCTGTGCTTCTCTTTTATTTGATGCGGCAGGTAATCTCGTTTATTACGGGACGGTTTTGTCGTTGGCGCTATGATTTGTGTACTGTCCTCAGTCGGAAGCAATAGATTTTACTTACACCTTCTGTGCATTCATGCTTCTTGGCCGGTGGTTTCCGACCATGACCTTGCAGCCCCTATATTCCGGAGTCACGTTATCATTTCATAGCTTACGCTATGCGGCACTGATTCCAGATGTCTTGGCGGCACGCACTGTTAAACGATTCTATTTTGAATCTGTCGCTACTGTCAAATAATACACCTTTTTATAATGCTGGGAAAGAAATATCACGTAAGTAGATTGTGATTGTGTCATTCATCAAATCAATCACCTACAATTTTCGAATTTTGTTATACTCGTAGGAATTCGTTGGGATTAACCCGTTTTAATCAAAACGGTTTATGTTTATTTGGCAGTTTTGTAATTAAATTTTTTATCTCTTTTTAGTTTTGCAATGGCAAAAAATGTTCTAAGAAAGAGCTTTGTTAAAAAAGACCTATTATGTAAAAACTCGACTTTTTGTCACTTATTATTAGTCTAAAAAAGAGGCAATTTTCGTGCACTCGACATTGAAGTCGAATTTAGAGATAATGTATATATTCGTCCATACATAGGTACCTATAATTTGAGTGCTCGAATAGGCCTTTAAATCATGCAATTTATCTTCTCTTATTCAAATTCAAAACCTACATAGCAGTTCAACTTATAGTAGTCACTGCAATTTACATGCCTATTCTACATTCGAAATGCATGTAGAAATATATTTTTTAATAAAAATAAGCGCAACGAATCCAACTCGGCTGGGCAGCGTTCGGGAAACTACGCAGCATATTTTCGGCCCACCTACCGCAGTGTCTCAAGACGAAAGTTTTCAATGCGTGTGTGTTGCCAGTGATGACATACGGAACCGAAACGTGGCCGCTTACAATGTGCCGATTAAGGAGGCTCAAAGTCACCCAGAGAGCAATGGAGAGAGCTATGCTCGGAGTCTCCCTGCGTGATCGTATCAGAAATGATGAGATCCGCAGGAGAACTAAGGTTACAGACATAGCCCAAAGGATTGCATGCCTCAAGTGGCAATGGGCAGGGTACATAGCGAGGAGAACAGACGGCCGTTGGGGCAGAAAGGTCCTGGAGTGGAGGCCACGCACAGGAAGTCGCAGCCGTGGCAGGCCCCCCACAAGGTGGACCGACGATCTGGTGAAGATCGCGGGAATCCATTGGATGCGGGCGGCACAGGACCGATCTGTGTGGAGAACATTGGGGGAGGCCTAAGTATATGGTTTAACTTAACTATTTGGTAATCAAGCTACACAATATAAAGAGTCTTCATGTCCGTATCTACAATAGGCTTTGGTAATTGAAATGAAATGAAAATTGTTTATGTGTGGAGAACATTGGGGGAGGCCTATGTCCAGCAGTGGACGTCTATTGGCTGAAATGATGATGAAGCGCAAACCGTCAATTTTCTTTTAAAACGTACACAGGACTCATTACACGCACACGTTAATCAATAAAATCACTGGAATTAAATTACGTAAGATTGTCATGTACAGTATTGGAACGGATTTTTGTAAGGATAAAATTTCACAAGTCAGTGGTTTAATTAACTTTCAACCATAAACATTAATCATTCAGCAGCATTAATTACTCATTTTAATATCAAAGTCAACCCTTTCCTGCACGCATGGTTACGATCAGTTATCATGGCAGGCACCACACCATATTGTTTGCTTTACTAAGCGCGCGTGGAAAGCAAACACTATGTAATCCGAATAACGCTTACCGAAGCCAATAAATACACTGTCTGTTAATTAAAAGAGTTACAAGGACACTAATAAGCTGAATTTATTAGTTTAGCAAATTTAAACTCAATCTTATTTCATTAAAAGCTTAAATTCTTAATTAATTAATTATACTCAAATCTGACGTCAAAAGGCAAATATTGATTCGGTCTAGTATAAATATCAATTGTTGAATGTTCAGAGGGTGCAGACAGACACATTAGGTTACTACAATCTGTCAAAAATCCTAAATTGATATTGAACCGAATGTGTTTGACATTAAGGTGATAATCGAAATTTGACAGTTTTGGATTCTTTGATGAGTGGATATACGTAAAATAGGTAGATAGATAGATTCTTTATTGCAAAAAACAAAAAAAAGTAGAATACAACAACAACATATAGTACAACAAGGCGGTCGTATCGCTTGTAGCAATTAATTCAAGACATCAATATAATTAATAATAATGAATAATATCTGGTAATAATAATATCTAATAATGATTCATCTCATCATCATCTTCAGCCCATTTAAGTCGCCACTGCTGGGGCACGGGCCTCCCTCAATCACATGAGGGGTAATTGCCATACTCACCACGCTTGGCAGACGGGTTGGCGAGGGTTTAGATATAAATGCAGAGTTTTCCTTCTCTGGGTGCTGATGATCATGCCAGTAGCTTTACCTTAGTCGCCTTTTACGACACCTCGGTAAGAGTGAGGGTGGCCTATTCTACTGTGCCGGGGACCACACGGCAAAAATGATTAGTAACTCTAAATACAGCTATTTCTGTAAATTGTCTGTTGACTAGCGACTGTACTGGTAGACACCATAGCCGCAGACAATAGGAATTGTGGAAATAAACAATTTTATACCTTTCGTATTTATCTCAGATTGTTATTGAAAAGCCTTTCAATGCCAGATACAAAGCAATCAGCGCGATAAGTAAACATTTATTAATATTTTAAAAAGTTATTTCTATCCCGAGAATCTTTTTAAGATGCTACCAAAAAATAGCAAAAAAGTTTATCTTACAACATACGAAGACTACGAACAACTTTCGAAACTACGACAATATCTCAGCTTCGAAAGTTTCTGAAGTTATATGTCTAACTTATACTGTGGTCTAACTTAGTGCGTTGCCGCGTTGTAGGATAATCCTTGCTATTTTTTTGATATCTTAGGAATAATTAAAACATTCTCAGTCAACACTACCAACAGCACATCTAAATGATAAACACGTTTCCCCTCACATAATTTGAATACTAAACCTCTAAAATTAGACTCTTCATTTCATAGTAATTACACACCTAATTTCAAATTCCTTGGGCAAATTGATTAAACAACTTGGCGTGTATAGCTCTCATGCCCGCAGCTGTTTCGTACTGAACAAAATGGCTGGCCGGATTAATATTCATGAGTGAAACCTTTGATCTTATGGAAAACGCTAACGATATAAGAAATGGTCTCATTTTTAACTGTCGAGGTTTTTTGTTACTGCCATTTTGTTGGTATGGTGACTGTTTCTAAACGTACTAAATGAAATGTAACTGGAAAAATTTCGCTTTATTTCGTTCATTACACACAATAATACTGTTTAGCGAGCGGATTTTAATGATAAGTACTTACTAAAACAAATCATTTTTCCCCCGCTTTTGCGCAATCTCTGAAATGAGCTTCCAGCCGCGGTAGTTCCCTGATCGCTACAATATGTCCTTTTTTAAACGAGGTTTGAAAAGAGTTCATTGAATCTTTCACGTGTACTCCGGCATTGTTGATGTCTATAAACGTCCATTTACCATCAGATGGGCCGCTTGCTTGTCTGCCTATGTTTCAGCAATAAAAAAAATAAAAAAATGTAGATGTTTACTTTGAGTACATTCTGATTTTGAAATAAAAAGCTTTAGAACGATCGTAATATAGTAACCGACCTGGTCCGATGGTATTTGGTAGTGACCCTAGATCACGCTCAAGGGTAATGAGTTCGATTCCCATCATAGACAAGCACTGGTGTGACGCAATGATTGTATTTCTTCAGAGTAGGTAAGCGAATCCATTCGAGTACCTATTAATTATCATCGTTAGCTCTGATACCGATGACAAAATGTTTCAGACATAGTACATTCAACATCAGGTGTGTTCTCTGTTATTTTGGTTCATTTATAGAAGTACCTTTACAAAAAAACACATCCCCTTTAAATTTTATGTGTTTATTGGGTCACCTCATGAATATGGCAGGTGACACAGCTGTACATGGACTGGGTTGTATTATGAGCATAAATAGGAATTTCCGAATCGATTACTACTACTGTTTACGTGGTCAATGAAGTTAGTATAAACAAATAATTATTTACATACCTGTTTGAGACGGAGATCAAAAGCTATATATTAAAGAACAAATGTTTTCTGCTAACCTTGCCGCATTCTGCTGTCTAGGCAAATGGCCGTTATTTTCACTAATAATAACACAAACTAAACTAACATTACAATTTGTTTAATTACCAGGATTTGCAACTTTAATAATAATCAAATCAAATAGTTAAATCATTATCCATTATGGCAATGCAAAGCTATGCTCAAACGATTGCGTTTAAATTCAAAACGATTAGAGTTTATTTGGCAGTTCTGTAGCTTTATTATGAATCTCTTTTAAGTTTTGTAAATTAGTGTTATATTTAAAAAAGAAAGAAAGAAAAAGTTCATTCCATAAAACACGTAATTTGTAAAAAAAATGGCAAAAAAATATGATGTCCATTTAATTTTTTTATATTATAGCGGACAAATGAGCGACGGCTCACCTGATTGAGAAAAGGAATTTTGGGCATGGGTCCAGTTATTTACAACAAAATTCCCAATAGGATTAAAGAATTGACATTGAATGTTTTCAGGAAAGAATTAAAATTATTATTGACCCACAAATGTTATTATTCAATTACAGATTATTTAAATGACAGTGAACTTTAATAATCAAGTGTAATCCAATTTATATTATTTATGAGAAATTGACATGTTAATTATTATTATCTTTAAATCGAATTATATTTATACCCGGTAAATTACGCTGACGATACCAGCCTCTTCTACTCCGGTCACTCACTGGAATCAGTACTAAATGAAGCTCAACATGACCTAAACATATTACATACCTGGCTACAGTCAAACCTACTTACAATGAATGCCTCAAAAACATAATACATAATCTTTTCTGCTAAAAATAAAAAAATTCAAAGTCACATTCCTCTTACTATTGACGGTGAAATATTAACAAAAGTTAATAACGAGAAATATTTGGGCCTGGTTATTGACAGCCACCTTACTTGGAAACAACATATAAATAAAATCCATAATAAAATCTATTCATTAATAGGAAGTTTAAGGGGTATAGCAAGGTGTCTCCCGACACATATTAGATATACCATATATAATTCTTTGGTCAAGCCTCATTTGGACTATTTGATTGAAGTATGGGGTTCAGCCACTAAATCTAATTTGCAAAAACTCCAAATAACCCAAAATAAAATCATTAAAGTGCTATTTCAATATCACTATTTAACACCCACTATTAAAATATATAAAGAAACAAAATTACTTAATCTAGCCCAAACGTATAAATACAATACATGCATTTTTATAAGAAAAATTCTCACTGAGGATACTCACTCTCAAATAACATTCACGAGAAAAATTGATTACCATAAACGCATGACAAGACAGGCTAATAACCTATGTTTGAAAAAACATAGAACAAACTATGGGAAAAAGAGTATTCTTTACGAGGGAGTACAACAATACAACAAATTACCTAAAGATATTAAGGAAGCTAAATCCCTGTTCACATTTAAAAAAATGCTAAAAAGCCACTTTTTGAAGGACTTTTCATAATGTAATACCTACCACTAATCTAATAATATATACCTACTCAACCTACTTTAGTACCTACTATAAAACAATTGCATAGAAATAGTACATATATATTATATATTAACATATACATATAGATGAAGGGCCATGTACTTAACAATATATACCTACACATATATCTACAACATACATTAATATATTCTAACTAAATATATAAGTACTATCAATTTATAAAAGCACAAATAAAAAAAATAAATAGTAAATTGATATAATTATAATAAGTAAATAAAATTACCTTTCACAAATTAAATATTATTGTAAGCAGATGAATACCTAAATATATATACAAATAAATGTACATACTACTACTACATACCTACAAACTAAATAAACACTACTTAAATTACACATTAATAAATTAATTACTAAAGTACTAAAAAAAAAAAAAAAAAAATTAAATAGAATATGTACTTACCTATATTATATCCAACAATATATAATACTACTTATCTAATTATTATGTCATAAAACATTAAAACAATTCTAAAACCACAACAACAAAAACACATACAATAACAACAATCACAAAATCACATCACCAACACAATCAAACGATCAATGTGACATAGGCCTTAATAAACAACTCGCCACACTTACACACACTTGCCCGAAGTGGTAATGCATTGCTTTATTTTGTGCGAAGATTATTTTGTAACTACCCTATTTTTACTTGATTATTACCTGTCCTATTGTTAAGCATTTAATAGAAGTAAGTTTTGGTGTATCATTTATGATCATTGTTTATGTAAGTACCCACTCACTGCGCCAATCGGCTAAATGTTTTTATTTAACTTGTATTTTCTCTGTAAGTGATTTGTTAATCTTTTGAGGAAATAAATATCTTAAACCATAAACCATAAAATTCCTATGAATTATTGTATTGAAGTTGAATTGCTTTTTGATTGTTGTATATTTGTACACCAAAATTGGTACGACATGTTTGAACTTCTGTGTAATTTAACTCAACATCTGTTTTAATGTACACGTGTCTTAACAAATATATGATTATGATATGATTATGATAGTAACTGATTACCGCAGTCCATACATGTCCAAAATCACGGTCACTTTATACGAAACCGAACTTCCAGATCAGCTTCGTGTATGTATCGGTAATTCAGATCGGAATCGATCGGTAAGTCCGACCTCTAGGTCGTAGAACATGTACAGACCTATTTGCAGACAGTTTTGGTTACTGTTGATTCTGATATCCGTAACACAGGTGCTTGAGCTATCTATCTCGGAGTCAGATCAATGTATGTGATGCTGTGAAATATTTATTTATTTTATTTATCTGCTACAAATACCGTAATTTTTTGACACAGTGAGCATATTTAATACTGTTGACATTTGATTAAAAAATTAAAAAATACTTATATTTTATTTTTCTATTATGTATTTTTAATTTGCTGCTCTTGACTCGGATACTGAAATATTGGGGCTGTTAATGTTGATATTTGATTTTTATTTTATTTTTTTTTTCTTAACTTGTAAAGGATTGTATTCTTCTGCCTTTTTTATTGTAAATTATCCGTGAGTGACTAATGAACCTGAATGTATCCTTAACTTATACTGCGCTTTGGATTAATTTCTGTCAGCTTGTAAGGTGATTAAATAAATAGAAGATTTTTGGATTGACAACCTAACCAAAGCTAGGTGCGACTTCACATATGTTCTTCCATTTTGTGTCAAGTTGTTCCCTTAACCCGGCGTTATCAACGAATTGCTCGTTTAATATAAAAGAACTGTAGGAATAACAATTCCTGCAAAGACAGTGACCCTTGCAAATAGGTCAATTATAAACATTGGTCGGCAGGTTTCTGAGTAACAGGGCGCACGTGCGCGGACTGCATCCCAAATATTTTGTTGTCGGCCGCTGCTGAATTTGATCCCGTCCGTATCTTTTTATTTTTTTTGTTAGGTCGCGACGAGTAGACGGGTTTCCTGATGGTAAGCGATTAAAGCCGCACAAGGACTCGCAATACCTACTAGTGGAGACGCGAGACTGCCGTTAGACTTTCGGAGTCCTAAGAACCAGTCCAGCTGGGCACACCTTCAGATCAGAATCAATATATAATATCCTCCAACCAATTACGGCTACCGCGGCCAATCTCAACGATCAGCCACGCACGCAGGATACAAACTGGCTCAAATGTTGATGATGATGATATATCTTTGATAAACTCATGTCTTATGGATGTGCCTGAAAATATATTGCGACACGCGCGAAATTTTCGATGCAACTTCTTTTTTGCTGTTGCAATATTAGCATGACAAGTGGGAGAACTACGCTTCGGCATGAATGAGCCGCCTCGACCGGAGTGATACCACGGCCTCACAGAAAACCGGCGTGAAGCAGCACTGTGCTGCGTTTCGTTGAGTTTTTGTGTGATTGCTATCAGCTCTTTAGGTCCATGGCAAGCCTATAAAGTTGTTTTTTTTATGCCAGTCCAATGTCGTATGTTCCTGAGCTATGATATTTTTCACCTTTAAATTTGGCGTCTTCCAGCATATTTCCCACTATAATAATCTAGAGACATCATGACAGTGAGCTTGTTCCTTGCAAACATGTCAAAGTAAATATTGTTCAGCAGATCTCTGAGTGATCATGCGCACGTGCGTGAACTATGTTCTACGCAGGTCTATGTAGGTGTTTATTGTTATTGGTCGCTGTTGCATTCGAACCGCTTAGTTTATGAGCCGTTCGAGCGCAGTATGATGAAGTATGTAAAAAGATTATACTAACATTATAGTGCTGTTCGACCTTCAAAAATGGTGACTGAATTGTTCCGCGCAGATGAAATACTCTAACGTGGGCCGCGAGTCATTGCGTAGTTATAAATGATTTTGCTATCTTGCTTTGTCATTATGTTGCAACACACAATTTATTCTTTTGAAAGCATTAATATAAGATACGACATGCCGACAATCGGACGGCCGACGGATTAAATAGCCCTTTCTATGGTTGCGAAGGTAGGACGGCCGTCGCTTCCTTGTAATATGTATTAGACTTGTCAAACCATGGATCATGATCAAAACGTACACAGGGCTCGAAAGCGACGGAGATGAATGCAACCGAGAAGATGAAGACAGCAAAGAGGTTCGAACCAATGACCCTAAATTTTCAACCAACGCTATAAAAACTACGCTAAAACTACCTATTTAATAACTCGCCAATGACTCGTAAATCCGTTCAACTAAAAAAAATATTGTCTATTTCTGAGCTTTGTCAATATATCCTAGCTGTCTTCATCAGTTTTGTGTTGATGTCATTGATGTTCTATTATGGGAAGTAGACTAGATAAAAATAGAAAAAAATCTGAATTCTCCTACAGACGATTATCGATGGTAATCACGCATTTTTCCATTTTCGTATCACATGACTGAGGTGTCTGCTTTAGAGTTTTAGGGAACCTGTGGTTTTATATTCTTAGTGGATTAATTTTATATCATCATCATTATCATCGTCAGCCCATTTAAGTCCCCACTGCTGGGGCACGGGCCTCCCTCAATCACATGAGGGGTAATTGCCATACTCACCACGCTTGGCAGACGGGTTGGCGAGGGTTTTGATATAAATGCAGAGTTTTCCTTCACTGGGTGCTGATGATCATACCAACAGCTTTACCTTAGTCGCCTTTTACGACACCTCGGTAAAAGTGAGGGTCGTCTATTCTACTCTGCCGGGGACATGAATTTTATATACCTATATACTTTTGACTACATTATTTAAATGTGAGATCAATTAAATAATTAATGTACACGGGACAAACCGCGGTTATTTTTATATGTAACATACTCTTAGTAGCATCTAATGACAGTTTGAGCTTGGGTATGTAAAAATAGCCGCATTTTATCCTGTGAGATTATTTTTTATCTATTTACTATGATAGCTACTTTATATTTAAATGCATGTGAGTAAAAGTGTTAAAGTTCCTTTGATTTTCATACTAATTTTGGAGCTACAATGTCTGTTAAAAGTTCTTTAATATTTTGATGATTGGTCAAATTGATCAGTTACAAAGAAACTTTGAACAGTATAATTCTTAAACTACTGATTCAAATTGAACGAAACGGAAATCATCGATTCGAACTTTTTGAGTTTATGTCTTTGTTATCGACACCATTTATATCGAGTAGGAAATGGCACAATGTATGTACAAAATACAACAAAGAGGAATATTCATTATCAACCCATTAATGTCCTTGGAACTATAGCCTAAACATTTCGCGAGCTCCATCGATCCAGCAGTATCGCAGCAGGCACATTAGCCGAAACTTGGGCACATTAAACTCGAATCAACTGCTATTTTAAACGAAACAGTTAACAAGTTGCTAACAACAATATTCTAGAGCAGGGTTCCTTAATCTTATCCCCACGTACCCCAGTCAAAATAATGAATATGAATGATGAGAAAATATAACGTCCCGAGAATCAATAGATAAAAGTACCAATTGTAGACAGATTTGATTTTTTTCGGCGTGTGTAGAAACGATTAGGTATCTTAAAGCAGACTGTGATACAAACATCTTTTATGCTCTTTTCAGTCTTGGCGTGAAGTTTATCGTTTTTCATGTGGATCCGTATGAATAACTAGTGCAACAAGGGCGCATGTTAGCCAAGTAATTAATTGGCGTGCTGCCGGATGTTATCAAGCTGTCTTACAGCCCACTAGGCTTTACGAGTAACAACCTCGATATAGATCCAATGTGTAGACCAACAGTTTTATAGTCTCGGTTTTATCCTGGAACTGGAGCTACATGAGGTGCTGTAATAGGTTATGGGGCTGCCACAATAGATCATCTACTGGTCGCCGTGGCTATGAGACGCAAGGCTCACCCCATTTCTCTCATCTAATAATAAAAAAACAGTTTTGTACGTCTTATCTACCACAACCATTGTATACTTCTACGAATGATATTGACCCGGCAGAAATTAGTAGCCGTCCCGTATAAAAAATGTCATCTTAATATATATTGATGGAAAAAATCGATCCAGTAGTTGTGGAGTTTCAAATCTTTTCTCTTTAAAATATTACTAAAAAAATAAATGGGATATTTATCATAAGTAGATTGCCGTCGCCTGAGAGGCAGGTCGAAAAAGAGATGGCGTGATGACCAATACGCCCTTTACTGGCAAACAGTCCCAATGAATAGGGAGCAGTGGCGGATGTTAGGAGAGGCCTTTTCCCAGCAGTGGGACAGTTCGAGCTAACCAAAAAAATTAGATTGCATACATCAATGAAAATATTTGAAAGAAAAAGAAAACCGTCACGACCTTCAAGGCTTTTGTTTTATTAAGATATGAATAAGGGATATCGCTGAATCTAGCTGTCTCAAGGAGGTAGCTAAAATTGGCCAGCAAAAATAGTAACGCCTTAATATATATTTATATTAGGTTGTAAATAACGGAGTAAAAGGAAATGAGAAAAAATCTCCATAGTTATTTAGCTTTAACGCCGGTACCTGAACGTAGTACGTTTGTAGAGTGGAGGCGGACTCTGCGCTCTATATTTACTTATCAAACTGGATCTGAATTCATGAATGTGAACGGGGACTAGAGATGTGCTTATTCGGTTTTACACTCGAAATAACTCCAATTGCAAGTTATTTACGTTAATAGCCTTTTAACTATAAAAATAGTTAAAAAGTTCGTTTTGCGGCCATGTTGCTACAGGTCGCGGAAAAAGTAGTTCACCAACTTTTAACAGCTATATTACATATATTAAAAAAAAATTACTAGAAAAGCACACTACGCGTTTATAAATCGAGAAACTATAATATAATAGATTGTGATTGTTACAGATTTTAACCATTATTGATTGAATACCGGAAGTTAAGGCGTTTCTCTTATTAATTATTATTGTGACGATCATTCCTTTAATTTATGACGACCCGTTTGGAACAGTGGTAGTGAACGCTGCCTATGGTCCAAGGGTTGCAGGTTTGATCCCCGCACAGTACAAACATTTGTGTGCATGAACATGTCTGTTTGTTTTGGTCTGGGTGTTTGTATGTATTATAAGTATGTATTTACAAAAGAAAAGTATTATATGTAATATATTTGTAATTCCGCTGTTGATTCTGATATCCGTAACACAGGTGCTTGGGCTACCTATCTCGGAGTCATATCAATGTATGTGATGTTGTGAAATATATATATTTATTTATTTATGATGGTGATAATTGAATTCAAATCAATAATTGCGTGCCTTCTGGCTAATCTTATAAGTAACTAACCTGTAAATAATTTTATTCTCACGGCTATACGAGGTTAGCGAATTAAATTAGGCAATAGACTAAATCGTAATGTTGAAAAAAGGAGTGCATTTATAAAATAACATTTTGTTAAATGATATTTGGACCAATGATTAATTTGCGTTAATTATTTGATGAAATCAAAGAACGTCAATTGACATTTTAATATTAAAAACATTTATCAAATACAGTGTTTGCTAATGGATCATTTGCCAAGTGAGTTTTTGTAAAATTTTGTCAAATGTCTCGTTTGCCAAATGAACATTTGGTTAAATGTTGTTTGTCGAATGATCATTTGTCAATATTTTTTGGTCAAATATTAGTAAACCCTATAGTATGTTGTCCGATATTTTATTATTGGCGAATGCTGCAGACGATATGTAGTATTTGAATGTAGGCCAAACCTGAATTGATTCAGTAAACGAGTTGTCACATCACTGGCGCGGAAGTGAGAACCGTAGATTTTCAGATATGCATACGATCGCGAAGTTAGATACGGGAGAGAATGTATGGGGAATTGCATTGTTCCCCTTATCCTTATCACACCATAGATACGTGTATCGCCAATCAGAGTGGCTAAACTTGGGCATGATTTAGCGCTTCTGGGAGCTCAAGCGGTAAATTTACTTTTTAGTGTTATCAGTGGCACATGTAATCTCAGCTTTAATGCTTAGGTGAACATTCCTCCTCATCTTAGCGTGTAATTCCTGGTTGCGTTCAAATCTGTCGCTCTGGAGCCCAGGGTATGCTTAGACCAAAGAAGTCTGTTAATTACAATAAAGCGATTGTTGTATGACCTTCGCAACCCTTTACAGGGGAACCAGATCAATTACACGTTTCAGATACTGTCCTAAACGTGCAGGTTTCCTCACGATGTTTTCCCTCACCGCCAAGCTAATGGTAGGAGTACGCACATAGCTTTAAAAAAACTAGAGGTGAACATTAAAGGCGGACAAACGCTACGCAAATCCGCAAGTTCCCCGTAGCTGCCACGATTAACAGTAAGTCATTTTTTTTTTAAAATAGTGAAACACACAACCTGTATGCCATGTAATACACCACAAGTTAGTTTTACTACCATTGTTCTAGCTTGACTGGAATCTAAAAATACCTTTAAGCATAAAACACTAAGTCAATTCAATGATTTGCTTTCCTTAGCTTCTAATTAAGAAGTATACTTACTCCAAAATAACCGTAAGTAAACATACTGCTGTGTTAAAGGGATTGACAAAATTTAATCAAAAACTTTTACCGCCATTTTCTCAACTTTGGAATTCCCAACTTACCGCTTTTACTGTATCAGAAGGGCTGTAACTGGTTGCAAGGCGGACTCTAGAGAATCAAGATTTTTGTGACCTCGGAAGTAAGAACAAAAGGCTTTACAGTAAGTACACTCTGTCTTGGATAAATTTACGTCTTCAAGGCCATTGAGCTGCTCTTTGAAATTTTTTGTCATGCTGATATTTTTTTTTATTTAGGTTTAAAGAATTTATTCCCATAAGAACTTAGTAACAATACAGTTCACTTAAAATGAGATATATAACTAAAGCATGCAATAATAATATAAATGGCGCAGCGCAGCTCTGCTAACGAAACTATAATTTATATCTATGAAACAACATCTTGTATCATGATAATGTACGTATCACTTACATAAATTTTTGTATTGACGTTCTGTTGAACACAAAACAACCAATATACAATAACCAATTAAAGAAACCTATAACTATTTAACTATTTATAAGATTTTAAACTTTCGCGTTAACTATTTATGACTCGGATTGTGCTCTGAGACTATTGATTCTGCCAATCAGTCGTCATAACGTGTATTTCCCAGTTGCGTTCAAAGCTTCCACTCTGGAGCCCGCGGTACGCTTCGACCATGATTATTAATTTGAGGAGTCTGGTAATTCCAGTGAAGCAACTGCCGTCTGACCTTCGCAACCCTTTAACAGGGGAACCAGACCAACTGAATCATGGTTACACGTTTCAGAAATTATCTGAAACTTGCAGGTTTCCTCACGATGTTTATTCTCACCGACGAGTTAATGGTGAGAACTAGAGGTCCCCCGTATGGAAGGCCCATTTTGAACCACTGACCTACCATCGCTCTGTTTTGATTCTGCCAATGTCAAGTTTAAGTGAATAATAAGACACGTTACTGTTTGTGTAAACATTGACCGGTGATTTGAGCTGTATCTTTTAATGAAGTGAGTTTGTTTTTAGTAAACTTGCTGATATTGTTGCAACCAGACTGTATTGAGCTGGTGGCTGGTAGTGATAATATCAGAA
Source organism: Marasmia exigua (assembly GCA_019059595.1). NCBI lineage: Eukaryota > Metazoa > Arthropoda > Insecta > Lepidoptera > Crambidae > Marasmia > Marasmia exigua. Next base: position 25,185,294 of record CM032470.1, read on the forward strand.
ACGGGTATATTAAATTCATAAAGACCAAGTGTCAAGAACGCAAACGAGATAAAGAAAAAAAACACTGTGGCGGAATCATACTAACTGAATGTTATTTAGATCGTACTCGCAGTATTCTTTATAGTTATGCATACATTTATTTTATATAAATTCGTCAGTTGAGCAAGAATCATGTAGTCATTCATCGTTTTTATCACCTACCTATAGTATGGCAAAGCCAAAAAGGAAGGGTTATTTGTGATTTTAGCAGACTATGTTTGTCAATATTTTTATATGTTCGTAGATTCAGCCTAAATTATTCGGTCGATTTTGTTAATTTTCAATATTATAAACTGAAGTGGCAGTGGGCTGGTTATATTAGCCGCAGAACTGAGAGCCGTTGGAGCCGTAAAGTTGAGTGGAGACCGCGACTCGGTAAGCGTAGTATTGGACGCCCTGCGACAAGACGGGATGATGACATTCGAAGGCTGCTTGGTGTGGGCTGGATGAGAATGGCTGAAAATCGGGAGCAGTGGCGTGCATTAGGGGAGACCTACGTCCAGCATTGGACGAGGTGGGTGGCTGATGATGATGATAATGCGGCAATCTTTATTTGGTAGGTATGTTGTGTCTGTAATTATTATAAAAACTAAATACTTTTAAATAAAGACCAATCTCTAGCTTCCTTGATAGTTTAGGGTCAAATAAATTAAAATGTCCATAAAAGTCCATGCAAATTTCTGCTATGGGTAAAACGTGCTCCGCATAACACCGTGTGTTCTGTATGCTAAAACATAATTGAAATTAAATGCTCCCCGAGTTCTGAAATATTTGGACGTACACTTTTGGAGTACGTTTTGGAGAACATACAGTGGCGGACACATCAAGCTATACAAAACTGTCAAATTATTTCTTCATTCGATTATAAACCTTATATTGTTATACATTGAGTTCGAAATCGATTGAGGAAATTTTACAGGTTTATATGACTTGACCTGTCCGCCACTGTACGTACGGTGCCACAAAATAATATACTAGGTAATACTGTATCTGTTTTAGCTAAGAGACGATTTCAGATTGGTTCCTTCTAAACGAAGGAGAACTTTTAGTTGTATATTGATCATAACGCTGTTACCTTTAAACAAATATATCTACTTCGATGATTTGAAGTGGAAGACTTTTATCTAAAAGCACAAATAATTCACAAAGAAATTACTAATCAAAAATGCCTCTTTATCTGCGTCTGTAACTGCCGCCTTATTTGTAGCGTGCCTTTAAATCATTATGAAATTTTATTGACACTTAATTGTACTACCTACTTTACATATTCATGAATAACAAACATGCAGTTACAAACTAGCAGTAACATTGAACCTGTCGTCAACATTTGTACACAAACTCATTTAAGATCTTCCATTTCAGCACTTAGGTTATTGTGCTTCAATGTTATATCGTATAAAGATAACTACATAGTTGCCGAGATAGTTCGATGACAAAACTGCACGACATTCCTTTCTGACTACGAATGTTCTTATTATGGAAATCATCGTCTCAAACGTACAGATAAGTGAAGGTTACACGTAAATTATACACGCTCCACGGTCGAGAATAAGGAGCTGTACCGAATAGCGATTGCATTATAATAAGTGAGGACCGTACGAATTTTCGATTGCTCGACATACACGCTCTATGATGTTTCATAACGACGCCTATTTGTGAGTCTAGGGGCGATTCGCATAAGAATTCCCAAGTGGAGGGCATGCGAAACGAGCTCTTGAGATACAAACCGCGGTAAACATCGGATGTGGCAACACAGGCGTGTGAGGCTGGCAACACCGGCGGGCTTACGACTATCCTAGTACGGCGTGTTTATTCTGCCGCAGATATCGATCGAGCGGGCGCGCGCCGCCCGGTTCAGTCCCGACCGCCGCTCCGCGGAGCCCCGACGTGTCCCGCCCGTGCCGATGACAGTCCGCCGATGCACTAACAACAAATCGCACTGTTACCAATACAACCGACCACTGATAACGTCGCGCCCTCCACTAACAACCGCGCGTCGCCCACTAACAACAGTGTCATGTGAAAGTGTCGGAGCTGGCTTGCAGTTTTTCTGGCGGCTGTTCAGGTGAGGTTATTATGACAGTATTATGGAGCTGTAACTCAGGCGGGTTTCCCGAAGGTCGGCAGTCAAGGTCCTTCGAGGCCACATATGTAATAAAAGCTGTGTTCTGATCCTCGATAAGAGCAGACTTTGTGGTAATTACAAAAATGCTTTCAACTATTTAGGTTATTTATTCTTGTTTGAGCTTTTGGAGGTTGGTCGTAGCCTTGGGCTTTGTTTTTATTGCTGCCAATAGTGTTAACCTAATAAGATATACAATAATCTGATTGAATATAGAGGATTACATGTTTTTCCTTCCTTCCTTCTATTTGATCATCACATACTCTTATTCTTTTAGTTGAAACTGACCTTCATCCTGTGACCAAACAAAATAGGGACAAGCTTCTTGGTTTCATTGATACTCGTAAGATATATTTTATTCTCTGTTCTCCAAATGAAGGCGGGAAAATACTTCTAAAGATATGAATACATGCACGCACGTATGGACATACATACTTACCTCGACATAAGGATGTTATATTAGGGCGATTTCCCTCTAAATTGAGCCATATTTTATCCTGACTTATATTAATTTACTAACAAGCGGTGGCTTTTTCGCTATGTACTTAGAACGATTATTTCTTTAGAATGAAGAAGTTTTGTACTACGATATTATAGGGCATTAATGCTACGAAAATCTCGTAGTCACTACGAGCTACGGACTACGAGCGACATAGCGAAGGCGTCGTAGTAATTAGTGTCAAATGTTGTTGGTATCCCGCCTTAATGGGGATTTTGGATATGAAAGTAACCTATATTCCACTTTATCAGTATTTTTTCGCGAATTGTATATGTTGCTGTTTATAGTACGTACTGAATTTAGTTTTATTGAGTTTAGTAGTACTTCAGATTTTAGAATGAAATCTTTACTACCACGTTTTATTTTATAATATCAGAGTAACTTTGTAGGTCATATTAACATGTTAACAATGTTTTAAACCACCACAAGGTGGACCGACGATCTGGTGAAGATCGCGGGAATCCATTGGATGCGGGCGGCACAGGACCGATCTGTGTGGAGAACATTGGGGGAGGCCTATGTCCAGCAGTGGACGTCTATTGGCTGAAATGATGATGATGATGATGAATGTTTTAAATGTGGGAGAGCCACGCTTAGGCATGAATGGGCCGGCTCGATTGGAGTGATACCACTGCCTCACAGAAGACCGGCGTGAAGCAGCGCCTGCACTGTGTTTCGCCGTGTGAGTGAGGTTACCGGAGGCCCAAGGGGAGGAAGGGGAAAAGGTTGGCAGCGCACTTGTGATTCCACTGGTGTTGCGGGTGTCCATGGGCGGCGGAATTGCTTACCATCAGGTGATCCGTCTGCTCGTCTGCCATATATAAAAAAATGTTAACAAAATACAAAACTGACTTTCATTGTAATGTAAATAAATAAATAAATAAATAAAAAGAATTTAATTTAAATGTAGTAAATATTTTTAGAAAACGCGTAGAGTAGACTACAAAAGTAGTTTTATGTACATAAACAAAGTTAAAATAATTTACATAGCTAAAAAGTATTCTTCATAACGAAGCGTGATATTACGTCCTTCTAATAATCCAAGGGAATACTTGATTGAACTAACTACTACACCATATCGCAGCAATTAGTAAGCATAATCCTTCCGATACGATACGTATCTTGCGCCCTAATATTTGATAATTAAGGAAGGAGGAAACGATAATTATATTAATTTCCGTATACTATTTGAGATAATGATTCCGAGAGTGTAACCGCGATCCAGTTGGTCTAGTTTCCCTGTCTTAACATCAGCCCATTTAAGTCCCCACTGCTGGGGCACGGGCCTCCCTCAATCACATGAGGGGTAATTGCCATACTCACCACGCTTGGCAGACGGGTTGGCGAGGATTTTGATATAAATGCAGAGTTTTCCTTCTCTGGGTGCCGATGGTCATGCCAGCAGCTTTACCTTAGTCGCCTTTTACGACACCTCGGTAAGAGTGAGGGTGGCCTATTCTACTCTGCCGGGGACCACACGGCTCATTCGCTTCATTGTAATTAATGTTTATATTGTGTAGTCCAAGTTACCTATTATATTTGCGACCGATTGTCGAATCTGCGGTGCACGGTAAAACCGACGATGGTTTTTGTTGTACCGTCATTGAATTATTTACCTTGTATTTGTCTTATGTAACTTGTTCTAAATAAATAAATCCTGGACCATAGTCCAAGCGTGCTTCGGGCTCCAAACCGACAGCTCTGGACGCAACTGGGAATTACTCGCTAAGATGAGGTACATTTCCGTCTACTAACCTGGGTTCCAGATAATAATTAATAAACTTATTCAGGATATTGTGATACACAATTTATTGACCAATACTGACAAGATCAAAAAAGTCGTCATTAATTATGACGCTGTCGCTTCGGAGAATAAGATATTGCGTACGCGTTGTACCCGAAATTTGTGCATGGTTATTTAATAAATAGTATAAGTGTTTGCCTAAAGGTTGTAACCCCGAAATTGTTTAAAATAGATCCGGTTTAGTAGCTAAAACTAAAATCGATTGGCGTCGCTAGTGTGCCCTACCCGTCACCTTAAGAAATTCTCAGTGTCAGCCCGGAGTCTGGGAGTTTGCGGTCTTGTATCCCCGTGCCTCTGAAAGCACGTTAAGCCGTTGGTCCTGTGCACGATCCCTCTCCAGTCGTGTCACACTGGTGTCCCATCAGATTATAAGAGCAAGGGAATAGAGAGTGCACTTGTGTTTGCGCACACACTTGTACTCTATAATAAATCCTGAGTTACTGGTTGATCGTTGAAATTTGTAGCCATAGCCGAAATCGGTTGGAGGATATTATTTGTAGACTTTAACACATGTAGCTTTTCTGTCCTTTAGTACGAGTAAAAAAGTTTCCAAATTACCGCCCGACAACTTTTTGAAGGTCATGAATGAAAGTAGTTACGAATGAACTAACTGTACGTATATAAAGAGAAGTTCAAGCCTTCAAGAAAATGACGTATTTGTTTTTAAAAGTGCGGTAGCGTATTTGTTCGAGTGACTTTCCTGATGTAATATGTAGGTGTCCATTGGCGTTGGTAATTGATAACCATCAGTTGATAAAAAAGTCTGACTCGCGAACTTCGCGGTTTCATGCCGTTAACTAGGTGAAAAAAAGTACAAAAACATTATTATTTGATAGAAATGGGGTGAGCCCTGCGTCTCATAGCCACTGCGACCAGTAGATGATCTATTGTGGCAGAACAATTAAAATACAAAAACATTACTTCTACCTGTTAATTGCTTAATTCCTTTTATAAGGCAGTGGTATAAACATAGGCTAAAAATTGCAAAGGAAATCCTCGGTCTTTCATATATTTTTGGTCCGAACTTTCATAAATTTTGATGTAGTCTGTCTGGGACTTGTCCTCCTGATGTTCAAATGTCAAGATTTGGCATAGAAAAAAAAAAACATTTTTTTGTGCTTTGTATATTAAATTTTATTAAGTTAGTATTTTTTGTTATAGCGGCAACAGAAATACACAATCTGTGAAAATCTAAAATGTCTGTCTATCGTGGTTCATGAAATATAGCCAGAAGAACAGAAGTCAGACAGAAGTCTGAGTAGTAGCACAGTAGACAAGAGCTTTTAAAGAATGCTCTTTTTATAACACTGTTGTAATAGGATCTAGCTTTTACCCTTTGGGCACGGAACCCTATAAATGATAGGCGGTCTCCAAATATGAGGCGTAATTTACAAACAATAGCAATTTTAAAGGTATGGGTCAGAGTTACACATGCTTATTTTCAGTCTTAAAGCACGTTACTTTTGAGTAAATCCTACTTAGTAGCATGTGTGAATAGACGTGTTACTTATAAGCATGTAAATTTTGATTATTCTAAAAAATCGCACACTGGTCGATTTTTAGGATGCTACCTATTAGTGCGGGTGGAAGGGGGGATTGGCGGAAGGCTCAAGCACGTGTAAACAGGTTTGCTTATTTTTAAGCATGCTAATATATGGCTAATAGCATGCTTATTGATGGCAAATGTGGACAGTTCATTAAACATGCTCATATTTGACATACTTTTTAAGCATGCTACCAATAAATGAGCATGTGTAACAGCGGCTTAAAAGTAGTTTGCTTACTCACGAGTGAAACATTAATTATCAGGTTTCGAACTGCTTAGCAACTCATTATAGCAATTAGCTTATAATATGACCTCTACGTCGCAAAGGTCAAACTGTTCGGACAAAGCACGGAAGGGGTGTTCCGGATTTTATAGTATGAGAATCTTTATAAACGATTTTTAGAGACACCGCATAGTGACCTGTTCTGTCGTCCCCTTACCATGAGTTTGAAAATCTGTTCTCGCTATCGAAAACTATCGCTTTGTCCCTTTCATTGTGGTGCATGTGAAAGAGACAGAGCAATAGTTTAGCATAGCGAGGATAGTATTTCAAACTCATCATCTTCGTCGTTATCATATTACATCTATACACAAACACAACTGTTTATCACATGAATAAGTCCAGGGTCCTCCCATCATACTGGCCGGCGTATGAGGCAGAGACACTAACAAAAAATACACCATCCGGCCATTCTTTCCGCATTCTCGGTTGTGTCCACAGATCATTTATATAAGGTTGCATCCCAAGTCCTCTATATTATCCTATGAGTACAACATGACATTATATAACGTGCCTAATCATCATCTTCGTCATCTTAGCATATCATTCTCGCTTGCATCCACGAGATCATTCTAGAAGGTTGCACCCCAAGTCATCCATATAGTTCCCTACTAATATAACATATCATTGATATAATGTACCTAATCATCATCTTCATCACCTTAGCATATCATTCTTGGTTATATCCACAGATCATGTATATGAAGGTGCATCTAGAACTCACAAACGGGCCGCAGAGCTGTCACAAGCTGCCCGCGAGCAGCGTATTCGTCAGATCTGGACACACCGTGAGGTTGCATCCCAAGTCCTCTATATTATTCTATGAGTACAACATGACATTATATAAAGTGCCTAATCATCGTCTTCGTCATCTTAGCATATCATTCTCGCTTGCATCCACGAGATCATTCTAGAAGGTTGCATCCCAAGTCATCCATATAGTTCCCTACTAATATAACATATCATTGATATAATGTACCTAATTATCATCTTCATCACCTTAGCATATCATCCAGGTTATATTCACAGATCATTTATATAAAGGTGCTCGCGAGCTGCGCATTCGTCAGATGTGGACACACCGTTAGGTTGCATCCCAAGTCATCTATAGTGCCATACGAGTATAATATTACATGAACATACCTACATTTTATCAGAAAGCAATTAGTGTGATAATAATTGCGTTATAATTAAAACGCTTGCAACAATGTATCGTATTGTAACAAGCCAATTATAAATCCAAACTGTTAATATAGAGTTTTTTACAAGTTCGTGTAGGTGGATGTGTAAAGAAGAAGAAGAAAGAAGATGGAAGACATGGATTCAGTCGTGAGTTCCGATCTATACATTCTGGCTCCTACCAGTTATAATGATCTTGACGTTCGGCTGGCAGTGTAAGTAAGAATATGCTTAATACTTTTTTATGTGATAGGTGGCAGACGAGTAGACGGATCACCTCATGGTAAGCGACACCACCCACAGATACCAGAGACACCAGTCAAAAAAGCGCTGCCAACCTCTAAGCCCCCTTTCCCCCGGATTGGGCTTCCAGTACCCTTACGCAGCGAAACACAGGACAGTGATGCTTCACGCCGGTTTTATGTGAGGCCGTGGTATCACTTCTATCAAGCCGGACCATTTCCCCTGTTGCTCTTCCACGGTCAAATAAATAATTTTCAATTCATGTCAAAGCGTGGCTCTCCCACGGTATACTTAGTTTACCCTGATTTTTAGTTATTCAAAATGAACTGGCAGATGCAAATGTCAAGTTCTCATACATTTTGTTAGTGTGAATCGGTCAAAATAAGCAATAATGAAGGTTAAGCAATGACACATTGACGTTTGCTAGTTTAGTCCGCATAATTAAAGATCTGTGTTTAGCTTCTGGCGGTGGCTTCCATACAAAAACGAAATTCTTTGCCTCTTTAGTACTATGGAGCCTGATGTAAAAATCGGGAGTTGTTTACCCTACGTGCGCGAGTGCGACTCGGACTTGGCCGGTTTTTTCTTCAATATATCGTCCATCAGCAATGTAAATTAATTACGCTCCTTCCAGATTGCTATTACAAGGTATAAAGTACGGGCTGCGCCCTTGTTTGTAAGGTATTTTCTATTTGGCCTCGCCTTTAATTTATTACGATCAAAGTGCTTAAAACGATACGGAGAGGTCAATGTATTGTGTTGGCAACTTGGCGCGATCGCTTCTGTGTAAATACGTAGAAGGATATATGAATGTAACAGTGGCTCTATGGCTCCCTCAAGGCCTAATATTAAATATCGAGTGACATTTATCACATTCCACTGACGGTAGAGCAGGCCTTTTGTTTTTTTTAGACTTTAACAGTTATAGTTTAACATTTAATATTGTATTTATGACATTTAACTTGTATTTTTGACATTTGCAATAATTTAATTACCTGTTTCTGTATTGTGGACAAGTTTTTTTAATTTTATTTATTTTGTAATAGTATTATTAATGTGAATTATTCTGTGCTATATGTAATAATGTATGATGACTTGTTGGTGTGTTGGAATTTACCTATTCTGTTACATCATCATCATCATCAGCCCATTTAAATAACCACTGCTGGGGCACAGGCCTCCCTCAATCACATGAGGGGTAATTGCCATAATCACCATGCTTGGCTGACGGGTTGGCGAGGGTTTAGATATAAATGCAGAGTTTTCCTTCTCTGGTGCTGATGATCATGCCAGCAGCTTTACCTTAGTCGCCTTTTACGACACCTCGGTAAGAGTGAGGGTGGCCTATTCTACTCTGCCGGGACCCACACGGCTCGAAGTAAGAATATACTTAATACTTTTTTATGTGATAGGTGGCAAACGAGCTGACGGATCACCTCATGGTAAGCGACACCGCCCATAGATACCCGCGACACCAGTCACAAAAGCGCTACCAACCTCTAAACCCCCTTTCCCCCGGATTGGGCTTCCAGTACCCTTACGCAGCGAAACATAGGACAGTGATGCTTTACACCGGTTTTATGTGAGGCCGTGGTGGTATCACTTCTATCAAGCCGGACCATTCCCCTGTGGCTCTTCCACGGTCAAATAAATAATTTTCAATTCATGTCTCTCCCACAGTATACTTCATCATCATCATCATCAAGCGTGGCTCTCCCACAGTATACTTCGTCATCATCATCAGCCCATTTAAGTCCCCGCTGCTGGGGCACGGGCCTCCCTCAATCACATGAGGGGTAATTGCCATACTCACCACGCTTGGCAGACGGATTGGCGAGACTTTGATATTAATTGCAGAGTTTCCTTCCGGTCTCCCACGGTATACTTAGTTTACCCTGATTTTTAGTTATTCAAAATGAACTGGCAGATGCAAATGTCAAGTTCTCATACATTTTGTTAGTGTGAATCGGTCAAAATAAGCAATAATGAAGGTTAAGCAATGACACATTGACGTTTGCTAGTTTAGTCCGCATAATTAAAGATCTGTGTTTAGCTTCTGGCGGTGGCTTCCATACAAAAACGAAATTCTTTGCCTCTTTAGTACTATGGAGCCTGATGTAAAAATCGGGAGTTGTTTACCCTACGTGCGCGAGTGCGACTCGGACTTGGCCGGTTTTTTTCTTCAATATATCGTCCATCAGCAATGTAAATTAATTACGCTCCTTCCAGATTGCTATTACAAGGTATAAAGTACGGGCTGCGCCCTTGTTTGTAAGGTATTTTCTATTTGGCCTCGCCTTTAATTTATTACGATCAAAGTGCTTAAAACGATACGGAGAGGTCAATGTATTGTGTTGGCAACTTGGCGCGATCGCTTCTGTGTAAATACGTAGAAGGATATATGAATGTAACAGTAGCTCTATGGCTCCCTCAAGGCCTAATATTAAATATCGAGTGACATTTATCACATTTCACTGACGGCAGAGCAGGCCTTTTGTTTTTTTAGACTTTAACAGTTATAGTTTAACATTTAATATTGTATTTATGACATTTAACTTGTATTTTTGACATTTGCAATAATTAAATTACCTGTTTCTGTATTGTGGACATGTTTTTTTAATTTTATTTATTTTATAATAGTATTATTAATATGAATTATACTGTGCTATATGTAATAATGTATGATGACTTGTTGGTGTGTTGAAATTTACCTATTCTGTTAACTGACATGTAAATGATTAATAAATGAAATAGGGGTGAATCATCTGACTTGCACCCCCCTTTATATACAAGCGGGAAGTGTACCAATACTTTAATCTCTATAAACAAATAAATACATATTTCTCAACATCACATACATTGATCTGACTTCGAGATAGGACGATCATGAATGGCATGGATGGTCCGGCTCGACCGGAGTCATACCACGGCCTCACAGAAAACTGGCGTGAAGCAGCACTGTGCTGTGTTTCGCTGCGTGAGTGAGGGTACCGGTAGCCCAATCCGTGGGAAAGGGGGTTTAAAGGTTGGCGGCATACTTGTGACTCCACTGATATCGCGGGATGTCCAAGGGCAGCGGCAATCGCTTAACTTAGGTGATCCATCTGCTCGTCTGCTATCTATGCCATAAAAAATATATTTATTAACATCTAACACACATTTCGCTCAGAAAACCTAAAGCACCAATACAAACATAAAACTATACAAATATAAGTTTTTGGATGATAATCAAAAGTATTTATTAAGTTTACATACTTTACTTAAATAGCTGTCAAGTTTTGTAATATCGGTTCGCCATATTTGACCAATAACGGCATGCAAAATGTGGTAAATGTTTATAATTTACAGAATTACAGAACTTTCCAGTTCATCATCATCATCATCACCGGTAACCCACACTCGTCCACTGCTGGACATAGGTAATTCACGCCACTGCTTGTCGGCCACTCTCATCCAGCCCACACCAGCCAGCCTTCGAATGTCATCATCCCGTTTTGTCGCAATTATTTTCACAGTAACTTTCCAGTTACTGAGAATAAAAATGATTACAAAACATTTGTTAGCTTCTAATATTACCTTAAATACTCTAGTAGCACGCTGTTGTCACAGTAATTAGTGCTTATAACACATAACACCTGTGTTATTTATTCCCCACCAAAGCGGATTACGGACTTTGCGTCACGTTAAAGTTCATTTTCACTTCTGCTTAATCTCATTCTTAGTACATTTAGGTGCCTACTTATTAAGGGCCAATGCAAATCTTAGCAAAGATTTGTATAAAAAATTACTTTCTTGTGAACCTAAGCTTGTTAGTAAAGTTGGAGCCGTAAAGTCCTTGAGTGGAGACCGCGACTCGGTAAGAGTAGTGTAGGACGCCCTGCGACAAGATGGGACGATGACATTCGAAGGCTGGCTGGTGTGGGCTGGATGAGAGTGGCTGAAAATCGGGAGCAGTGGCGTGCATTAGGGGAGACCTATGTCCAGCAGTGAACGAGTGTGGGTTGCTGATGATGAACCTGAGCTGCTTAAGAATTTATCACTTGTCCATAGGTCTTCGCGCTAGCTTACAATCATGCTTTCTAGCCAGTGTTGCCAACATTACCTACTTTTGCGTTTGGTCTACCTACCTACCTTTCGAAATGTTCGTTACAACACAAATATATTTTTCATAAAACTGAATTTGATGGTGCGCAAAATTGTCGGCTGATAGAATTACGGCCTTAGCCTGCTTGAACAGTCAACTAAATGAAGTTTAAGTTCATCGTAATCGATATTATGATGACTAATGACTACATTATGATGAGTGATGCACACGCCAGTGGAGAAGAGGCGAGGAGGCACCGAGCAGACACTCCGCGAAAGCGTCGAAAAATGTTGGGTCACATGAGTTATAATAATAATAATTCTCACAACATCTCATAGGTTGACCTGATACCGTACTAAGTAGCTTAAGCACTTGTGTTACAGATATCAGACAACAGAGGAACACAAATATATACTTAAATACATATATTACACCTAGACACTGAACAAACACAAGCGTTCATCGCACGAATGTTTGTCCAGGGTGGGGATCGAACCCACGACCTTTGGCGCAAGAGGCAGGGTCACTACTAATTGCGCCATCCGGTCAGTCAAAGTTGCCCACAAACATATTCGGGGTCAAAAGTACGTAGAGCTACCTACTTTTGGCACTATCTACCACTTTTCTGATTTTAGGGTTGACAAGCCAATAATTCGGCCAATGAGTTGGAAACTAACTAGGGTGGCGCAGCGACCCATAGTGAGTCTTGACCTGCGATAATAAGAAACTCCATCTCGGTCGGTCTTGGGCCATTACTAAGAGTCCACGTAAATCCTTATCCAGGCTCATCCCTCCAGCGGTATCTTGAACGGGCCGATTGGCCTTCGCCCATTAGGAGGTCCCAGGTACGCTCTCTTTACTGCCCGATCATCTTCCATTCTGTCGAGGTGACCGAGCCAGTGAAGTTGATGCGCTTCATCATTAGGGGGAATGAGGGGATTTAAAAGGCAGCGCACTTTTGATTCAACTGGTGTTGCGTGTTCATGGGTGGCATCAAATCATACCATGTGATAGTACGTCTGCGTAACTATTACATATAAAAAATAAAATTTTATAGCACAATAATTTATGATTAAACCACGCAAAGTTCCAACCAAGCGAAGGTTCTAAAATTGAAAAAAGTGGAACAAGCTAATTCGTTATGAAAACCTTTGTAATTTAACAATTCTTTGTCAAACAAAAACAATAAAAATGTAATTTTCAACAAATTATACACCGAGGTAGATTTATTAAATTAGATTACACTTATTAAATCAGAGTACTCTTAATTTCAATGTAATTCAATACAATTAGTAAGCGATTCATTCATTTTAATTACCAATTGGTGCGTATCTACCTTTAATTCTAAACAAATTGTAGCTTAATTAAATTTTAATTGTAGTATTAAATAAAAACGGTATTCATGGTAGGCAGCGGCATGACTGTGCTTCAGCATTGTTGATGTCTATGAGCGGCGGTTACCGCTTACCATCAAATGGGCCGCATGCCCGTCTACCTATTTTAAGCAATAAAAAAAGATTCTTCTTCATCAGCATCAGCAACCCACACACGTCCACTGCTGGACATAGGTCTGCCCTAATGCACGCCACTGCTCCCGATTTTCGGCCACTCTCATCCAGACCACACCAGCCAGCCTTCGAATTTTGCACCCTCGTCCCGAAGGATTTCCACCACTTGGTCGAGTTCTTCGTCGATATCCACGTCAATTGTGGGACGTAAGGGGACCCACACAACATCTTTCGGGTTCCAAGTCAACCTCTCCTGACCGTGGCGCGTCCTGCTAACCAACAAAAGAGGCCCTGGCGAACCACCCACCAACCCGCACTGGACCAGCGTGGTGGGTTATGGTCCGTTCCCCCCTAATGAAAATTCTTCTTATAAACCGTTTTTATCCAATCAATATCGTAAATAATAATTTATTTATTGATTGGATAAAAACAGTTGGTTTGAATGTATTTTAGTTCAACTAGTGTTAATAGGTAAGTCACCATTATGACTAATCTTATCTCAGTGCGTCATTCTGTCAAAAGCAGCTTCACAGCCCGAGGTAAGCTTAGACCATAATCCAGGGCTGGCTTACTTTAAGCCATTTCAAATTATACAGTACCAATTCTTATAAAATATAGACACTTTTTTTGCCTTGAAAGGCCCTTTTCTTCTTCATCTCAACAAGTACCGCTAAGTACTTGTCTTAGTTTCAAACCCAGGTTCCAGAATACCAGCGCTGCTGCGGCATCGCAGATAATGCCGTAGCAGCAAATGCTGAGGTTGGGACCTGATTGACCACACACACTCACACTTCTTCTTGTGTATCTGCTACTTATCTTCCTTGTATCCATGTCGTGTCCGTTTGTTGCCTATTGTATTGTACTTGTAATACTGTAAACTTGTTCTATGTTCTAACATGTTGCTCTTTGTGCTGTGAATGTTGTGATGGTCAATAAATGGTTTTTCTTTCATTCTTTCAAATCACCTTTTTATGTGATAAGTGGCAGACGAGCAGATGTATCCCCTGATGGTAAGCGATTACAGCCGCACATGGACACCCGAAACACAAGTGCAGTAACAAGTGCGCTACCAAACTTTTAACACCTCCTTCCCCGGTTAAGGGCCTCCGGTACCCTCAGTCTCGCAACGAAAATACAGCAAAGACTGCCGGTTTACTATGAGGCTGTGGTATCACGCCGGTCAGGCCCGGCCCATTGACTCGACTCATAAATTCGACTTCAAAGTCGAATTTAGAGAATTCATACAAATTTTTAACCCGACATCAATGTCGAGTGCACAAGAATAGGCCCTTAGGTGAAGCATGACAGGTATACTTCTAATAATTGCTTACTATGATTTGAGAAACGAGCAATAAACGTACTCCCTTTCCTCCTTTCCTTTTCCTATTGAAATTAGTGTCGAAATGTTTCCGTTATTCTAAAGCCCTCCTTGCGTTACTGTCTTTATTTTCCGCTTAGTGTATTTGATTCTGTTGTATTTTATGTCAAAATAGACGTAAATATCAAATAAATAAATTTCTATTCGTGTCTTACTTGACCAGTATTTTTTTTACATTATTTTACTACATATTATATTAAGACTTTTTGTTTACTTCCGAAAGCTCAATGCTTTTATAAGGAGACTTTCTCGTTTCTCGTAATCCAGGGTCTGAATATTAAAAATGTATCAAACTTTTTTTCTACAATGAATTTGTAAATAGAAAGATACCCTTAATTGCACAAAAAGTTACAGAACTTTATGATATAGCCATTATGTAAACAAAATTTCGGTAGTCTTATCGTTGAAAGCCACCTTTGGGAGTGGAGGAAAAATACAGCGAATTAATTTGGATTTTATATTATTTGATTTTGTCGTAAGATACTTATAGACACAGAGTCCAATTCTCGTGCTCGTGACATTTCTTTTCATACGACATATATCACTAAAACATAGTTTTATTGTATGGTTCGGGTGATATCCGCCATGGATTCAAAATGTCACGAGCTCGAGAATTGGGCTCACAGTATGAAATTAACTTAGTTTTATTTATCCCTTTCCGTGTTTACACAAGTATTTAGTCAGCACAAAAAATGCAACATTCATTAGAGGCCACTATTTTTATTAAATAGATTATTGGAGAGGTCTCATACAAGGGTGTAGATAGATTTAAGTATCTGGGCTGCTTTATAACGGACACTAACACCAGGGAGCAAGAAATAGATACAAGGATCCAAAATGCCCTCCGTTGTAGTGCAGCTCTACACAGGGTTTTGGTGTCCAGGCTTCTTAGCAAACGCACAAAAATCCGTATCTACAAGACAGTGATACGTCCAATCTTGATGTACGGCTGTGAAGCTTGGACATTGACCCGCAAAGAAGAGACCAAACTACTCGTGGCAGAACGAAAGATCTGGAGGAAGATTCTGGGACCTATACAGACTCCGGATGGCGCCTGGAGGAGGCTAAAGAACAGGGAACTGGAAGACCAGGTGGGCGAGCCCAACATCATTGTCGAGACTAAAGCGCATCGACTTCGCTGGCTCGGCCACCTAGAAAGAATGGGAGACGATCGTGCGGTAAAGCGAGCGTATCAGGGACGTCCTAATGCCAAAAGGCCAGTCGGCCGTCCGAGATATCGCTGGAAGGATGAGGTCGAAAAACACCTGCGCGGACTCTCGGCAGATGACTGGCAGGAGGTGGCTCAGGATCGACCAAGATGGAGGCTCTTATTATCGGAGGCCAAGACTCACTATGGGTCGCTGCGCCAACCTAGTTAGTTAGTTAGTTATTTTTATTAAATGGCAGTTCGTGATCTTGAATCTGTTATCAGATTTTTTAGGGTTCCGTACCTCAAAAGGAAAAAACGGAATCCTTATAGGATCACTTTGTTGTCCGTCCGTCCGTCTGTCAAGACCCTTTTTCTCAGGAACGCGTGGAGGTATGAAGCTGAAATTTATGTCAATTACTCAGGTCTACTGTCCCTTGAAGCTGTGAAAAAATCAAACTTTTAAGCCAAGCCAATCAAAAGATACAGCCGATTATATCGATATTTTCATCAAATTTTCGACACTCGCAAAGGAATCAAAACCTACAGGGTACTTCCCGTAAACTCAGAATCTTGAAATTTGGCATGAAGCATTGTCATATAATGCAAATATAGGAAAAATTGCGAAAATCATATTTTTTTAGTTTTATAATATAATAAAAATATTTTAATAAAATGAAATTTACTACCTTATTTCTCACGAACGAATAAAGATATCAAATTGAAATTTATACCAAATGCCTAGGTCTACTGTCCCTTTAAGCTGTGAAAAAATCAAACTTCTAAGTTAACGCGATCAAAAGATACCGGCGGAACCCACGGTGCGCGAGTCAGACTCGCACTTGGCCGGTTTTTTTTATATCACGTCTAGTTTTTTAGTGATAGTGGCTCAAATATCTCAAAAATTGCATTTACCTAGATTTTTTTTTTAATTTATTTATTTTAACCAATTGGTTGTTACAAATTGTGATACCTAATTATTACAAAAATAAATGCCCTACATAATGAAATACTTTTTAAACTATAGTCTTACGTGGAATTTTGGTATTTTCTTAAGCGTCGCAAGGAAAGCGACACTAAAGAAAATACCAAGATTCTGATAACAAAATCATAATCAGGGAATGCTTTTGAGTAGACACACTGGCCACTGACATTTTTTCCCAAACAAAAGTTGAAAAGTTAACAAGTGAATAGGATATCATACGTACTTTGAGCATTCGACAGAAAGTTCAACGAATTCAGTTGGCAGCGAGCGGCAACTGCCACCTCCGGTTCCGGGGTGAATGACCCCATTATGATTTATAAGTACTAATTTTATAAAATAGCCCCCTTATCGGTCGGCTGTGGAATAAGGCATATAATAAATATTGTAGGTTAAATTTTAATGTTCTATACCTATATTACTTTATGAAGCCCTGTTGGTCTAATGGTTTAAGTACCGGGTCATGATCTCATGTCCTCGGTTCGATTCCAGGGTCGAGCAAAAAGTGTGTTTCTAGTTCATCGAACATAGCTCGGGTTTGTGATCACCAATCCACATTAGGCAAGCGTGGTGATTAAGCCTAATTCCATCATAGTAGCGATGACTTGAATTCTATGATGGAGGCCGTTGCCCTGCAGTGGGGCAGTTTATAGGCTGACTTTACTTTTTTACTACCCATATTACTTTATAAAGCTGCTAACTCTTGCTCGCGGCTTCGCTTGCGTTCGAAAGAGAGAAAAAATTGCCTATGCTACCCTCCATCCCTTCAACTATCTGCACTGACGGCCGCACTCAGAGACGTCATTTAAGCTAATGTTCATTAACTTTAGTATGGGTAGTCTTTATGCGTATCAAAATAAGTGTCAATATTTTTTCTTAAGTAGCCAACTAAGTTAATCAACGACTCTGAGTTACAGTTTGGTTTAAAGCTCCGCCTTTGCTTACTTTCAAAACGATATTACTAAAATATAAATGGGAAATAAGGCAAAGGGCACACTGGTATTAGAATGAAGTCTCCGTTTTTTACATTTTAAAAAAGGGTGAAATTACATTATTAATATAATTATTATTATTAGATTGAAATAATTTATTATTAAATTAAAACTAATCGTTTTTTTTATTGTTATTCTCTTTTGTATTTTTTTTGTTATTGCTAAATGGACTACATTATTAAAAATATCTGAACGGTGTATAACATACATCGTGATAAACTTAACAAGGTAGGCATATCGATTAATTAAGGTTGACAATGCGAGAAACACTACGTCACAGTAGATAAATCTACGTTCTTGCTCCGATAATTAATCATGATCAACCATTGCTAAAAGTAATCAAAATCGATTTTGTGAAAAAAAAAAATATTCACCATGATGAATCGTTTTCAGGTTATCGGGGTTAGTAAGCTTACGGGCCACGGTACAAGGTCAGACAGAGGTCAGAGGTTTTATACGTCTAAATACCTAGGTAATATGTAGATAACCATATCTGTATCAATGCTACTATACTCAGTGAACGAATATTTACAGGATAAAATATGAGAAAATATAAGTACATGTGGATTATAAATCTATTATACATATTATAAATTTCAAATTATACCATAGAAGATTATATAATCTTCTATATATATTCTTTGATATATATCAAAAGGCCGTGTAAAGGATTAGGCCGTGTGGTCCCCGGCAGAGTAGAATAGACCACCCTCACTCGTACCGAGGTGTCGTAAAAGGCGACTAAGGTAAAGCTGCTGGCATGATCATCAGCACCCAGCCATCAGGCAATTACCCCACATGTGATTAAGGGAGGCCCGTGCCCCAGCAGTGGGGACTTAAATGGGCTGATGATGATGATGATGATATATAAAAAGCAAATATTAGGTTAATTATGTAAGAAATATCTGCCCCTCTCTATGCCAATTTACAATGCCTACCAAGGTGCATTAGTTCTTTTGACTGTGTAATGTTACCATATACCTAGTCATAGTCATATGTAATGCAAATAAATAAATAAATAAAGCAATATTTTTATAGTGGCCCGCCCTCGGTATTTCAATTCATTTCACGTAGGTACCAATAGATATCACTGAATGTCGACTTCATTATTACGCTTTTTCGTTACATATAAACCTGATCGTTGTCAGAAGAATTTACCACTTTAACTAGTGGCCCACAATCACTTCGTTTCGGGACATTAGTTCCACTTCATGAAAATAGATGGCGCAAGGTTTCGATTACATCGCGCAAGCGTTCCGTGTTATCGGAAAACCTATAAGCGTTGCTCCTTGCTACTGCCTGTTGGATTTAACCCTTTATAAAATTACTAGTGGGCCACTAGTAAATTTCCCTCACTTTTTTTCGAGTTATTAGTTCCACTCGATACCGCTAGATGGCGGAAGGTGTCGATTAGATCGCATAATCGTTTGTTATACAATGCAACTACGATCAGAAGGCACGTCAGTGACCTGGACAAGAGGGCGATGTACAAAATTTTTTATTATTATGGCTCTACTCGACGATAATTCGAAAATGTCAAGTAACTTATTGAGAATAAGTAGGCAGTTAACAGTCGAAGTCACTCAAAGTCACAGTCACTCAATAAAAAGCCAGTGTTTTACGTTATATCGACCTACGGATTCAGCGGATATCACTCTCACTAGAAGCAATCGCGGGTTTTAAGACTCTATTAGGTCCATGCAAGTTGTCACAAGACAATGCAATCGACACACAATAGCAGTGTTAAAAACGATCCAACGATTCTTATTATTAGGATCACTTTGCGGCACTTCACTGTACAAATAAACACCCAAAAAAATTGTACACTAAAAAACCACTAGACACTAATTTAAAACCTTTGAATCGCATCAGCCCATGCGGCTTGTTTTAGACCTACCCGCCGAATCAAACCACTGATACTTGTACAGAAAACAGGATTTAGTTCAGGGTTTTTGCCACGTGCCAATTAACCGTAGGGCATAGACTAACTTATAATATACATAAACTGAGGTAGATAGAGGCATCAGTGGGCTAGCCAGTGTTAGCGCCATTTAGAGGAAACCAACCAAATACTCAACGATTATATAATACGGCCACCATCGAGAATCAGCCAGGGAGATGATTAAATAAAATATCAGAAATAATTTAATTTGCTATATAGCAGAATTCCCCATACTCTCTAGATCTCTGGTTTATTTCCCATACTTCTTTAAAATTGCTAAAGTGGGCAGGCGGCTTGAGGTCTTTGTTTCGGAAACACGCTTTACTAGCGCGATGTAAAAATGCATAGTGACATCTACCGAAACAACGCCGAACCATCTGCTTGATTACTTTTTAAAGCTACATCTGCTTTTTACAAGCTCCACTTGGCGAAAACCGCTGCACTAATTTTCCCATACTACCACAGTAGAGTGCGCTGTCTTAGGAGCATTCTAGGCATATCCTGGAGAGACCACGCTACAAACGAGAGCGTTTTACATACGGCAGAGCTACCCAGGATTACCGCACTATTTAAACAGAAAATACTGCGTTGGCTGGGGCATGTGCACCGTATGGATCTCACTCGTTTGCCAAGGCCCACTCTTTTGGGACAGATAGCTGATGCTAAAAGACCCATCGGAAGACCCATGCTCCGGTGGAAAGATTGCGGCAAGCGCGATATGCACGCTTTTCAGATCCCGATAGCAGAGTGGGAGGAGCTCGCTGTTGAACGATTGACTTGGAGGAGAATCGTGTCGGAGGGTCTAGTTGAACACGATAAAGCCTGGTTAAATCAGCTTGCGGCAAAACGTGCAAAGCACCATGCCTACTACTCCAATCGTAGCAGCGCTCAATTTACGTGTCGCAAATGCAGATGGAAAATTCACTCCCGCATAGGACTATACAGCCACGAGCGCAGCTGTAATGTCACCACACCGCGCGATGATGCTTAAAACATCTGTTATAGATGAGAAGGCCTATGATGACCACAGTAGATAAATAAGCGTATATACATCTAGTGTGATACTACGGAAAAAAGTATTAAGGTGACGGGTAGAGCACACTAGTGACGCCAATCGATTTTTTTTATAGAAAGGCCAATCAGGATGACTTCACTCCGCCTGATGGTAAGCAGCCGTGATTTTAATTTTTAACTACTAAACCGAATTTATTTTAAACAATTTCGGGGTTACAATCTCTCGGCTACCACTTATACTATTTATTAAATAACCATGCACAAATGCTGGGTCCGTTTTTGTACGCGAAAAATTGATTCACGCCAAAAGCGGCCACTTTTGGCGGTAATCCAAAATTTTAGTGCAAAAGCAGACCAAACCGTTATAAATAGTAAAGGTGTTTGCCGAGGCATTGTAACCCCGAAATTGTTTAAAATAGATCCGGTTTAGTAGCTAAAAATTAAAATGAATTGGCGTCACTAGTGTGCCCCAACAGTCACCTTAAGTGAAATAACCCTGTGGCAGGGCGACTGTAGTATTGAACATTAATATAGTACAGATAGGTTACCATTTGAACGTAAGAATTCTAACGGAGAAGTTCAGCGAATCGATTATAATGATTCCTGTATATATTTGTAATAACTTCCAAAAAGTGTTTGCTCTGCTCAAGCAGCCTGTTGACCGATCATAATTTAAAAGATGTCATCTTTTATCACCTTTATGTTTTCGCGTTCGCGCGGCACGGATAATATTTCAAATTGAGATGAAACAAGACATTTTATACCTTACGTCTATTGTATTTAGGTGAAAATTTAAAAAAACGCGATTTGAATTGCGTGGTGGGGTGGAATTATATTGTAAGTACTTCATTAAAATTCTGTTGTTACAAAGTATCATTATAGGGAGAACTTGTAAATTGCTTCAATATGTTTTTTCATATGAACATCACATTTACGAGTGTATATCCCATCAAATTGTGATTTCCAGTTGGACCCAAAGCTGTCGCTGTCGAAAGATCGGGAAGTCTAGTAATTACAATGCGATTGCCGTCTGACCTTCGCAACACTGAGACAGGGGAACCAGAACATCTGGATCACGTATTATCTCAAATAGATAGATAAATAGATCAAAAATATTTATTCAGCAAACAAAAACTTATGAATAATTACATTTTAATCTTATAGTTTAGAAGGAAAACTCTGCATTTAGCCGTGTGGTCCCCGGCAGAGTTGAATAGACCACCCTCACTCTTACTGAGGTGTCGTAAAAGGCGACTAAGGTAAAGCTGCTGGTATGATCATCAGCACCCAGAGAAGGAAAACTCTGCATTTATATCAAAACCCTCGCCAACCCGTCTGCCAAGCGTGGTGAGTATGGCAATTACCCCTCTTGTGATTGAGGGAGGCCCGTGCCCCAGCCGTGGGGACTTAAATGGGCAGATGATGATGAATTATTAAAAAATATAAGCTGTCAAATAATTTCATTACCGTAAAAAGTACCACTCCTTTTAGTGTGACTGATGTCCATGGGCGGCGGTGATCACTTACTATCCTGGCCCGGGAAAGACAAAGAATTGGTGCATTTGAAATGTGGTGCTGGAGACGCATGCTAAGAATATCTTGGACTGAGAAACGCACGAATGTATCAATCCTGACTCAGCTCCACATTATATTTCGGTCACATAATGCGAAGAGGAAATATAGAAAAACTGATTGTGGTGGGCAACACCGGAGACAGAAGATCGCGCGGTTGATTACCAACAAGGAGGATCGACCAGTTAAAAGACTCGTCCTCCAAATTCTGCGCAGATGTAAGAGATACGCTGGACAGAAACCGGTGGAGGTAGCTGACCACGATCCTCAGACATGAGCGACCGACTCAAGAGATAGAGTACCCGTTAGAGTTAAAAAAAGAAAATTGAGGAATTTCTTTGCTCACATCATCATTTCAGCCAATAGACGTCCACTGCTGGACATAGGCCTCCCCCAATGTTCTCCACACAGATCGGTACTGTGCCGCCCGCATCCAATGGATTCCCGCGATCTTCACCTTGTGGAGGGCCTGCCACGGCTGCGACTTCCTGTACGTGGCCTCCACTCGAGGACCTTTCCGCCCCAACGGCCATCTGTTCCCCTCGCTATGTGGTCTGCCCATTGCCATTTGAGGCATGCAATCCTTTGAGCTATGTCTCTGACCTTAGTTCTCCTGCGGATGTCATCATTTCTGATACACGCAGGGAGACTCCGAGCGTAGCCCTCTCCATTGATCTCTGGGTGACTTTGTCACATGTATAATAATAATATTTCGAAAACTATTAGCAATGGAATCCTAATTGTTGTAAAATAAAAAATAAGGTACGGAAGTAAGGTATCAGTTCTATGGAACGGTCTGGCTGCAGGAGTATTTCCGGACGGCTACGACTTAGGGACCTTCAAGAGAAGAGCGTACTCTTTTTTAAAAAGGCCGGCAACACATTGGCGATCTCTCCGATTTCGCGGATGTTCATGGGCGGCGATGATTACTTTCCATCAGATGACTCGCATGCTCGTTTGTCCGCCTCTAGCATAAAAAAAAAATGGAATGACGGCGCTTTACCACAGATTTAGTATCGGAATAAGGTTGGTCGAATCGGCCCTAAGCGAGATAAAATTTCACGCCCTTTTTTACTTGAAAAGGCAAAATCCCGCTGTAAGTCTTGAGTTCAGATTTTCATAAATCACATCACGCCAACCATTTATCATCAAGTTAACAACATAATATTATTGTGGGGTGTTTTTCTCGTCTCCTCGATTTTGTAGTGTTATTCTTTTAGCAAGTAGGTAGAATACCTGTGGTTATAAAATATGAATAGTTTCACATTGTAAAAAGATCTACTTACCTTTAAAAGCAAAATTGAAATACTTAGCTACTCTCATGATTAATCGGAACAGTGGTAGTGAACGGTGCTTTTGGCCCAAGGGTTGCGGGTTCGATCCCCGCACAGTACAAACATTTGTGTGCATGAACATGTCTGTTTGTATTGGTCTGGGTGTTTCTATGTATTATACGTATGTATTTACAAAAGAAAAGTATTATATGTATATATTTGTAATTCCGCTGTTGGTTCTGATATCCATAACACAGGTGCTTGAGCTACCTATCTCGGAGTCAGAACAATGTATGTGATGTTGTGTAAAAAAAAAACATTATTTTCTATTATGTGCGTTAAACTGCTGATCTCAAGACTTAGAGCCGAGATCACCAACATCTCAAACAACGGTAAATGATAAAAGGATAAAAAAATATCTATTCAAGTTAGGTCCATCCAGACAGAACACTTATGAATGTGACACCAATCACACTTTAACCGTGCTATAACTATTACTTATCACTTAGACGGCTGCGCAAGAGGTCCCGGGTTCGATCCGCGGGTCGGGCCAAAAATTTGTACCTAAGTTTTCGGTAAGAAATACTTAGTGTCAGCTAGGAGTCTGGAAGTTGGCAGTCTTGTACCCCCGTGCCTCGGAAAGCACGTTAAGCCGTTGGTCCTGCGCCTAATGCCTCTCCGGTCGTGTCACGCTGGTGTCCCATCGGAATACGAGTGTAAGGGAATAGAGAGTGCACTTGTGTTTGCGCACACACTTGAGCACTATAAACGATCAGCCACGTACGCAGGATATATATCCTGCGTACGTGGTTGATCGTTAGGATTGGCCGCCGTAGCCGTAATCGGTTGGAGGATATTATTACTTATCAGTGGTTAATATGATACCGCGATCTCACTAGCGCCGCCTAATAATTTGTATTAATTGTGACGAATATAGGATATTGTTGCAAAAAACGGGCAATGACATTCTAAAAAAAAGTATCTGTAATTTTTCAAGATAGGTATATCTGGCACATAATATCTCTTTAGAAGTAATCAAATTTTTAAGAATTTCTAAAAGTGGCAACTTTAGGCGGAAATCAAAAATTAAGTTGTATGTAGGGGGATAAAATTTGTGCCAGATATATCTTGAAAAATCATAAATTCTTTTTTTAAAATCTCATTGCCCATTTTTTGCAACATTATCCTATATTCGTCACAATTAATACAAATCGATAGGCGGCGTTAGCGAGATCGCGGTATCGCCTTAAAGTCTGATTACCATGGGTATATAGTCGGTGCATTCGGCTGGGTTTGAAATCTATGGCGCAGGTTGAAATAAGTAATATATTTAGAAACAGGCTGTTGACCGATTGACAATCAAAATTTATAAATGAATAATATAATTCATACATAAAATACACGCCTCCGCTGTTAGCGGAATGAAACAGACAACATTATAGTCAATTTCTAAGTGCTAGAAAAGGCAATTTCGCTTCTAACGTCATCATAGGGGACCAGAGGGGCAATTCTCGTACACTCGACATTGACGTCAAATTTAGAGATTTCATACATTCGTCCATACAAATCTCTTACTCGACTTCAGTGTCAAGTTTTCGAGAATAAGCCCTTAGCAGTATTGTCCAGACATTAAATCTAACTCCGCACTAAGTAGCTCAGAAGCACTTGTGTTACAATTTATAAGTAATGGATTATTCTGAAATATGATACGATACATTGCAGTTGTTTTGATATTTGAAAATGTTGTATCTTATAAACAAACGGATGCAAACCTGCCAGGTCCATAAGATGTTAAATCTAACAAACAAATTGGCGTAGCCAAGGAGTCTGCTGCCTGGAGTGAACAGTACGAGAAAAATAAAATAAACTGTAGAATTTCAACAGGATTTTTACCGAGCTCTTTTGTAGAAAATTATCTGCTCATGTTCGTTAAACTCAACATCTTAGTTTTATAAAGTTGAGAATTTCATATCGTTTTACAAAGAAGCGTGGGTCTCACGGGTCCGTTTAATTTAAACCTAGCCTAATTTTAAAATAAAATAGATAGATAGATACACTTTATTGCACAAAATTTACAAATCTTAGCCAAAGTTATTATACTAAACAATGTAGGCGGTCTTATCGCTAATAGCGATCTCTTCCAGACAACCTCAGGGTAGAGGAAAAGTATAGCGAATTAAGAAAAGGGGTAAGGCAGTGCATGTCAGAAAAAGAGAAAAAAAAAGACATTGTATAAATACGAGTATGTTATATACATACATACATTATATTAAATAAAAATATACTAGCTATAAATACTAATACATACTAGTACATTACAAAACAAATAAACATACATACTAACAGTTTATTGGATTGATAGATACGTAACCAGGGAAATAGGAGACAATGAAAGGAACTACAAAGGCTTAGAAAGATAAGAAATGATCTTTAACTCGGGACTTGATAATAGAGAGGGATTCGGATTGCCGGATGGATAGGGGTATGTTGTTCCAGAGGCGGGAGGATTGGACAGTGAAGGATTGTGAGTAGGAGTGTGTGGAGTGGAGTGGGAATGCGAGATGGAGTTTGCGGGATGATGATCGCATCTCACGATCCTTAGTGGGTTGCAGGAATTGGAATCGCTCTTTGAGATAAGCAGGAGCCAGGGGATTAAATAAAATGTTATAAAGCAAAGAGAGGATATGAAGGTCACGACGACGACATATGGGAAGCCATTTGAGCTGGGATCGGAATTCACTAATATGGTCATATTTTCGTAGGCCAAAGATAATGCGGATACAGTAATTTTGAAGACGCTCCAGCTTATCAAGAAGTTGTTCAGAAATATCCAGGTAGCAACAATCCGCATAATCAAGAATAGGCTAAAAGTAAAGCCTGTACAAGTAAAACATATTTTTATTACTAATAAACATATTTTTATTAGTTAAAAACAGTCGTTTCAATATGCTTAAAATTTTATTACCAGAGGGATCAAGGTCTAAACGTATTCCTTATGGAAAAGGAACAGGATTCCAAAACAAAATTTGTCACGTTTGATTAAAGCAAATATCACTTGACGTCTTTTCTTTATTTTATTCCGCATCGTGAGCTTGCTTAATACCAAACCGTAAATCTACAAAATAATTAAGCACTCTTTGATTAGCTTACTTAGGTCATTTTACGAAGACTTATTTTGTATACCTGGCTGGAAAAACGTTTACAAGCTCGAGCTAATGTTTCTTTTTTCACATTGTCATGACACTTTTGTCCAAAAATTCATTAGAGTTCTTGTTGCCTTTTATTTCTTGTTTCCACAATAAAGAAAAGCTTAAATCTCGAAAACGACTACTACACAATTTGTAACTTGTTTCGCGCGATAGTTGCCAAGTGATAATACAATGCTAATCTCTGAACTGACATGACGTTCACGTTTGATTCTAATAAACATTCGGAGCGACGTATGCTTGACATTAATGTTATCTGCATCATTGGTTATGAGGGAGAAAGATAGGGGTCAGCATCAAATCAGGGTTTAGGTAGACACGTTGCTAATCATCACTTTCCATTTGTGGTAATACAGTGAAATAAGTGGGATGGAATAAACATTGGGCCCTGGACTAAAATCTGATAATATATATTGTCAGTTGTAGCTCAGCTCCGAAACGGAAACTTAGGACGGAAATGGAATACGTTAAGGTAATGATGATAGTGGATAGTGTTTGTCATTTTCTTTTAGTCGCACGAGCAGAAAAAAATCGTTAAATTTATTCTATTAACTTTAATATTGTCACACTTTGCATGTCAGTTTCTGGTGAATTGTTCTAGCTACATTATTTTATTTATACCACCCCTTGTACCATTTTTACAGCAAATAAATGATATATGATTTTAAACCTCAAATGTGTCAAAACATACTTTAAAAATCCAGTTAACAAATCATTCATAAATACAGTTAAAAGATTATTTCAGCAACAAGTGAACATTATCCCCGAACCTCATTAGAGACCTCAAACCTTCGGGATTAGTAAGGAAAAACTACTTTGGAAAAATAAGCACACAATAACATAAGTAAACGACACAAAAAATACAAGTCATAACGTTTGGGAAATCATAACAAGTAATTGAAATAATACAGTATAAAGAAAGAGGTTTGAATTATAGTTGTACAACTGTCGATAGATTTCGCGTCGATAGTTTCTTTCCAATATTTTTAATATCAATACATTTTTTTTATTTAAGAGCTGACTGGAATAGATCTGTTCGTCATCAGTGAACGGACACACACTGTTGATTTATTGATAAGACTTACTAAATTAGGCCTCTTATACAAACAGCCATGTATGCAGGATATAATATTGTACATGTGTTTGCGCAAACAGAAGTCGCATAGCCTGCAGCTTAACATGATTTTCGAAGTACGGGGGACAAGAACGGCAACTTTCGGACTCTGGGCTGATATTGAGAATTTCTTAACCGAAGAAACAAGGTGGAATTTTTCGGGATTGAATCTGTGACCTCTAGCGCAGCCATTGCTTCAAAGTGCGGCCCAATAGCCATTGACCACCTAGGCAGTCACACCACAACAGTAGGTAACTGCTTATTGCGTCCGGCGCAGCCTGGGCAACAACCTGCAAGGACGGGCTAGTCGGTAACGCCGGCAGATCCTATCACCGCGATAATCTATCACCATCGCGATAAGAAGAAGAAGAAGAAGTACAAAACTTTATAACTTGCTTTATTTATGAAGCACGCCAAGATATATATCCTGCGTCCCTTCTACAGCCGTGTGAAGCTGTTGTCCCATTACACTGCAAGAGGAAAGGGAATTGAGTGCACTTATGTTTGCTGAAACCTACACACACATGTCTTGTTGACGCCTAGTTAATTGGCTTATCTGATGCTGGAATGCTACCAAGAGAGTTATTAATTAGTATGTAGGCACAAACCGCAAGTTGGCTAACAGTTTATCAAAATTCTTTCCATTTCTCACCTTCAATGTATTGTATGTGATGTGGTTTTAATGTAGGTGTGTGATGTTGCCTCAGTTATTTATTATTGTTGCTAACCAAATGTTGGTTAATATCAAATTGAGCAATGTAGCCAGATTGTTGAAGTCCAACATAAGGTTGTCTGTACTTACAACAGTAGGTACATATTGCTTACAGTGGATATTATATTAGTATTATTTGCAAAAATGTACTATCGATGTGACGTAGACCATCGATAGAATTAGTACTTAAAAGACTATTGAAAGACAACACTAGTACCTACGTATTAAATCTATTATTTGGTTTTCGGCAATATATCGTATCCACTTCGGCTGGCTTGTTAATATTAGATATATTACGGTACATTGTCGTAAATAGTAGCCCAGTATTAATTATTTTGTAATGTTCTCGAGTTTGTACTAGAACTATTTTAGCCAAGGACAGATTACTTACGAGAAAATCGTATTTTTTTAGATATCAGAAGCTACTGAAAAAGTCCAACGTTTTCAAAGTAGATCTAAATTAAAAATACAGAATGTGTTTGTTTATATTAGGAACTCGATGTCTCTCCATCTGTCTATTAGTAAGACTGCCTACAGCTCAATTAAGAGAACAGATACAAGGCGGGTAACACTTGTGTCTTTTATCATCTGAACCACTGATTGGATGGTTGTAACAGTTTCATAAATTTTATCGGATTGTGTCATTTTGTCACCCACCGTGGGCTGAGATTCTATCTGTACCATCTGGTTGGTTGGCACTCCACCAACGAACGTATTCTTTACCAGGCATACATACATATTTCGGTATTTTGGTGAATATTTCGCTTAATTTATGAAATATCTTCCTAAAAGACCGATTTACACGGTGGCGTATTTGGTAGTGATTCATCGTCAGCCCATTTAAGTCCCCACTGCTGGGGCCTCCCTCAATCACATGAGGGGTAATTGCCATACTCACCACGCTTGGCAGACGGGTTGGCGAAGGTTTAGATATAAATGCAGAGTTTTCCTTCTCTGGGTGCTGATGATCATGCCAGCAGCTTTACCTTAGTCGCCTTTTACGACACCACGGTAAGAGTGAGGGTGGCCTATTCTACTCTGCCGGGGACCACACGGCATGTTCAGTATTTTGGAGTAACTAATAGTTATAGTTAGGTTGTCTGATTTACATATTATGTAACATAAGTGCTTAAACTACTTAGGGCCGATATTTTGATCCGTAGTTAAACTGAACTAATGATTAGAAAAAAAGCCAAATAGTGTTTTGAGCAATAGTAAGCTTAACCAATAATTACAGTGCAACTACGATCAGAAGGCACTTCTGTGACATGGACAGGAGGGCGTGAAGCAGCACTGTGCTGTATTTCGCTGCGTGAGTGAGGGTACCGTATGCCCAATCCGGGGGAAAGGGGGGTTTAAAGGTTGGCAGCGCACTCAAGGGCGGCGGCAATCACTTACTATCAGGTGATCCATCTGCTCTTCTGCCACCTATCACATAAAAAAATCAAAAAAATGTTTGCGGGTAAAAATATCAAAACCACTAACACTTTTAAAGGAAACAGCATTATTTCCGATTTGTGCATTGTGAACAGGGCGACTGTGCATGACAGTACGTTCACGGTTATTTGGCACGTGGCAGAAGTCGGAACTAATGATGTTTTAATATTTTCGCATAGAAAAAACCGTTTTACAACGCCCCTCTGTCAACGACACTGAAGTGCTTTCTGATCGTGGTCGCACCATGGAACTAGTAAATGTCAGCGGAAGTGCCATCTTCGGAAAAACGTCACAGAGTGTGAAAGAGATCCAACCGGCCCTGACGCAGATTCTATACGAGTGCGGTAGGGAAAGAACGTCGCCCAGCACGTCATCCCAGTACTAACGGCTTCGCGCAGTTTTTTAAGTATGGCTTTCTATGAAAAGGCACAGTCTGTTTAGGGTGCATGTCTATGGATCGCACTGTACAAGGAATTACATATGTACCTACTTTTGACGCCGTCACTTTGACTATTGGTTAGACAGTTGTTTATAGTTAATTTAATCAAAAGGTAACTACGGATCCAAAAATCGGTCTAGTATGGAATTAGGTTAATCAGATGCAGTACAGTCAATTTGGGTAACTTTAAATTACCTTGTAACTTTGAATAAAACTGGTTTAAAGATTTTTTGTTTTATTCCTTGGAATTCCTATACAATTTAAAACGTTACAAGGTAATTCAAAGTTATCCAAATTGACTGTACGCGTTTGAAAAAAAAAAATTTTTTTGCGCCTGACCCTATCCCATAAAAATCTATGGAATAATTTTTTTACCCTTTGTTTAAAAGTTTCTGAATCGTAGCGTGTACAAATTACGTTCGTATGATTAGTTCTACATTCTTCCAGTTACCTTGACTGAGGGAAATATTTGAAACGCACTATTTTTAGAGAGCCAGTTGTCTTTATAAAGCCAGCATGCGATTTGCACATTACGTTAATTCGGTGGAATCGAGCTATATCTGTGACAAATGCCCTCTGAACAATTCGAATACAATAGGATTTGAGAACAGTAAGCAATCGTGGGATGAATGATACAAGCTTCAGCACGTAACTCTAGCATTCGGCTTAACCTACTGAAGATGTTTTCGTACCGCATTTTTTAAACTAAAATTGATTTTTGCGCATTTGAGGCCAAATATGTAGCAGTAGACATTCGTGCTACTTTTGGAAACTAATAAGCTTCCATTCACCTCTTTCCTTCAATGAAATTACTTGGTACAAGTATTTTTGTTATTTGATTTTTTTGCAAGATAACTAATGTTTTTGACCGTGCGAGAGCCACTCTTCGACATGAATGGGTGATGACCGGTGTGACAATGAGTCTTTTGGTGAATGAGTGTAGGTACTGACTGGAGGCCCAATTCATGGCAAAAGGTTGGGGATGCACTAGTAACTCCTCTGATATTGCGGGCATTGGGCGACGGCAATCGCTACCCATTAGGCGATCCGTCTATTCCTTTGTCACCTATCACATAAAACATAAGTAATTTTAATTTATGCCTATTTTTCGCAATATATATTTTTTTTCCAAGTTACCTAACCGTGCATTTTGCAAGTGTTTTACTGTTCTCTTTGCTAAGTTAGACTTTTACCCCGCCCCAACCTTGAACCAAAGGGTGAATGCATAAATCATGCGGATAAGGGACACCCGTATTTAATTAATAAGCTCGTCAAACAGTGGAAATGTTTTTTTTTATGTGATAAGTGGCAGACGAGCAGGCGTATCACTTGATGGTGAGCGATTGCCGCCGCCCATGGATACCCGCGACACCAGTGGAGTCACAAGTGCGCTGCCAACGTTTAAAGCGCTCTTTGTGCCTCCGATACCCTCACTCACGCAGTGAAACACAGCACATAATCATCATTATGTTTTTATCTATTTTTGGGTCGTTCTAGGCCCCTGAAAATAGCAGCGCCCAGACACTGAATAATATCAGGCCTGAATTTGCATATGGGCTGAATGAGCTAGGCCAAGACGGCAGAATTCAGGGAGCGACAAAATCTCGCCTTCATCCTTGTCTTCCGCCCCGGACGACCGACACCCACGCTACGGCACTAGTGAGGGAAGAAAATTTTGGATAGCCCAGGAGAGGCAAATCTTCAAATACGCCTCTAACTAACATAGAGTAGAAGAGCGATGGCAGCTCAACGGATATGATCATGAGTAGCATGAATGGTCCGGCTCGACCGGAGTCATACCACAGCCTCACAGTAAACTGGGATTTTCGTTATAATAGCAATAATATTATTTCTGATATTTTACTTAATCGTCTCCTTGACTGATTTAGTGGTCGCACTACATAGCCGTTGAGTATTGTTCATTTTCCACTAGATGGCGCTAGCACTGGCTAGCCAACTAATGCCTCTATCTCAGTAATATAAGTTACTCTATAATAGTAGTAGGTCGATCTATGTACCCTCAAGGGCCAACGATGTCCTTACTCTATATGGTCGGGAGAACTGTAGCAGTGGGCCGGGTATTACCCCCCTGCGAGTCAAATGATTGATCCATTTTTTGACAACTTTACATTTTAGTTAATAAAGCCAAGAAAGGCGCTCATTTAACGTACAATGGGTTGCTACTGGCTATTTTAGACTGTGGTGATATCGTTATGTATTTAAAACCATGGTCGTTGAATAATAATACAAATTTATTTCCATAATTAAATCATTGTTTAAGCAAACGATGATATACTTAAAGAACTAAATTACTGTGGTCCGAGTACCTAATACTCGGACCATGCAATTTAAAAGCCATTTGGTTGGAAGCCAAATATTTTCATTCATCATAAATTCAATTAACACATGCAATAACAGTGATGGATGATAGATGGTAGATAAGTGGATAAGGACACACCTTCGATACTAGGGGTCGTGGTCGAATCTGAGAACCTCTGGATTTTCCAAATATATGTGCACATTTCAACCGGCGGTGAGGGAAAACATCGTGAGAAAACCTGCATATCTTGGTTAGTTTTTTAAAATTGTGGATACATACAAAATTGTGGATAAATTGTGGATTTGGGATAATGATTTTGAACGTGTAACCGTGATCCAGTTGGTGTGGTTCTATTGTTGCGAAGGTCAGGCGGCAATTATGGTCCAAGCGTACCCCGGCCTCCGATGCGACAATTTTGAACGCAACTGGGAATTGCGGTTCCTTAACGTACTTATTATAAACTATAATCTAACAAAAGCACAGCACACTTTATAATTCCTTACATTATTTTTTTTTCTAACTTTTACGTTCAAGTTTCCAGTCGTAAGTAGACTTTTCAGTAGTCAAGTAAAAGATAGTAGGATTACAGTAGACGTTACAGGCCTTATTGCTTCCCCTTATTTAAGTGTCAAACCTTTATCGTCCCTTTGTTGTTCTATGTTAATTACAGGACGTTTTTAAATCGCGCCTACGCGTACTACAGGGCGTGAAACATTATTTTATTTTTGTACCGAGTATAATAGTGTGACGATTACTAGCAGCTAGCCAAAAAACGTTTTTTTTTTTGGGCCAATAGGCTAACATTTGACCACAATCGCACCTGATGGAAAGGACGATGCGGTCTAGTATAACACGCGTATACCTAGATGTCTGTTCACTCTTGCCTTAAAGATGTCCATATTATAGTGGTCAGGAAAAAGAAAACAGACCTAGGCAGGGAGTTTCATTCCTTGGCCGTCCGCATTAGAATGTGGAAGCGAATCGCTTCGTCTGGATAAAGGGTAGTTCTACCACATAAAGATGAAAGCCTTCACCGCGCTTTGTCCTCGTGTGAAGGAATTTGCTGGATGGAATCTATCCTGAAATGAATCCGATAGAAGACCAAGAGGAATGCCACACGTCGACAGCAACTCTTAGAAGCTAAAGCTGGGGTACACATTGGATCTTAAATTAAGATTCTTAATTCATATCGTGAGGAAATTTGTTCCCTCATCCTCACATTCATATGGGATACCAATATAACACCATCATAGAGGGATTGGGCGCAGGATTATGATCCAGTTAGTTTAGTTACGCCGCCTTAGAATTGCTAGGATCAGACGGCAACCACATCACTCAAGTCGCCAGACTTGCCAAATCCTAAACCACGATACCACGTAACGGACGGTCCATCCAAAGTGGCCAGTAATCTGGGACGGTTATTCAAATATTTTTATATGAAATTCGAAACCTTAAGTATTTCAGCAACCTCTGTTTTAGGATTCGACTGGTCCGATGTCGTATTTGGTAAAGACTCCGCCTTTTAGGACAAAAGTCATAGGTTCGATTTCCACTCTGGAAGAACATTCGTATGATGAACTTGTGTTTGTTTATTGTTTGGGTGTAATATACATATTTATTTAAGTAGGTATTATATTTGTAATTCCTGTGTTGTCTCATATCCGTAACATAATAATATACTCCATGGTATTATTTCACAAATTTATATGAATTTATTTATTTAACCTCCAGTTTCCGATTACAAGGTCATCGGAACAGAACACTCCCTGTGTCATCCTGTTTCGTTATCGGGCACCTCTTGTGGCCACAATCTTAAGAATTATATTTGCGCCAACCCTAAGCACTTAATGAGTGGTTCCCAAAATAGAATGAGAGTCACTTTTAGGATTACGTCTTTGCTGAGGGAGAGTAGACCTAATAACGAATGCATAAGGTCTAAAACCTTGAGTAACATGTTGAGAATGAAAGCATATGCCTAAATGAATAAAAATTATAGAAGAGCTATCATATAATAAATACACACAATAAATATTTACAACAACTCGCACAATACGACGAGGTGGAAAATTAAACCTAGTCAACCTTTCTTTAAGGAAGCAATATAGGACGCATATATGTTTGTACCACAAAGGCCATGTCATCATAATATTTATTTTTACCCGACTACGGCGAAGCAAAAAGGAGGGTTATAATTTTGATCTGTATGTATGTATGGTTGTTCATCTGTTCCCTCATAACTTCTAAACTAGTTATCATATTTGAACAAATGAGATGTCATTAGAAGAGCCTTGATTGTCTTCTGGTTACAGGTGCCATGACGTCACGTTGAATTGACTACAGCGCCCTCTAGGCGACTTAGAGTAAGGATCTAAAAAATAAATTTTGTACTTTGCCGCCGTGTGGGATATCAAATGAAAGAACTTTTTTAAGCAAATTTCAAAAATGTAATTTTATTTACATAACTAAAAATATGTTATATGAAAAGAAAGTTTATAAACTAAAACCCGAATACCAAAAAAACACGCTCTAAAAAGTATGAAACAAGAACATTGTCTCTGCTGAAATTATTATGCCGTATACAAATGTGGCATACGACCACGGCGATACGGCATAATAATTTCAGCAGAGACAATTTTCTTGTTTTATACTTTTTAGAGCGTGTTTTTTGGTAGTCGGGTTTTAGTTTTTAAACTTTCTTGTATAAGTTACTTACACAATTTTAATAAATCAGTATCATTTTATATGAAAACAATGTAAACGTGCTACTCTTTCACCTTTGGGCTGGAGTTACCAAGTATCAGCTTCTTCCTCTGGACCGTATCCAGCGAAGGGCAGTCAAAATCGACGGCGCGTTTCTCACGCCACTTCCTACCGCGCGTAGTAAAATTATGCAATGCAGCTACTAACGATGGTGTTTCCAAACAGATACGACCTGGTGATCTTCAAGAAAAGAGCTTATTCCTCCCTTAAGAGCCGACAACGCATCTGTGATGCCCCATGTGTCGCAGATGTCGTATAAGGTAGAAGACCGAGAGGCATGGCATACATCGACAGCAACTCTTAGAAACTAAAGTGTATAGGATCTTAAATTAAGATTCTTAATTTATATCATGAGGAAGCTTGTCCCTCATCCTCACATTCATATGGGACACCAATATAACACCATCATAGAGGGATTGGGCGCAGGAATATGATCCAGTTAGTTTGGTTACGCCGCCTTAGAATTGCTAGGATCAGACGGCAACCACATCACCCAAGTCGCCAGACTTGCCAAATCCTAAACCACGGTAGGTACCCTGTAACGGACGGTCCATCCAAAGTGGCGTCAAATCATCCAAACAGATACGACCTGGTGATCTTCAAGGAAATAGCTTATTCCTCCCTTAAGAGCCGACAACGCATCTGTGATGCCCCATGTGTCGCAGATGTCGCATAAGGTGAGCCGTTTGCTCCTTTGTCCGCAATAAATTAAAAAAATATAAGGGAGTGGACTGGCATTTCATCTGTGGAACGGCTGTTTCGTCTCGCAATGAACAGAGGATTTCGGAAAGCTGACGGCCAACCTTCAGAACCGAAGAGGCACTCAAAGAAGAAGAAGAAGAAAGTAAAAAAAAACTTACTGTCCTCAAACTGATATTGATTCCAGTTACAGCCAACCCATCCTAACAATTAACGAACCCGCAAGACATAAAAATGCATGAGTGAGTTTCTCATAACTATCCGACGAGACCATTGTTAGACGAGAGGGATCGGACGTAGGATCATTGACTTCAAGTGGTCTCCTATGTAGGTAGGTAATAAAACTCGGACTTGAGAATGCGTTTTTCTTCAAAATTATACCGTAGCTTATTTTTTTTCATGTGATAGGTTGGAGACGAGCAGACAGAGCACCTGATGGTAAGCGATTACCGCCACCTGGACACCCGCGACACCAGTGGAGTCACAAGTGCGCTGCCAACCTTTAAATCCCCCTTTCCCTCGGATTGGGCCTCCAGTACCCTCAATCACGCAGCGAATCACAGCACAATGCTGCTTTATGCCGGTTTTCTGTGAGGCCGTGGTATCACTCCGGTCGAGCCGGCCCATTCATGCCGAAGCGTGGCTCTCTCACGGTATTTTTATGTTTTAAAAATGCTTTAAATAATCTACTCAAAATCGCCTATTTTAATAATATCAGGCACGTACGCAGGATACATTATAGTGCTCAAGTGTGTGCCCAAACACAAGTGCACTCTCTATTCTCTTCCCTCATATTCCGATGGGACAGTACTGTGACACGACCGGATACCGAGGCACGGGGGTACAAGACCGCCAACTTCCAGACTCCGGGCTGCCACTAAAAAAATCTTATCGAAAACTAAGGTACAAATTTTTGACCCGACCCGGGGATCAAACCCGGAACCTTTTGCGCAGCAGTTGTTTTAAAGTGCGACCCACTAACCACTGCGCCACCGAGGCAGTCAATTTTATAACGTATCCTAATCATAGAATCAGTGTTTACCCGGTTTTAATGATAGCCTTTAAGGTGACGGGTAGGGCACACTAGCGACGCCAATCGATTTTAATTTTTAGGTACTAAACATTTTCGGGGTTACAACCTCTCGGCAAATACTTATACTATTTTTTAAATAACCATGCACAAATGTTGGGTCCGTTTTTGTACGCGAAAAATTGATTCACGCTAAAAGTGCCCGCTTTTGGCAGTAATTCAAAATTCAAGTGCAAAACCAGATCAAATAGCTAACTATAACTATTAAATAAATAGTATAGGTGTTTACCGAGAGACTGAAGTCCCCACGTTGTTTAAAATAGATCCGGTTTAGTAGCTAAAAATAAAAATCAACTGGCGTCGCTAGTGTGCCTTACCCGTCACCTTAAGCAACATTATGATAAAGTACATAGTCAATTGAAAGTAGGGCTACTTTTAATATTTTATACATACATTGTATATTCATATCAGACATACCCTTGGCTTAGTTTTTTACGAGTTGCTTTGTGCCGCCTTGAGGTAGAAGGTATCCGAGAATCATTTTTCAATGTTTAATGGGTCTGTTTCCATTAGGAGCCAGTGCCTTGTTTGTTTCTGAATATTTAATTGCGAAGCCAGTTGCAAGAAAAAGGGACTGAATCGAAGAAATGGTTACTGTTTTTTTTTTGGTGGAATTAAGCTTTCGGTGTATGAACTGATAGCTCACGCCACATGGTGGTATGTGCTCTCTTAAAACTCTCAAGCTTTGCTTGCACCAAAAATGTTTATTATGTTTTAGTGGCCCGTAGGACTTACTTTTCAAACCCGGTCTTTGATTTTTCTTAGCGAGAGACCAAACAATGTTGTCACTACCTCAGCATGTTCTTTCTGATTGCGTCCAAAGCTATAATGCAAGATTTGGTGTCTGGCTGGTAATTACAATTTAACGACTTTGACTTTCGCAACCCTTCGACAGGGAAACCAAACCATATGAATTACCTCATGATTTACACGTTGGCATGGTTTCTGTTCCGTATGTGAATACGGGCATAACATATTAAAACTTTGATTCTAAAGGTTCGAGGAATTTAACCACGCAAGATTTGTTTTTTGGCACCAAAGATGAAATCTATGATTTTTTAATTTAATAACTAGTTTTTGAAAGAAATGTTTATATTATTTTTGGATCCAATACCTAACTAATTTCTTATTTTTCGTAAACGGCATTCTAGACTTAAAATTGGACAGAAATCACTGTACATTCGTATATTCAGATTTAAATATGGGTCCATAATAATTCATATTTTTTTAATTATTTAGGTCTTAACTTCAAATTACCGATATAAGCTAAATTGGGTTTTTAAATAACCGGTTTTAGGTGGTTTTTTTTATAGTTTTAATGTAAATTAAATATCTTTCAGAAACACCCGACATTTTTTGTATGCGAGATTTTTGTACTTACTGAATAATATCCTCCTAACAAATACGGTTACGGTGGCTAATCTCTTATATCAGCTAGTGTTCAAGTGTGTGCGCTAAAACAAGCGCACTATCTGTTTGTTCCCTTAGCCTCATAATAAGATGAGACACCAGTTTGACACGATTGGAGAGACATCAGGCGCAGAACCAACGGCTTAACATGCTTTCCGAGGCACAGAGGGACAAGACCGCCAACATCCAGTCTCCAGGCTAACATTAAACATTTCTTACCAAAATTTTATACGGTACAAATTGACCCGCCCCGGGGATTGAACCCGATAACTCAGTTAGCCATCGAGGCAGTCAGCTAAAAGAAACAAGTCAGACGATACGAAGTTCACCCGGAGTTGCTTGTATTGTATTTATTATTTTTATCTTCGTTAATTAATTAACCTTGCGATAGCCATCTGGAAATTAATTTGTTAAAATAAATCACTTCAGTATCTCTGAATAAATTGAAACATACTCTACGTAACATTTTATCGGGAGGGACAAAGCCAATGCCATAGTACAAAAAAAGAAATATAAACAATACTAGGTATTGGCATCGTATTACATAATTTAGTTTTATCGCCATAAAAACCTTGAGTCTGCCGTTAAATTGTGATCGTTAAATTTGGATTCTCGTACTTAACCAGATATTAATTACATGTCCTACTTATATTATTTTTAGAAGCATTGGCTAGCATGATTGAGTCCGATTATAGTAGCGATGACTTGATTTCTGTGATGGAGGCCTTTCCCTGCCGTGGGACAGTGTATATATAGGTTGATCTTCTCGGTAGAAATTGACATTCCGAATCAGCGGTAGATTTGAAATTCATAAATGTTCTGTATGGATTTAAATTGAATAAAGTCATTTTGATTTTGTTTTTAACATTACTATTATTATATTAGCACAGAAAAGTCTAGTTTATTGCTATCTGTGATTGCTGATTTACCTCACACCCATGCAAAGCAAATCGCTTTCACATTTCACCCCATGGTCAAATGCCCATTCTCTCCATTCATGCCAAAGCGTGGTACTGCCATCAGTACCAGTTTTTGGCATGAATAGTCTGGCTTGACAGACCATTCTATGTATGACATGTGTTTTATACTTACCTGATAAGCAATTCCACTCTTCTGCCGATCTTCCTTGCCAAGGTCAGTTTTTCCTGATTACTCCATTCTGGACTGCTTTAAGGCAAGAGTAAGATCCTAGATAACATATCGTCTATTTCCATCAGGTAAAATGCAAGTGTTAGCGTTTATTCAATAAAAATGTCTATTGAGGAGTTTAATGAGATTTAACATTATTGTGTCATCATGGTGAATGAAACAAATACGCAATCCAACAATATAAATTCAATGAATGATCGTGTTAATACCAGCCATAATTAATTATAAAAGAAAACCTAACTAGTCGTCTGGGAGTTATTCATTGAATAAATAACCACAATCTAGTCCAACAACATCAATAACACAATCTAGTCCAACAACACCTATTATTATCAAATCAAACAAGTTTGACTTTCGTATCACTTTGGATAATTGGCCAATATCGACGGTGACCCGACGCGCCGACCAGACGCGGAGCAAAAATATTTGCATAATTTTTTCTAACAAAATAATTGCCCGATTCCAAAGAGCCCTTCCAAAGGGAATGTGTTATCTCAGCCGTTCGAAGTAATGCCCTGAATCGAGGCCTCGGAGTTAACCAACTTTATAATCTTGATCTTAACTTTGCGAGAAACTAGAAGTTCGCTACTAAGGTACCTAAAAGACTTTGAATTTTTTCTTTTCGCAAGCACAAAATACTTACTAGTGAAATGCTTTGCAAGTACTTACAGGATTGAGAGACCTAAAAGGGATTTAGTTTTTACAAAGGCCCTAAAAGACGCTTAGTAATCTTTTTTTTTTAATTTGTTGAAGTGCTTAACCCTCTTATTCCAAAACATAGTTTCAAATATATATAATAGGAATAACTGAAGAACTAGAATAAATATAATTACAAAACTAAGTTTAATGCTAGTAAGTGTATCATGTTTAATAGAAAAGTTAAGCGAACTTGACCTTGAATATTTTCGTTCAGTACTCCTTTTAAACTAGTTGAAATGAGTACACTGAACTAAAATATTAATTCAGTGACAGTGACAGTTTACCCCCGTGACAGTCCATTTCACGGTAAAATTATTTCGAAAAAGTTGTCAACTTATTTTTTTTTATTTAATTCCAAAAATATAAGCAATTCCTGTTCATATTACTTGGACACCTTATTTAATACAATATTTAAATAATATTGTTGCATAAAAGATTTCCAAGATATTTTTACTTCAGACAACGATACAAGGTTATGTAAAACGAAAGGTTACTGAATGAATGATTGACTGATTCGATAAATTTTGACACAATTCTACAGTACGTCAGCAGCCTATGGTTAGTCGAAGATTAATTAAAAATTAAGAACTAACGTTGTACCATAATAGACATGGACTTCCTAGTTTAGGATTAAAGCCAGTACCAGAGTAGTTTTTTGTAATAAGAGGGTTAGTGATCGGAGAGGAAATCCTTAAAAAGCGCTTTTTTAGTTATCAACGGTGAGAAGAGCTTACTAGTTTCATTGAAATTCTCTTGTTACGCTGTGGTTTAAAAGAAGACCTTTTGCTTATCAGCTTTACTGGAGTGTTACAATACAACGCTTCTTACGGGAGACAGTCAAACATAATAATAAATATCATGATTCTACCATGGGAGAGCCACGCTTAGGCATTAATGCACCGGCTCTACCGAAGATATATCACATCCCCACAGAAAAACGGGTTAACGGTATATTTATAATGCATATTGTGTAAATAGTACCACCAGAGGCGCAGTATCGGCCCCTATACCTACTCATTTCGCTTTATATATGGGTGACAGATGTCAAAATCTATACATTTTTCACGTTGAGTCTCTTTCTAACGTGTGACCTACGTATAATTCTGTCCTGCTGTCACCGATATCATGATAAAGCGAAAGGACTAGGTATATAGTTTAACTGCTTATCTGAAGTTATTTTTATGCTACGACAGACAAGCATTGGACCTCAATCTCACCTGATGTTAAGTTAAGATGAAGTCCAAGGAGCCACTTATAGCCAGAGGTAAAATTCTGAGACGGCTACGGCAGCCAATCTCAACGATACATTGTAGTGCTCAAGTGTGTGCGCAAACACAAGTGCACTTTCCATACCCTTACCATCATATTCGATAGGACTACTACTGTGACACGACTGGAGACAGGCGTCAGGACCAACAGCTTAACAAACGCATAAAATAACTCCACGCGAAATGCATAATATATAAGTAAGCCGCTTAGTCGAAGGTAAAAAGAAAAACAATAATCAAGACATTTCGTTTCCACCTACTCAGAAGTTTAGAAAGATTATGACGAATGAGTTTCATGTTTTCAACCTTCTCGTAAGTACATAACACCATCGTCTCGTTTCGTTCCTTCCAATCTTACACTTTCTTCCAAGACATAGGAAAGCCATTACAGCTCCTGTGATATCCCTCCCCCACCCTTGCATATTTAAAGATAATGTATACTTCTTATGTGATTATGTTTACGCAATACGAAACTTGGAGGTAACAACTTTACATAATGATTTTGGCTTCTGGTTTTGTTGACGTGGTAAGCGTACGAATATTTGTTATCTTGTTTTGTAATATAAGTTTTTGAAAATGTAACAAAATGGACCTAAAAATATATAATGAAATTATATTTTACAGTGGCTGATATAATAGCTACTTTAAAGCGACGGCTGAGCTTCGGCTGGTTTCCAATCTTTTTTCACGGTCGATTCGGATTTTTCTGTTTTTTAAGAAATTCCCAGTCAACCTGGAGTCTGGAAAGTGGCGGATAAATAAATTCCAGTCTCCTTGCCAGAAGAAACCTGCAGGTTTCGGATGGTTTCTTCCAAAAAGTATACACCCACAAAATTCTTGAGATAATGAAAGTTGAACCATTATCTAATTGATCCGGTTCTCCTTTCTAAGGGTTGCTAACGTCAGACGGTAGTCGCTTCATTTTAATTATTAGTCTTTTTTTAAGAGCTAAAGGCTAACGCTTGACCACAATCTCACCTGATGGAAAGTGACGATGAGGTCTAGGATGTAGCGCGTTCGCCTAGAAGATGCCTGTTCACTCTTGCCTTAAAGATGTCCAGATTGTATCGGTCCGGAAAAACAGCCCTTGGCAAGGGGTTCCATTCCTTAGCCGTCCGCATTCTCAATTCTTATTCAATCTTAGACCACGGTCCAAACTACCCCCGGGCTTCAAAGCGACAGCTTTGGACGCAACCGTTAATAATACGCTAAAATAACTGAGACATATTCTGCTAGCTAATGAGATAAATAACCTCCTCAAAGTAGTAGCTATCCCAGAATATAGAAATACCTCTCACCTCACAATACATTACATACAAGGATACAAAAAGGTATTTATTGTGGCTTAGCGCAAAATATTTTATACATACACAAAAGTACTCGCCTAATCCACCTTTCTTTAGCAAAAAGAAACTTCAAGATCAAAGATGATGTTGACCGGACCTTTATCAGTTTATACCCGTAAAGATGATATGACTAATATATTAATCCAATGGATGGAACAGTCTTTTCATCCATATTTAGCTTTGGAAACCCCGGCTTACCTACATCATTTGTCCGAATGAATACGTCGAATTCTATTTGAGCGTGTATTATATTAAGTTGCATTTAGTAGCCTGCCTCCAAAGGTCATGGGTTTGTTTCCCAGCCTGGATAAACAGTCGTGTGATGATGCGATGACGTACCTTTGTTCTCTGTCTATACAAACCATCCGCGTCGTCGATACGAGTATGATTCCTTTTTACCGATACACCCTGATGTATCTATATTATTTCAAGCTATGATCGGAATCAAATATGTGGAGCTCCTCGGGTCAAGGTTGGAATGCTAAGATATGAGAGTAGAACCAAGATAATCGGATAAAGGCGTGAGCCCACTTCCGAAAAATTGTATAAGATTGAACGGCAACTCTTTTTTCTTGATGGTATCGTTTCTCATTTTTGTTTCTCTCCCTCCTCATCTTAACGTGTAATTTCCATTTGCATCCAAAGCTGTTCGCTTCGGAGCCCGGGGTGTGCTTGGACCATAATCAGGATTCAGGTAAGTCTGGTAATTACAGTGAAGGCGACTGCCGTCTGATCTTCTCAACCCTTAGACAAGGGAACCACACCAACTGCGTTCCGGGTGTATAGGGGCGGTGGCAATCGCTTATCATCAGGTGATCCGTTTGCTCGTCTGCCACCAATCACCTAAAAAAACTGGATAACGATTATACGTTCAGAATCAATGTCTCAAATATTGTAAGTATCTACAATTTTGAGAAACTATCCGAGACGTGCAGGTTTCCTCACGATGTTTTTACTCACCACTACACGAGCTAATGGTAGAATATTAGTTTGTCATTGATGGAAAATACAATTTGGGATACAAGCAGGACACGTCTCAGGTAAACAAAATATATCTAATTTTTTTGGCGCTGGGTCATGCCGCCGGCCGGAATTACAATGGGCCGACGGCGCCTTATGCATAGGAGGGTTATGTCGCGCTCTCCTCTAGCGGGGGCTTCTCCTAATGAGAAGCCGGCCAGAGGCATACCGACTAAAGCCCAGCAATTTTACCTCATCGCTTTTAAGTGTTGAGGAGTCATGGATTCAAAAAGGGCGAACCCTATCACCATAACCCCCCTAAACAAAATATATCCTGCTTTTATCACAATTACTGTAAAACTATGTCAGACTCATTTGAGGGGTCATGGGGTTGGTTTCGACTCTCTTTACCCTACACTAGAGTTTCGAAAACAAAGCGACTAATACCGACTAAAAATGTCTCCTTGTGATTTTCAAATGAGATCAAATTTATGCAAAATAAATGTCAACC
Organism: Marasmia exigua; assembly: GCA_019059595.1. Lineage (NCBI taxonomy): Eukaryota > Metazoa > Arthropoda > Insecta > Lepidoptera > Crambidae > Marasmia > Marasmia exigua. Next base: position 25,230,019 of record CM032470.1, read on the forward strand.
GAATCCTTTGTTTTGAGATAACATTCTAAAATACTTGACTTATAAATAACATCTTTCAAACGTACGAGGCAAAGACAACACAGACAATAATGTAAAACAAATTGAAATCTCGCCAAAGGATCATAACACGGCGGCTTTGTATTTTCATCATCTTAAAGTTAAAATATTATTTTGATGAGCTTAGATACTTAAATTGAAATTTTAATATTAGAAGTTTTAAGATTTTTTTTATGTGATAGGCGGCAGACGAGCAGACGATTTGCTTGATAGTAAGCGATTGCCGCCAGATATAGACACCCGCGACCCCAGTTGGAGTCACGAATGCGCTGCCAACCTTTAAGCCGTTTAATTTACATTACAGAGGCCTTACCATGAGTTTGAAATACTATCCTCGCTATCCAAAACTATTGCTCTGTTTCTTTCACACGCACCACAATGAAAGGGACAAAGCGATAGTTTACGATAGCGAGAATAGTTTTTCCAACTCATGGTAAGGGTGCAGAGTGATTCGAGTCACTCGACGAGGCCATAACGCCACAAAATATACACCGACACTTTTTTATTGTTTACATCCCGTTAACCTCATAATAGGTATCGTAAAAAGTCCATTTAGCATGATTGATCAACAAAATAAGCGAAAAAAGAAGTAGTACTATAAAAAAAGACGGTGTATAGACACAGTGGGTACAGTCACAATCTTTAATTTGGGACCCATTTTAATGTCGTTAGAACATTCATAATGCAATAAGGTCAAAACTTGAGTGCTGATGTTGAATGTAAATTTAAGACATAAAATGTCTTATCTAATCTACCCTTGAAACAATAACCTCTTTGCAAAAAGCTATCATTACGGTTTTCTAATTACCAATATGTTGTGTCACTCGTGTCAGTGTCAGTCAAGAAAACAGTTTATTGTTACATTTCGGGGTTCAGTTGGCGAGCTGACATAATTATATCAGATGACAATTGAATATTGTTTTTTGTTTATTTGCGCTAATACAGGGCCAAAAAGTTATTACCCACGTAACAATTACTCGGAAAACATCGGTAATGATCGTATGCCCTCGCTCAAATTGACGTTTCTGCACGGTTGCCCCTAGAAAAGTAAAGTTCTCGATGTTACTTTGACACGTTAAAATATTAGCTCTTACGAGGGCGACACTGAAAGTTCTGAGAAAATCAAAAACTCAACAATTTAGCAAGTTGTTACTTTTATTATATCTTTTCAAAATAGTGTCCCTTCACATCAATACATCGCTGCATTAGATGAAACCACTGAGAAAAGCACTTGGCCCACTCTTCTTTAGGGGTCTCTTCGACGGCCTTTTGATACGCAGCCACTGCTTCTTCGGCGTCCGTGAAACGATTTTCCTTTTAGTTTTTCTTTTATTTTTGGAAATAAATAAAAATTGCAGGGTGCGAGGTCTGGGCTATACGGCGGGTGACCCAGTAATTCTACGTCTGACGTCTCCAAATACTCGAGTGTTTGCTTGGCAGTGTGCGGCGAGGCGTTAGTCGTGGTGAAGGAGGATCCAGTAGGAAAACGACCTCGCAGTAGCGAGGTCAGTAAGCGAAAGTATGCTACACGACATTCATACCTTGAGTGGGTTCCAAATTAAAGCTCGTGACTGTACCTACGCTGGCTGCCTTCTGTTCTTCTCTTTGATATCAATGTCACCTAGAGTCGATCTTCTGTGTCCATTTTTTTGTGCTAGTAAGCGTGATAGATATAAGTATAATTTCAACCTTCCAAATGTAAATAATAATATTTATCATAAGAGTGCTTTTATAAACGGTATTAAGGTATACAATAATTTAGACATGGCAACACTCGAATAAGTAACCCACTGACTCTTTTTACATGAAAACTTATGTTTTATCTTGTTTGTGTCGTTCCATGAACCATAATCAAGCCACTGTAATCTAACATGATTCTTTTCTTTTCCCAGGTAATATATTGTATACGTGAATAAGCCTGAAGTAATTATCATCGTCTTTAGTCATCGTCGTCAGAAAGGTAAATCGTCAGCAAACATTTTTCTTTCCGGGTAAGGCACACTAGCGACGCCAATTGATTTTAATGTTAAGCTACTAAATCGGATCTATTTTAAATAATTTCGGGGTTATAATCTCTCGGCAAATACTTACTAATTATACTTATTAAATACACTTAACTTTTGGGTCTGCCTTTCAAAAGCGGCCACTTTTGGCGTGAATCATTTTTTCGCTTACAAAAACGGACCCAAAATTTGTGCATGGTTATTTAATAAATAGTATAAGTGTTTGCCGAGAGATTGTAACCCCGAAATTGTTTAAAATAGATCCAGTTTAGTAGCTAAAAATGAAAATCGATTGGCGTCGAAGAAATTTTGTAGATCCAGCCTCTTGGAAAACACCCTTACTATTTATTTAATACTTACCTATAATTAATTTTTTGGTATGCTTTTGTACTCAAAATTTGAATTACCGCCAAAAATGGCCACTTTTGGCATTGATCCAAATTTTATGTGTAAAAGCAGATAAAAGTAGTGCACAAATATTAAATAAATAGTATAACTGTTTGCTCACAGACTGGAGTTTCGATATAGTTTAAAATAGTTCCGCTTTAGTAGCCAATAATTTAAATCGAATGGCGTCGCTAGTTAGGGATAAGTACATCAAGAAAATTATGTTTAGGTGGAAACTATTAGGGTTCATCAATGAACGTTTAATAAACCTTTGTTAGCTAAAAAGGCGTTAAAGAGCAGTTATGACGTTAGAAACCAAAAAAACTTAGGGTATGGTAGGGTAATGGAAGTCAGCGGGCAATGGGAGTCACCTCACCACCACGAAATTACATGAGACCGACGAGTAAACAGCGTCCTCAGCCCCCGCTTCGGGTCCCCCGCGCAGCCACGAACGGCTCGCGCCAGTAGACCCCTACGCCACTGAGAAACGACCATGTTTTATTTTTGCGGTATGTAATTTTACCTAAACGCAAATAATAAGGTAAGTGCCAAATATCTTGCAGTATGCGATTATGACATTTATACTTACTTAGTTAGACGTTTTCAAATTGTGATGTGCAGTTCAGATTATATCAGTGTAGTAAAGATTTTTTTAAATTTTATTTGTTACTTTTATTCGTTTAGTTGTGGGAAATGAGAGTCGGTGACATGGAAAGGCAAAAGACAAGGAAAAAAGACTAAAATACAGAAGAAGGGTCCTGAAAAGGCAAAGCGCCAAGTATTACAACAACAGAACGAAATCTCTGTATCAGATGTTGGCACTGACGACTTATGCTAGGACGATGAGGATGATGACGCAGAAAACGCTGGAAACAGATGCCTAGTATGCGACGAATTCGGAAGAAACAACGAGATGAAGTACAGGTGCACCTCGTGTGGACTATAGGCTCACAAAGGTTATGTTTGCGATGTATGCTAGATTTTTATTGACTCCGATTGCCCACACCGGTGATCACCATTACCACGACGTCGGTGTAATGGGAGTTAAATCTGTTTTTGTTTAACTTTTAATTTCTAATTTTATAATTTCTAAGGTTGATTGTTAAAGTGACTGAAATGGATCTCTTGATTGATTTAAAAAGTAAATTATGTTTACAGGCTGTGCAACCAAAATAAATACTTTCTTTTTAATTAAAATTTTATTTGAGTTTTTGCTTAAGTGACCCCCATTACCCTCTTTTATCCTACAAAATTTTCGAAAAATGAATGATAATTGCTTTATAACATCGTTTTAGTTAACAAAGACTTAACAAACATTTAATTTTATGAGAAAGACCCAAAGTATCCATAAATATAATAAAATTTGTTTCTGTAGGAAAATCCTACAGAAACAAATCTAGTTACAACGAAGTAATGTGATCTGGCCTTACCTGTAGACAAACTAGACCATAGTTACAGCATTACCTTAATAATTTTAGGTATCCAATATCCAAATTAGTTCTGAAAGGGTATCCGAAGGAAACCTGTTTTCTAACTATGTTTTCTCTCGCCGAGTAATTGGAACAAAAGAAACCCGCCCTAAATCTTTTATCCATAATCTCTAGAGACAACCACAGCAGGCTACTTATTTCAAAATCCCAGCGCGTGCGCGTGAAAGTGTGTTTGAGGCCGCAATGTACGCGACTGAATTGGTAACTAAAGTTTGCTCCCTCATAGATATTGCAAGGGAAAAGACATGACGTATGTCAGATGTGTAGTTATATCTGGCCTAGTGTTGTATTTTTTTATTCAATCAATAAAAAACTTAATGCTTCAGCTACATGTATTACATTGGGTAGATGTTAGCACCAATTAAAAACGTACAAACGTAACGTACGGCATGCAATAATGCACATAAATATTTACCTATGAATTTAATACAAAATAAGATATTATTATGTATTAAATTCATACCCTACATTACGTTTGACAAGACGGTCTCCACTCTAGAACTCGTTTACCCCAACGGTTGTCGGTTCTGCGGCTAATATGGCCAGCCCACTGCCACTTAAGCTTGCTAATCCGGTAGGTCGAGGGACGATCTGCGCAGGATGGCTGGCAACAGCTAGATGCGAGAAGCCATGGCTAGATCACGGTGGCGAACAATTGGAGAGGCCTACGTCCAGCAGTGGACTGCGATAGGCTGATGATGATGATGATGATGAAATTATTTATGATGGGATGGATGGTTTTATTTAAATATAATATATAGGTTGGTTCATGGCTTCACACTGAGTTGAGAAGAAGCCTACGATGTGGCTCATGTTGACAAACTTGTGTTGAACCGTCAGCTGGCCAATTCCTCGGTGGGGGATACTTAACCTAAGCGAGTGACTGGAAGCCTGCCCTCTCATAGATATTGCAAAGGAAAAGACACACGATACGTCGCGTATTTTTATTTTATTTATGTATTTATTATTAAACTTACAAATTTAGTTTACAAATTATACTTGTCCTGCAAAACTGTTTACACAGTTTGTCTGCAGGATCGGCTGAGTCTTAGCACAATAGGGTATATAATTATCTTTTCATACGTCTCAGTTCCTTCGGTCGCGTTCCTTGACATACGTCTCAGTTGTGTAGTTATAATATATCTGGCCTAGTGATGTGGCTTATGTTCATAAACTCGGAAACGTCAGCTGGTCAATTCCTCTGAGGAGAAAAGTTAACCTAAACGAGTGACTGGAATAGACGTGCTGAGTGTTCTGAGTAACTCGACTATTCGATTCTTCTCAGCGTACATTTTCAGTTGAATCGGAAAAAACGCCGTCGCTTCGGAGCCCGGGGTACGCTTAGGAATGATCCAGAATTTGGTGGGTCTAGTAATTACAATGAAGCTGCTGTTGCCAGGCCTTCGCCACCCGCAACAGGGGAACAAAGCGATAGCTTATACAAGGTGTATCTGTGACTTTTCGAAATTCATCAAAAAAAATTCGACTCCCCATACAAAATGACCAAGTCACGTGACCGACTTTGTATGAGAAGTTGAAATTTTTTCATCCGAATTTCCAAAAGTAATAGAATTAATGTTGTTCATAATGGTTAGTAGAACACGTGGTTAAAGGGATGTAAATGTTCACAGAATACACCCTGTATACCTTCTGAAAGGAGTCCAGAATTTATGCAGATTAAGAAATAAATCAAACTTAAAGGTTTTCCCTCGTACAATGGAAACCAGAAACAACGAATATTATGCAAACCCCGACCCAACACAAATATCTATTTCATCAAAAATCCTTTATGTTATCGTCTAATCCGGCGCTCAAACCACTGCGCAAACAAGTCATCCAAATATACAGTGTGACAAGGCTGCTTGGGCCTAAAATGGTCATCTACAGGTTGACTAAAAAATGTTAAAATATCGAAAACACTGTCACCCATGTGTGAAAAAAACGACATTAGTTTCGATTTTTTCCAAGCGCCAGATCTGACTTTTTACTCCGTGAATGATTCATAAGAACCGAATAGAAATTTGAGACTTTGACATCACTAATCTGCACAACGTGTCCCAGATTTGGCCCCACTGCCAGACATGGAATGTCGGAGCGTAACTCGACTATCGAAGTTCCGCATTCAAACAAGGCTCAAAATTCAATTTGTCCGATTCCCCGACTGACACAAAAAATAACCTAAAATGAAACCACGTTACAGAATGATGGAAAATATGTTTCTCTGAATAAGAAAAGCCGATTATGAGGTCCACTCGAGAGGCCTACTTTCCGGAAATGTTTTAGATGGCTCATATTACTTTTTAGTATTTACTAGCGGCACGCCCTCACCTAATGGACAACATTTCATATTTTTAACATGTCCATATTGTTTTTTTATATGAAAGTAGACATAAAATGAACAGACCCATATTTTTTCTTTTTTCAAAATTTGTCCATTTTCATGCATAAAATAATTATTGAAATTCTTTTTATTCTAAATAGACGTAAGCGCCAAATGACGTCATCGGACGGCTGAATACAGCGATATTCCTTTGTTTATCATTGTTTTAATAAAAAAAAGGTACTACTGTCAAAGGTAAATAATACTAGTGTCAACATTGTCAACGTCATTCATACATTCAACGTTGACAAGTTGTCTTTTTTTTACAGTTACATGTCATGGGTTTGGCATTACGTAAATTTAAAACTATATAACCCTAATGTGCTAAGCAAAGAAATATTTTACATTCTGCCGTCCGATGACGTCATCTTACTTTTTTTAGTTTTTAATTTTTTTCTCAGTAAATAAGCAATATAAAAAATGAATAAATATATATTCGAGCAGTGGAAAAGTAAACAAAGAATTGGTATTTTTTGTTTCAGAGCTTAGCAATTTTGAAATGTTGTCCATTTAAGGACATTATGTAGTTTCAAACGTAAACCGATAGATGGCACTGGATGTCCATGACATAGTGCAAGTGTTTTGCTTTTTCAGTTTATTACAAACCTTATCACTGCTCGGAGAATAAATATGAATAGTGTTCGGCAATTTGGACTTATATTATGGACGCTGCAGCGCGCTGACGTCACTTCAGAATTTATGGCTAGATATACGTTAGTAAATATGTGACTTCACAGGTTCATAGTCGGCAGCAAATCCTTTTCTTATTTAACACAGAGACATAAGTAAAATATTAATTTAGTCGACTAGTTATTTTGCCTTTCATCAAATGTATGTTTTTTCCAGAGTGGGAATCGAATCCATAACCTTTGACATACTCGTATATGAGGCAGCGTCAATACCAAATGCGCCATCAGGCCAGTTAAGAATAATAGAAAAATATTCTACGAAAAAGAACCGCCTTCAAAAACCACGAACTTAAAAGTTTAAAAAAATATATATAACACTTCATACAAATAATATTTTACAATTTTTACTTCGTGGTTTTTAAACGTGGTTTCTCTTCGTAGAATTACTTTTTCATGCTTTTTACTGTCTCATATTTTGGCATCAGATCCTGACATGGTAACAATGGGACTAACTAGGGAGTGTGCTCTTTCAAATAAAAAAATGATTCTGTAAATCGGTCAATAATTGGCGGAGAAATCGGTGAACATACATAAAAAAACATATACCTATACAGTCGATCATCAAACCTCCTCCTTTTTTGAAGTTGATAGTAGTTTTTCTTAGGAAACATATTTTTGTTGTTTTGCATGTGCATAGGCACATAGACAGGTAATCATATAAACTTGCTTACGCATAAGTCCAATGATGTAATGTGCGCTCGCCTGTCGAAACGTAGCTAAAAACCTCATTTCCACAAACCAAATATGTAAAAGTAAATGTAAGTAAAATCCTCTTCCGAAAGAAGAACGTCGTAATGCGAATGAATCTTATATGACAATATAAGCGCATTATACGTTTACAAAATGAACGTAGTTTACGACATTTTCCTGGGACTCTTATGGAAGGTATTAAGAACTGTAATACGGCTCATGTACGACCGCCTGGAACCAGTCTAAGAGGCGACATCACGTTGAGGGACGGATATAAATGTTCTGCAAAGAAATTACCTTTCACCTTATACGGTCTTTTGAGGAACTATTTATAGAATTCCATTTCTCATGAGCAGTATGAGCCTTTCAACGTTTTATATAGCGTGTCTAGGTGATTCTGAACTTTTTAATTAGATGAAATGCGGCTAATACCTACAACACGCCGATAACATTGAGGTCATGAGAACTACTATTTGTGGATGACTAGACCAAAAAGGTCTTGCGGTAGTTACTTATTACCTACTTATTAGTCCGGGCTGTGAGACTGGTAGGATGAAGGCTAATAGTAAAGTAGTAAAGTATCAGCCTATGTACAGGGTGTATCTGTGAACATTTTTTTTTTATGATATAGGTGGCAGACGAGCATACGGATCACCTGATGGTAAGCGATTACCGCCGCCCATGGACGCCTGCAACACCAGTGGTGTCACAAGTGCGCTGCTTACCTTTTAACCCGACTTCCCCTGGATTGGGCCTCCGGTACCCTCACTCACGCAGCGAAACACAGCGCATGCACTGCTTCACGCCGGTTTTCTGTGAGGATTTACATCCCTTTAACATCAGGTGATCCGTCCGCTCGTGTGCCACCTATCACATAAAAAAAATGTTCCTACTGTACTGTTTGTATTGTATTTAAACATTGTAAATCTGTTTTCTAAAAGTTTAAGTTGCCTAATAAACAATTATCTTATCTTAATCTATTCCTATTATATAAGTGGCCGTTTTTGGCAGTAATACATATTTCGAGTACAAAAGCAGATCCACAAGTTAAGTATAAGTATTAAATAAATAGTATATTTTCCGAGAGGCCACAGCTTCGAAATTTTTAAACAAATATCCGGTTTATAGTTGCTAACAATTTAAATCAATTGGCGTCGCTAAAGTGCCCTACCCGTCACCTTAAGACATTGTGCTTGAAGTGTTTTGTCAAATACTCAGTTATTTTTGGTAGGATTGGTGGTTAAGATTATTTTGATGCTGATGTACATATCAATTCAAAAGTGTCTTTTACCCCCGCTTTCATTTCCACCCTGCCCTTGCGCCCGCTCCCGTCTGTAGTCGGGATCATCCATTGGTTCTGGGTTCGATTATCTGAGGACAAATTGCCTTTGGCCTGCGGTTAATGTTTCCGGTAATAGTTATTGCAGAGGATATTTGCTTAGGATAGATCTAATAGTGACCTTATAGGATTCATGTGTTAACGTTTGTACGAGTAAAACGATGATAAGAAGGACTACCTATAATAAAAAACAATTATAACATAGGTGGCAGGCGAGCAGACAGATCACCTGATGGTAAGCGATTGCCGCCGCCCATGGACACCCACAACACCAATCACAAGTGCGCTACCAACCTTTAAAATCCCCTTCCCATCGGATTAGGCTTCCGGTACCCTCACGTCGGTTTTCTGTGAGGCCGTTGTATCACTCCGGTCGAGCTGGCCCATTCATGCCGAAGCGTGGCTCTCCCACGGTCTATTTATCTAAGTACCTATTGTCTGTTATCTAAGTACATATTATCATCCATGCGGTATTTATTTGACAATTAGACTCAATTTCAAGTGTTTTATGAGCGAAACTTTAAATAGCTATGTAGTCTTTTTATAAAATCATGTTCATACCGTAACTAAAATGATTAATTGAAAAAAATATTACCATTATTTATTAGTGTAAATTGGCCCTTACTTGAGCGCAAGAGCAGGGTGGAAGAGAAATCGGGGATACAAGACACTTTTGAATTGATAGGTACGGTCAGCATCAAAAATAGCTTAACACTTAAGTCCCCACTGCTGGGGCATGGGCCTCCCTCAATCACATGAGGGGTAATTGCCACACTCACCACGCTTGGCAGACGGGTTGGCGAGGGTTTTGATATAAATGCAGAGTTTTCCTTCTCTGGGTGCTGATGATAATGCCTGCAGCTTTACCTTAGTCGCCTTTTACGACACCTCGGTAAGAGTGAGTTAACACTTTAGTACCATGTCAAAGTAACTGTTTAACCTATTATAGTTAGTTTCTAAGGAAGAAAGAAAGAAAGGAAAACTATTTATTGACAACACATAATACAGAAAACTAATAATAAATAAAAAAAACGGTACATAGCATAAAAGTTGCAGCCAATAAGGCTCAGCCTCAGCATATGCTGCATATGCCGCAAGCAACCGCTGCAGCGCTGGTTTTCAGGCTGGAACTTGGGTGACGCCTTTACGTCAGAAGAAATATAAATATTCACATGCAATACAGAAGATAACAAAACAAATACAAAATTTTCCAATGTCATAAAGACCGACCAAGATCAGAAGGCACTTTAGTGACATTGACAAGAAGACAAAGGGGTAAGCCGGTTTTCCCAGGAAAATATCGCGATAAAGACTAATTTTGTAATTTTTGTGCTGTACTCATTTTTGTTCTACTCTGTGGAACTGTTACGGGTCTGATTTAGCCATAGACTTAGGATGCCGCCTTTCTAATTCTATGGATGTAGCTGTGTTGGAATTTTTGGCGAGCTTTCCTTCAGTACAGCGGCTGACCCTCATTTACATAGTGTGTGGTTTTTCTAACGTTTCTCTATGTACCTACGGTCAAATTACGAAAAAGTTCGTCAGTTTTAAAATAAATTCGTTTGATATGCTGTTGTAATTTATCTGAGAGATGCCTGTTGCACAGAAAATTGTACTTAACTGATAGATCAGAAAGTTCGCATTTGCTTGCAGCAACATTGATTCCTTTTTACGTAGAGAGACATTAAAGAGGCCGGTAGCTATATCGCGCTTACTCAGGCATTTCCCTCAAAGAGTTAGAATACTTTGTTAGCTTCCAATTCACGATCGATTACGTGTTCTTTCCCGTGTACCCGTCAACGTGGAACAGGCAGCACGCACATCAATCGGAAACTCTCAAGGTATCGACAAGGTAACTTCCTATAATTTATTCGTAAGGCAGGCCTCTGTATTGAACTTTCCGCTAGGCAGTGGGCTTGCGTATATTGTACCTAATTTTAAGTGAACCAATTCTTGTACGCCTTAAACCAGAGGCAACATGTACGTTCCGAATAGTTTTTCAAAGTGTATACCCACGATTGTTATTGTAATAATGTCCTAATAAACCTACTACAGTCGCTTCGTGATGGTCATACACCGTAGTAACCGATGACATACAATCCATTCTTTTTTATAACAAAGATCCAAACGAAAAAAGAAAGAGTCAGGGGGAAAGGGGATTTAAAGGTTGGCAGCGCACTTGTGACTCCACTGGTGTTTGAGGTATCCATGGACGGGCAGCTGCAATCGCTTACCATCAGATGATCAGTCTGCTCGTCTGCCACCTAACCCATTAAAAACTTGAAAAAATTAAACAATCATCCTCGAATTAGATTGTAAATAAACAGATTGAAATACAGACCTGCATACAAAATTATAATACTTATGTACAATGCATACTATGCATTACATAGGGGTACCAGGAGTGTATTTAGTGTTTTTAAATCTGGAGAACACGTCAGAAGAAATTGTGAACGCGTACCATGCTTGTGTGAGTGAGAAAAGACATTGTAGGGTTAAGCAAGAACGAGAGCGAAGGTCCGCATTCAGCAGCAGGCAGGGAGTGTCCATACTGTATGCAGTTCTCATTATCTTACTATGATAACGTTGAGCCACTCTGGCTATAATGATTCAACAGAAACTAGCATTCTTCATCAGGTCATTTGTTATTTTCCTAACAGCCGTACACTTACAAAAACTCCTGTTGCCCCAATTTCACATACGACAATAACCCGTCATCCATATTTATGTAAATTCACCGAAACATGAACTCTGTTTTAAATTAATGTATTCAGAATCTACTTAAGTATATAACATTATATACGGCGAGGGTTTTGTTCATTTTCATATTTACCGTTGTAATAGTATTGACGTTAAGCTCGATCCAAATTTTGTAGGAGCTTTTTACGACTTCCGTATTTTATGGTAATGGGGAAACCTCTGGGGTAGAGCTCTGAGTGCGCCTTGGATTTACCCAAGATTGGAACTTGCTTTTTTAACGGGAAATAAGAAAATGTTTGACGTCTCGTAAACGTTAATCCATTGGAAATCAATAATATATTGCACTATTTTCTTTTGCAATTTTCAGAGCTCCATATCTCAAAAAGAACCCAAATCAGATAATTTTGTTGGTCACCAGTCTATCTGTCTGTCTGTATGTCAAGAACCTTCATTTCATCGTTGCATGAAGGTTTCAGCGTATACACAGATCTACAGTTGCAAGAATTTGTAAAAAAATAAATTTTCACCAAATGTATCTTACTTACAGTATTACTGCAGTATATTCAGCAAAAAAGCATACTTCGACATGCTCACAGCGCTGTGTAAAAACAGATAAATTAATCAGTCGATATTTGGGATTTTTACACTGTCGCAAATTTTCAGAGAGTTAACTCTAGTCTTATGCCTTTTATTACGAAATCCCCACGCAACACGTAAACCCTTTGAATACGACTCGTTAAACAACGCCCCTTGTCTTATATTTAGTAAATACCTTATTTGTAATTCATGCTTCTCTTCCAAGTCACATAGCTCTCAAATGTCAAATAATCTCTCCACCTTTTATCTTTTTGCTGGCGTATGATTTCTTTGTATGATTATTTAACCGACTTCAAAAAACAAGGAGGTTCTATATTCGACTGTATTGTTCTTTTTATTATATTTTATGTATGTTCACCGCTTTCTCCGTCAATTATTGACCAACTTGCACAATTTCGATATTTCGGAATATGTTCAAGGAGTACTAAGCTACTACTTAATCCAATATCGATTTAAATAATAGTGTCGTCAATTAAAACGATTTTAATCAATTATAAGTATCAGCCTATAACTGTCCCTCTGCAGGGCAAAGGCCTCCATCATAGAAATCAAGTCATCGCTACTATGATGGGATTAGGCTTAATCACCACGCTTGCCAAATGCGGATTGGTGATCACCCGAGCTATGTTCGAAAATATCGAAACACACTTTTTGCTCGACCCAGGAATCGAACCCAGGACCCCGAGAACACGGCCCGGTACTTAAACCACTAGACCAACAAGGCGTCTCTTAATCGATTATATCGCCCTAAAATTAAAACCAATTTAATCGATCTTATTACCAATTATTAAATTATTTAGGGTGAAAATAATCGATTAATCGACTATCGATTATTCGGCAACACTAGTTCTGTCTAGTCGAAATCAAAATACTTACATTGTTTCATCTAGTTATGTAACTAATAAACTCGAGTCACAAAGTCTTCATACTACATATGTACATGCATTATACCTATTTCTGTTGTGAACTAAACTCTACTTAACATTTAACCTCGACCTTTCTGACGATCACAAATGATAATAATGACCTGTCTACGAAATATCAATGATACAATAACAACCTATATAGTTGTTACTGACACGAACTGTTACAACTTATTTGAGTAGATGAAAATTTCTCAAAGATATTGTAATATTTTTAGTTAAAAAATGAGTTCTTCTTCTTCTTCTTCTTCTCCGTGCGGGCTTTTCAGCAATCAGGCAGCAGTAATGCCCATTTCGCGTGCGGAGGGTGAAGTCGGCCGGTGTCATTCCAACCAGCCGAGTTCTTCGAGGAAAACTATCAGTGCCTTGGTGTTGCTGAAGATTTCCTGGAGACTACCCGGGTTTCGCAGGTAGTGTGCCCGGTTGCTAGCCACCCCTATGCACTCTAACAGTACATGAGCGGCTGTTTCTTCCTTCTCCATGCATGCTCTGCATAGAGGGCTGTCTGTAACACCTATATTGAACAGATGTCTGTTAAAACTGCCATGCCCCGTTAGAGCACTAGTCAATAAACGATAAAAAATGGCTCATTAAGTATTACAATATAAGTTGCCAAAAAAGCATAGATTAATGTTTTATACCCTCAAAACAACGTCATTTTGAATAAATACGTCATTTGTATTTGAATAATATAAAATATATAAAGTAAGTAAAGTACATTCAAGACGCCACTTCCACCCAACACAAAACCAGAAACTTATTCAAACTCGAACTCCCAAAGTACAATAAACCTCTTTTTATCTGCAAACTATTTATATAACAACAAGTAAAAAAGGCAGCGCGCCCCTCCCATTGTCGAGGTGTCCGGGCCCTCAATAAAGATACAACATGGAGCGAGGGCGACCTTTCGGCCCTTTCCACTTGTGCAGTGAATAAGTTGCCCTTTGACCAACAATGGCGGATCCCGCCTCGAGAGCTGCTGGAGTTATTAGCAGCGTTACTTTGTTGTTAACTTACGTAAGGACCCAATTTCCGATAGAATAATGGGACAGGCCTGGCTAAATGTGAAGACGCGAATTGTAATGTATTTGAAAAAAATAAGTTACGATTTTTTCGTTTCTTACTTTCTTTTGTTGGTAGGTTTTGTACCTACTTATGTTTGAGACGTGAAAAGCTGTTCTTAAAATCTGGTTGTTAATAGATTAAACTGGTTTCATAATTAGATAGAGATTAGATAGGGAGAGCGAAGCGTGCCTCTCCCACGGTCATTCATGCCGAAGCGTTACTCTTTCCGAAAACATTCTATGGGAATGTTAATCATTTGGTTAATAACGGCCTAGCCTCAGGGCAGGATATCGTGGAGCTGTCTAGCTCTAGGAAGGTCCTTGTTGGCGACGGCCACAACCAACCTTTTTGCCTATTTTGTTTAAAACGTTTACTTTTTTATATTCTTCTATTTTGTTATGTCTCTTTTTTTACATTATGGCAGATAAACGAGCAGACGGCTCACCTGATGGTAAGTGAATTACCGCCGCCCATAGACATCTGCGACACACGGGCATCACAAATGCGTTGCCGGCTCTTAAGGGAGGAATAAGCTCTTTTCTTGAAAATCACCAGGTCGTATCTGTTCGGAAACACCATTCGGAATTCTTTTTGACGTTTATTGATAAAACCAAAGAATAAAGTAAAATGGGTGTGACGAAATATATGTTTTCTCTCGGACGAATCCGGCCGTCAGTTTTAGTCCTAGTAAGTCCAGAAAACAGCCAGCCCACGTTGGCCCACGTACATTACAGTGACGCTCCCTTAGACCCTGATTGGGGAGAGGACAAAAGAACTAGTTAAGGAATCTAATCTACACGTACTTTGCCATACGGAAGGCAATACAGAGAAAAAAAACTAAATTTTAACTGCAATCACGGAGCCACGAAACTAATAGATACTTTGTAAGATATAATCAGATTCTGCAGCCACGGAACTCATAAGGTCTTGACCTTAAAAGAAAATTACACAGCACGTCCGTTGTATCGCATTTTATGTGCAGTATGCATGGAAGCATGTAGTGGTGTAACCAAAGGTGTGACTGGACGGACATTTTTCCATTCGATTTATTTTACAATTTAATCGACCAATCGAATAATCGCAGTGGAGACCGCGTGTCAGGCCGGCAGAAGCTGGATGCGAGTAATCAGATTAGACGACCAGACCGAACAATTAGACGACCCATTTGGATCAGTGGTAGTGAATGCTGCCTCTGGTGCAAGGATTGAGGGTTCGATTCCGGCAGAGTATACACATTTGTCTGCATGAACCTTAGATTAAACCAAAAATTTAATCTAAGGCATGAGAACATGTCTGTTTGTATTGGTCTGGGTGTTTCTATGTATTATAAGTATTTTTACAAAAGAAAAGTATTATATGTATATATGTATATGTAATTCCGCTTTTGGTTCTGATATCCGTAATCCGTGCTTGAGCTACCTATCTCGGAGTCAGATCAATGTATGTGATGTTGTGAATATTTATATTGAAATCAAAAATTGAGCGCAATGGAACTCGAGCTTTTTGAAACATACTTTTTACCCGACTACAGCAAAGCTAAAAAGGGATTATGATTTTAGCAGTCTTAGTATGTATGTAAGTATGTATGTACGTTCCTCGATTCTAAACTACCCCGCCGATTTTGATGAATGAGGTATCAATCAATTCCTTATTCTTCCTTCTGTCCGCGTGTTATTAGGCATATTTGGTTTTTTTAGTACCGCGACATAATTTTTTATATCTAACCTCAAATAATACTTTAATGCCACGAGTCACATCTCTAAGCAGTACTGGAACGATGCAAATGGCTGGAATTCCCTCACTTACTTAACTACACCTCGGCGAGTTGAACGCTTGCCGTAATGATGTAACGTGTTTCGGTAATTTTCATGAATAGCTGGAATTACCGCCTCATAGCACACGGCGTTTATTGAGTTTAGATATCATGAGAAAAATCAGGATTTGAGCTTCGTGGTCCATTTACAGTGGTCCAAATTTGAGAAAAAAATATCAAATAAATAAAAATTACTCGAAAACTACAAAAATTGCGGAACGTATGGGGATGTTTAAGATGAGCTCTCTCGTGAGGCATGTAACAAAATTGCTAAAAGTGGCCACTTTAAGTATTACAACTTTCCCTAAAGTATTCATTAAAGTACTTTTTAAAAAAATACCTGCTATTCGTCACAATCATATAAAACACTTGGTGACGCTAATATCGTCGCAGTGTCACCTTAAATTAGCACGTTTATTTAAAAAAGACATTCCTACATTTTTAAAAGACATAAATCTGCATTCATAGTTTATTTTTAATTTAGTGAGGTCCCTGTTAACTAGCGGCCCAGTGGTTATTTTACAATAATATAAAATTTAAAACTTGTTACTATAGAGCCAAAATTATAGTCTACATTTCGGTATCTTCCGTCAGATGTACATAAATATGTTACTCGCAAAGTTCCCCAATTATTCGCATAACTTGTCCAATGCACAAACAAAACCTTTTCTGCCCGACAACCAGCAATATTTATAATTAGGCCAAAACAAAAAGCCACATTTGACACTTCAACAAAATTCTACAATGTAACTTTGTAACAACGGTCATTGAATTTATGAATGTGAAAAAACCCCAATTTCTTAACTTTTTAAAATAATGTTAGTATTTATTTATTTCAATTAAGACAAAAAAGATAATTTCACGATTTACTTTCTCTGTCAAACTATTTATAAACTTATTATAGCCCATCTCTGGGCTGGTGCACCTCAGTACCAACTTCTTCCGTTTGACCGCGTACAACGTAGGGCTGCTCGAATTGTCGGTGACTTGACTCTCTTTAGTCGACTTGATCCTCTAGCACTGCGGCGGAATATAGCCTCCCTCAGCATTCTGTACCGCATCTATCATGGGAAGTGCTCTGAGGAACTGTTTGATCTACTCCCTGCAGCTGAATTCTTACATCGAACCACATGCAAGCGATTGTCATTCCATCCTCATCATCTCGATGGATGGCGGTCTGATACTGTGCGTTTTTCGCGGAACTTTCTACCACGTACCTCAGTTCTGTGGAACAGTTTACCTATGGGAGTATTTCCCGACGGCTACGACTTAGGGACATTCAAGAGAAGAGTGTACTCCTTTTTAAAAAGGCCGGCAACGCATTAGCGATCTCTCTGATTTCGCGGATGTTAATGGGCGGCGATGATTGCTTTCCATCAGGTGACTCGCTTGCTCGTTTGTCCCCTCTAGCATGAAAAAAATAATTAAAGAATTACTATTCTAGAGAATTGAGCATTGTTATAATGTTGTATGTGTTAGTCAAATCATCTTCTTTTTAAGCACTAGTGATGTACCCCAAATGATCGAACGAATAAAATGTTAATCGTGTAGGAATATTCATCCATAAATGAAAAGCCACATTCTGATTAAAATAAAACGTATTATTATCTTATTTAAATTTATAAATACATTAATAGCTTTTTTAAAAGAAAAAAATATATGGCACACAATATAATCGTTTTGATTTCGAAAAAAATAAATATAAACTCGCTGCGGATGAATATGTAGGTTGATTACTACTTTCCTCTTTATTTTTAATAATTTAGATTCACATTTCTCCAAATAAAAGTACTAATAACTTCTTTCCCATTTTTATAGTATTCGATTCACGTTTGTTTGAAGTACATATCGATTATTCACTTTAATCGAAGTTAGAATAGTTATTTACGGGATTTCTACCATGTACCTTATTTTTGAGTTTCCGATATTTCGGCACTGTTGCAAGCGCCATGGAGTAACTGAAGTTTTTGCGGGTAAGCTGTTACTGGCAGACAAGTCAGTCTGCCCTCCTTCGCAGTCTTTTACTACGCGCACCTGCGGTACCACTGTTCACTAACTCACTATTTTCTCGAACCTGTTCTCGACACACAACACTAACAGTATCTAGCCGCGAAACGACAATTTGTTCAATTTTCCGGTTATTACATTTTCGAATCCCTGGATTCCAGACATTTGACAATTTAAACTCATCCTCACGATTGAAATTTTTGTACTTGGTAATTTCAATCGCTTCCCTGACCTTAAGTATATAACTTTATCGAAGTTTTTCAGTAGGTCACCTCTCTATGAAGCTACAATTTAGAAACTTCAAATGTGGCTTATTAGTTTGGCCCGACTATAGTAAGAGTTTAAGCATCCTAAGTGCCTACCATAACAAGGTAGGTACTAATTTCAGTCAGAGAGTACGCAAAACTCCGCGAGCTCGAGTTTAAAACGCATTAATAATTGGGTACCTACGTTTGTTATTAAGGCACTTTCAAAGTCGTAAAAATTAGACAATGTACATTCGAAAACAGATATGTAAAATCCGCGGGCCGCGGGAGAATTTAATTTCGAAATAAAACGCCTGACTCGCATAAAAATTCTAGGCTCGTAACTTTATGTTGTGTGCTAAAGGCTGTTTTATGATTGGCCGTAAAAAGTCTCTGCGAGCCAATTTCATTCTTTAATGAGCCAGCGTTTCTGTTTCACTCAAATTGTTTTTCTACATAGCTGACATAATGACGTCATACATATTAATAGATACTGGCAGGAAGTTACTATCTCCTTCAAGGAGACATAGGAAAGTTTCTTTAAAATTTTATTGTAGAAAACATTAGAGTTTTCTATTGATTAATAAACAGTCAAATCATAGACATCTAATTTAAATAGGTATAGAAAATGTGGGCAAATACTATGATGTCCAATAATCACAAGTACAGTAAAAAAAAAATTGCAAGCAATAAAGTTACCATTTACAAAAACAATTAGGGTAATCATAACCGTCTTTTTATCGAACCACTTCTTTGTAGTAGAACTCTTGCACACAAAAAACACCGTTCGCTTAGGTGAAAATTTCTATGGTGACTGAATTCCGAAAGACTGTTGGTTGGACGGGTAGCCCTAACTAGCGACACCAATTGACTTAAATTGTTAGCTAATAAACCGGATCTATTTTTAACAATTTCGGAGCAGGAGTCTATAAGCGAATATTTATATTATTAAGGTGACGGGTAGGGCACACTAGCGACGCCAATCGATTTAAATTTTTAGCTACTAAACCGGATCTATTTTTAATAATTTCGGGATTACAACCTCTCGGCACACATTTATACTATTTATTAAATAACCATGCACAAATATTGGGTCCGTTTTTGTACGCAAAAATTGATTCACGCCAAAAGCGGCTACTTTTGGCGATAATCCAAAATTCGAGTGCAAAATAAGACCAAACAGTTAACTATTAGTATTAAACAAATACGTAGTATAGTTGTTTGTCGAGAAGTTGTAACCCCGAAATTGTTTAAAATTGATCCGGTTTAGTAGCTAAAAATTAAAATCGATTGGCGTCGCTAGTGTGCCCTACCCGTCACTTTAATTTTATTACTTAGCACTACTTTTTGATATGTTTTTGCACTCGAATTTTGGATTAACGCCATAGAGGCCGTTTTAGGCGGTAATTCAAATTTCGAGTACAAAAGCAGACCCAAAAATAAGTTTAGTATAAATAGTGTAAGTGTTTTCCGAGAGGCTGCAGCTTCGCAATTGTTTAAAAGTAGTGATGCAACGATACGGCTATTACGATACCAATACGAATGACGATTACATCGTAGTGGCCAATACGATAACGAATTATGATACGAAGGCATCACGATATTTGTTTAATACCATTTTGATGAATTTATTGGATCAAGCTTTTGTTGTACGTTATTGTTAGACTAAGTAAACATACCTAAGTAACAGCACCAATCACCGCTTAAAATCACGAATAAACAACAATGTTTGTCAATTAATCGGCAAAGGAAAATAAACATAACCTAACCTCATTCCCGCTTAAGACTGTTAAGGTGACGGGTAGGGCACACTAGCGACGCCTATCGATTTTAATTTTTAGCTACTGAACCGGATCTATTTACGAAAAAATCTTACAACCTCTCGGCAAACACTCATACTATTTATTAAATAACCATGCACAAATGTTGGCTCCAACGCGTACGCGAAAAATTTAATCACGCCAAAATCGGCCACTTTTGGCGTGAATCAATTTTTCGCGTAAATAACGGACCCAACGTTTGTACATGGTTATTTGATAAATAATATAAGTGTTTGCCGAGAGGTTGTAATCCCAAAATTGTTTAAATAGCCTCGGTTTAGTAGCTAAACTTAAAATCGATTGACGTCGCCAGTTTGCCCTACCCGTTACTTTAATGCCAAAAGTGACGAATGCGTTCAGAAATTGACGCGCCATGCGTTTTGTTTCACCCGAAACGGTAAAAATTTATATTTACGATAACGAATGATCGGTTAGGACTACGTTAATCGTCGATATGCGAATATCGTATCGGTATCGTTGCATCTCTATTAAAAAGATATCCGGTTTAGGTACTAACAATTTAAACCAATCGGCGTCGCTAGTGTGTCCTACCCGTCACCTTAAAGGGAAAGCTATCTCCCTTACTGGAGGCGAGCGTTAATACCATAGAGTAAATTATATGTATATACTGAGATAGAGGCATCAGTCGGCTAGCCAGTGCTAGCGCCATCTAGAGGAAAACGACAAATTCACTGGCAACGGCTATGAAGTACGGCCACCTTCGAGAATCAGTCCAGTCAGGGCAGATGATTAAATAAAATATCACAAATAATTTTATTTACTATATAACAAAATTCCCAATACTGTGGTTAATTTTTCATAATTTTTTGAAATTGCCCATGTGGGCAGGCGACTTGAGGCTTGTTTTGATAACACGCTTTACTAACGCGATGTAAAAATGCATAGTGACATCTACCGAAACAACACCAAACCATCTGCTTGATTGCTTTTTAATGTCAAATCTGCTTTTTACAAGCTCCATCTAGCGAAAACCGCTGAATATTTTTTTCCAAACTAAATAAAAAAGTACTAAGTGAAATAACCCTGGTTAAACCTACCCCCAACACAATTTTCGAACATTTTGTCGAAATTGATTTTAGTTCCAATAAATACATTTTTATTTTAATTTATTATTATACATATATCCAGTGCCAGGGTGAATAGGAATGGCCCCCTACTTTTACTATTAATATGAGCCGCTGCACCTTGACCCGGCCTTCACCGTTCGCCGCAGCCACCGCAGATATTATAAACCTGCCACGCTGAGATGGGAGATATAGGCTTCTATATTAACACTATAGCCTAAAGATAGGCAGTAGGCTAATAAGGTATCCTCAAGCGCCTCGCCAGTCACCGTGTACACTAAATTTTTGGGCTTATAGTTAGGAATCATCGTCATAGTCAGCCCATTTAAGTCCCCACTGCTGGGGCACGGGCCTCCCTCAATCACATGAGGGGTAATTGCCATACTCACCACGCTTGGCAGACGGATTGGCGAGGGTTTTGGTATAAATGCAGAGTTTTCCTTCTCTGGGTGCTGATGATCATGCCAGCAACTTTACTTACGTTAACTTTAACTTTACCTTTTACGACACCTCGGTAAGAGTGAGGGTGGCCTATTCTACTCTGCCGGGGACCACACGGCTCAGTTAGGAATACATGTTTGTTAATGATTCACAACAAGGTGTACCGAAGATCTGATGAAGTTCGCGGCGGCGCCGTTGGATGCGAGCGGCACAGGACCGATGTGTGTGGAGATCATTGGGAGTAGGCATATGTCCAGCAGTGGACGTTTATTGGCTGAAATAATGATGGATGATGGTATTTCACCGACTTATAAAATTGTGTTATGTTTCCCTGCATGAGTGAGGGAGGCCCAATCCGGGGGAATGGGGAGTTTAAGGGTTGGCAGCGCACTTGTGACTTCACTGGTGTCGCGGGTGTTCGTGGGCGGTGGCAATCGCTTACCATTAGGTGAACGGTCTGCTCGTCTGTCACCTATCACATAAAAACTTATCAAAGGATACAATTGAGATGAAATAATTAAATGCTTCAATCAGTTGTACAAAATTATAGCGACTAAACATAAAAAAACGACCTGCTCAAATATTCATATTATTATGCATACAGTAAGGATTGTTTCAGTGCAGGCAATTATCTATACACTAAAGCGAAAGCTTCAAATCGTCGCCTATTGTGTCCCTAATTGGTAAATAATAGTTACCTTCCAAAACGCTTATGTATAAAAAATACCGATACCCCATAACATGACATGGCTCTGAGTCCTTTGATCTGGATATCAAAAACTGACGATCCGTTTGGATCAGTGGTAGTCAACGCTGCCTCAGGTGCGGGTTCGATCCCCGCACAGTACAAACATTTGTGTGCATGAACTGAACATGTCTGTTTGTTTTCTATTTATTAAAAGTATGTATTTACAAAATGTATACCTATTTGTAATTCCGCCGTCGGTTCTGATATCCGTAACACAGATGCATGAGCTATCTATATCGGAGTCAGCTCAATGTATGTGATGTTGTGAAATATTTATTTTATTATAATATCCTCCAACCGATTACGGCTACGGCAGCCAATCTCAATGATCAGCCATTATAGTGCTCAAGTGTGTGCGTAAACACAAGTGCACTCTCTATTCCATTACCCTCATATTCCGATGGGACACCAGGGTGACACGACCGGAGAGAGATTGGGCGCAGGACCAACGTCTTAACGTGCTTTCCCGGGGCACAGGGGAACAAGACCGAAAACTTAGGTACAAATTTTTGGCCCGACCCGGGTATCGAACCCGGGACCTCTTGCGCAGCCGTCGCTTTATAGTGCAACCCACTAACCTACTACGCCATCGAGGCAGAGATATTTCATTATATTTAAAAGTTTATTACAGTAGTTATAGCAGTGCGTGACCTTGTTTGCGATGCCTACATCGTCGCCAGCTAAACAGGTCGCATTGTGGGTCTACTTATTTGGTGGTTCTCCCTGATGTCTCTGTATAGTCTACCTCAGCGTTCACTAGCGTCAAGCTACTGGCGATAACACTGTGTTAATACGACACTCTTGTATGAGCTTTACGAGTGGTTGATATACGGGTCGTTAAATTTAAGAAAGTGAATCTTCCACGTTTGCAAGATTTTTAAATTCTAGAAGGAAAAATTACGACATTTTCGGGTGACCCAACGTAAAGCTAGCGCAGTCTTGACACAAGGTAACGTAAAATTTGCGCAAGTTGCAATGAGCGTAAGTTAATTTATTTTTGATATATTTCAAACTTTAATAAAATGATGTTTGAAAAGAGCACTCGTCATTTTACTGTGGTGCAATTATATATACTTAAGCTTTTTAATGTTTATAGTGCATATAATAATGTTTTTTATATTGAGAAAATACTTTTTTGTTAATTTGTATGCATGCTTCGTGATTTTAACAAATAGGTATTTTAATCTCTAATCCCGAATTTGGTTTTAACCAAAAAAGTCTCTACATTCGGTGACACTCCATTTTTAACAAACTGTAGGATTTTAAAAATGCATATAATGATGTGGTATTTTCAAATGTAATGAGCAGTTTTCCAGTAGGTATTTATAAATTTCCCAGTGATTCGCTAGATGGCGCAATCAGTCCCTGTAAATGTTAGGTGTGGTATGATATTTCATGTGGACCCTAATTTATGGGAAAATTGTTTTAGGTTTTTTCACATTAAATATCTTAATACTTCGCAGTTAATGTGTATTTTTAGGGCGATGTACATTTTAAATGACAGAGAGTGATTCAAAACTAAACTTTTCATAAACAAGTAAAATATGTATGTTACTTGTTTACTTTGTATCTCCATTTTCTTATGGGTAAAATAAAGTTAAATATGGCAGGACCGTAAATGTCATGTTGATGGTTGGTTTATCAAATATTTCATAACTAGCATAGACAAAAAAGGAACTTTTAATTGATAGTGAGAGTAGCGTCATCTGGTGTTGCTTTTAGAAACCACCCGAAAATACCTACTGGAAAACTGCTCATTCTAAAGAAAATACCACAAGATTTTTATTGTAACTGCAGCTAGCATCGTTTAATTTATTTAGTAGCCGTGGCAATTGTAAGCTCAATCCATTGCGAGCACTATGCCACTCCGACAAGGTCACAGGGGCTGGAAAAGCGCAGTGTTTCTTTCAAATTACTGCTTTAAACCGGTTTGCATTATGAATGCAGTTGGGCAAAGAGGATTAAATTTTACGTGCACCGCCGAAGTAATTGTGACTAGTATATTCGAACGAGCGCTTTTCCAAGGTCAGTTCACAATGAAAACTGCGGCAGTGAAAAGTGAAAAAAATCTAACATAACTACACTTTATGCACTGTTAGCGTGACTACCAACCAAAGCATTTTTAAAAGACGTTTTTGTGTTTCTACTGGAATGGTTCTTGCGAAAATTTATGGGCCTTTAAAATGTGCGGGAGAAAAAGAAAATGCTTTTTAAATTGGTCCATTGTTATTTATCAGGGTCGTTATTAAAAGTGAAAATGTGTCGTTAGTGGGTACAATAAAAACGGGTGTCATTTATTGTTGTTTGATAAATAGTCCTAACTTAATTTAATGGTCTATGTTAACTTCTATTTTGATATTTATAGCTACAATAACTTTACATACCATTTAATGTTTCTGCTAAGGATTTTCACTCTGTGTTGATTTTTTTAAACAGAATTAGGAAAACATAGTTACTTCGTTGGAGTAACTTGAATCTCCCCGACAAAATATAAAAACCCATCGTTAGATTATTTCTACGTCTTCATTCGAGAATATGATAGATTTCGAAACCAACACAAAGCAATAACATTTTATTTGGTGACGTGCATCAAATCAAATATTTTTCTTTAATTTTATTAGACTACCTACCAGAATATAATATTTTTACCTCTGCAGCTCAAAGTCACCCAGAGAGCAATGGAGAGAGCTATGCTCGGAGTCTCCCTGCGTGATCGTATCAGAAATGATGAGATCCGCAGGAAAACTAAGGCTACAGACATAGCCCAAAGGATTGCATGCCTCAAGTGGCAATGGGCAGGTCACATAGCGGGGAGAACAGACGGCCGTTAAAGCGGAAAGGTCCTCGAGTGGAGGCCACGTTCAGGAAGTCGCAGCCGTGGCAGGCCCCCCACAAGGTGGACCGACGATCTGGAGAAGATCGCGGGAATCCATTGGATGCGGGCGGCACAGGACCGATCTATGTGGAGAACATTGGGGGAGGCCTATGTCCAGCAGTGGACGTCTATTGGCTGAAATGATGACTTCTGCAGCTTCCAGTGAGAACTAATGGATGATCAAGTAATTTGTGTAGAACTGACATTAGTCACCTTGTAGCTATTGTAGCATTAACCATGGCATCCAGCACTTAATTGTAATGGACGATATGTAACTTTATAATTGTTGTTACAAATCGTTATGAAATATGACTGCAATTATACATAGTCAGCAATAAATATTTCGTTTCATTACTAGCCTTAAATCAAGCTAACTTGTGTAGATATTTTTCAAAGCCCTAGATAATACAAAGTTGTGGATCACAACAAATAAAATTTTCCGTACATAGTTAAATTATTACTTTCCTTAATAGCGTTTTTTTTATTACAATAGACTTTTAGCCACAATCTCACCTGATAGTAAGTGATGATGTGGCCTAGGATGGATCATACCTGTCTAGTAACAGCCTATTCACTCTTTTCTTGAATAAGTTCAGATCATAGCGTTCTGGGAACACATCTTCCGGCAGAGAGTTCCATTCCTTAGCTGTACGCAACATGAATGTACCTTTGAACCGTTTGGTACGTGTTGCTGGTATTTCTACCACATAAGGGTGGTAACCCCTTCTCCGTCTTGTGTCCCAATGATGAAAGGGGGCCGATGGAATTAGATCATGTAATTCCTTCGCACACTCTCCGAAATGCAACCTGTAAAAGACCGAAAGACTCGCTACCTTACGCCTGTGTTAGCCTGTGTTCAAGGCTTAACAACTTGCGGAAGCTGCTCCGGTGTGAAGTACCGCCGGACCTTCGAGAGCGTATTTTTAACCGACTACAAAAAAAGGAGGAGGTTCTCAATTCGACATGTATATATATATTTTTTGTTTGTTCCGCCGATTACTTTGCCATTTATGAACCGATATAAATAATTATTTTTTAGTCGGAAAGTAGGTAGTCTCGGATTGGTACCATGATAAGGATATCAAGATCTGATGATGGGATCTTGGAAAAATTGAGGGGACCCTCAAATTTTAAAGGCACACGTAATGTTTTTGCATCTTTTTTCAAAACTGCACCAGTATTTACGACGTATACGTATTAATTTTTTGGCTCTGCTGATGATGGAAGTTGTACTCCTCAACGGTAATGAGTTAAAGGTAGGCTCTTTCAATAATGTACTCACAATTAGTTTTTTAGTTATTTGGCGAGGGTGGAAGAGGGAAGGGGAGGGGGGGAAGGCGAGTGGCGGGGGTGGAAGAGGGAAGGGTAAGTTATTTGGCGAGGGTAGAAGAGGGGAGAGGGGGGATACGTTTTAAATCGGCGTAGGTCCCGGGTCAGGCACTTGGAGATGTGCTTGCTGAGCTGCCGTCGTTGATGAGCTTCATCAGAGGTTTGTAGAACAATTTTCCGCCTTTCCTTCATTAACTTTAGAGTTGGCTCCGAGATTTTACTGGCTTTTTTCGTACGGCTGGGTCTGAATACCTTTGCACCCGCCGTAAGGATAGCTTCCACGAGCCTGTCATTATATTTGTCCACGTCTGAGCAGCTCTCTAGGCAATCGAAGCGATTTTCCAGCTCGAGTTGAAAGCTCTCGGTGTTTTGAGTCTGAATGGCTACATGGGTGGAGCGTAGATTTCATCAGTCGATACCTTTCGGATGTACCGTGTAGATTCAAAGTGCCTCTTACCATTCGGTGATCACTTCCAGTGTTCACTGAATTGATCACTGAGACATCATTTTATATCCGGGTCTTGGTAGACATGATGAAGTCAATCTCATTTTTTGTAACGCCATCCTTACTTTCCCATGTCCACTTACGATGCAGCCGTTTTTTTAAAGAAGGAGTTCATCATGTAGAGTCCCTCCCTCTCCATATACTCGGCTAACATTTGGCCTCGGTAGTTCCGGATACCAGATCCAAATTGCCTCACTTTCGACTCCTCATCACCCTTTTTGCCTAGCCTTGCGTTGAAATCTCCCATGACAACAGTGTAGTGTGTAACAACCTTTAGCGAATACCGTTTGGTAATTCTGAGTGTAAGGTACGCCACCCTATTCGACACACTTCCGATTTGAACAATGCTGTTCACGAAGGACTTGTGGACAGTAAACCCGACTCCACCTTAGGACAGATCTTCGCCCTCCCGGAAATAAAGCAGGTTCCTGATTTAAGGATCATCGTATCCTCGCCCTATCGTCGGACTTCGGATAATCCTACGATACTCCATCAAATTCTACTTAATTCTTCCTCTAGCTCCAGCAGCTTCTCTTCGGTCCGCAGTGTGCGTGTGATGTACGTTGCCAGGGCCAAGTTAGTTCGACGGTTTGTGTTCGCCACCCGGGGATTCTTGGCACCCCTGGTCCTGGTCCCGGCGCCTCGGCCGCTTCCGTGATAGCTGGCTCGGCCTCCGGTATTGCCGGGCACTTGGGGCCTTGTATTAGTTTTACTAACCATAGAGGGGTTTGGGCCTACACCCACTATGCTGGCCTAGTGCGGGTTGGTGGGGAACGCCAGAGCCTCTTCCGTTGTGCAGCAGGGTGCGCCGCATGCACATTAGGCAAGCGTGATATTAAGTGTATCTATTAAGCTTAATTCCATCATCATAGTAGCAATGACTTTTTTCTATCATGGCCTTTGCCTTGCACTGGTACAGTATCTATCAGCCTATGCTGATGCTTTACTTCTACTAATAAATGAGACGACGTATCCAATTGATCCGCGTGCGGTCAACTGGCAACACATTTGTTGATTAGTGTTTACACGGAGCAAGCAGGAATCGATCGGTTGCATATTTAATTGATATGGACGACAAACAAGTCCTATTTGTACTTGGTATACGTAGGTTACTATACTCTGATTACAACCGGTTGATTAAATTGGCAGTTTTGGCAATCAACCGATATTATGTGTTAGCTTTTAGACTGGCGAAGGAATATCTACCTGAGATTAACATAAAAGTACATGCAAGTAAAGCAATTGTAAAAACATTAATGGTAATGATGTTTAAAAAATATTTTGAAAATGACCAAGGAAGAATCACAGGTCTTTTACTAAGGCTTCAATGTTCGTCTGTCTGTCCGTCTGTCTGTCTCCAGGTTTTATCTCAAGAACCGCGACAACTAGATACTTGCAATATTTTATACTCTTTTTTTACGCAAACTTGAGACGATTCATAAAGTTTTGTAACATGAATATAAATGTTAGTTTGGTGTCACGTCATATTCCCAACTAGAAAGTCCCGACATAAGATATTTATGAACATGTATAAGGACAGCATCCACATCTTGGGTAATGCATTGAATAAACTTTCGCTATCCGATTCCATTACAATGAGAATCTTGAGAAATGGTAGATTGTATTACCCACGTTAGTGGCTTTCTATGTTCCTAACATGAAAAGCAAGAAAAATAAAAATAATATTTATGGAAAGTACTAGGCCTACCAAATACTCCGTGGTGATTACGCCATCAAGGCTCATAAGACCTTTGCTTCGTCGTAAAGCCAGATATGATACCTGAGGTTTCTGATTTTATAACCGTATAAGATGCGTTGGGATGGATATAACGTTAGTGATAATCGTATATCTAGCTTTAATAACACCATTTAGTTCCTCCTGTAAATTAGCATAGATGCTCATGCAATCTGGTTGCAAATGTTATTTCTAGGGGTATATTTATACAGGGGAAAAAATTACATCCCTTTAACAACGTCTTCTACCAACCATTCCGAACAACATTTGTTTGTGGTTTTTGGAATTTCGTCGAAAAATGTTCCACTCCCCATACAAAACGACCAAGTCACGTGACCGAATTGTGTAAAAAGTTTAATTCTTCGAACTTCCAAACGTCATCGAACAAATATTGTTGAGAACAGAAAGCCGGCGTGAAGCAGCACTGTGCCGTGTTTCGCTGCGAGAGTAAGGGTACCGATTAGTGAGAAAGGGGGGTTTAAAGGTTGGCAGCGAACTTGTGACTATACAGGTGTCACGAGTGACTATGGGCGGCGGCAAACGGTTACCATCAGGCGATCCGTCTGCTCGTCTGCCACCTATCACAAAATTATTGTTGGTGAGACACGTGGTCAAAGGGACGTAAATGTCTACCGATACACCCTGGGTGTATCTGTGAACATTTTCATCCCTTTAACCACATGTTCTACCAACCGTTCTGAACAAAATTTGTTCTATGACTTTTCGAAATTCGTCGAAAATTTTTTCGTCTCCCCATACAAAATGACCAAGTCACATGACCGACGTTGTATGAAAAGTTGAATATTTTTTATGCGAATTTCCAAAAGTCATAGAACAAATGTTGTTCAGAATGGTTGGTAGAACACGTGGTTGGAGGGATGTAAATGTTTACAGATACATCCTGTATATCGGCAGTATCGTTCAATCCTGAACCAATTTTGGGTTAAAATTGTTGTCGTACCTTAATTCAAACGAGGCTCTCTGACTGCGTATTTTACTATGAATAAATTATATCTAAAAAGCGTTCATATACAATAATAAGAGTTCAAATATAATTTGATCCCCATTAATATAATAAGTAACTAGTTCATGTACTGTAAGGGTTTTGTAAGGTTAAAATTAAATGTGATGGAACCAACATGTTTTATACCTACAACTGATCGACTCCAAAACGAATTTCAATTTGCATTTTAATAGACTTATTTAGTTCGTATTAACAACATTTTCTCTGCAAATCGAAAAGCTTTTGCATGCCAGATTTTTCCACTGAAATATGCTGAAATTCAGCTACACAATTAGATTTTAATGCAATATTTTTAAATGCCATTCTTAATACTTTAAAAACGATTGTTTATAAAATAGGTCTTTACCTATTAATTTGCCGTTTTCTTCTAGACACAATAAGATGTATAACTGCTTCGATAAACGAAAAGTCCCCATATTATAATATTATTTTGATTGAAGACTATATTTAAAGGTTTATATTAAATAGAAATCAGATATTATTGTATATTATGTGATGCAAAAAATGTGATGGAGTTACCTCTCGAAGTTTTTCAAGAATATGTCTATCTAGGACAAATGCACCAATAAGGCAGCAACAACTTCGAGAGAGAAGCCAATAGAAGAATTCTGCTAGGCTGAGCAGCATTTGGTAGGCTTACAAGTCTTCTCGTCACCCATCCCTCAAAGTCTCAAGTCGAAAGTCTTCGACCAGTGCGTCCTCCCGGTCATGACTTAGTCGCTCAAAGAGCTATGGAAATAGCTCGGAGTATGTCTGAAGGACCGCATCAGAAATGATGTAATCGGGCAGAGAACCAGAGTCACCGATATAGGCCACTGAATTAGCAAACTGAAGTGGCAGTGGGCTGGTCATATTAGCCGCAGAACTGACAGCCGTTGGAGCCGTAAAGTCCTTGAGTGGAGACCGCGACTCGGTAAGCGTAGTGTTGGACTCCCTGCGACAAGATGGGATGATGACATTCGAAGGCTGGCTGGTGTGGGCTGGATGAGAGTAGCCGAAAATCGAAAGCAGTGGCGTGCATTAGGGGAGACCTATGTCCAGCAGTGGCCGAGTGTGGGTTGCCGATGATGATGATGATGTAATGCAAAAAAATCTTGAAAATTACCCTTTATTAATCAATAACAACTATTTATCTGGAAAATATTTTAACTGAAAAACTAAAAACCATTGATCCTGAAAAATATATCCGGTATACTTGAAGATTTTGTCGAGAAAATATGCTAATTGAATAACGCCAAAAGCATATTTATTTTTTACACGATCAAAAATCATATACTCGCATATAAATGGCTGATTTATCTTAATTAACTCGAGCATCCGCTATTTTATGGCTACAGCCGTAAATAATTATAGACGTTTCATGACATTCAGTATATTTGGACAAATTAAAATACGGCTGGGTGCAAAGAGCGTCTATTTTAAAATATGAGTCGTTACCAACGCTGCCCGCCGTAAAAAATGGTTCACCACGGATCAAGTTAATTGGTTGGACTTTACAACCGTAGAGCAAATAAAAGTTTAATATTCATTATGGTTACGAAAGAGCAATGGTATCTCTATGGATTAGAAAGTGCGCCTTCTGAACGGAAGGTCGTAGATTCGACCCCGAGCATGCACCTCTGAATTTCAATCTGCGTATTTTTAACACTTAAACGGTGGTGAAGGAGAACATCGTAAGATTGAGTTAGGTGTAATAAAAAATTAATTTTAAAATATTTCGGCGCTAGCGAATAACAAGATTTTTTTTCTTAGTGAAAAGCCTTTTCTTGTTAGAATAACAAATCATTTCCCAGTCACATTCTTTTGTTATCATCAAACAGTCCGAAATAATCTCTGAATGTCGCAGTTAATGTTGGGCATTTGGGAATCCTATTAAAAAGTGGTTGGGCGAAATATTTCAAACACCGAGATGTTTTTATGCAGCGTCGTAAAAGGCACTTTGGGTGGAGGGCGGAAGTTTCATTTTATATGTAGGGAAATTCCAATCTGGAATGTATAATTTAGTTGGGCTATCGTGAAACTCTTAGTGGTGTTAGTCAAGTGGGACTAAGCGTTTAGGATTGCATTTATATCTAACCTCTTTTCAATTCTTCTTATTTATAAAAAAAAAACACTTACATATTAAAAGAAACTTACATACTTTTACATAAGTGAAAGTACTATAGGTATGGATCGTCAGTTGGCCACATATTGATGTACCAAATACAAAACAATACAAATTTATTCAATCTTTTTTCGTTCTAATGTGAATCACATTTGGTACAATATCAATTGAGGAAAGAACAATGTCGAAATAATTTTTGAGTTATTTATTTACTGTCTTAAATCGTTATTACGAAACGATGTCAAATAATCTAGTCCTGACTAAGTGCAGAAAAAATATTCATTTGAAATGGAGCTCATGCTCCATTTCAGGCTCATATGTGTAATATAAAATGTACTTTTAATGACAGTTTTTTATTATGGTTTTGACTTGCTCCACACTTCGTGTTTGCTCTCGGTTTCTTCGCGCGCAATACGCAACTTAGTGTGGAACGGGCTTTTGGCGTTTCACAAGTGATATCACCTGGTCAAAAGAAACCCCCTACTTCTTGGAACTCTGTTTCAAATACCTATCTGTAGATTATTGGATATAATAATATTGTTTTTGTT
The DNA here is from genome assembly GCA_019059595.1 of Marasmia exigua. Classification (NCBI taxonomy): domain Eukaryota; kingdom Metazoa; phylum Arthropoda; class Insecta; order Lepidoptera; family Crambidae; genus Marasmia; species Marasmia exigua. Next base: position 25,262,618 of record CM032470.1, read on the forward strand.
CTATTACATATTATTTGTTCAGTCAACCTCAAAAACTTCAAACAGTAATATCTTTATGTCCAGACTTACGATAATTGTGTGCCTAACGTCAATCTGTTGAGGAACTCAAGCTGTATATTATTACATATTTTTCATACCAAGACGCAAAATAAATATACCAACAAAAATGCTATGTGAGGGTTCGCCATTGTTATCTGATATTTGGCTGTCTATATATATGCATGGATCTACTGGCGTATTAAAATGCTACATAAGTATTTCATTCAATCTTATCGAATAAATCTAATACTACAGCTACTCCAGCACTTAGCCAACTCCCACAAAAATGGGGATTTAGAATCGATCTTTTAAACGGTTATAAAGTGAAGTACACAATACCATTGAAATCCCGCAACCCGGGATGGAGCTCGTTTCAAGTAGGTCCGTATACTTCGGCCACCACGTAAATCCAGTTGAAACCGATATATCTTGAGTTGCCAGTCAAGTTTGTGACCCCGCCTTTATTCAGAGCCAACTAAGCGCCGAGTGTGACCTGTATAGTGTGTAGTGCCTTAACAACAAAGGTGAAAACGTGTAAAGTGAACTTATTTCACCACAGAGTCGTAAACCTTCGTAAAGTACGATACAGGTACGCGGCACCAGAATTTGGGACCAGGTACAGTAAAAATATGGCAGCGAAGTAATGCGCCTTAATTAAAATAAGACCGCTTCAATCGTCACCTTTTCGTTAGAGTGGGTTTTTACTCGTATTTACCTTTTTTTACTATAAACGTTGATCCAATGAACAGAGAGGTATAAAAACCACAAAAACCAACTTCAGCTACTACCCTTTCGGAATATTTCTTAAGCCGTTAAAAATTTTACAAGTACCTTCTATAATACTTTTTATAATCACTAGCCTCAAGCTAATTCTATCTAGTATTTTACTAAAAACACGTTTTAAAGTATCAGACCTTCCCTCCTATCCGTTACACTCTTGGCAGAGTGGTCGTGATCGTCATATACTCGTAGTCTGGGTAGGGGCAGTTGTGATGCGCTTCACCAGGTTCCGCCACCGTTGCCTGCTCGAGGTCATCCTGCTGCACTCGTTAACTGAGACCAATGGTATACCTGATTTGGTCAGTCTAACGTGTGGGGGACCTCCCGCGCGGTCTAGTGCCTTCTACTTTCCCTTCAACCAAAGTATCAGTACTATGTTATAATATTTACGATCACTGGTAGTGCTCTGGTGCTGCTCTGGATTGCAGGTTCGATCCGTGTACACATTTGTGTGCATGAACGTGTATGTTTGTATTGGTATAGGTGTTTTCTATGTAGTATAAGTATGTATTTACAAAAGGAAAGTATTATATTATGTATACACTTGTAATTGCGCTGTTGGTTCTGATATCCGTAACACAGGTGCTTAAGCTACCTATCTCGGAGTCGGAGATCAATGTAATGTGATGTTGGGAAATATTTACTTAACTTCTAAACGAACTTAATTTACGAAAAAATTAAATATTCCGACGAAACGTTTTGTGTTTTTTGAAGTTAGATAAAAAGAAAACTTATTTTATTACATAGAGAAACTCGTTCACAATTTTCGCTATGCAATGCACCACACTGTTTTTAATTCACTCGTTTCTGTGTTTTTTACCTGAGACAGTAAAATCGTGCTCACTATTTTCCCGTCTGAATGCTAATTTATTATCCCTGAAAAGCGAGTTTGTTCATGTCAACAGTAATTGTATCGTTATCTGCGACTTGAAAGGGGTATTCAAGGTCTAGTAACTGACCTATATTGCCGAGGTTTTCATGAATAACTTGCTGGAGTGGACAATTAATCGACCAAGTCATTTTCTTTAAGTAAATAAAGTCAGATAGTTGCATCGTTTGTATTATCACTTAGAAAATGTAATAACTGCGACACAGCTCTGTCTACAGCAGTTATTAAAGGATAAAATGTTTTTGTTTGAAATAAAGATTTATTTATTTATAAAATACCCTGTTGGTATAGTGATTTGCTTACCAAGCCGAGATATCGGGGTCCTGGGTTCGTTTCACGGGTCAAGCACAAATTATGTTTGGAATTTTTCGAACATAGCTCGGTTATTTGATCACTAATCCACATTAGGCATACGTGGTGATTAAGCCTAATCACATCAAAGAGTGATGACTTGATTTCTATGGTGGAGGCCTTTGCCCTGCAGTGGGACAGTTTATAGGCTGATACTTAACTTTCTGTATAATGTTGGATAACTTAAGCCCGAGATGAAGGCCTGGAGAACTGTAATACAGGTTCCCACGGAGTACGAGTACATCAGAGCAAGTTGGGATAGTTGAGTTAGATAACTACTTTAAGTCATTTGTGGGTTACCAGTGGTTCAGAACACGGCTTCCATTTGGGAGGACCTGGTTCGAATCCGAGCATGCACCTCTGGATTTTGGAAATCTATGTGCGTATTTCTACCACTAGCCCAGCGGTGAGGGAAAACGTAGCGAGGAAACCTTTACGTTTCGGTTAGTTTCTGATACGTGTAACCATGATTCAGTTGGTTTGGTTCCCCTGTTAAAGGGTTGCGAAGGTCAGACGGCAGTCGCTTCATTATAATTACCAGACTTCCCAAATCAAGAATCATGGGCAAGCGTACCCCGGGCTCCAGAGCGACAGCTTTGGATGCAACTAGGAATTACACGCTAAGATGAAGAAGAATCAGTTAGTGAATTACTGGTGCCTGTGGTAATGTGGTAAATTAATGATTTATCTAGGCCATGTCTTAGTATCATAGGAATTATAATTAGTTTATACTTTTAACCAAGGCGAAGGGGTAGGTCCTGTATTCTTGCCGTACTGATAGATAAATAAACGATTGTAGATTGTTTTGTAAACATTGATAAGCGTTATATCTGGGACTTACCAATTGATAATAAAATCACCAGCAAATTAATTAACTGTAGAAGTATCACTAAAAAGACGTCTTTTTCTTTTCAGGCAGAGGAGAAGTCTTCGGGGACACGTACTATGGTATGATTTTATTTTTTGATAGAAAACTTGGAAGCTTTGAAAGAATAATATTTTAGTTCCTAGCCCTAATACCTTTTGTCACCAATGTTTTAATGGTTGTAGTTACTCTCCTACTAACACTTCTGACTGTTATGTAACAATTTTTTGAAAATTTTGTCAATGAACGTAATCTAACATAACCAATACGTAATTTGTAGTTCAGTAAAGTGAAGCCTTATCTCATCGTAATATGTAACAACCTCTCGGGATGACTGCCTAATAGTGGTTTAATTTATCGATAACTTTTGAAGCTAAGGCCGGAAAAATAGTTCCATTGTTGCTCGCTTAAGAATATCTATAAATCAGTTTAATTTATCGATCGATTAGTGTTCATAAGTTGTATGCAGTCGTGTAATGAACAACCATAAAGATGCCTTGAAATACCAAATCTCCACGCATTCAGTTTTTGTTGCAGGTTCACAAAAAAGGACTTGAAAAAAGAAAACGAATACTATATTTCATATCGCACTGTAAATTTTAAGCAAGCAATGACTGTGATGGAAAGTTAGATGTAGAAGAACGATCGATGGGAGCCGCATGGAGACTCGCGTGCAGATGAGTCAGACGCTGCCGGGCAAGCACCACCGGCCGGAGGCTACCTACAGAAGCTGCTCGCAATCCCTGCCTCTCGACATTCTGTGAGTACCTGTACCTTGCCAACAGCTGATGTTATCGTGTACTGTACTAGCAGATGAGTCAGACGCTGCAGAGCAAACACCACCGGCCGGAGGTTATCTACAGGAGCTGTTTGCAACCCCTCGAGTTAGACGCTGCAGAGCACTCACCGCCGGCCGGAGGCTGTCTACAGGAGCTGCTTGCAACCCCTGCCTCTCGACATTCTGTGAATACCTGAACATTACACAACAGCTGACGTCACCATGTACTATACTAGCAGATGAATCCGACGCTGCCGGGCAAGTACCACAGGCCGGAGTTAATTACAGGAACTGCTCGCAATCCTTGCCTCTCGACATTCTGTGCGTACCTGTACCTTGCCAACAGCTGACGTTATCGTGTACTGTACTAACAGACGAGTCAGACGCTGCAGAGAAATCACCACCGGCCGGAGGTTGTCCACAGGAGCTGCTTGGAATCATTGCCTCTCGATATTTTGTAAGTACCTGTACCTTCCCAACCGCTGATGTTGTCGTGTACTGTACCAGCAGATGAGTCAGACACTGCAGAGCAAAGACCACCGGCCGGAGGTTGTCCACAGGAGCTGCTTGGAATCACTGCCTCTTGTTATTCTGTAAGTCCCTGTACCTTCCCAACAGCTTACGTTATCGTGTATCATCTAGCAGATGAATCCGACGTTGCCAGGCAAGTTCCACAGGCCGGAGGCTACCTACAGGAATTGCTTGCAATCCTTGCCTCTCGACATTCTGTGAGTCCCTGTATCTTCCCAACAGCGGACGTCATCGTGTACTGTACTAGCAGATAAGTCAGACGCTGCTGAGCAAACACCACCGGTTGTCTACAGGAGCTACTCGCAATCCCTGCCTCTCGGCATTCTGTGAGTATCTGAACTTTCCCAACAGGCGACGTCATGATGTACTACTATACTAGCAGATGCTTCAAATGTCTCGCCAACATCAAGCTGCCTACAGTAACAGCTCGCAATCTACAGGCGCAGTGGTAAATGCTATTAGCAAAGCTTACAATTCTAATTGGTGGTGTTCTTTATATTGCTGTTAATATCAAGCGAAGATAAAAACATTATTATGAACCGACGTTTGGTTCATAATAATGTTTTTATCTTCGCTTGTATGTTATGTTGAATGGGCCTGCTCGAACGGTGTGATACCATGGCCTTACAGAAATCCGGTGTGAGGCAGCATTGTGCTGTGTTTTGCAGCGTGAATGAGGGTACCAGAAGACCGATCCGGGGGGAAGAGGGTTTTAGCGCACTTGTGACTCCACTGGTGTCGCGGGTGTCCATGGGCGGCGGCAATCGCTTACCATCAGGTGATCCGTCAGCTCATCTGCCACCTATCACATAAAAAATGTCACATGTCGATGAAATGATTCAGTAGGCATTTGTATTTATACCAACAAAATTAATGTGCCCTAACTTGACTATAGGATAGGATACCGTCTCGGCATACGGACCGAATCTTGGGAGACGCTCACCAGGTACTTGCTAAGGGCTCTTTCCCCGGTGCGTTTCTTCACTCCCTACAAAGTCTGTGTCTGTGTCCCATCTCAATGTCACTTCTCCCCAAATGGGGCGTGAAACACCACAACACAAGCGACTCGCGCTCGGGCAGTTCCACATCAATCAAACTCCTTCCTAATGTCAAGCCTTTTGTGTGCAAACGCACGCAACCATCGAAAACCCTCTGCAGAGTTGACCATCTCTTGATGGTATACTGGTCCTATCTCGTTCCTATTCCAGTCATTCAGCATCTGTTACCGCTCTTCTTCATACAGCTGATATTCCCACAGCACATGGTCCCGAGTTTGATCAGCTTCTCCCTTCGCCCTAACTTGACTAGAGGAAATCCATCCATTGACAGATAAGTAAACAATTAGCCCTCCACAATCAAGCCGCCCATCAACACGAAGGCAGATAGCGTTTAGCGCAGGTTCCACAATTAGGGGGCTGTTCTACGCGACGTTATTGCTTCCGCCTCATTAGAATAACGTAATTCACCTGAAAAAGCAACACTTTCACGATAAACACTGTAAGCTACTGGTCTTAAAGGGTGAAAAGTATTTTATATTGTTTTAAACTTTCATGGTCACTAACATTAGAATAGTTAACTACGAGATTTCTACCATGTACCTTATTTTTGAGTTTCCGATATTTCGGCACTGTTGCAAGCGTCATGGTCACGGAGTAACTGAAGTTTTCGCGAGTAAGATGTTACTGGCAGACAAAACGGTCTACCCTCCTTCGCAGTCTTTTACTACGCGCACCTGCGGTACAAATGTTCACTAACTCACTATTTTCTCGCACCTGTTCTCGACACACAACACTCATAGTATCTGGCCGCGAAATGACACTTTGTTTAGTTTTACGGTTATTAGATTTTCGAATCACTGGATTCCAGACATTTGACAATTCAAACCCATCCTCACGATTGAAATTTTTGTACTTTGTAATTTCAATCGCTTCCCTGACCAGTCTTGGTCTGTAGTGGCGTGTAAATGGCCCAATATCTGCGATCGCCCAAAGACAGCTTTCCATTAGAAAAACCTGGTGTCTACAAGGTTGACTACAGTTGTAGTAGTTCGTATATCGGCCAAACCAAACGCACCATCTCATGCCGAATAAAGGAACACACAAAAGCAGTCAAAAACAACGATAAACAGAAATCAGCAATCGCAGAACATTTGTTGGAATCGGGTCCAAATCACTGGATTGAGTTTTATAACCCTCAGATAATTTCGACAGAACGCCACTACATACCAAGACTGGTCAGGGAAGCGATTGAAATTACAAAGTACAAAAATATCAATTGTGAGGATGGGTTTAAATTTTCAAATGTCTGGAATCCAGTGATTCGAAAATATAATAACCGTAAAACTAAGCAAAGTGTGATTTCGTGGCCAGATACTGTGAGTGTTGTGTGTCGAGAACAGGTGCGAGAAAATAGTGAGTTAGTGAACAGTGGTACCGCAGGTGCGCGTAGTAAAAGACTGCGAAGGAGGGTAGACCGTTTTGTCTGCCAGTAACATCTTACCCGAAAAAACTTCAGTTACTCCGTGACCATGGCGCTTGCAACTGTGCCGAAATATCGGAAATTCAAAAATAAGGTACATGGTAGAAATCTCGTAAATAACTATTCTAATGAAAAGTCTTTTTTTGTAAAATGACATCATCCTTTATTAACCGTGACTGCCACCGTATGATCATGCTTTTGAAAAGAGATACTTCCATTTTGGTCGCTAGGCTGTCACAATACAAGTAAAAAAACCCATTTGAAGATTTAAAATTGAGAGATATTCTATGTCCGTCCATTCTTATCTAGTCGTGAATTTCTCCGGTATATCTGTTTGTAGAGTAATACTGAGTAATTAATTATTGTCCAGTTCAATGGACAATACGACAAAAAATACCCATTTTATTCGCTTTTCGTATAAAGAAAGAAAATAGAAATCACCCATATTTTTTAGTTTTCTTTATATGAATATTTTTAATGAAATATTTATATTGTTGATTATTAATTAAATCGCCGGAAGTGATGTAGTAGAGGCTCAACGTTTGTGATGTCGGTGCTGTATGTACAATAAAATAAGTTTAGGCAACTGATCATGTCATTGTTTGACATTTGGTTTTTTGGATTACCTTTTTTATTAAAGCAACGTAAGCAAAAGCGTTATTAATTTGTACACAGGAAGATTTTTACATTTTATTCTTTTTACTCCATAAATATCTGTTCAAAATTTCTGATATTATTTTTCTTAAATTTCTGGGAGTCTAATCGAGAAATAGTATTTTTCATTTCGAAAAATGATTTTTTGTCGTATTTGCCATTGCAAAACACCATAATTCTTGTACACATGTAATTAAATTGAATTTAACTCAAATAAAAAGTAGCTGCATCTGACATAAAAATTGAAAACAGCTTATAAACCCAACCCAGCAGTATGAATATCATAACATCAATGTATTTTTATTCGATGAAAACTTTCGAATGTCTCCAGGAAGGATATGAATTCGTACTAAAAGACATAAAGAGGAGTATATGATTGTAATGTGATGGCTTTTGATCCTAAAGAAGGTCCTTAGGGCTAAGAGCCACTTTTACCCGGAAGAATCGGCCACCTGTTACCTCTCGGAGGAAAGAAAAAGGAACTTTTAGACAAGTCAGTTTTTGCTCAAATGCTTGAGGCATATGAAGTTTACAACCCTTCATTTGGCTTCATTTTCCAGAATGTATCATAAACCATCGTGGTATAGTTTATCAAGTCGACTGCTAATGTAACAGATTTGTATTCGAACCCACTAGCGACTTGATATTTAGTTGAAAGGGTTTTGCAATTTGAACTTTTTGCATCACTTTATGGTAAGAAAAATGCTTAGACAAATTGTCTAAGGAAAAATGATTCGTACTTCTAGAGTATGTTACCTCCTTGGTCCTGTTGATACAAATTAGCAATTATTCGTATGTACTCTCATCCCCCCTCCATGCCCCCCGGGCCGTGATCTCGGGGTCCTGGGTTCAAAACCCGGGTCGAGCGAAAATTATGTTTCGAATTTTTCGTACATAGCTCGGGTTTGTGATCACCAATCCGCATTTGGCAAGTTGTGATTAAGCCTAATCCCATCATAGTAGCGATAACTTGATTTCTATGAAGGAGGCCTTGCCCTGCAGTGGGACAGTTTATAGGCTGATACTTACTTACTTACTTACTCTCATCGGTCAACTAGGTGGATCCCCAGTAGTATAGTGAAGGGAGTCCAAACCACCAACCAAAGTGAGAATTTTTGCAACCAGCTAGGTTTTTTTTGTCATAATGTGATATTGAAATGCAGTGTTGGACGCCCTGAGGCGCGATGGACTGGCGATTCGAGAAAGATGTCTGGTGTGAGCTGGATGCAGACTGCTCAGGACCGGGTTGGTTGACGCTCTCTGGGGGAGGCCTACGCTCAGCAGTTTACGGCGTTAGGCTGATTGATCGACTGAATGTGAAATTTGGATGAAGTTTGATTTACCTATATCTAGTAACCCAAAGAGCTGTCTGTAGTTACACCCTTATTTTCTTATCATTGTATTTTTGTCACTGATGTTGGCAAGAAAACTGCCAAACTGGAGTGGGAATGGGCGGGCCATCTCTGTCGAAAGGACCCCTAAAGATGGACCAAAATCGTCACCCAACACCTGGCTACCTGACGGATGCCGACCACAGGGCAGAGGTAAAAGTGATGGAGTAATGATCTTAACAACCTTGCACATGATTGGCCACGACATATAGAGGCGGTCAATGGAGGGAAGCCTTTGCCCAGCAGTGGGAAAACATAAAAAATATCAATTTTGTAACTTTGATACATTTTGTACCAGATGGTTGCCTCGTTCCTCATTCCGGCCGGCAGAGGGCGAGTTGGCGGACTGCGTGTTGGTGGTGGGAGTGTCGCGGCCGAAGCTCGCCGCGGCCCTCCTCTCCGTCACGCTGCTGTCGCTCTTCCTCACCTTCCACGTGCTGTATGACAGCGCCCTCTATAGTATACAGGTGAGTTGACGTACCAACACCAAGAAAAAAATACATATCAATCAGCAGGAATTTCCGCTTCGGTCACTGCTCTCGTTTTTCCGCACCTTTCACGTGCTGTATGCCAGCACCCTCTATAGAAGTGTTGCTTATCGATAGAGGAAAAGGTTGACAGCGCACTTGTGACTCCACTGGTGTTGCGGGTGTCCATGGGCGGCGGAATTGCTTAACATCAGGTGATCCGCCTGCTCGTCCGCCACCTCTCATATGAAAAAAAAAATTCACTATCGATAGTCTATCGATAGTAGAAGTAAAATCAATAGTATCGATAGTATTGCTGGTTGTCAATAGTATCGATAGCAAAGTTAGATCAATACTATTAATAACGCTAATACTATGGATTGTTTAATGTTCGATACTATCGATAGTATCGGACACATTCAATCAGGCAGCAATACTATCGAAACATAGCTGACTATCGATACCACAAAAACTTCGATAGTTTTTAATTAATTTTGTTGCAGGAAACACCATATGTATTAGGCATTAAACAATCGATAGTATCGGGCATTAAACATTCGATAGTATCGATAGTATTGGCGTTATCAAAATTTAGTATCGATAATATCGATAGTTCCGAGACACTACTCTATAGCATACAGGTGAGTTGACGTAACAACACCTGAAAAAAAACAGGAATCAATCAGCAAGAACCTCATCTCCGATCACTGCTCTCGTTGTTCCTCATCTTCCACGTGATCTATGTGGGTGCTCTCTACAGCATGCATTTTTTTTATCATCGTCATCATCGTCAGCCCATTTAAGTCCCCACTGCTGGGGCACGGGCCTCCCCCAATCACATGAGAGGTAATTGCCATACTCACCACGCTTGGCAGACGGGTTGGGGAGGGTTTTGATATAAACGCAGAGTTTTCCTTCTCTGGGTGCTGATGATCATGCCAGCAGCGTTACCTTAGTCGCCTTTTACGACACCTCGGTAAGAGTGAGGGTGGCCTATTCTACTCTGCCGGGACCACACGGCCAACGGTATTTTTTTTATACCTAGTTCTTAAAAGTTATAAAAACCACGATTCCTGCAACAAGACATTATTATCTCGCTTATTATGATTTGATAATTAACTACCTTACGAATTCAATACCTTGTTAACTATTTCTCATTATTACGAGTAAAACGGAAATTAGATTGTATAATAATATCAAGCCAGTAGTGTGTATGTAATCCTATATATACATGTTTTCTTCTCACAAACAGCCTCCTTCCATGGTTATGTAAGATAATGTTCCCAATATCCTATCTTGTAAATACAAATAACACTATTGTAGCTAAGATTATATACACAATACGAATAGATATTATCGTCAAATGAGAACTTACGATGAGGTCGGATATTGCTAGGCAACGTATTACGAACATATTTTCCGCCTGAACCTCAAGTATAATCCCACCTAATTTCGCTGTGAGATATTAAGTAATGTTATCAATGTTCCAATATATTCCCTGCTTAAGCTACTGTTACACATACATGCTTCATTTGTAGCATGATTTTTAATCATGCTAAATATTAGCATGCTCAAATTTGCTATCAATAAGCATGCTATTAACCATATATTAGCATGCTTAAAAATAAGCAAACCTGTCTACACGTGCTAAAGCGACGTCGCCACATTCCCCCTTCCATCTGCACTACCGGCAACATGCTTAAAAATTGACCGGCGTGCAATTTTTGAGCATGCTCAAAATTAGCATGCTTATTTCAAGCACGTCAGTCCAGCACATGCTACTAAGTAGCACTTGCTCAAAAGTAGCGTGCTTTCAGCATGAAAATAAAACAAACCTGTCTACACGTGCTATAGTACTCCGCCACATTCCCCCTTCCACCTGCACTGCCGGCAACATGCTTAAAAATTGACCGGCGTGCAATTTTTGAGCATGCTCAAAATTAGCATGCTTATTTGCAGCAAGTCAGTCCACACATGTTACTAAGTAGCGCTTGCTCAAAAGTAGCATGCTTTCAGCATGAAAATAAGTATGTGTAACAGTACTTATACTCTAAGGGTGCGTCCACATTTGACAAATGCGCTGCGAATATGCAACACTCGCGCGCCAAAGGTATACGGCGCATAGCTTGGGTGCGGGCGGCACATTCGCGGCATATTCTTTTGTTTTCAATATAAGTTCTCGCTTTTTGTTTTTGTTATTAGTTTTTAATAGGAAATGCTGTTATTTACATTTGTTTCTCGGTCGGGGTGGGACTGGTCACCTGTTACACCGTTTTTTTTTAACTGATTACAAGGCACCAGCCTCTCTCACTTTGGGATTGAAGTACTTTCAGTATTGTATACAATAAGTAAGCTAGATTAAGAGCCTTATCGTGAAGAGGAAATAAAGAAATATATTATTATTAGTCAGTTATGTTGATGCACCTTAATACTGAGCACGTAGAAAAAGGTACTTTCACGTCTCTCGGCTACAATATTATGGGTATTACAGATAGGAAGATTTAGAGTTCTTGTGGGCGGGTATGAGTTATCAATTGCGGTATAGCGATTTATAGATCACCAGAGAAATGGTACCAAAGTATATTTGAGTTACTGATCTATAGAGTAAAGGAAGGTCGCGCTTATAAATAATACAGAAGAGAGCACTTATCTGTTGTGCATTAGTAATGTGTATGTTGCGTAGAACTAAACTTTTTGTTGGATACGCCTTGCCTCAAAACATTTTGAAAGCATTGCGTGTTGTGAGACCCCGGTGATATTTCATGTTGGTATTAGCTTATTAGTTTGTTGTCATTAAATTTAACAAGCCAAACTTTATGACCTTAGCGAAATATTCCTGGAGGGTTTGAATAATTCGTAGTAATGTAATTAAATTTCAAAGTCATACAAATACGTAGGTAGCAGAGTTGGAAAAACATTGCGTGAACTAAAATTTACGCGTTACATTTTTTATTCAGAATTTCATTCACTATTGTGGTCAGTACAGTAACATACTTTTCCTTTTTTATCAAGCAATGTCTTTTAAAAAAATTTAAGTTAATAATGTCGGTAGCTCAGTGGTTGCGGAAAGCTCGTGGGTTCGAGTATCACGGAATTTTTCAAGTGCATTATTTACTTAGAACAGCACATACAAGTTTTTTGATTTCGTTTGAGAACTTATAAGTGTCTCAGCATATAATTTCTTTTTTATTTAATATTTCCCAACATCACAATACATATATCTGACTCCGAGATAGGTAGCTTAAGTGTGTTACGGATATCAAATACTTATAATACATAGAAAACATCCAGACCAATGCAAATAGACATGTTCATGCATACAAATGTTTGTACTGAGCGGGGATCGAAACCACAACCATTACACCAGAGACAGCGTTCACTACCACTGTTCCAAACGGGTCGTCGATTACAATAGACGTTTCTAGTATTTAAAGTAAGGTAATTACCATCACGGTGGTGCTATCTTTGCCCTCAAGGAAACCGTCAGGTACTGTACAAAAAGAAAAACAAATGTCTATGGATGTTTTCTTGACCTATCGAAGACCTTTGATTTGGTGTCTTATCCTATCCTATGGGATAAGCTGTTGGCTACTGGAATGTCCAAGGAACTTGTTAATATGTTTAGCCATTGGTATAAGAAGCAACAAAATTATGTAAAATGGGCCGGGGTACAATCTGACATGTATAGGTTGGAATGTGGCGTTTGACAGGGGGACTAACGTCTCCTATACTTTTTTATCTGTATATAAATGAGCTGATCGTCGGGCTCAGCAGCTTGCATGCGGGATGTTCCATAGATGGTCAAATGATCAATAACATCAGCAGCCCAATTCTCGTGCTCGTGATATTTTGAAAACATGGCGGATATCATGGTTATTTAATAAATAGTATAAGTATTTGCCGAGAGATTGTAACCTCGAAAATCTTTGAAATAGATCCGGTTTAGTAGGTAAAAATTAAAATCGATTGGCGTCGCTAGTGTGCCCTACCCATCACCTTAAGGGAAATGCTGCCCGTTTGTGAACAGTACGCTCATAAGCATGGCCTTAAATATAATTGTAAGAAAAGCGAAGACGTGGTGTTTGCGACGCACGGTGTATCCCGTAGACATGTCTCTCCTATTCGACTGAATGGTGAGCAGTTGAACATCTTCCTTTACAATAACATGTTCCGGGTGCTGGTGGGACTGCCAAGGTTCTGCAGTGCTCACGTGCTCACGTGGATGGTTTCCACGCCTTGATTACAAAAAAAAATGCATCAACTCGACGCAGAATGTCACAGAAAACCGACTTGAAGCAGCATTGTGCTGCGTTTCGCTGTGTGAGTGAGGGTGCCGGAGGCCCAATCCGGAGGAAAAGGGGTTGAAAGGTCGGCAGCGCACATGTGACCCCGACTGGTGTCGCTGGTGTCCATGGGCGGCGGCAATCGCTTACCATCAGGTGATCCGTCTGCTACGAGTATACACCGTACCTATTACATAAAAACCGGCCAAGTGTGAGTCGGACTCGCCCATGAAGGGTTCCGTAGCAGCAAGTAAGATATGGAAGGTAAATTGCGGTTTACGGTTTATAACGTATTAAAAAAAACTACTCACTATATCTAGGTTCAAACCAATTTTCGTTGTTAGTTTTCATGATTATGTACATCATATATTTTTTTTAGTTTTATAATTCATTTATTATAGAAATTAGAGGGGGGGGGGGGCACACAATTTAACACTTTGGGAGCGTCTCTCGCGCAAAGTAGGTATTGTGTTTAGAAAAAAATGATGTTAAAAACCCCAACATCCTTTTCGTATAGGTTTGATGAAAAAAAAAATTGAGCTCCAGTTTCAAGTATTGAGACTCCCCCAATTTTTTATTTTTTCCAATTTTCATCAAAAATCGTAATGCGGTTATCAAAATACATCTATTTACCAAGTTTCAATAGTATAGTTCTTATAGTTTCGGAGAAAAGTGGCTGTGACGTACGGACGGACACAGACGGACAGACGGACAGACATGACGAATCTATAAGTGTTCCGTTTTTTGCCATTTGGCTACGGAACCCTAAAAAATGACCTGCATCAGGTTTCCTTACCCAATCTCTTACTAGAAAATAGGTCGAACAGACAATGAACACATAACCGTTCGTTACTAAGTAATAGCCACTTATTAGGCTAATTTGCTGCTGTCTGTTGTTATTAGGGTAACATCCTATATCGTCTAGAAATTGTAGAACACAGACACTAAGGCACAACTCGTGTATCTATTTTCATTAAATCTCTCCCAGGGGCCCCACTTTCTCGTAATTAATCATAAAATATGTTCATTTCGGTAGGTTTACGGGATTGCGGATCTGTGATTTGTAGTAGGATTAAATGGATTATTTAACCCATTTTTGTCTCGTAAACAATGTAGGCGGGGTGAGTGAGACGGGAGAGTATAAATAATGGATGTTGGGTGACATGCATTTTTCCGTTTTACATTGGTTCAGTAGAGGTTGAAGAATAAATCAATAAAGAACTCGTGTAAAGACACGCCACTACAGAAATTGTTTTCTTTTATTTCACCTGCAATAGGTTTGGGTGTGTTAGATACGTTGTTAAAACTAAATTATTTAATACATAATTATTATACCTTAATCTTTTGTTTTTGAACAATGGTGTTCCTTCTCTCCATTGTTGTTATGCCCGACAGGGTTCACAGTCATTTAATATTTAAGATCTTATAATGTACACTATGAATTGCAAATAAAATTTTGAATTGAATTGAATACCATGTGGTCAGGGAGACGATTAAATAAATTATCGAAGAAATCATTTATTTGCTAAGAATAATAAAATTCGCAACACCTGCTGGATTCCTGGTTTGTTTCCCATCCTTTTTTGAAATTGATAAGGGTCATTGTTTCGAAAACACGCTTTACTATCGCGATGTAAAAATGCATAGTGACATCTACCGAAACAACGCGTAACCACCCGCTTGATTGTTTTTAAAGCTCCATCTGCTTTTACAAACTCCATCTCACGAAAAATGCTATTTCTCCTATACTTAGGAAAAACGTTCTAAGTGAAATGACCCTGTCTTATGTATAGTTGAATGAATGGAGAGCTAGTTTGAATGGCCAAGCTACGACGGCGGAGTCATTCAATGATGAAGTCTAGAAATTTGAAACAGGTCATAAGATAGTGCTACAACTATAAGTAAATCCTATACACCGTGATTTTATAATACCGATACGACCTTCAAGATAAGAGCGTTTTCCTCTTTGAGAGGTCGGCAGCGCACATGTGACTCCACTGGTGTAAGTGTTCATGGGCGGCGGTAATGGCTTACCATCAGGAAATCTGTCTGATCGCCTGCCCTCTATCTCACAAAAGACCCCCCGAGAAACTTCTCAAGGGCATTATACTAGTGTAAACGAACATTTTCCCCAAGGAACATCCCAAAGGTCTAATCTTAAAAAGGAAATTTACCTTCCCATACTAATCGCATCAATTAGATCACTTTTGTATGTGAAGGTGAACATTTTTTTTGACAATTATCGCTTTCCTTGGGAAATATGTTTGTTTGCATCATTTTAATGTCTTCGAGAAGTTTATTGGGTATTCAAAATTCACGGTGTAGATTATATCGACTTGTTCGAAACTATAATTAACTTCGTGGAGCAACACTGCAAACATTTTTGTAAATTTGCAAAAAGGCACGCACCTAGTTCTGTGGATTAAATGTAATAAATTAAAAAAAAACTATAATTAACAACGTTTATTATTATGTACTATTCTACTCTGCCGGGGACCACACGGCATCACTCTTACCGAGGTGTCGTAAAAGGCGACTAAGGTAAAGCTGCTGGCATGATCATCAGCACCCAGAGAAGGAAAACTCTGCATTTATATCAAAACCCTCGCCAACCCGTCTGCCAAGCGTGGTGAGTATGGCAATTACCCCTCATGTGATTGAGGAAGACCCGTGTCCCAGCAGTGGGGACTTAAATGGGCTGATGATGATTATTATGTACGTACAATATTTTGTGCTTTTGCTTGAAACTAGTAGAAGTTACCTCTTTCAACAATTAGCTGAGTATGTAAAAATAATCCTCCAACCGATTACGGCTACGGCGACCAATCTCAGCGATTAGCTACGTATCCTGCTTGGATATATTATAGTGCTCAAGTGTGTACGCACACACAAGTGCACTCTCTATTCCCTTACCCTCACATTCTGATGGGACACCAATGTAACACAACCGGAGAGGGATTGGGCGCAGGACCAACTCTAATGTGCTTTCCAAGCCACGGGGTTACAAGACTGGTCAACTGCCAGACTCCGGGCTGACACTAAGAATTTCTTTACCGAAAACTTAGGTACAAATTTTTGGCCCAACCCAGGGATCAAAACCCGGGACCTCTTGCGCAGCTATCGCTTTAAAGTGCGGCCCACCAACCACTGCGCCACCGAGGCAGTCAAAATAAGCAATAGAATCGTCGAAAGAACACAGATGCGATGAAAGGACGATGTGGCAAGCGTGGTGGACATAAACTAGATCCAGGTTGTTCAAAATATATCTGAGTGTTTAATTTTAACAAAGACAGAAAACTACTTCTTAAGCAGGTGCTAGACAAATTGATGTTATGGTAAAAAAGTAAAAAAAGGCAATTGAAATTACTCCAAATTACCTGTTTCTCTTACTGATGCGGTAATGCTCTTATCGAACTCAAAACACGTCGTAGACCTTAGAAACTCGTTATTCACACACACGCACATGCACACGCAAACACAACAAGACACACGCCACACACACACACACGCACATGCACACGCAAACACAACTTTGGAGATAGAACGTTGAAAAAAAGACTACCATATCTTCTAAATAGCTTGCCGGAGGACATTCAACGGGAACCAGACAAAAATTTATTTAGAAACAAATTAAGAAAGTATTTTCTTGATTTGGTTTAGTATTATATACCATATTTTGTTAAGACTCAACCGATCCTGCAGATAAACTGTGTAAACAGTTTTGTATGACAAGTGTAATTTGTAAACTAAATTTGTAAGTTTAATAATAAATACATAATAATAAAATAAACAACACACACGCACACGCATACTTATATTTTTATAAATAATAACTCTGGTGCCTCTAATTATTAGGAAGTGAGCGCTAATATCTGCGACACAGTTGTAAGCCTAATCTATCTATGTAGCTGTTATAATACACATTCAAATTTTACTTTTGTTAAGTTTTAAAATATTTTTTTATTTATTAATCCAAGGAAAAATGCGTTACGCATCTTCCAAGTAATAATACTTCACGCAAATTAATGTTTCACCATTTCCTATTGGATTTCCCGAGAATGCCACTGCCTTAAGCCCGTCCAAGGGTGTCATAAAGAAGGGCGTTTCTGTCATGCTATCTGCAAAGACCAGCATTAATTACAGTTACGACTCTCGCGATAGGCTCAGCCTTGGGCTCGGCCCGGCGCGCCTTGGGGAATCACGCACGAGAAAGGGCTGTTGTAAAATCGACACTAAATTGTTTATTCGCGACGTAATACCGCCGTATAATGTTGATAGCGTGTTCAAATCCGAGTTAAGATGCTTATGGCTGTAGCGACTTGGAGCCCAATTCTCTTGCTCATGATATTTATATTCATACGACATATATCACTAAAACATAGTTTTTTTTGTATGGTTTTCAGGTGATATCCGAAATGTTTTCAAAATATCACGAGCCCGAGAATTGGGGTCCTGGGGTACAACTCTCGTGACATGATATTTTGTCGTCATACGATTATAAACACCGTTATTTAAAAAAAATAGACTTTTTAGCGAAAAAAACAGTTCCACACAAAATTCAATTTCCACCCGGCGATAATGTATGGAGCAGCTGGTATCGTGAATATAGTCCATTTCGCATGTTTACATTCCTAAAAGTAGATTATACCTATTATGTACTTTTATTAAGTACGTAATACCTATTATGTAATTTTCGGAATGTAAACGATAAAAATATAACGATGTACACAATCGTATGACGAGAAAATATCACCTTACGAGAATTGGACTCCAGGAGCCCAATTTATCTTCGCAAAAACATAGTTTTTTTGTATGGTTTTCATACGACATCTGCCATGTTCGCCTCTTCATATGAAAAGTCCCGAGAATTGGGCTCGTGGCTTTGATATACTATACAATAGGTGCCCTATAACGCGAATATTTATGAAAGTCGCGAAAAGTCAACAGTTTTTACAACCGCCTGGAAAAAGCACTAGTGAAAAAAGCTTTTTACGCAAATGCGTATTGTGTTATGTACCTACTACCTACCTACCTGCAGACGGTAGAGTATCTCATACATTACTAATGATATATGACAATAAGCTTATCCAAAATGGTCAGTATGAAGGTTTAAGGGAAGTAATTGTTATCATCATCATCATCATCAGCAACCCACATTCGTCCACTGCTGGACATAGGTCTCCCCTAATGCACGCCACTGCTCCCGATTTTCGGCCACTCTCATCCAGCCCACACCAGCCAGCCTTCGAATGTCATCATCCCATCTTGTCGCAGGGCGTCCTACACTACGCTTACCGAGTCGCGGTCTCCACTCAAGGACTTTACGGCTCCAACGGTTGTCAGTTCTGCGGCTAATATGACCAGCCCACTGCCACTTCAGTTGCTAATTTGGTTGGCTATGTCGGTGATTCTGGTTCTCTGTCGGATTACATCATTTCTGATGCGGTCCTTCAGAGATACTCCGAGCATAGCCCTTTCCATAGCTCTTTGAGCGACTTTGAAGTAATTTTTATACTCGAGTTAAAAAGTCGTGCCAGTGTCATATTTCATCCATAATGAATAAACGAAATATTCTAGCGTCTGCAACGAGTCTCTGAGGTTACTATAGTAGGTATGATTTATCTATTACTATAGTAGTAGTAGGTTATATTAATTACTATTGTAGGTATATTTGTGCTGACCTGCGACCGTGGTAGAACCACGCTCGACCGGAGTGATACCACGGCCTCACAGAAATAGGCGTGAAGCAGCACTGTGCTGTGTTTCGCTGCGTGAGTGAGGGTACCGGAGGCCCAATCCGAGGGAAAGGTTGGCAGCGCACTTGTGACTCTACTGGTGTCGCGAGTGTCTGTGGGCGGCGGCTATCACTTACCATCAAGCGATCCGTCTGCTCGTCTGCCACCTATCACATAAAAAAATGTTTTCATACATACGTCAACGCAAATCATTCAGAGCGGCTTGCGCGCTCACTCTTGTATTTTATATTAATCTACCTTAGTAGGTACTACTCTTAATTTGGAAAACTAATATAATTTACCAAAGAAACAAAAATATAGCGTAGGATTCACTTGAAAAGAAAAACCATGTTTCTTGCTACATCATAAGAAATTGACAGACTATGAAAAATATAAATGAACATTATTTATTGAAGACGAGTTTCGGCGTAGCGATGTAAGTAGATTCCCTAGTATTTAATGTTTTCCTTTCTGGTTTACGCTACACGACTCCTAATTACGAGATACAATCTCGTCATTATACAATGTTAGGTACCTTCATAATGTAACATATATTTTTCTATTATTTGTAACCTGTGAGGGTAACTTGAGTAGTCATGCTCACTCAAATGTTCCTGAGGTGGTGGCGCTATGTGGCGGGTCATTACATTCCCTCTAATATGGTTGAGTGAAATGATGGACTGACACATACGTCATACTTGTGAACAGGTGCCACCTTTGCGGAGACCAGCTTCGGTTTACCTTATATTTAGCTTTAATTTGCTTCATTCTATTTTGTGTTCCATTAGACTGTATGACTTGGTATGAGGATAACAAATCATTGTATAAAAAGTTGGCGATTAAAAGAGTAACTGGCGAGTTTCTTGCCGGATCTTCTCGACCAGAAACAACTTTCCAAGCCGGTGGTAGAATCTCATTATGTTTCTTTATTTCTTATTATGTTTTAGGTATATATTATTATAATAATTATTATATTGTACTTATTAACAGTTTCAAAAGATGATTGGTAAGTGCTGTAGTACAAGCCTATGCAAATAAAGAATCTTTTGATTTGACTTTGACTTGACTTTATTTAGTTCTTGACTTTCCTTAGGAATTCAGTCACCATATCTCAACCTGTCTACTAGCGCCACCGGTTGTTATTTATTACAAAAAAAAACTCCCCGAATCAAACAGTCTCCTGCTCTCTATCGCGTTGCAAACCATACTTTTTAAAAAGCATCCCACTATATTACAAAACTCGATCTAAAGTTATTACCGTACTAAATCTCATGCCATCCCGTTCCAACACGCACTGTTAAAAGAGGCTGGAACGAGTTTTGATCTGGAACTATTCTTAGATCACATTTTGGATGTAATAAGGAGAGTAATCTTTGAGAAGTTCTCAGAATTTAAAAGCGTT
Organism: Marasmia exigua; assembly: GCA_019059595.1. Taxonomy (NCBI): domain Eukaryota; kingdom Metazoa; phylum Arthropoda; class Insecta; order Lepidoptera; family Crambidae; genus Marasmia; species Marasmia exigua. The sequence continues at coordinate 25,283,261 of CM032470.1, forward strand.
TGAGAGTTCGAGGGTAAGCAATTTAATTTTCTTACACGAATAACATTTTCCAGATATTTAAAACTATCACTTTCGTGCGGCTTTCGTGCAATATTTTTTACTAAATGTGCTATTAAATTACGGCGAGTCCGATCGAGGAGCTACGCTAAAATATTACCGCTAGTGCGATTGAAAATTGCATCACGACGTAAGCGAAGTGGCAATTTAGCTAATAGCTTTCTTTCCACCGCGAGACACTTGCCACTGGTTAGTCAGCAGTTTTTAAGAAGACTGCTTACTGCAAGGGACAAAAAAACCGAAGGTAACTGAGTGGTTCAGAACGCGCCTTTAAGAATAAGAAAATAATTTATTGACCACAACACATTACATACAAATCTAAATAAGGACAAAACATTATCAAGTTGCGGCCAACAAGGTTTAGCCTCAGCAATGTGCTACAACAACAGCTAAGCAGCCGCTGCAGCGCTGATTTTCCAGGCTGTACCATTTGAGCGAACGGACTCATAATAAAACATACAACATGAAAAAAATACTGACGAATATTAATAGAAAACCCCCCCCCCCCCCCCCCTGGAAAAGTACTATCTATAACGTGAACACATGAATAACAAGACGCCATACATACAGATCCATACTAAAAAATGCCAACATTAATATAAATAATTAATATACACCGGTACATAATAGGTACATAAATAATAAATATAACAAACAACAAACAATGCTCCACAAATACAATAAATAGGAAATTATCTACTAAGTATTAATTTTTATCTACAAGATTATTAGATAATATCATGATTTAGTTGGTATGATTCCCCTGTTAAATGGTTACCAAAGTCAGACGGCAGTCGCTTCGCAGACGCAACCGGGAATCACACGCTAAGATACAAATAGGCGTAGCATAAAGGATGATATGAGAAGTGGCAATTTAAGTAATAGCTTTCTTTCCACAGCTTGCCACTGGTAAGTCAGCAGATCTTAATAAGACTGCTTGCTGGAAGGGACAGGAAACCCCAAGATAGGCGTAGCATAAACAATGAAATTCAAAGTTCGATTTCTTTCCACAGCTTGACACTGGTGAGTCAGCAGATCTTAATAAGACTGCTTGCTGGAAGGGACAGGAAACCCCAAGATAGGCGTAGCATAAAGAATGAAATTCAAAGTTCGATTTCTTTCCACAGCTTGACACTGGTTAGTCAGCAGATCTTAATAAGACTGCTTGCTGGAAGGGACAGGAAACCCCAAGATAGGCGTAGCATAAAGAATGAAATTCAAAGTTCGATTTCTTTCCACAGCTTGACACTGGATTAGTCAGCAGTTGAGACAGGCTTAGCATAAAGGATGAATATAGATTGGAAAAACATTAGAGCCCTGGGGAAATCACCTTACATTCCACCAGGTGAGACTGCATTGACTGTGGTCAAGCATCAGGAAACATTCCTTTTATTTTTTGTAAGAATTAGAACTAGATACATTTTTTTATTTTGCTTGCATTGACTTTTTTTTTATATGAGAGGTGGCAGACGAGCAGACGGATCACCTGATGGTAAGCAATTCCGCCGCCCATGGACACCCGCACCACCAGTGGAGTCACAAGTGCGCTGCCAACCTTTTCCTCTTCCCCATTGGGCCTCCGGTAACCTCACTCACACGGCGAAACACAGCGCAGGCGCTGCTTCACGCCTGGTCTTCTGTGAGGCAGTGGTATCACTTCGGTCGAGCCGGCCCATTCATGCCTAAGCGTGGCTCTCCCACATTAAAAACTGACTTATACTAATACTGACTGGCGATTTACGGCCAATACATGCTAAAAAGATATTTTATATATGTAGGTACATACCGAACGAAATTACATGACCACTGTATATTGAATATTTAGACATTATCTTACTTGGAGAATATGTATCTTTATTTTTGCCAATATCGATTAATATAGCGAATAAAATAGCCATTAAGTAACGTGCAAAAGATTGCTATAAAAATATCAAAAATAGCCATTCTTGGAGAAAATGTTTTTTTTTGCCTGTATTGATAAATGGAATAAAATAGTATTCTTCTAGAAAAAAGGTTGTTTGTGTGGGAGGTGGCAGATGAGTAGACTTCGGCAAAGCAGCGACATTGCTTACCATAAGGTTACCCACCACTTGATGATAAGCAATTGCCGCAGCAACTGTGCTACCAGCCTTTTTAGTTCATTTCCCTCCGATACCCTCACACAGGACCAGCGTTTTAAGCAATGATGAAGTCATCTCTTGCAGCACCACCCACTGTAAACGAACACAGGTTCTTGTTTGATAGTTATTTTTTCTTTCTGCAGGCTGCCAGTATGGCATCAGCGGCTAGTGAGAACCGCAAACTGCTGCAGAACCAAGATACCAACAGCAGAACTATCAACCACCCAATGGCGCTGAGGAAGAGGATGCGACCACCCAGGCAGCCGCGGCCTGCGAGGAGACTTCCACAGGTTCGAAGAATATAATTTCTAAGCTTCTTGACGATCCGTTAAGCGCAGTGGTTTGTGCGCCGGTTGAGACGCAAGGGTCGCGGGTTCGATTCCCGCACCAACACAAATGTTTGAAACAAATATTTGTGTTCTGTCTCGATGTTTGTGGTACCTTCGTTGTTCCTGGTTTCCATAGTACAAGAGGAAACCTTAGTTTGGGACCAGAATGAAGATCCGTCTACTCGTCTGCCACCTATCACATAAAAAAGAACATTTTAAGTATGTGATGTTGTCTCAATTATTATTAAATTATTCTTCTTTCCTCTGCTATGTGCTTCTTTTGATATCCCATAAATTTATATTTGTGATCATTTTTCTTAAAGAAACATAGATCCATCACACTAATAAAGCCTGCCCATATAAATGACACCAATCAGCTCACTTTTGTATGAGAAGATGATTTTCTTCTTTCATATTTCACCTCATGTTTCGTAGGGAAATTCGTTTATATTTAAGTAGTACTACCGTTAAAATTATAATATATCAAGAGGAACATGTGTATACGGTTTATGCAAGCGCCTTTTTGCAATATTTGTCCCGCGGCCCAAAATGGATTATGGCATCCCATATCAAAGTGCACCATGCGATCCTGTCTTGTGCCACTTGTGACAAGCTTGGCCTGTCATCCTACGTTGCATAAGTAATCAAAAACGTGCCACTCCTGGGTACCACCTCATTGAAGAGGAGGAGGAGGAAATATCTTAAAAGCTAAGTGCCGAAACGGTCCCTACTCAGCATTTAGCTATGGCCTGAGCCATAGCGCTGTTTGTCCCTACTCAGCATTTTCAGTAAAGACCGAATCGCATACTACTACTACTACACACAATACACACTACAATCGCAACTTGAACGCACCAGAACGCGCCATGTATCATTCTAAGGAAGGATACTTAATTTAATAAGGTACTCGAGAAAGTGGATTGCCACAAATAAAAAAGGAAAAGAAGAATAAGGCACCAAAGCTGCACTGTGATAAATATTAACAACAAAAATGTATACATTTTTTATATATAGAATAGCCAGACATTTGGCCACAATCTCACTTAAAATAAAATAAAAATACGTTTATTTGCCAAAAGAAATAGTTAGCCCTTGTAGATACATTTTCTGTGACTCCCATACAAGGCAGAGCCTGTCCTGTGGGGGCCAAAATAAGCGTTACTTTAAATACAGATTGGCTATTGTCAAAATACATTGTACATTTATTATGAGTAAATTGAGTTGAATTAAATTGAATTATATAATTTCTAATTGATTTTAAAAATATAAAGGACATAAATTTAAAATTATCAAATTAAAACGAACCTATTGGTTAGTGATGATGTGATGGAGGAGGATGGTCTAGTAACATCCTATTCACTAATTTCTTGAATACGTTCAGATCATATCGCTCAGGCCATTGGCCGTGTGGTCCCCGGCAGAGTAGAATAGGCCACCCTCACTCTTACCGAGGTGTCGTAAAAGGCGACTAAGGTAAAGCTGCTGGCATGATCATCAGCACCCAGAGAAGGAAAACTCTGCATTTATATCAAAACCCTCGCCAACCCGTCTGCCAAGCGTGGTGAGTATGGCAATTACCCCTCATGTGATTGAGGGAGGCCCGTGCCCCAGCAGTGGGGACTTCAATGGGCTGACGATGACGATGATATCGCTCAGGGAACACATCTAATAATATCATTAGTTATTCGGAACCAACGTATAGTCAAATTGAGAACCTCCTCCCTAATACCGTGTTGTCTACGTGTATGATGTTTTTGTTATAAGTGTATGATAACTAAAAAGAAACGAGATACAACTAAAATCACCCGTCAATTTCACCATGTCGTGTCTCTTTGAACACTTGATATAGCCAGAATTGACTGCCTTCACGACACGCTACGAGCCCTAATTTAAAAAAGAAAACCTTCTCCTCTTTTGATTTTAAATCTGTTAAAAAGACTTCTAGTACTAAATTACTTTACCCTTTGCCCTTTCTAACAAGGGCATTGAGATTGATAACTCTCCTAAAGGAGTCAAGATGTCGATTAAATAGTCGAGTTTCAGAAGTGAACAAACAAACTTTCGCATTTGTAATTATCAGCAAGGGTTTGAGCCCTCGTCACAGAACTCGAGGAAATGCCAATTAATTATCTTGCTCGTTAGGAATATCCCTAATTAATTATCTTCCAGCGAAATTTTAAGGCGGAAATTGATAGTAAAAGTTTGGTTACCCTCGTTTGAAAGTTATTTTATTGACAGTTTTGCATCAATGAAAAAGTGAAAGTCAAATTAAAGTAAATAATTAGGTACCTCAGTATAGGGCATAAGTAACTTTTGTGGGAGTATAAATATCTATCTAGAGAGGTACTTGTATTTATTTATTTTAATAAGGAAACCTATTATTTTTTATTTCTAATTTATTTTGCGCAGAAAAAGTTGAAGGTCTCTAACAACTTTTTATACTTACTGTAAATAAAATATTTTATTTACTTTAATGTCTAGACAGGGCGATAAACTGAGATTTCAAAGTTACGATTGAAGACTAGCCACTCTTATTATTTCCCTCAAACTACAAGACTGAGTTTAGATTAAATTAAATAGAAATCAAACAAATTATTTTTCGAGATAACAGACTCGAAATCCTTATAAATATAATTATTTATATCTGACTACACTGGACTATAAATGTATTGGGATAATTTGCTTCTTTTTTATATTTAGAGTTAATAGGGGAGAGGTGCCATGAATGGGACAAGTTTCGAATGGGACAAATGCAATTTACCTCGCTATGAACTGAACGTCCGCTCACTGCGTTTCGGGGCGTAGAATAATTCAATATTTTAACAGATAGTTTAAGGCGGTACAACGAGTAAGTGGGTATAAGTAGAACGATACGTAATAAGTAATATACAGAATTATAAAAAAAAATACAATTGTTTACGTATACCACTCTCCGGGTTATCTCTAAAAAGTATCACATGGAGTTATTGACTTAGGCTTTCGCAAAAGATGGGTCTGAACCTTCCTGGAAATGTATACATAATAATTACACACATTTAAACTGAACAATCTGCTTTGAAAATATAAAGTTTGGGCTCGTACAATATTAGATATAATATATAAGTCTTCCCGTGGGTACAACGTTCTAAGGCTTTTTATTTGCAAAATATATTTTGACCGGTCCATCGCATTTAGTAGGTACTTTGCTCCTAATTCGAAGTGGCGTGTGTTCGTGTGGAAAAACATTCATCTATCTATACCTGAAGAAGATTCTACATATACATCCGTACCTATGTTGATTCTGATATCATTAAATCCTTATCTTAGCGTGTAATTCCTGGTTGCGTCCAAAGCTGTCGCATTGGTGCCCTGGGTGCTTAAGACCATGATTCAAGATTTGGGGAGTCTGGTAACTGCAATGAAGCCACTGCCGTCTTACCTTCGCAACCATTTCAGAACCAGACCAACTGAATCATGGTTACAAGTTTCAGAAACTTATCCGAAACGTGTAGGTTTCCAACTATTTTTCCCTCACCGCCGAGTTAATGGTAGAAATGTACATATAGATTGGGAAAATCCAGAGATTCATGCTCGGATTCAAACCATAACCCTCGGCATGGAAGGATATCCGATATCAATGAATAACACAAGTGAATTTAGGACGATACCTATGCTCGAATTGTGTGATTGTGTTTATTTGAAAAATGAAAAAATGTTGGTCCCTACATATGAAATTGTTGTTTTATCACACCGGCTACTTTAATCCTAAAATGTTTTGGCTATGGAATTCGGAATTTGAATTTATATCAATTTCAGGCTTGATTACATTATCTGCAGATCTATATATACCATTAAATTCAGCAAATCTATACTTACAGTCTGAGGTTACCATAGATTGATATAAAGTCTGGGTACCCCTTTTTAAGTCATCTGCGGCAGTCATCGGCCGGGCACGGCAACACGGCCGGGCATCACATCTGCAGATCTATATTACAATAGAAACTAGGGATGTTATGGATATGTAAATTTCGGTTACGGATTGGATACGGATATAGGAATGATTATTATACCGGATACGGTTACGGATACGGATAATAAATTATTTCGGATTATCCGTTAGTTTCGGTTACGGATATTATATTTTTAAGGAATTTTAAAAGTAAAATACTAATAGGTAATAAAGTAGTTTTATTTCGTTTTTGGCAGGAATTACAATCAGTCTGTGAGTAATTATTACAGCTATTTAAAATAAAAATAAATATAAATAATTATATTATATTGAGTATTATCTAAATTTTAGATGTTTTAGATCAAAAACACCTATCCGATACTATCCGAAACCGTCATTTCGGATTCGGTTACGGTTACGGATGATTTTTTATATCGGATATCCGATAGTTTCGGTTACGGTTACGGAGCTCCCTAACACCGCTGATAGAAACCATAATGGAAAAGCTAGCCTTTCAAGCAACTGATATTGTTCAACATATTTAAGAAATACTTCTGGAACTAGAAAATAAGTCTGCATGAAGTGTCGATGGCTTAGATTGATCTAGAAAGTCGTGGGATGGAAAAAGTTTTACATTTACAGTAGTTTTACTTACGATCAAAGGCATACTGTGCTTTCTGTAAAATGTACAGTATATTTTTATTTACATTACAGACTTCGAAAACCTTTTTCCAATGATTTCAAACAACTATCTCAATACTTTTGTTGAGTCGTTTGTCATCATCTCAGCGTATTGGTGCCGTTTGCATCCAAAATTATCAATTTGAAGCGTGTAATTTTGGTATATAATACTTATATTTGTGTCTAAATATATCTATCTAAGAAGAAAATATCAAATAATAATGAGATAGCCGTGTGGCCCCGGACAAAGTAGAATAGGCCACCCTCACTCTTACCGAGGTGTCGTAAAAGGCGACTAAGGTAAAGCTGCTGGCATGATCATCAGCACCCAGAGAAGGAAAACTCTGCATTTATATCAAAACCCTCGCCAACCCGTCTGCCAAGCGTGGAGAGTATGGCAATTACCCCTCATGTGATTGAGGGAGGCCCGTGCCCCAGCAGCGGGGACTTAAATGGGCTGACGACGACGACGACGAATGAGATAGATAACATTAAATTATAACTAAGGCCTGCGGTATTTCCAGACAGATACGACCTGCAAACCTTCAAGAAAAGAGCGTATTCCTTTTTAAAAGGTCGGCAGCGCACTGTGACTCCTCTGGTGTTACAGGTATTCATGGGCGGCGGTAATCGCTTACCATCAGGTGATCCGCTTGCTCATCTGCCCCCTATCTCATAAAAAAATGAATAGGAATGTAGGTATCTACAGTTTAAATATTAAGATGATTACGGCTGACAAGTCAAAACAACTTCTCCTGGCGCGCGCATACAGTTATTATGCACCTATAACTAAACTATATTCCCTATCTATATCGATCCATGGACACTTGCAACACCAGTGGCGTCACAAGTACGCTGCTGACCTTTTAACCTCCTTCCCCTGGAACCGTCCCCAGCCTCCGTGCGTCCGGGCGTCTGGTACCCTCACACACGCAGCGAAACAGCGCATGTACTGCTCTGTGCTGCGAAAAAGTCGAAAGAAAAACCCATAGTTACAACTACCAATAGAATCCAATAAATTCAAAAAGAACGACCATTGCGTTTGGGGATCCCGGTAATTACAGTCTTATCCTTTCTTTCTTTTTTTTAAATATTTCATAACATCAAATACATTAACCTAACATTAATTACAGTGACCCATCTGTCTTTTGAAAACTTTAACAGTAAATGGAGACCACCTGAATCATAGTTTACATATTTCAAAAATTATCTGAAAAGTATAGGTTTCCTCATGAAGTTTTACCTCACCGCCAATCGTAAAAACTATGCACATAGATTTAAATCCAGGGTCTCGGATCCGAGCTTTCTTATCGACTGAGCAACAATCGCGTGCACTAATAAGTATAAAATCTCATTCAAATATGAACCTTATTGTTCCGCCTTAAGAGGCGAAGTGTTTACATTTCATTGCAGGCCACTGTACCATCGTGCATCGCTGATTTGGCAATTTGTATAAGGAAAATATTTTGTACAAACTTCATCATCATCAATTACCACACCCTGGAGGCATTAAATGTATAGATATTACCTGCTCATGTTCATTCAGTTGATCTGGTTCCCCTGTCTAAGGGTTGCGATGTGAAACTCAGACGAAGAAGCCGCTTGATTAATTACAGACTCCCCAAATCTTAGTTATCAAATATTGGTCCTTATCAATGGTTTTGAACCCAACCGGAAATAGCACGTTGAGAAGATCAGGGTTATAGTAAATGTACGGATGTCCAATTCCATGTATTCATCATCAGCAACCCACACTCGTCTAGCGCTGGACATAGGTCTCCCCTAATGCACGAAACTGCTCCCGATTTCGGCCACTCTCATCCAGCCCACACCAGCCAGCCTTCGAATATCGTCATCCCATCTTGTCGCAGGGCGTCCTACACTACGCTTACTATTTAATTCCATGTATTAATATTTGATATTTAAGGGGCCGGCGAACAACGTACCTATTTCCCATCCAAACGTAATACCAAAATAATTTGCAATTTAAGCATATCTCAACGTTTCATTGCTGTTATCCGGATTATAGAAGTATTTATCTATGTACATTATCTTACAAATATTCACCTACTTAAAAATAAATTGTACTTTATTTTCTTGTACAGTTAAGAATAAATAAATAATATAATAAAATATGCGATTATATTTCGTTTTCAACGTTAACGACCTATTTTCTGCCTGTTTGTTTTATATTTAAAACGCAATTAATTATTATGTAAATTTAACAGAGACACAGCTTGCATCTACTAAACAATGTTTTAAAGAAAATCAAAATATAATCAAGTTTAATTCATAATTTTTGGTATTCGCAATTTTCTTATTAATTTCAAACAGCCATTATGCTGTTTCTACTCGCACTTAGGGTCGCGGCTGGCGCGACAGAAATAGCGAGATGTTCGAGGAACGGTGAAGCTTACCTCGAACTGAATTTTCACTGACCTCCGCAGGACTCTTAAAATAAGCAGATGAGCCAGGCAAATTCTTCTATGAAGTTTTATTAAAAATACTTTGTGGCAAAGGCGTGCATTAGTGATGAGATGAATCTATCAGTTTTCTAAAGGTTCAGTACACTTGCCACTTTATGTAAAAGTTCATGTCGCTTGAAGGTCAAGTGGTATTTTCCTTTGAACTTTCAAAATGAAGAATTGTCACTTTACTTCGGTGACTTTTATGGATGAATGTCAAGAAAATAACAATGGTACGATGGATGGATCAATGAACTTTATTGAAATGCAATTTACAATGACTATATGAAAAGGGTCGCTAGTAGAATTGTAAACTCGTAAAAATGAAGTATAAAATATTTATTGTATAAAAACAACAACAGGCACGCAAAATGGCAACAGGAGAAGAGAGAGAATCAGAAACAGCATGCGCTATAATTGGCTAGCGGAGTGGCGCCATCCAGTGACATGTATTACAAACTAGCTGTCGGTATGGCAGCATCTGTTTACATATTTACCATTATAAACACAAGTTTCGTGAAAGTAGCACAGTTTCAAAATTCGCGTGTAGTTAATTAGGTCGGTCGGTACCTACCTACATTTTTGTACCCATATTTACGTTCACGAGGTGAATGGATTCGCCACGTGCTTGGTTACTAGGTATGTTCTAATTTATGATTAGGTGATCTGAGACCTTACCATGAGTTTGAAATACTATCCTCGCTATCCAAAACTATTGCACTGTCTCTTTCACATGGACCACAATGAAAGGGACAAAGCGATAGCTTTCGATAGCGAGAACAGACAATTCAAACTCATGGTAAGGGTACTATGCACCTGTTTTGCGCGATTCAATGACAACTTCTTTCACAGGCTCTCATCATAGGCGTCCGCAAATGCGGTACCCGGGCCCTGCTAGAGATGCTTTATCTTCACCCAATGGTGCAGAAGGCTTCCGGAGAAGTGCATTTCTTCGACCGGGACGAGAACTACGCTCTGGGGCTGGAGTGGTACAGGAGTAAAATGCCCTTGTCGTTTAAAGGGCAGATCACGATTGAAAAGAGTCCTAGCTACTTTGTCACACCCGAGGTAAGCTAATGGTAGCATAAGTAGAAAAAACCGGCCTAGTGGGTGTCGGATTCGCCAATCGAGGATTCCGTATAAAGGATTATTAATAAAATAGGTAGTTCAGATATATGTAACCAGGCAGTTTTTTTTATATTATCACCTTTTATTTTACTCACATCCAATTTGAAATTTCGTCTGCCTAAAAGGTCCCCTACTGAATGACTTAATTACAAATATTTAATCTTTTTAATACATGTAATCTATAACAATAACAAACTACGACGTCAACAGGAATAATCCTGTAGGTTTGGATTCCATTATGGTGACGGGTAGGCCACACTACTAGCGACGCCAATCAATTTTTAGCTACTAAGCCGGATCTATTTTAAACAATTTCGGGATTGTAACCTCTCGACAAACACTTAAACTATTTATTAAGTAACCATGCACAAATGCGAACCCAACATTTGTACGCGAAAAATTGATTCACGCTAAAAGCAGCCGCTTTTGGCAATAATCAATTTTTCGCGTACAAAAACGGACCCAACATTTGTGCACCGTGCACATATTATTTAATAAATAGTATAAGTGTTTGCCGAGAGGTTGTAACCCCGAAATTGTTTAAAATAGGTCCGGTTTAGTAGCTAACAATTAAAAAAGAATGGTGTCGCTACCCGTCGCCTCAAGAGTGTCGAAATATGTGTTTTTTTTTCCGAATTTTTGTACCGAAAACTGTCACTATTTACAGATAAAAGGGTTGAAACGTAAATGTCTGCAATGTGTAAATAGGTACTTAAAATAATACACCATCACGTCAGCGATTGTTGAATAAACTTCCTAAATGTTCATAAAACAGGGACGTTTTCAGAAAGACATCTAAGCTCTAACATTCGACCCTTTGGTGTAGATTTTAATTCCACTAAACATTAGGTAGCAAACCTTAAGTTGGACGTATTTATTCAGGTCACAGAATAAATAGCTGTACCGGTCAGGTTCTAGGAAAGAGGTTTTAATCCTAACTCACTGAAACTAAGCTTACCTACCTTCTACCTAATGCAGATTGGTTGTACTTGTTAGAGTTGCGAAAGAACAGTTCGCTACCATCAGTATCTAGAAATACAAGCATAAAAAACGGCAAAAATATTCCGTTTGCTGCATGCGAGTCACTTAAAAAAATATAGGTATTTATCGGTTTTTTATCATGAAGACAATAAAAAATCATCATCTCGAAAAATGTAAATCCCAAAAAAATAGGGTAAATAATCCTAATGCTTGACAGATGGAGTGGAGTGGAAGTCAGATAGGGTCACATTTTTACTTTACCGAGTACAAATATGTGCGAAATGTGGCGCAAACCTACAACTAGGAATATTTATACCTACATTAGACAGCTGAGTAGGTATTTTTTTGGACAAAATATAAAACATTACAGTAATTTAGTTAACATTGTATTAGGACAAGGCATTTTATCTCAAAAATCTCCACTCCGCAGCCTTCACACACAATCTGTTTGTAACCCTTTAATGAGGTGCCGTAGTCCCGGGTCCCGTGGATTAACCCGGCGCGTCTTAGCGCTTAGCGGGCTTAGCGCTCACCTAGGACATTAGGCGTCATTACCATGAGCGATGGTAATGAAATTTTGCACTCTGAATAATATTACTCAGGACCTTAACCTGTTTAAACCATATGACACAGAACACCAGAATAATTCACAGTCGGTACAGTAATAGGGTCACAATAAGAGAGTGTAATTAATGCATTACATAATTATGCAAGAAAACTATTGTGAAAGTACTTATTTTGATTGAATATTTTTTGAGGTTTGAAGGATAGAAATAGTCTAGTAGGTAAATAAAATGGTTATGATAAAAAGATCTACCGTATACACCGTCATTTTTGTAACGTTTACCTCCCGAAAATATTATAATAGGTAGAATATCCGCCCAGTAATAATGTATGGAACAGCTGATTTGTTTTTCGCTTATATTTTTGATCTAACATTGACACGTGACGGTGAAATTGACAGGGACGTTAAGCATCGAATCAACACAGCAAGGATGAAATGGCGACAGGTCACGGCAAAAACATGCGATCCACGGATGCCCCTAAAACTGAAGGGCAAAATTTACAAATCCGTCATTAGACATGTTGCTCTGTATGGATCAGAACGCTGGGCCGTTAAGAAGATGGATGTAAGACGATTGCATGCGATAGAGATGAAAATGTTAAGACGGATGTGTGGAGTGACGAGAATGGACAAGATAAGAAATGAGTATATTAGAGGAAGTATGAAAGTGGCCCCCATCATTGAAAAATTAGAGTCAAATCGTCTTTCCTGGTATGGCCATGTAATGAGAAGAGGGGAAGAACATGTAACCAAAAAAAGTGATGAGTTTAAATGTAAATGGGTGGAGGAACAGAGGACGGTCGAAAAAGAGATGGATGGATTGTGTGAAGAATGACATGATGGAAAAAGGGGTGGATGATTCGATGACGAATGACAGGGACGTATAGAAAAGGAAAACATACTGCGCCGACGCCAGATAACCTGGGAAAAGGGCAAGAAGATGATGATTGTTAATCTAACATGCTAAATGGACTTTATTCAAGATACCTATTATCAGGTTTTCGGGATGTAAACGATAATAACATAATGGTGTATATATAGGTCATATAAAATAAAGTGTAATGGATGTGTAACCAAAATAGCTAGCAAAATAGTATTTACCAGCCTGAAACCTGAACAAACAAAACCAAAACTGCATTAGACTTTGAGCCAAAATACTCGTAAGTTTGTATAGGTACCCCACGGCTCATTGAATGGGCGTCTGTGTTTCGTTGAGTGAGTGATGGTACCAGAGGCCCAATCCGGAGGAAAGGGGAGTTCACAGGTTGGTAGCGCACTTGTGACTCCCCTGGTAAAGCCATGGGTGGCGGCAATCGCTTACCAACAAGTGAACCATCAGATCATCAGCCATAAATCACATGAAAAAAAACAGTTAATAAAATGAGCGTCCATTTTATCTATCCTTTTAAATAAAACAGTGGCTCTATGGAAAAAATCTTACACAGGTACCAGAAAGAGTACGAGCGATGAACTCATCAGTGCGACTCCTGCTCATCGTGCGGGAGCCAGTGACGAGAGCCATATCTGACTACACCCAGCTCCGAAGCCGCGCCACGCCGTCGGCGCCTGCGCACCCTCAGCTACCCGGACACCCCCTGCCGGACGCGGCCAAGCCGTTTGAACATCTAGCTATATCGCCGGATGGCTCGATAAACATCGCTTACAGGTAGGTACATACATAAACGGCTGCAAAGACATGTATACACTTTAGTACCTTGTCATAAAAGCTAGGTACCATCTGAATTCTGCTTTCCTACACAGATACCGACGATATTATTGTGACAAAGCACTTTAGTGTATACATCACTGTTCTGACTGTACTTACTTACCGTAACTACTTACCTACTTCGCTTACCATAAATAGTAACCATAGGCAAAGTGTTAATTACAATTAATCAATTACCTATAGTTACAGGCTAGAGGAAAAAAAATCAGTGCTCTAAAGTACGACCACGATCAGAAAGCACTTCAGTGAAATTGACAGGGGGGCGTTGTACAATATATTTTCTATGGAAAAATGTCAAAACAGGATTAGTTCCGACTTTTGCCACGTGCCAAATAACCGTGCGACTATACATGAAATCCTTATGTATCTTTTTTATGCTAGAGGCGAAAAACAAACAAACTTTCTGATTTATCTTTTCTTACCCAAAAATCTAGAAATAAACAATATACTAATTGCAATTAAGTGTCCGTAAGGCGGTAACAGAAAACTCTTGTTTCGTAATGACTCACAGAATAGCTAAACAGACAAAATTAATAAAAAAAAGCTGTTAATTTTGCTATGTACCATTTTAAAGCTCTGACAAAGCTCTCAAAAGTCTAATTTTAGATATATTTATTGAACAAATAGGCTTTCTATAGAAAGAAAGAGGTAAGGTAGGCTATAGCACCATAAAATAATAGGTGCGCATTTATCCTCCCAGGCTGGCTGGCCTCTTTGGCAAATTGTTCAAAATGCAAACGGTCGTAAAATTTATTTCCACTTAGGGTTGCCAGGTGTCCGAATCAAGCCAGACATAGTTAAGCTTTTTGGTTGCGTATCTGGTTAAACGGTGTTCGGCATGTCCGGCCATTCAAACTCGATCGTTTGTTTTGCATTTTTATTTGTTGGCTTCCGTCACAAAAGCACCTTCTCATAGCACAATCGAAATATTATCTGTTTATCCCCTATTCTTTCCCCAATATATATAATTTAATAAAGAGTTGTTAGATGGATGCATTTTTTTTTATCTCAATTGAATTTATTCAAATGTATACAGGAACTACATAAAATAGTAAAATTAAAAAATAATATATTGAAAAATAACGTCAGCATTTAAAAAAATGTTTTCTTACCTAAAAGTTAGAACATGCTAAGTTGTAGGTATCGACTAGCGTTTAAGTTACAAACGCGTTTAATATGTACAAATAATTCATACTGCTATCCATCATCCAGCCATGCCATAATTTTTTTTTACCAAATATTTTAAGAAGACCTAGCAGTATTTTTCTAGTTCTTGTTTTATTTATTTATTTATTTGACCAAATTTACAGGTTATTTACCTAATGCTACATTGTGTACCTAATGTTACATTGTGTGTTAAGACAAATGTTCCGAAATTAACAAGACGTGTAGGTTAGGTTAGGAAAAATAGGAAAACTGAAACATGTGGTGTCAGTCGTTACCCGAATGTCCGGCTAAACTTGTTGGACTTTCTAGATTAACTGGCTGGATTGTCCGACTTTTCGGTTCAAAGACCTGGCAACCCTTTCAGTTATAGCATTGTGTGTTAGATAAATGTTCCTAACGGTAGCTGTAAAAGGAACATTTGCAGCGGTATGGTTGCCGTAAATCAGAGCTGCGACCGGATAGGGGTTTAAATGTTCAAAATTATTTTTATTGCAATCCCAACTGCGCAGAACAAAATGTATTGCTTTTAGGTTGTGGACTCAGTAATTAACGGAAAAGTTGTGTACCATTTTGTTCTTTACCACTCTAGGGTTAAGTACTGTCGGTGCCAGCCATGGATATAGAGAAAATGAACTTGATGACTATCCAATTAATAGACAAATATACTTTCTTAGCCTGTCAAATATAGAATAGCACTTAAAATCATGCTCTTCTTAAAATTTATGAACGTAGATTTTCTTTGAATGCCAAGAATTTTTGACTATCTACTTTTGGTGATTAATCATTACTGGCAGACTGAAGGTAGGTAGCTACAGTTACGAATAAATATTTACTTAGGTTGAACCACAAAATAAGTAGACACCAAAAATCGGCTCTAGCTAACCTTGGTATCGAATAGTTCATTATAGTCAGCATCAGTATTGAAGTCATAATTATGACAAATAATTTATCTTTCGTTTTTCTTTATCAGGCCAATAGCAATATCGCTATACCACGCCTATCTGCACCGGTGGTTAGAAGTCTTCCCCAGGGAGCAAATCCTGGTGGTGAACGGGGATCTCCTGATCGAGGATCCGGTTCCGCAACTTCGCCGCATTGAGAAGTTCCTGGGACTTGAACATAAAATCGGTAGGTAAACTTGAGCAAAGCAGAAATATTAAAACAAATTACCAGGAAAAACATTTCGTGCGGTAATTTCATCTTACAAAGCAACCGCAGAGAAAATTGAAACCTTAACCTTTACTTGACATTGAATTTTATGCATAGAAAGTTTTCCGCACGAAATCAATTCACTCATACTCAAAGGAATATGTATATTGCTCTCTTTGCTTGAAATCAAATATAGTTATTAGAACATAAATGTGAATCGTAAAACCTAATGTGAGCATGATTATTATTTTTTCTCTTTACTTACTTTTAACATGTGGAAATAAAGCTTTTACGTGTTTAGAATAATTTTTAGTTGCCTTTGCAGTTTATTTACACACTAATGGCCCGTTCGACTTCGTGTCGGAACATAAGTTCTACTTTATACCAATAGATGGCCCTAGGTGTCGATTACATCGCCCAAGCGTTTGGTCTTTTTGGATTACCTATAAACTTTGCCATTGTCCTGTCTTAATAATAATATTTAAAAAAAACTTAACGCTTAAATTCCACAACAGGACGAAAAAACTTCTACTTCAACGAAACGAAAGGCTTCTACTGCCTTCGGAACGATACCACGGACAAGTGTCTCCGCGAGACGAAGGGTCGGAAGCACCCCCGCGTCGACCCGGCCGTCGTCACGAAGCTACGGAAGTTCTTCATCCAGCACAACCAGCGGTTCTACGACCTGGTTGGTGAGGACTTGGGATGGCCAGAGGATTAGGCTAGATAAATAAGCAGGGTTGTAGCCAGGGGCACGCGTGCTTGGAGAAAGTAAATACTGTTGGGGGCATGCCAATGATAAGAAGGCAACAATTTAACTTTGAATGTGTACTTATACTAATTGCAAGAGAATACAAAGTACATTAAGCAAATAAGTTGATAAAGGGTGTAAGTTTGTGTAAGAATGTACGTGACTAATCAGTCATATTGTATGCACAATTTGAGTCTATTTTTAAATTTTATCGAAACAAATGGGAAAAATTAGATAATCAAAAGTATTAGATTTTTAAAAAACTTATGTAATTTAAAATGAAATGTTAGTTAAATTTGCTTTTGTTAGTGGCCACTCATCGTGAATAGTTAAATAAATATTGGTCAATACTCTATGCAAACCCTACGCTAGCCCCTGGCTATGATCCCGCTGCCAGGACCGAGGCTGACCTGATCACCAGATCAGCTGCAGGCATTAAGGTGTAAGCACCACGTTGTGATCTAAACATATCAATGTAATTTATACATATCAATAAATACATATCAATAGTTAGTAAGTTTTTTAAATCGTTTATGTATACATTTAGCATATACTAGACTAGGGCATCTGAAATAAATTTATTTATAGCTAATCCATTATCATTGTAGGAAATTGTTTTCGACTAAGAAGCGTTGCCTTGCGTTGACCGTATTTAGTTGAATTGCCTACCTGATTGCAAAGAGGGAACAACAGAAAATTTATGAAAGATTAAAATGAATTAGTGAATTTGTTTAGTGGTAGGCAAATATATTACATTACGTTTAGTCATTAGACACTATCATAGTGCATTTCACAGGCGATTATTGCACTGATTTGTAAGACCGACCCACTGGAACCCTGAGCAATATATTTTTATATATATAATTAAGTATTGTGTGCAACCTTTATATTTATACAACGTTTATTATACAGATTAAAAATATTTTAACTGTTTGTGATGATGATTTCTTTTATTAGAAGTAATTATTTATCTAGGATAGGAACTCAGAAGTAAGTGTATTGTGTAATATTAATATAAAAGATGAATGAATGTTGTACATTTTTCGCTTTCTCTTTTTAGATGTCGTGTTTTGGTCAGTGTGTCCTGTGTTTACGTTGTTAGTGGACGTGTTTTCCGATATCTTAGACATTACGCCATACTTTCTCAAATACAAAATTAACATTCAAAGTTAGTAGCTTATAAAATATTGTTGAATCTTCTTGTTTGTATTAGAACAAAATGTGTAAAAATGTTCAGGAAAAATTTGTGTATATCTTGATGTATATCTATCAAAAATTCTGTCATACATTTAATTTGATGTGTGTGATGATACCTAATATCGCTGAATCTAATGAATTTTTATAAGTTTAAATTATGGAGAGATATTAATATAAATTCGACGCGGGTTTTAGAAGTATTCTATTTAAGTAACGTAACGTCCAAGACTGAAGAGTTAGTTGAATAAGTCTAAGTAATACCTATTTAGCATAAAATGTCCATAGGTAATACATAAGACAACGGTCGCGTCGCTTGCCCTGGACTCATCGACATCCGTACACAGCACGTACAGTGTGGAGCGATTTGGGGTTTCAAATCTCGTGCCATCGACATTGATCTTGAATTCGACATATGGACGAATGCTCCATTGTCGATTGTACGAGAATACGTCCCCAGGTCTGACTGGTTAACATAGTCCCTGCCTAGACTGAGACAGATTTACGATGAGAAAAAGAGAATGGAAACGCGACATCAGATTGCATTATTTAGAGGCACAGCAATGCCCCCGCCAAGATGATCCAAGAGAAAGCGCAAACGCATCATCTACACTACTTATTCTCGGTACGTCTCGCTGTATTTTTTTTTTCTGTACTCAACTTTGAGAAAGCATTTAATAAATAACATTTTTTTCATTTATTAACCATAAAGTTTACAATAAAAAAAACGTGTAACTAGCGAACTCTGCACTAACCTTGGGTTGTAACGCAGATTCCAGATTCAAAAATAAATGTATGTTTGTTACCGGTAACAGACTTGTAGCGTTATAGGAAAAGAAACTAAGCAGAACCATGGCAGATTACATGGTTTTTATAATATACAAGTATCTATGTAAAATACTGAATACTTCAAAAAGCATTAACCGATTTTTGCACAACAGTTACCCACTTTTAAAAATATTTCCAATTAACGTAATTAGGAATGGAATCTCTGCCGGAAGATGTGTTCCCTGAGCGCTATGATCTGAACTTATTCAAGAAAAGATTGAATAGGCTGTTACTAGACAGACACGATCCATCCTCGGCCACATCATCACTTACCATCAGGTGAGATTGTAACCAAATGTCTGGCTATTCTAATAAAAAAAATAATTAAAATTAATGAAGTCACCT
Organism: Marasmia exigua; assembly: GCA_019059595.1. Taxonomy (NCBI): domain Eukaryota; kingdom Metazoa; phylum Arthropoda; class Insecta; order Lepidoptera; family Crambidae; genus Marasmia; species Marasmia exigua. Next base: position 25,302,675 of record CM032470.1, read on the forward strand.
GCAATTTCCCGCTTAACAACTTCACACACTCTCTCCACACTTCGTAGTTTCTCTTCGTATGTTTGCAATCTTTCTAGGTTAAGACCTTGTTAGCCAGTCTACCAGTTAGGGTTTTATTTCACCAGAGACTAAAGACGTTTCAAAATTTCCTAGTAGTCATCGTAGGAGTTAGTTTAATTTTTAAATCTCTTAAATCTTTAATAGTTCAGCTATTGCATCCACATAAAATCAAATCGGTATCCAAGCTAAGGAAACGCATTAAGTGCATCTTCGATAAATCATTAAAGAATGCAGTTTTCTTTGAGAAGTATATTCGAACCAATATCCAGTAATTAAATTATGAAACTGAGAGCGATGGTGGCTCAGTGGAAACTCTGGGAGTATTTTTACAATTAGCTCGGCGGCGAATGAAATCCTTGAGAGGAAACCTGTACGTTTTTATAATTTCTCGAACTAAAAATATTCTTAACGTGTAATAATGATCTAGTTGGCCTAGACAGGAGCTAAGGGTTGCGAAGGTCAGATGACAGTTTCTTCATTGTAATTACCAGACTCAATCTCATCCTGAATCATGGTTCAATCGTATCCTGGGCTCCGAAGCCATGGCTTTAGACGCAACCGGGGAAGACAAGTTTAAATGATAATGACTTAGGTAGGTAATTACAAAACTGATAGTATAGCAATATAGTGGTAGTTCTGGTGAAATAAGTCCCTAGAAGCTTACTGCGTGGTTTTCACTACGCTAATTAAAATGTTTTATTTTTAGAAACTCAAACTAGGATTACTTAGTACAGCTAGAAAAACAAAATCTTACAGGAAATAACTATAGCTTTCCTTTTGAATTCGACATCCCATCAAACCTAATGGGAGCTATATCATACTATACTTTAACGAAATGGTCGACAATAGTACTTACCAACATTTTAAGAATCGCAAGGAAAACCACGGAGCAAGTACAATGTTTGTATCGAGAACGTAAAAACCTAAGCGTATCTTTCAGTGTGCAAAATCTTCATAAAATTATGGATCTAATAAGCGAGGTGATGGTTTTAGGATTCTTTTTTAATTTTTATTAAACTCAAATAATACAAGCAAAAAGAACTGGTGTATCAATAAGATGATAGGGTGTCCACTTTTCCTCAGTATCCGAGCTCCAACCGATCAGCACAACACAGGATTCCAGACGCCCCAGCGCATTTGTCAACTTGTCTTTATATTATATTCCCGAATTAAAAGAGTTATTTTTATTTTATCTAAGTATGACATCAGTCACTATTTTTTAGCAATTAATTATATATACATCGGATGCTGACCGAATGCAATGCGGACGAATTACTTTAGACACCGGTTTTCGTAATGTTAAAATCATTTTAAAAAGTCTCTAACTTAATCAAAATAAACAATTCAAATTTTTAATATTATGTAATACAAAAATATTTACAACAAAAACAATAATTTCAATCTTATAACAACGTTTTAAGAGTTTCAAAAGAAATAGACATACAATTCTCGATACAAATAAAAATTCGCAATCCACTTAAAGTGAAGCCAGCTCCACTGGTTTTAGTTTAAGACGATATTATGCACTTTTAAAATCGACTTAAGGCAAATTCTTTTGATAGGGGTGTTTGCTTCCAATCCAAATTTCAATCAACGAATATTTATATGTTTTTATAAACCCGATTTAAATGATAGGCACGTTCGCGTGAAATGTGAATAAAGTACTCCTTGTATGTGTAATAGGAATTAATAAATAACCACCTTACTTGAATAAAGCACACGCTGCTAGTTTTCGATGTATGAGTTGTTGAAACAGATTAAAAATAAATGTGTATAGCTGCGAAAAAAAAAAACAAAAAATAACCTATAACTCTGATTGTTAACTATGTGAACTGAACTGACAGTGACAGTGATACTGACATGCAAATGTCAAATTCCCAGGTATTTTGACATTTCGCATTTGTCAAAAGGAACATGAATGTAAATCTCCCTCTTAACTTGTGTTGTATATGTATATGTTTGTTTTTACATAAATATTTTGTTGTTTTGTTTTAGATGGGGTAAAGCTCAATCACAAAATAATAAATCCAAATTATAACCTTATTTCACCGGTCAAAGGTATATTTTAAAAACGTGTCTCCTTAATCACTCGACACTGGCAGAGTTATAAATGTGTATGCCGTAGGCATCACCGTAGCAGCCAAAAAGGAAAAAAATAGAACATGAATGTATGGGCATTCCCATAAATGTGTCATCATTACACTTTACGTCTGTCAGTTTAGTTAGCATAATCAAAAATCTGAGTTTAATAAAAAGGCTAGGGCTAAGGGCTGATACTGCAGTTCGACGGTCTCATGCATAAGATTGCTTGTCTACGTATGCAGATACTCAAAGCTGAAAGTTCAAAAAATAAAAATCCACCTAATGTTGTAGTCTTTTGTTCAGGCTACCAAACAAAAATATTTTTCGCTTTAATACTTTAGACCTTTTAAGGTGACGGATAGGGCGCACTAGCGATGCCAATCGATTTTAATTTGTAGCTACTAAACCGGATCTATTTTTAATAATTTCGGTTACAACCTCTTAGCAAACACTTATACTATTTATTAAATAACCATGCACAAATGTTGGGTCCGTTTTTGTACGCGAAAAATTTATTCACGCCAAAAGTGGCCGCTTTTGGCGTGCATCAATTCTTTGCGTACGCGTTGGACCCAACATTTTTGCATAGTTATTTAATAAATAGTATAAGTGTTTGCCGGGAGGTTGTAACCCCGAAATTGCTTAAAATAGATCCGGTTAAGTGGTTACCAATTAAAATCGATTGGCGTCGCTAGTGTGCCCTACCCGTCACCTTAACTTTATCACTTAGTAAATCTAATTTCAAGTTGTAAAATTCTAAAAGAGTCAACGAAGTCATGTGTCTCTTTCGCTCATCGTTTTCGTCGTCTTATAAAGGTTATTTTCATAAAGTTTTTTTGTTTCAACAACTAATACGCCAGACAAGAATATCAAGCATATCAAATTTTCAATAATAGTTAAGTTTTCATTGTAAGAATTCTATTAAGTTACCTTTTGAAGTTAAGATATTTTATTTGTTTAGGACTAATTCGATAGTGAATAGATAATTTTAATCACTGTTAAATGTTGTGCACGTTCATAAGGCGTAGATAAAATTTTGATTAGGGCAATAATTTTTATAGTAATTATAATTTAATATTTATTATGGAACCAATGAGAATTTCTATGTACTTTCTTATATTATTATCTTGTAGAATTCATTTTAACTAGTCGTTTTGTGATCGGCTCATTATTTTTGTAAATTTAATCTCTGCCTATCATTTTTTATTGTGTTTTAAAATTTTAATTAAAGTATATTTACACTAAAACAATTTTAAAAGTATTACCTAAATCTTAATGTTACCTACAAACCCTTGTAAATATCTTCTAAAATTTCTTTCAATAAGTTAATTGTACCTACATCTTCAATAAAATATCAAAACAACTAATATATTATTTCATTTTCAATTGACCGTGGGAGAACCACGCTTCGGCATGAATGGGCCGGCTCGACCAGAGTGATACCACGGGCTCACAGAAATCCTGTGTGAAGCGGCACTGTACTGTGTTTAAAAGTTGGCAGCGCACTTGTGACTCCACTGGTGTCGCGGGTGTCCATGGGCGGCGGCAATCCCTTAACATCACGTGATCCGTCTGATCGTATGCCACATATATACATAAAAAAATCGCAACTCTACATCACTCACTATACGCAAATAGGTATGGTGTAAATACCTAATCTATCTTATTAAATACTATTTTGGAAAATCAAATATGACACAAAATTAAGAAAACTTTGTTTAAGTTTGATATCTAAAAGAAAATTGCCAACCAGATTGCAACCCAGGTCCAAAAATTCCAGAATTTTTGGTCACCTAGGTGCCTATTCTAATGCGGTCGACATTGATCTCGAATGCGACATTTATATCGACGACGACATTGATAATTGAGTTACTGATTTCATTGAACAAAAGAAGAAAAACTTCATCATTTCAGCCAATAGACGTCCACTGTTGGACATAGGCCTCCCCCAATGTTCTCCATACAGATCAGTCCTGTGCCGCCCGCATCCAATGGATTCAACCTTCACCAGATCGTCGGTCCACCTTGTGGGGGGCCTGCCACAGCTGCGACTTCATGTACGTGGCCTCCACTCGAGGACCTTTCCGCCCCAACGGCCGTCTGTTCTCCTCGCTATGTGCCCTGCCCATTGCCACTAGAGACATGCCACAGACCACATGACATCTGTGACCTTAGTTCTCTGCGAATCTCATCATTTCTGATACGATCACGCAGAGAGACTGAGCCTATGCTCAATGTTTAAGTGTGTAAGAGGGGTAACCCTCTTAGCTAAGGAAAACTCAAGAAAATTAAAACAATAACTGAGACCTAAAGCTAAGCGAAAAGTAAGTAAAATAGGAAAGTTAAAACCAAGTAGGTAAGTAGGTCTTTGTGAAAGTGCCATCAAAATGCTGGCAGCATTATTACCCCGCTGGATCGCGATGGAAATTCGCTGGGCGAGGTAGCTTCCCCCCAGTTAGTGATTTGTATGGAAGGCCGCCTTCGTTGTACACATCCTGTAATATCTAGTTTTTAAGTTTTCATACTTTATTTTGAGTGCAATAAAAGTATATTCATTCATTCATTCATTCAATGTATGAAATCTCTAAATTCGACTTCAATGTCCAGTTCACGAGAATTGCCATCAGGTGTTTAATCGCTGCTAAATCCAGTTAATTGTAGTTCAAATTCATTTCACGTTTTACCGACCTCTTTTCCCCATCATCCCATTAACCCGAGTAATTAAATACCAAGAAAAAATACAGCATAGCAAAATAAAACTCAATTTATACATACACTTCCCGTGAATTTACATAAAACAACTACTTCGCGGGTAAACAGGCGCGGGCCAATTTGCTCATTTGGTTAAAGTTTTGCCCCAATGAAGTGTTGTGGATTCATTTTCTAGCCGGCATGCAAATGCTAGTTGACGAAATAAATATTTCCCAGAGACATTATAATAACAATGTTTACGCGCCAACTACCTAGTTAGGTGACCGTGGGAGAGCCAGACTTCGGTCGGCCGGAGTGATACCACGGCCTCACAGAAAACCGGCGTGTAATAAGAGTTAAAAGAAGAAATAGTAAAAATTTGGAAAATGAATAAGGTATACATCGTGCCGCTGGTGCTCTCTAGCACTGGAGTAATCCCCAAGCATTTGTTGGCGTCGCTAAGAAATCTAGACTTACCTGAAAGTACTTACATGACGATGCAGAAAGCCGCCATTCTCAATACCTGCCGTATTGTTCGAAAGTTTCTTCAGGATGATAGCTAACCAATAAACCATTCTACAGTGGAAACTGGGGCTCACTTGGTCTAGGCCCGTGAGCCCAGTCAAAATACCGAAATATTTTGAACAATGTTTCGAGAAAGAAAAATTCTCAACAAAAATAATAATAATAATTCTCACAACATCTCATACGTTGACCTGACAGATACCAGACAACAGAGGAACACAAATATATACTTAAATACATATATATTACACTCAGACACTGAACAAACACAAGTCATCGCACGAGTGTTTGTCCAGGGTGGGGATCGAACCCACGACCTTTGGCGTAAGAGGCAGGGTCACTACCGATTGCGCCATCCGGTCAGTCAATATAATAATAGTAAGATTGAGGGATAATCAGGGGAAAAAGAGGTTTAGAGGTTGGCAGCGCACTTGTGACTCCACTGGTGTCGTGAGTGTCCATGGGCGGTGGCAATAGCATACCATCAGGTGATCCGTCTGCTCGTCATAACATAAAAAAGATACTGGTTTGTTCAGTTAGTTTACCTAACTGAACAAATCAGTATCTTTTTTGTGTTGTTATGATTACTTACACATTACATTTATGCATGTTGGACCATCAAAATATAAAGAATAAGCTGAATTTCCATCTCATCATTTAGGTGGTTGGCAGTTGTCAGTCTTCAACAGTAAGATCCTCAAGAAACTTGCTAAGTAAGTAACTATAGAACTGTAAACCAAATATTGGTAGCAAGATACTATTATCAATTATAATCATCATAGACATTGTAAAGGCTTACTTGAAACATACGATATACATGTATATATATCGTATGTTTCAAGTCCCTTTCAATATTACTAATAAGTATTGTATTTTTCTTCTCATTGCCTTGCGTGCTTGCCTAAATCCAAAACGAGGAGATCCGCTAGAGAACCAAAATAATTGACATAGCTCACTGGATAAGTAAGCTGAAGTGGCAATGGGCTGGCCATATCAGCTGCAGAACTGACAACCGCTGGGGTAGAGTTCTAGAGTGGAGACCACGTCTCGGTAAACGTAGAGTAGAGCGCCCTCAGGCCAGATGGCGTGACGATCTGCGCAATATAAATAAAAGCTAAAAGCGATTAGCCAAAGATTCTCAACAGAAAAACTCAGGTACAAATTTTGTCCCGACCCAAGGTCCAAACCCGGGGCCCAAAGCGCAGCCATCGCTTTAAAGTGCGGCGGACTAACCACTAGGCCAATGAAGTAGTCGACCAGTGTAAAGAAATAAACACAGCAGCAAATACATCCTACCTACATCGGACTAACAGCAAAGCTCAAGCACTTGTGTTATGGGCATTATGATAAACAAAGGACTCACAAATATATTTCAACTCCCACGTATTCATCACACGAATGTCTGTACAAAAAGACTAGTGGCCAGCGGGATAGCATTTCAGTTGCACAGAGAGCTGTGGAACGTATCATGCTCGGGATATCCTTACGAGACAGAGTGCGCAACACCATGATCAGGGAACGCACAAAAGTGATAGACGTAGGGTACCGAGCTGCAAAACTAAAATGGGCGTGGGCCGATCATGTGTGCAGAAGAAGTGATGAAAGGTGGAGCAAGGATGTCCTTGAATGGAAACGGAAAGAGGAGTGTTAGCGGACAAACTGCCAGTTGGTCCGATGACATCAAGGCTCAAGCTGGTGTAGCGTGGTCCAGGAAAACCGACGACAGAAGAAAGTGGAGAGAAATTGGAGAGTCATATGCTCTGCAGTGGGCAAACACATGCTGCTGAAGAAAATAAGAAGAAGATGAATGAAATATGACACCGACTGCCACAAGCCTTCGGCTCGAATGTAACGTAACTTCCTTTGAAACCTTTGAACTTTTCTAAACTTATGTTAGCGATAAGGGTGAAATTAAAGTGGATTAGCGTAGTAGTATTAAAGTTGTATTTTCAATAAAACGCAACAAATTGAGTAGGTAGGTATACAACAAATTTATACGAGATGTTGTTAGGAAAAAGATTCACATTCAAGGATCCGTAACGCCATCTATTTAGTACAAGTTTATGACAACAAGTTACAATGTAGCAGATCGAAAATTATTTCAATAAATGTTTTTAGAATTTTACGTATTTTCATAGGATAATAAAACTGGAGTTTTATGTCAAATATTAAACTCGAATAGGAACAAAAACTCTTTTGAACTGGCCATAATGAAATGAAATAATAAAAAAATATATTCATTCGTTATAATCATATACCTATATAGTACTGGCAGGTACAGGAATATTTGGAAGAAAATATTACAATGTACAGCGTCAGAGCAAGTTACCCCCCTGCAGTTTAAAAATAGCAATTGTGCCCTAGACATAAGGACGGTCCAAAGGTCAACAAGGTTAAAACGGCGTGACGCCGTGTGTACATTCTACAATATCGTTATGACTCTACCAAATAACTACCTAAGTTTCTTAGATCTAGTTCAAGTGACTAACCTAAAAGAGTGTATCGGAAAGGTAGCCTTTCGTATACCAAAATCTGCAGGTTCTGTCGCGAGGACGAGGAAACGATTATCCACGTCCTCGGCGAGTACGTAGCAGCCGCTGCACCACTGCAGAAACCGGCACCTGGGAGCACACATGATCTCGGCAGACGAGATCCAAAGCTCCCCCATCAGCTCCATCCTCGGGTTTATCCTGGAGTTAGAGCTACATGAGGTGCTGTAATAAGTTCTGGGGCTGCATGGGGCTGTTCTTCTACTGGTCGCAGTGGCTATGAGACGCAATGCTCACCCAATTTCTTCCAAATAATAATAATAAGTATCGAAAAGGTATGCATCTAATATATAGTAAGACTTCATTTCTAGAAGCGTCCTAAAAGACACTTTGAAATTATTTTGGTCCAGTTCCATAATGTTTTGGAAGCTTATTATACAGTTGTTATGACTGCCTCGGTGGCGCAATGGTTAGTGGTTCGCACTTTAAAGCGACGATTGCGCTTGGGGTCCCGGGTTCGATCCTTCGGTCGGGCCAAAAAATTAGTACCTGAGTTTTTCTGTTAAGAAATTCTTCTCAGTGTTAGCCCGGAGTCTGGAAGTTGGCGGTCTTGTACCCCCGTGCCTCGGAAAGCACATTAAGCCGTTGGTCCTGCGCCTAATCCCTCTTCGGTCGTGTCTAGTGTCCCATGTCCTGCGTCGATGGCTGATCGCTTAGATTGGCCGTCTTGACCGAAATATCGGTTTGGAGGGCATTATACAGTTGTACTGCAATACCAATCCCATTCATTTTTCTTTGCACTATCTTGCACAGTGTTTTAAACACTAACCAAAAATAGAAAAACTCAACTGTCATAATATTAGACCCTAATGCAATCCTCTGCTGGTTTCCACGAGTCTTTGTGTTCAGTATAGTAGGGTTATACTGCAAGAAGAGAACTACTTATAAAACGGATAAGCCATCCAAGGTCACGTGCACTAATAAGTCTACAAACTCATTCAAATATGAACCTTATTGTTCCGTCTTAAGAGTCGAGGTTTTTACATATCAATGCAGACGACTGTATCTAAGTGTTCGTGCAATTTATCTTCCCAATACAAAATCAAATAAAACCTGCATAGAAAGCAGGCAATTGCAAAAACTACTTTGTGTTTATTCAATTCTATTTATCCAGAAAGTTGCTACAGTTAAGCACGCAACGTAACAGGGGAATTATATTAAGTTTGCAACTTATGATTCAAAAGCTTACATTTGACTTACAATTATACTCGTAATACAGCGAGCATTACCTCCAGTAAAGTAGGCATAAAGTATTAAGCGCATAAGAACAGTATGTTCAAGACCTTGAATAAAAGTGCTTAGTTGTATTATGTATTTTAAGTAAGTACATGGGAGACTGACTAGGTTTGGTTAGGTTTGAGTATGACATTTTCAGGGGAATACTAACTGCACATTTTGTACATAAAGCAACTTACCTACGTGTTCACAACCAATTTTAGGATGTCGATCAAAGATATAAAAGCAGAAGTTTTTAACTATAGTACTCTTAAGTAGGCAAGTATTTCGTGCGTTGTAGATAAGGTAAAGCCTAAACGATGAATGCTTTGACATTGTGACATTACGAGATAACCTACACAAGCTAGCATACAGGTTTAAAGGTTATTCGGGAACTGCCCACGCGTCGAATAGCAGCATTAATCACCATCTCCATCCCGTGACGTCATCCGAATAGAGGTCGCGACCGTTCGCCCGGGACGCCGGAAAAATGCGGTGAAACGAATACTGGCTGGTTTTAAAACTATTGAACAAGCTGACAATTCGGAAAAAGAAAGAAAAATGAATTTTAAGTCTCCATATTTTTTTAAGAATCAAATAAAAGTTAGGTACGAGTATGAGTGGGTGGATCACGAACTACCCACCTTCGTTAAAACACTGGCTATTTGCAAACGGTGAGCGTCAATCTTCTTCTATAATATAAAGAGAACCTGACTAATAAAGTGAGTAGGAATGGACCCACAGGCCAAACTACTGAACCTAGAAACTTGAAATTTGGGCAGGAGGTACCTTTGAAAGTGAAAGTGAGCACTAACGAGGGATTTTTAAAAATTCAACCCTTAAGGGGATGAAAAAATGGTTTGAAGTTTATATGATAGTCCGTCATCTTTGATGTTAGGAATATGAAAATTTGTAATTTTCTGTTTATTTCAAAGTATACGTATACTTTGAAATAAACAGAAAATTCCCATTCAACGTTTTTAAAAAATCACCCTTTGAAGGTGTGAAATAGGGTGTGAAATGCAGTATGGGGGTTTGCTAATTAGTAAAGTAAGAAACTTAAAAAATAAAATTAAAATTGATGCTTGGGCACGGGTTCTGAATAAAAAAGTGACTTTTGAACTTTCAACCCCTAAGGGATAGTTGCGCGGGTGCGAAGTTTGAATGAAGACTTTAATAAATACTAAAACTGCGTGAGTAACGCCGCGGGCGCAGTCTAGTACTAAAATAAAACTTTGTGGTTTTATTTTGCCAACCTACTTGATCAACATACTCGAACTCGTACGTCCGTAGGTACAAAAAATATATTTATTTATTCATCATAAGATCTCCAACTCATAGGTACATTATTTAATTAAATTAAGTGGTTACAGGGCTCGTGTTCTAATAATTACAAGAGATCATAATTAGACAATTTCCATTATTCAAGATAATCACTTAATTAATATCACATTATGTAGTTAGATATAAATACAATATACGTAAAAGTAAAAAAAAACTGTAAATAAACAGAAAGTTCCCATTAAATTTCCGCATTTACTCATATAGCCCGAAAAAGTTACCCTTCCTTGCCGACTTTTAAATCAATACAACAAAAGCCTCTTCATTTGAGAGTCTAGAATTCACATTAAATTCTTCTTGAAAAGAAAAATTTCGAGTAACCTCAGATCCTTCGGGAATCAAAGTACATAAACTGGGCCAAGGCGTGTCAGTCGTGAGCGGTTTATTTTTAGACTTGCATTGAAAATACGGTAGTAGAAACTTAAATTATTTTCATTTCCAATCTTTAAGAAATTTTACTCACGGAATAAGGAAAATAAAGCAAATAACATGTAACATGTTGAGAAAGGCGCCCTGTTGGTCTAGTGGTTTAAGTACCGGGCCGGGATCTCGAAGTCCAAGGTTGGAGTCCCGGGTCGAGCAAAGGTTCCTATCGTCAACCTAATTCTAATAGGACGTATCTCATTTTTTAACATTAGGGCTTCTGGAGCCCAATTCTCGGAGATTTGCGATATGAAAAAACACGGCGGATGTCACATGAAATCAATACAAAAAACTATGTTTTAGTGATACATATTCGTATGATGATAAATGTTACTAGCCCGAGAATTGGGCTCCAGGAGTCCAATGTTAAAAAATGAGATATGTCCTATTAAAATTAGGTCGACGCTATGTTTCGAATTTTTCGAACATAGCTGGGGTTTGTGATCACCAATCCGTATTAGGCAAGCGTGGTGATTAAGCCTAATCCCATCATAGTAGCGATGACTTGATTTCTATGATGGAGGCCTTTGCCCTGCTGTGGGACAGTATACAGGCTGATACTTTTGTTGAGAAAATATGATAAGTAAAACACTACGAGAGGTAAACAAATGTTTGTGAACATGAACAAATGTATTGTTCTACTAACATTGAGCTATTGTTATAAAATCATATGTTTTTATACTATAAGTCGTTCCTTACAAATCAATAAACTAAAGACCATCAGGTCACAGAGCCATGTCGTGGAGATTCCGTATTATTACGCAATGTAGAATAGTGAAACTATAACGAATTTATTCGTCTTGAATCTCGCAACTAGAAATGTAATTATATCATATTTCTACAACAGCTTGATAAAAAATTAAATGCGTTTAAAGATAACGTTTAAATATGGACAACAAAACGCAAAAAAATGGCATCAACCAGAATTAACCATAGATTTAGTTTTTTTTTTATGGTGTTATCCCGCGCACGGTTACGGCCGCGCGTGTGATTCCGCCAATGTCAAGTGTATTTAGTATCAATAACAAAACGATAGAAACGTCAATTATCATTTTGACACATTTGAAAGCAAATGTCACTGTCAGTTGAATTTTTTGCTTCGACCATAAGCAACGACCTAACTACTCATTACTGCCCAAAAACTACTCTGTGTCAAAAAAGCTGCTATTTTATGTGTGTTAAAATCTATAATAAAATACCAAATAAACTTAAAGTAGGCTCTATTGATGTGATGATTAAAAATGTAAGAGAGTGGTTGATTGATTGCTGCTTTTACAGTGTTAATGAGCTATTCGAAAAACGTTTTGCATGCTAATGTATTTAAGCGGAATAGTATGAGCTAATTATTATATATAACTCAAGACCACGTATGTACCTATTCTAAGCGAATAAACGAATTTCAATTTCAATAACAACTAATTACAGTAACAATTTCTATGAATCTCGTAATTAATAAAGTTTGTGTTGTCCAAACGAGTATGTCAGAGTATGTTTTGTTTGTTTTAAGTGGTGTTTAATAATAACCCAAACTCAATTTATTAAAGAGAACCAGCTCATTAATCAACCAATTCTCTAAGGAACGTGTGTCTTTAATCACTTGACATTGGCAGAGTTGTCTTTTATGAGCAACAGCAAGCCATAAAAAAATAAAGAGGAAGAAGAGGGCCCTTGGTTATTGGTATTTTACAGTATTCAATGAAAGTAAGACTTAATATGTTTATCTGAAAAGTTGTAGAAAATCTTTAATTTCTGGAAAATAAGCAAAGTGACGAGTATATAATATCTACCAAAAAATCAATATCATACTTGTCTTATTTGAATTTATTATAACGGGGTCCTCTCTTGCCTTTGTTCTTTCACAATCACAAACTAAGTTGATTCACAATCTAAGAACAGCAAAATCACATCAGAACGTGTTTGATGTTGCTTTGTTTTTACCCGACTACGGCGAAGCAAAAAAGAGGGCTTTGATTTTGACCTGTATGTATGTATGGTTGTTCATCTGTTCCCTCATAACTTCTAAACTCGTTATCATATTTGAACAAATAAGGTGTCGTTAGAAGCGTCTTCGTTGTCTTCTGGTTATAGGCTACATGACGTCACGTTAATTTGCTTACAGCGCCCTCTAGGGGACTTAGAGTAAGGAACTAAAAAAAATTGTTTGTTTTTGTCAAACGAATGAGCTTTTCTTGCACATTTCAAATATGTAATATTATTTACATAACTAAAAATAGGGTAAATGAAAAAAAAAGTTTAAAAATTAAAACCCGACTACCAAAAAAAACACGCTCTAAAAAGTACGAAAAAAAATTTTTTTTTCTGGTGAAATTATTATGCCGTATTGCCGTGGTCGTATGCCACCTACTGTAGCAAAACATATTCATTATAATAATAAAATAAAATCAATGTGGCATACGACCACGGCCACAGATCACTATATATGTAGCAAGCTAACCACGGCTATACGGCATAATAATTTCAGCAGAGACAATTTTCTTGTTTCGTACTTTTTAGAGCGTGTTTTTTTGGTAGTCGGGTTTTAGTTTTTAAACTTTTTAACATTATTATTGACTGCCTTCGTTGGTGCAGTGGGTAGTGTAGGTAGCGCTTGGGATTCCGAGTTCGGTCCCAGGGTCGGGCCAAAATTTGTACCTGAGTTTCTCAGTTCAGAAATTCTCAGTGTCAGCCCAGAGTCTGGAAGTTGGCGGTCTTGTAAGTCCGTGCCTCGGCAAGCACGTTAAGCCATTGGTCCTGCGCCCGATCCCTTTCCGATCGTGTCACACTGGTTGACCCATCGGAAAATGAGGGCAAGGGAGAGGGCACTTGTTTTTGCGGGCACACTTTAGCCCTATATATCTTGAGTAAGCGGCTGATCACTGAGATCGGCCGCCTTAGCCGAAATCGGTTAGAAGTTATTATTACTACTATTATAAAAGATATTTAACTTTCACAAGATTAATCAATCCAGTTAAATAGACAGGCAGACTAAAATTTGAAAGACTAACAAATAAGTAATAACTTTCTTAAAGCTTAAGTCGTGTTGCTTAATTGAATCCTATTGAGGTTGTCTGGAAGAGTCTGTCTTTTAGCGATGAGACCGCTTACATTGTACTAGTATAATACCGCAGACTAAGATCTGTAAATTTTAAAGTGTATCTATCTATCCTTTTTTTTGTCCTCTCGGGGGAAATGCATTACGCAAACCCGTCTGCCTGGGGACGGACGGGTTATGTCGGACTCCCCCCGCATGACGGCGGGGGTCTACCAACTAAAACCCTGGGCACCCTCTCATCGTCCATAGCAAGGGGTCGTGGTGACGGGCACGAAGCCATGTGCACGACATCTATCTATCTATCCTACATTTACGTCAGTCATCAACAGATGCAGCTCTTGCCCATGTAGCGCCTATATTTGACGCCCTCTTGTATCTTGCGCGCACAAAATGGAATAGTTTGCAGTAAGCTGCGCAGTACGCACCCACCACGTTTTTACAGGGATTTAGGGTGTCAAGCCAATATTATGGATAAATTTCGTAACTTCCAAATTACATAAAATCGTAGTACTTACATGGGGGTGTTTGGGGTACCCAAAAGGGTGGCCATGGTCTTCTATCCCTCATCTAACCATGAGTGGCTGAGTGTTATGGGACCACAGCTCGGAGCCTGGCACCACAACACTCCTCGGACAGAGAAGCCCGCCTACACGGCGGACACGGCGCTTCTCTCCCCGGGATCGGGGGGACAGAAGAGAGAGTCGTGGCGTCCCCACCAGGCGTAGGAGGTGGACGTGCAACACCAGTGTTGGGGCCCCAGCCCCACTGCACCAGCGGACCTGCTCCTCGCAGGGGAAGGAGACGCAAGTATTGGCGTCGTCTCCTCCCTCTACGTGCCTTGCGGATCGCGGTGGTGAGAGGGTCAGCCTCTCGCTCGCGCTCCGCCACCTCCTTTGCCCCATCACGTGCTCGCAATATGCAGCAAAGGCCTTCCAGGCATCCTGACTTGCTATACCAGACTTCCATCATCCTAGATAGTCAAAGCGTACCCCGGGCTCCAAGGCAACAACTTTGGACGCAACTACATGCTCAGATGTGAAGGTTTGTTGACTGAAAAATTTTAACGCTTCCGTCACAAAAAAAATAGACACAGAACGAAGACGGTTGCCTACAAACTACGCAAACAAACATACGCGTGCTCAGTAATCTCGGCGTAGTTCGGCGTGAGACCGTGGAAGTTTTACCACGTTTCGGCTTGAATGGGCCGGCTCGACCGAAGTGATACCACGGCCTCACAGAAAACCGGCGTGTAGCAGCACTGCTGTGTTTCGCTGCGTCAGAGGGTAAAGGGCCCATTCCGGGGTGAAGGGGGGTTTAAAGGTAGGCAGCGCACTTGCGACTCCACTGGTGTCGCGGGTGTCCATGGGCAGCGTCAATCCCTTACCATCAAGGTGATCCATCTGCTCGTCTGCCACCTATCACTTAAAAAAACGTGTGTGAGAGAGACTTGATCATCATTTCAGCCAATAGACGTCCACTGCTGGACATAGGCCTCCCCCAATGTTCTCCACACAGATCGGTCCTGTGCCGCCCGCATCCAATGGATTCCCGCGATCTTCACCAGATCGTCGGTCCACCTTGTGGGGGGCCTGCCACGGCTGCGACTTCCTGTACGTGGCCTCCACTCGAGGACCTTTCCGCCCCAACGGCCGTCTGTTCTCCTCGCTATGTGCCCTGCCCATTGCCACTTGAGGCATGCAATCCTTTGGGCTATGTCTGTAACCTTAGTTCTCCTGCGGATCTCATCATTTCTGATACGATCACGCAGGGAGACTCCGAGCATAGCTCTCTCCATTGCTCTCTGAGTGACTTTGAGCCTCCTTAATCGGCACATTGTAAGCGGCCACGTTTCGGTTCCGTATGTCATCACTGGCAACACACACGCATTGAAGACTTTCGTCTTAAGACACTGCGGTAGGTGGGCCAAAAATATGCTGCGTAGCTTCCCGAACGCTGCCCAGCCGAGTTGGATTCGTCGATCGACCTCTTTCTGGAAGTTGGACTTACCAAGCTGGACTTTTTGTCCGAGGTAGATGTACTCGTCTACAACTTCCAGTGCAGAGCTTCCAACCTTTACCAGAGTGGGTACGACATGGGAATTCGACAAGATTTTCGTCTTGTCCATGTTCATTTTCAGACCCACTTGTTGGGAGACTCTACTGAGGTCGTCAAGCATTGTGCCAAGGTCTTTCAAGGTCTCAGCCATGACTACGATATCATCAGCGAATCGAAGGTGCGTCATGTACTCACCATTTATATTGATGCCAAGTCCATCCCAGTCCAGAAGTTTAAACACGTCCTCCAACAGAGTGGTGAACAGTTTCGGCGATATAACGTCACCCTGTCTCACACCTCGCTGGAGAGGAATGGGTTTTGATTCCTGGTCCTGAAGACGGACTGACATTGTGGCGTTTCCGTACAATGACTGCAACACTTGTATGTATCGGTAGTCTATTCGGCACCTTTGGAGAGACTGTAGCACGGCCCAGGTCTCGACAGAGTCGAAGGCTTTCTCATAGTCCACAAACGCTTAGCATAATGGCAGGTTATACTCTTCGGTCTTCTGTATAACCTGCCGCAGCGTATGTATGTGGTCTATAGTGCTAAAGCCTTTTCGAAATCCGGCTTGTTCGGGAGGCTGGAAGTCGTCGAACCTGCGTGCGAGACGATTCGTCATAACTCTCGAAAACAGCTTATATATGTGGCTCAGCAGCGTGATAGGCCTGTAATTCTTCAATTGGGATTTGTCACCCTTTTTGAAGAAAAGCTTTACCACGCCAGAGTGCCACGCTTTGGGTGTCTTTCCCTCAATGATGATGGAGTTGAAAAGCCTCTGAAGGGCTTTCAGGACAGGTCGTCCACCTGCTTTCAGAAGCTCCGCTGTGACTCCATCATCACCCGGTGCCTTGCCGTTCTTAAGCTGTTTGAGAGCTATGCTAATCTCGTATAGGCTGACGTCCGGGATATCTTCGGTGTAGTGTCGGGTTAATTTGGCTCTGCGCTCAACGGCCTGAATGACAGGTGTGCATGATGTCGCGTAAAGCTGTCCATAAAAGTGTTCGATCTCGGCCAAAAGCTCTGGGCGTGACGTGACGATTCTGCCATCCTCTGTTTTCAGCTTGGTCAACAAGCTCTCTCCAAAAGCTAGATCTCTAGCGAAGACTTTGGAGCCTTTGTTCCGCTCTATAGCCTCTTTAATACGTTCCGTATTAAATCGGCGTATGTCCCGGGTCAGGCACTTGGAGATGCGCTTGCTAAGCTGCCGTCGTTGACGAGCTTCATCAGAGGTTTGCAGAACCATTTTCCGCCTTTCCTCCATTAGCTTTAGAGTTGGCTCCGAGATTTTACTGGCTTTTTTCGTACGGCTGGGTCTGAAGACCTTTGCACCCGCCGTAAGGACAGCTTCTACGAGCCTGTCATTATATTTGTCCACTTCTGAGCAGCTCTCTAGGCAATCGAAACGATTTTCCAGTTCCAGTTGAAAGCTTTCGGGGTTTTCGATTTGGATGGCTACAGGGCGGAGCGTAGATTTCATCAGTCGATACCTTTCGGATGCAACGTGTAGATTCAAAGTGCCTCTTACCATTCGGTGATCACTTCCAGTGTTCAGCGAATTGATCACTGAGACATCATTGAATATCCGGGTCTTGGTAGACATGATGAAGTCAATCTCATTTTTTGTAACGCCATCCGGACTTTCCCAGGTCCACTTACGATGCAGAGACTTGATACATGTAATCAAAACCACTGGTTATGGCTACATAAATATCTACTACGAAACGGTATTACGAGATCCTACAAAATGCGAGGTATTCCCGTAAAGAAGGACCCTTCATTGGACGCGCTATTTACACAGGCCTTTACTAAGTACTCACTTAGGTAGAATTGAAACGCCTAACGTGGTCTTAATGGTATCATCGATCTCAGACCAAGGAGTACCGCATTCTAATAAATAAAATTGTTTTGCTTGAAGCTGTTGGCTCCTTCTCTAAACCTGTAAATATATAACGCATTAGGTATCCTACAGCAGAGCTTTATGAACAGTTCCCTGCCCTCACTGTACGGAAATTGTTTATTGAGCAAATGATTCTAAAACAACATTCTTTACACCGAAATAATGAGTCAGATAGAAGACAATATACAGTATACAAAGTACCCTCTTGTAAAACAAGGTTTGCACAGGGCTTTTCTTTTTTCCTGAGTCCATTCTTATATAATCGCATCAGTAAAAAAATATCGCTAGAAAAACAAACTAGATTTTTGTGTAAAAAGACACTCCGCGAGTATTTGAGGGGATGTGACTATGAAATGACTGAAAATCTACTTAGAACACTTACATAAGTTATGATACATATTTGTATGAATTTTTTAAATAGCATAATCTACATGAATATATAAATATACTATTGAAAATTTAATATATGTATATTATACACATACACACTTATACATAAAACATACATTATAATATAATGTAAATATACACGCTTTATTAATATTAGTTAACATGTTTATTTGTGTATTTATCATAAGGTAATGGGCATATTTTATTATAATAATATGAATTATATGCTTAGATGTTGATTATTTATATATATTTTACTTACTTATATACATAATGTTATGTTAAGATTGGCTCAAATTAATATTGATGGTAATTTATGGATCCTTTTTTTTTACTTTTTCAAGTTATTACTTTTGTTTTATGTTTTGTCTACATTTTTTGCTTGTACTGTGCGAAGTTGTTTACCACACCCGAATCAGTCACCACGTCGAGTAAGTAGAAATATCTTGCCACCCGCTCTAAGGTCAATAACGCACTAGTTACAATATACCTTATGCACAGGACGATTATGACTACCTTGCCGTAACACAGTCATGTACTAGTACGGAAGGTAAAGGATTATGTCTCTGTACCTACCTACATTGTGTGTTATTAAACATTGTTTTGGCTTAGACAAGATTTAACCAATTAGTTTAATATACCTATCTAATAAGTATGTTATTGAACTATTTACAGTGTGTACAACTTGTAGTTACTTATGCACAATAAAGTTATTTGTATTTGTATATGTATGTACCTATGTGTATTGACTGCCTCGGTGGCGCTGTGGTTAGTGGATCTAGATAGTCTAAAGAGACGGCTGCGCAAGAGATCTTGGGTTCGATCACCAGGTCGGTCGGGCCAAAAATTTGTACCTAAGAAATTCTTAGTGTTAGTCCGGAGTCTGGAAGTTGGCGTTCTTGTACCTACCGCCGTGACTCTGACAGCATGTTAAGCCGTTGGTCCTGCAGCCGATTCCTCTTCGGTCATCGAAAATAGAGAGTGCACTTGTGTTTGCGCACACACAGCACTATAACAAGCTGAAGCCTTAATCGGTTGGAGGATATCATTATTAAATATGTTCAGCTATACGAGGTTAGGCAACATGCAGTGAAGATTTGCGTAAGATTCCTGGCAAAAGCTGGATGCGAGTAACCTATGGTCGTTTGGACAAGTAAACATTGGCCAATGTCCAGCAGTGGACTGCAACAAGCCAATGATGATGATGATGATGTTATTAGCAATGGTATAATGTGTTTGACCGAGAAGAAGAAGGAAATTTTCCGAGATATTGTATTTCCCCTACTAGGATGCGATGTTGGACCGACCCAAGTAAAAACTGCCAATGTTCCACTCTATAAAATGCACTAAAAAAGCATCACTGTGGGAGGAATGGCGAAAGAATGTGAAACTCTGATGT
Organism: Marasmia exigua; assembly: GCA_019059595.1. NCBI lineage: Eukaryota > Metazoa > Arthropoda > Insecta > Lepidoptera > Crambidae > Marasmia > Marasmia exigua. The sequence goes on from CM032470.1 coordinate 25,322,357, forward strand.
GACGAGCACAAGTAGTCTACCAAGAGCATGACAACAAATAAGAAGAAGTTTTGACTTTCTTGTCTTAGGTTGCATACGAGCAGGCGGATCACCTGATAGTTAGCGATTGCCGCCACTTATTGACACCCGCAACACCAGGGAGTCACACGTGTGACCGCCAACCATTAAAACCCTCTTACCCCCGGATTGAGCCTCCGGTACCCTCACTCTCTCGGTAAAACACAACTCAGATGCTGCTTCTCGCCGGTTTTCTCAGATTACGTCACGGTTGAACCGACTCTTTTATGCTGAACGTGGATTTCCCACGATCAAAGTTGCAAGGTTGACGACCACCTCTGTCTGAAGAAGTAATTCAATTTCTCAGAACGTTTGCGACAGCGCTGTCATAACTACTATCGTTTATTTTAAATTAAAAAAGTAAATGCACCTTAGCATTTTCAAATGGGAAAGAAATATAAAATATTCTAAGAAACAGTAGAAACGTAGACGACCGAGCGACACAAAAAGCTATATATCTTATTGCAATCGCAGCGCAAGCAAGTCCTACTGTCTGGGAAATTGGATTGCTACATTCTTAACTGGACTTGGTATTTGCATAAGGTTCTTAAGCTAAATGAATTTACATCTTCAGTAATGAACACGCCATACTTATTTTGTTTATTGCAAAACCATAGTGTTCAATTAGATGTTTAATAATGATTAAACAGTATTATGGACCCAGTTGGGCACACAACTTGGGGTTAGAAGAGAGGAAGCGCTTCTCGGTACAGTTTAGTCCTGACCAAGATTGTTTGGAGATGGACGGACACCCCAAGGGTTCGGTTAGGGTAAGAGTCCCACACACACGCAGCCTTGTTCCCTACATGTAGCAAGGTGACGGCCATGATGGTTTTCCCAGTGAAAAAATATAAGTGTTCTAAAGAGTCATCATCATCATCTCAGCGTTTAGTTCTGGTTGCGTCCCAAGCCGTCGCTCCGGAGCCTGGGGGCCGCTTTCCTACTTTTCCTCCTCCACTTCGCACGATCTTGTGCATCCAATAAAGTCAAAATATTGGCACGCATGTCATCCCTTACGACGTCAAGCCACACCTTTCCAGGTCTACCTCTTCTGCCGGGGCCCCGTGGTGGTTGCATGGCCAGACATTTGTTTCCCACGTAGCTGTCTAGTTTTCGCAGGACATGGCCGTACCAACGTAGGCGACTTTCCTGCAATTTCTCTGCTATGTCACGGACATGAAGGCTTCCACGCGTGCGTCAGTTTCTCACGCGGTCTTTCCGCGTTACTCCATACATCTGACTCTTGCTTGTGTCGCTCAAGTACAGGCCAAGTCTCACTCCCATACAGAAGTGTTCTAAACGTATCTAATCAAAATGATCATGTTGGTTTGTTTTGTTGGTAATTATCAGGTCAAAGCTGCTGGCTCGACGCGAGCGGACGAGACAAATTAGCATTTGGCAGGCTGCCCACGCCAGGACTTGTCAAAGGTACTTGTATTAGCAGCTGAAGGTATAATTACTACTTACAATTTTATTTTGCAAAGTGAAAAAGATTCACGAACTTGGTAGATTCTCGCTCTTGAAATAATTAATGGCTACTTACCAGTTAATATAGCCCTATATACCTATACAGCTAGATATAAATAGTATTTGTTGTGGGGAAGAAGTAAAATTTCATGTTTGCAAAATCAACATCAGTTGTTTGAGAATGTGAATATTTCTTTTAATATTTCACCTTATATTTTTATAGATTGACTTCCTAGGAAGGAATGTAGTAGATACAGTGAGCGTTAAAAGTATCTCATTGAAATCAAATTCCCAAAAGTAGCCTTCTTCTTTCAGACTATTATGACATTTCGAAGAGTGAGCACAATAGTCTGAAAACCCAAATTTTAAAATGCATATATTTTTTTTCTTAATTTAGATACTTTGGAAACATTCTATAAGGAGTCAAACTTGTTTGTTTGGCAACGTGATCCTTTTGGAACCTTTATAAACCCAGCTGTTATGACGTAAACTACTTCTTGTTTGTAAAAAGACAGACAAAACACTTGTAGCGTATTTAAGCATTAAGCCACTGTTTTTGTCCGTAATTATCACGTGGCGTTGGCCGGACGGGTGCGGACTAGACAAATTACCATTTGGCAGGGTGCCCGCTGGTGTAAGTCAATTTTTTGAGCTGCAGTGTTACTGGTGATGGTTAGGTAAGTCATAAACAAAATAAGGGCTGAAAATCCAGTTTTAAACTAGCACTAACATAATGAAGTGAAATAAAAGGTGGACTTCATTTTCCGCACGGAGGCTCTATTCTGGTCCATTGAAGAGAAACGCACACATCCGATTACTTCACTCTGCCAAATTTTGTGAATTTATATTAAACCAAAAAAAATGTTTCAAAGAAAAAAGAACCACTTCTAAAAACCACGAACGGAAGAAATGGAAAAATGAAAACTTTTAACATAAATTTAACAACAGGAAATAAACCGAGCCACCAGCTAAATTTCATATAAACGCGCCCAGTTCGAAAGCCTACAAAATATAAAAGTTTCACTGCCATGGTAATGATTTAAATGTAAATCAATGTCAATAATGTTAAATTTTTAATAAACATTCTAATTGACCCCAGAAATATGCCAATTCCCAATAATTTGCAAATGTAAAGTAAAATTTTTTTCTTACTTCATTTACATTTTATGGGATGCGAAATCCACCTACATTTTCCGATATTTTAGGAAATGGGCATGCTTCTGGCGTAATTTGAACATGCTTAATTTTAAATTGAATATTTCTGACATTGATTTACATTTAAAATATTTCCATAGCAGTAAACATTATATTTAATTATATAAATATAATATTGCCAATATCGAATGATTAAAGAGACACGCGTTTTATGGAAGATTGACCGGTGTGGTGAGTGGATTTTATTTTAATGAGTTTGATATCACCTAAAACAAAATAAACTGTTTGTTTGGACAATACAGACAAAGTAGACAAATGTAAACGTATGGACAAAAAATAAATATTTAAAAATGTATATTAAGTAAGAGGGAGATTCATTCAAAGTCAAATCGAATCTAATCAGTTCTTCGACTTTTTGGGATTAGTCGAAAAAAATTTCAACTACCCATTATGAAAATGTTTAAATCACGTGACCGCCTTTGTATGAAAAGATGAATTTCTATGCGAATTTTGAAGTCATAGGTCCGAATATATCAACTTGAAATTTGATCGGGGGCTCCTTTTATAGTATCGGGGAACACTTAGGAAGGATTTTTGTAAATTCACCCTTAAGTGCTTAAAATGAGGTTCACGCTGGTTTTCTGTGAAGCAGTCATATCACTTCGGTCTAGTCGTTATTTACGCCGAAGCATGGCTCTCCCTTAACTCTTCTGTCCATAGAACGTGATGGGTCTTCTGGCTCTAGAATCAGCTCCGCCCTGACGCGCAGAAGTTTTTTAGAAGCCTCACAGACATCCTCAGTAGGTTCGGATAGGTTAAGGTGATATACAACGACGGTTTAAAAAAAAACATTTCTCTACTTACACCGTCCAACAAATTAATTTATCAACGTCGTGACGTCAGCACCAGCATTGACATAGATTTCAAAATTATCTCGCAAAATGGAAATCAAACGATTTGATGTAATAACAGCGTTTATTTATCTTCATAATTTAAGAGCCGTGTTTGGAGGCAACTTAATTAAAACATTAAAACATTCTTTCCCCGTCGGCCACAATTCATGTTCCGGCGGGCACCGACCAGTGTTGCCAACTCGATATCGTGAGCTGGTGTTGAATGCCATGTAAAAAGGTGCTAATTGTTTTATTGTGATTAGTCGATTAGCAAACGAACACCTTATGTAAGCGTTTTCCGCCGCCCATAGACACCCGCAACACCAGTAGAGTCACAATTACGTTACCAACCTTTCCTCTTTCCCCCCGAATTGGGCCACCGGTACTATGACACACTTGGCGGAAGTTAACGTAGGCTTTGAATTAAATTGCCGGTTTTCAGGACCTTGTAAAAATGAAAGTAGCATCACTGATGTAGAGTGCGGAGAAATGACAAAAGCATCCTGAGGGTAGTGACAGATGATGCGCATATACCCAACCCATAGTATGGGACTTCATGCGGACGATGACCAAAGTAGCAATCGGCACCCCCTCTGAAATACCATCAGATGGGCTAGCAGCAAAAATCCCCTAAGATACATGACTCAATCGACAAAATAATGAAAGTATCCGTCCCAAAAACATGTACCTACTTCCTATTTATATCCTGGACCCTACTGATAGGTTTTTAATTTGAATTTTACAGAACACGTATATACAGTGTAGGTATGTAGTCTGAAATAAAGACATTTTAATTCGGAAGAAGGTCCCTGGACACGATTTCCATATCTGAAATCATGTAGAATTATGTAGATTTGTAACCAAGATAATTTCCCAAGTGACTTTACATACATTAGTATATAGCAGCTCGTACCTACACGACAGGTACTTTTTGACATCATATAATAATTCACGAACTCTCAATCTTGTCACTGTTTTCACCAAGTAGGTGCCCACGACACAGGGTTTCCTAGTGTGGGACCTACAGGTTGCTCTCCTGTATTGCTACTTACATGGTTGTTTATGGAATATCACTAGGTGGCGATAGGTTTCCAAAAAAATGTGCATATATTTTAAAGCTCTTTTAAAAGGCATCTTTTAGGCAAACGCATATCATCCTAGCCCTTATCGTCGCTTTCCATCAGGTTCTATTGTCGTCATGCGTTAGCCAATTGACCAAAAAAAGCTATTTGTCATCCATTTACTGTTTCTGGTGTACCAAATAAACATGTATCTAACAAATTATATGAAATAATCTATTTGTATAGTCCATGATGATTCGCCGTTTGGATCCCGGCAGAGTAGAATAGGCCACCCTCACTCTTACCGAGGTGTCGTAAAAGGCGACTAAGGTAAAGCTGCTGGCATGATGATCAGCACCCAGAGAAGGAAAACTCTGCATTTATATCAAAATCCTCGCCAACCCGTCTGCCAAGCGTGGTGAGTATGGCAATTACCCCTCATGTGATTGAGGGAGGCCCGTGCCCCAGCAGTGAGAACTTAAATGGGCTGATGATGATGATATCCATGATCGTCGGTCCACCTTGTGGGGGGCCTGCCACGGCTGCGACTTTCTGTACGTGGCCTCTACTCGAGGACCTTTCCGCCCCAACGGCAGTCTGTTCTCCTCTGTGTGTTCTGTTCTGTGTGGTGAAGATCGCGGGAATCCATTGTATGCGGGCGGCACAGGACCGATCTGTGTGGATAACATTGGGGGAGGCCTATGTCCAGCAGTGGACGTCTATTGGCTGAAATGATGATGATGATGATCCTGATACCCATGAAACTAAAATAGTGCTAAATGTAAAATTTGGGGATTGGATTTACGAAAACAGTACTAGATTTAGCCCTACAAGTGCTAATGCGAAAACACTGGCCACAATTTATGTTCCGGTGGCTACTAACCAACGGCTTTGTTATTTTGAATAAAGGTAAAAATATTTTTAACAAAATCAATGAATATTTTTTATTTACTTTAACCCCTCTGTAAAAATGTTGGGAAGAATCTGCCTTCCAAAACAATTCCGGGAATTGCTATTTGTAGGTGGTTATCTTAATACTCTATGCTGTTATTATTCTGTAGACCGAATTTACATAAAATCAGATCTGTAACACAACAATAATACATAATACGAGTAAATCATAGAATCCGAAGACGCGATTCGAACGAATGACAATATAGCTCACTGCCTCACTGACTGCCTCGGTGGCGCAGTGGTTAGCGGGCCGCACTTTAAAGCGACGGCTGCGCAAGAGATCCCCAATAATAAAAAAAAAATGTACCTAAGTTTTTGGTAAGAAATTCTTAGTGGCTGCCCTCGACTCGATTGAGCGTCGAGCCTTGAAGTTAGTTGGTGACGCAGAATTAGGTGACGGGTAAATCCCAAAGCCTCGCTCACCGACGTAGAGTGGCCTGTCTATCGGTTTTTTATAGGATGCATTTTGGAGAGTGTTCGAATGAGCTTTACGACCTGATACCACCTTCTCCTTTCTACCACCGGACATAACGGAAGACGACAAGAATCCACCCTTACACTGTGGAAGTTCACAAGTCCACTAGCTCGTACTAAGTTTTTCGCATCTTCTTTCTTGGTACGAACTGCTAAAGAATGGAACACTTGCCGGCTTCTGTATTCCCAGAGAGCTACAATTTGGGTGTCTTTAAGTCGAGAGTGAATAGGCTTCTTCTGGGTAAGCACGCTACATCTTAGACCTTATTGTCACTTTCCATCAGGTGAAATGAGGTCAAGTGCAAACACATTTAATATAAAAAAGGTCTGGAAGGTGACGGTCTTGCATTTTTCACACGTGATAACCCTCATTCTTGTTCGGATCAGTTTGCCCGGGTCAGTTTATAGAAGAGTCAAAATGTTTCCTCCTCTAACCATACAGAGTCGGTAGCGCGACACTCAATTAGCCAGTTTTTATTATTAAAAGCACTTTTGCTAATTTAATCATAACATTATAATGTTTTTTGAAATATTTCCAAACATAACAGATGGAATCAATATTGGACATTTCAATCGCAACCAGAGCTGTTTTAATTAATACAATTTCCCTAATGAGTGGAACCATCAGCGCGGTAATCGCGGGCATTAATCAATCCCTATCAGGTAATGATGACGTCATCCGCCTACGTTGGTATTGAGGTAGATGTATGTCGTAGGCCAATCGTCAAAATCGGCCGATCGAGATCTGCCCAGGCACATTTTGATTTGCCTGTCTGACACCTGCCATATCGGTCAAAGCTTACCTTTAGCCGATTACCCCGGCCATGGTTAGTAGGTATGTCAATTTTGTTGGATAACCACCATGTTAATAAGTAAACACAAAGAAAAATACATTCTACATAATTTAAATAAAAGTTTTATACAGTTTGAAAATATATCGTTGTTTTTCAATTCTTAATACGCCACCATTCACGCACATAAATACATACACAGGTGACAGGGCGCTTGCGCACGCATCTGCAGCCATAAGCATCGTGAAACTAAAAACCGTACATTACGATGCGCCGAGACATTTGTCAATATGGCCAAGTAACTACCCCATTCATTGGGCTAATTAACAAATACATTGTTCTCATCAATTTGCTTAAGGATCCACTGGACAGATCACCGGACCAATGCATCCTGCTGAAATCGAGATACCAATGAGGCATATGGTTGCCTCGAGGAGAAGGTGTCTCGAGTTTTTTGGAAAGAGGGGACAACCTGGAGAAACTGCTTCTCACAGGCAAAGTTGGCGGGAAAAGACCGAAAGGAAGAAGCCCTACGCGACGGTCAGACCAGATCAGTGCCACGCTAAACAGGTGTTTAGCGTAGCACACTGAGGTAGTGAGGTAGTGTGCGATGCCATTCACGCCGCTGAAGACAGGTCAAAATGGCGAAAGAAAATCTTGAAAAAATTTATACGTCGGGATCACGGCCCTCAGCATTGAGGTCATTGACACAAGGAGGAGGAATTGAGCCAAACATATCATGATATTCATGATATACTATTAGTCCAATACATTGCCGGTATGTCGTGATGTGGCCAGGTAGATCGCGATCAGCCCATTTCAACGATGTCGCTTCATTACCTCACTCACAAATGATTATCTATATGTCGTAACATATAGATAATCATTTGTGAGTGAGGTAATGAAGCGACAAACACACCGGGTGCACTGCAGGGTGAGGGCTCTTTTTTCACATTCTATTTTCAATTTTGGAGCTCCAGCTTACACTTAATGATGACGTCATCGTGCGTCGGTGTTAATGTGTACAACCGGGCAAAAGCAAAACATTACATTTTTCACAGATGACGTATTATGGCCGCTACAGTAAAAAATATTTAAGGAAGGATAATATACAAAACATGGTTTTTAACTATTGAAAAAAACAAATTTAATATTATACTTATTTAAACATAATGTTGGATAGATAGAGAATGACCTACGAAGGGATTGATACGAAGTATTCCTTTGTGTACGAAGGCATCTCTCTTTTTTACCGACTTCTTTTAATATTTCTTTTAAACCTAAAATATAGAGTAGAAATATTACAGAGATAACTCGTTTAATCAAACAGATAACCTGAAAATGTTTTCGTGTGAATGTTTAACGCAAAAACGTCGGGACTCCGTCCCTGGGGTGCAGCTATGCAAATTTGTCTCAGTTTCCCAACTTCCCGTTTTGCAACTTTTTGCAGATAAAACTGTGGTTTACAGACTGTGTGTCTAACGTATAAATATGTTGCGCTTCTCGTGTCGAGGACTGGCGTTCAACTGCCAAAGAAAGGCGTATTTCGTACCGAGAACTAGCGTTTCAAGTGCCGAGAACTGGCGTTTCAAGTGCCGAGAACTGACGTTTCAAGTGCCGAGAACTAGCATTTCAAGTGCCGAGGTCTTGCGTGTCAAGTGCCGTGAACTGGCGTTTCACGTGACGAGGATTAGCGGTACAAGTACTGATAACTCGCGTTTAGGGAATAAACGCAAGGCACATTAAAACCACCTAATTTTAATATAAATAAATTTATTGAGTCATAGTCATAGTATAATTATTATTTATGTAAATTACATTAAAATTTAAATTACATTACAAATTAAATAAAATTACAAATTCAATTCAACTACAAATGAAATAAAATTACATATAGTAAATTAAATTAAAATACTAATGGGATTACATTTTTTTATTTTTTAAATAAATAAAAAATATTTCACAACATCACTTACATTGATCTGACTCCGAGATAGGTAGCTCAAGTACCTGTGTTACGGATATCAGAATCAACAGTGCGATTACAAATATATACATATAATAGTAAGGTTTTCGGGATATCGTTGAATATTAAACACTACTACTCGGTGTTTAATATTGAACGATATCCCGAAAATATACCAATTATGAGGTTTTCGGCATGTAGACGATAAAAAAAATATTACGTTGTATAAGCCCTATACAGGTGATGATTCGATAATTCATCGTCATCGTCATCGTCAGCCCATTTAAGTCCCCACTGCTGGGGCACGGGCCTCCCTCAATCACATGAGGGGTAATTGCCATACTCACCACGCTTGGCAGGTTGGCGAGGGTTTTGATATAAATGCAGAGTTTTCCTTCTCTGGTGGCTGATGATCATGCCAGCAGCGATAATATTCGATAATTGCATTACATTAATTGTAGAATTATTCTTATTACCCTTGATACCCAATCTAATAAAAGCTGACTACGATGGGATAAAGAAAGACTAGACACACAAATCTAAGGGTTTAACTCTAACTAAAACTACGTAAACTCGACTGTAACTATTTGAACTAATTCCGAAGACGCCACCGCAGTCCTTTGTCCGGCGCAAACTTGGAATACATTGTCTCATTAGAGGATCCTGGGTATGAATATTGTATGCGGACGCGGACGACGATATTGCATAATGTCCGGGCAAACACCCGGACTCAGTTTGCACCGGGTTTGATCCCCTGTTGGCTAATCAGTAGAGATGTGCTATCTCTGAATAAACTTGACTTGAAATTTACCTAGTGACGTCAGTTAAGGATTGTCTTATTAAAATGAAAGGGTAATAGAAATTGATTAAGATAAGATAATTGTTTATTTTGACGACCCGATTGGAACAGTGGTAGTGAACGCTGCCTCTGATACAAGGGTTGCGGGTTCGATCCCCGCACAATACAAACATTTGTGTGCATGAACATGTTTGTTTGTATTGGTCTGGGTGTTTGCTATATATTATAAGTATGTATTTACAAAAGAAATGTATTATATGTATATATTTGTAATCCCACTGTTGATTCTGATATCTGTAACACAGGTGCTTGAGCTACCTATCTCGGAGTCAGATCAATGTATGTGATGTTGTGAAATATTTATTAGAAAACTTAAACTTTTACAAATCAAAAATTGTATTAATAAAATCCAAACAGTACAGTAGGAACATTTTTTTCATGTGATAGGTGGGAGACGAGCGGACGTATCACCTGATGGTAAGCGATTGCCACCGCCCATGGACACCAGCGACACCACTGGCGTCACAAGTGCGATGCCAACCTTTAAACCTCACTCACGCAGCGACACACAGCACAGTGCTGCTTCACGCTGGTTTTCTGTGAGGCCGCGGTATCACTCCGGTCGAGCCGGCCCAATCATGCGGAAGCGTGGCTCTCCCACGGTCAGAACATAAAAGCAGTAAGCCCCAACAATAGGATTACTGTTTTGTTTTTTTCATGTGGTAGCAGACGAGCTGACGGATCACCTGCTGGTGAGCGACCCGTATCTCCAGCGGTTGTTTGGTTTCATTACGAAAGTTTTAAATTGCATGTTGCGGCGGTAATCGCTTACCATGATCCATCTGCTCGTCTGCCACCTTTATCATAAAAAAAATTAAAAAAAAATGCCATAGCTGTTTTAAATAGGTATATTATAAAATTTCTAAATACTATATATTTAGAAATTTTATTTATATTGGCTTTGATAGATTGAGATAAATTTTGGCCCATAATTAATGTAACTACTGTATTTTACTACCGTAAATACTTACAACCGCACTGAGAGATGTCAAATTAACTTTAATTGGTACTTAAGAAAAAATATTGACCCTTATTTCAATACGTATAAAGACTCTCCATAATTAAGTAAGTGAACATTTAGCGTAATGGACGTCACTGAGTGCGGCAGCTAGTATAGCAATTACCTACTTCAAGTAGTTTTTGCAACTCGAAAAGGTTTATAAAAGAAACGATTTATTAGAAAGATGCAAATTATTAATTTGCATAATAAAACTTCGCGGTTCTTAATGCTAGGTCTGTCTAAATGCACAGTAAAAGGAAAAGTAGGTACCAGTAAATTCCGAAGTAGGATTAATTTATTCACAGTCACAAATCCTTATCACGCGGTTACTAATACCAACCTTAAATGTCAATGACTAAAATATAAGCTACATTGATATAACAGAACAGTGGCAGTGAACGCTACCTCTGATACAAGGGTTGCGGGTTCGATCCCCGCACAGTACAAAAATTTGTGTGCATGAACATGTTTGATTGTATTGGTTTGGGTATTTGCTATGTATTATAAGTATGTATTTACAAAAGAAAAGTATTATATGTATATATTTGTAATCCCACTGTAGATTCTGATATCCGTAACACAGGTGCTTGAGCTACCTATCTCGGAGTCAGATCAATGTATGTGATGTTGTGAAATATTTATTTTTATAAAATATACAACTGATTTAAATACTTTTTATTTTGTTCAATAAGGAGGGCATATTTGAATAAAGAAAAGTATTGTATGTGGACCGTGGGAGAGCCACGTTTCCGGAGTGATACCACGGCCTCACAGAAAACCGGTTCGAAGCAGCACTGTGCTGTGTTTCGCTGCGTGAGTGAGGGTACCGGGGCCCAATCCGGGGGAAGGGGGGTTTAATAGTTGGCGGCGCACTTGTGACTCCGCTCTAGTGTCGCGGGTGTCTATGTGCGGCGGTCATCGCTATCATCAGGCCATCCGTCTGCTCATCTGCCACCTATCAAAAAAAAAATCTCTTTTATTACAAAACGAGATCTACACTTATTACCGAACTATTGCTCATGTGTGATTGTGTATTTTATTGTAGATTTATATATATTGTTACCGTAATTTTATTTCAACTACCTATTTAAATGTAACTGCATCAAGTACACTGGAATGGCATGAGGTGTCTACTTGTAACTGATTTATGTATTTAGCATGCTTCTAAGAATTAATGTGTTACGATATTTTATAATGCATAAATTGTAAGTGGACCTAATAAATAAATAAATAAATAAAAATAAATGTCATCTTGTTCCAACACGCAATGTTAAAAGGGGCTGGAACGACTTTAGTTGGGGAACTTTTCTTAGATCGACATTTGTGATACATAAGGGGGAATGTGATAATGAGAGTTTAGTACAATAAGCCATCATTTTAATGCCGAAGCCCTCATATGATACGTATCATGAATAAAGCCCCTTTAGCATACTATGATGCTTGCTTGCATATCATGCAAATAAGATTGTTGATCAACAATTTTCTTTATCTTAGCGTGTATTTCCTGGTTGTATCCAAAGCTGTCACTTTGGAGACCACGATGAACATTACAATGAAGCTGCTCTCGGACATTAGGAATGAGATTGATTGATGTGGAACTGCCCGAGCGCGAGTCGCTTGTGTTGTAGTGTTTCACGCCCCATTTGGGGAGAAGTGACATTGAGATGGGACACAGACACAGACTTTGTAGGGAGTGAAGAAACGCACCGGGGAAAGAGCCCTGGTGAGCGTCTCCCAAGATTCGGTCCGTATGCCGAGACGGTAGGAGGACCATGGGCTGGTGGAGGGACTGCTCTCGGACAATCGCAACCCTTTAACAGGGAAACCAGACTGAATCATGGTTAGGTGTACGTTTCAGAAACTATCTGAAACGTGTAGGTTCCCTCACGATGTTTTCTTCACCGCCGAGTTAGTAGTAGAAATAAGGACAATGGATTTGAAAAATCAGAGATGCATGCTCGGATTCGATACACGACCAAGCGTACGGAAGGCTCGCATTCGCTTAAATTGTTGATCGACACGCTAAAGGGGTTTTATTCATGATACTAATTTTTTTCTATGTTATAGGCGGCAGACGAGCAGACGGATCACCTGATGGTAACGGAGTCACAAGTGTGCTTCCAACCTTTAAGCCCCCCTTACCCCGGATTGGGCCTTCTAATTGGATTGGGATTTTGAGAGCTTCAGCGTTAAAACGATGCAAAAGTGACGGTATATAGTTGTAGTTATTTTTAACAAGAGGAAGAAAATGGAGGAGAGTCTCCCAGCCAATAAACAATGTAACAGCCAAATTGCCTTTGACAATTGAAACTTGTATAGTCGGAGCTGGCAGGTAAAGGGGGTCTTACTAATGAGGTCCGTAGTCCTTTGCGCCAACTGGACGAGCGAAACAGTCTAGCTTTCCTTTGATGTACAGTAGCGGACAGGTCTAGCTATACAAAATTGTCAAATTTCCTCAATCGATTTCGAACTCAAAGTGTAACAATATAAGGTTTATAATCGAATGGAGAAATTTGACAGTTTTGTATAGCTTGATGTGTCCGCCACTGTATCTATAAGGTGTTTCCGACTGCGGATGTGCTATGTGTATGACAAATAAAACTCTGCATTTGTATACGTTTCGGAATAATCTAGCTTTCAGCGGTATGGCCGCCAAAATTGAACCTACCTACATAAGTTATGTATAACTATATTTTTTGCAATAAAGTATAGAACCGGAATCTGGAATCGTTCGATAATGAAGACTGGTTATACAGTGAAAATTAATATTCACTTCACACTTCACGTAAAATCCCGGTTATACCTAATATCTATTGAAGGCAAATATCGCACGATAATAATATCCTCCAACCGATTACTTACGGCTACGGCGGCCAATCTCAACGATCAGCCACGTACGCAGGATATATTATAGTGCTCAAGTGTGTGCGCAATCACAAGTGCACTCTCTATTCCCTTACCCTCATGTTCCGAGGGGACACTACTGTGACACGACCGGAGAGGGATTGGGCGCAGGACCAACAGCTTAACGTGATTTTCGAGGCACGGGGGTACAAGACCGCCAACTTCTAGAAACCGAAATCTTAGGTACAAATTTTTGGCCCGACCCGGGGATCGAACCCGAGACCTCTTGCGCAGCCGTTGCTTTAAAGTGCGACCCACTAACCATTCCGCCACCGAGGCAGGCCCGATAATAATAAATATACAAAGTTATAATAGTACAAAAAAAATTCCGCCACCGAGGCAGGCCCGATAATAATAAATATACAAAGTTATAATAGTACAAAAAAAAAACACTTGATAAAATATTATTAAAATTGGCAAACTTAATCATCATCATCATCATCAGCCCATTTAAGTCCCTACTGCTGGGGCACGGGCCTCCCTCAATCACATGAGGGGTAATTGCCATACTCACCACGCTTGGCAGACCGGTTGGCGAGGGTTTTGATATAAATGCAGAATTTTCCTTCTCTGGGTGCTGATGATCATGCCAGCAGCTTTACCTTAGTCGCCTTTTACGACACCTCAGTAAGAGTGAGGGTGGCCTATTCTACTCTGCCGGGGACCACACTGCGAACTTAATGCTAAGATTCATTACTTATCTCCTCCTCATCTTAGCGTGTAATTCCCAGTTGGGTCCAAAGCTTACACTTGGACCATGATTCAAGATTTGGGGAGTCTGCTCATTACAATGTAGCGACTGCCCTGACAAGGGAACCTGACCAACTGAATCATCGTTACACGTTTCATAAACTATCCGAAACACAGCGATATTTTCCCTCACTGCCGAGCTAATGCTGAAAATACGCACATAGATTTGAAGAATCCAGAAGTGCATGCTCAGATTTGAACCCGGATCTCCCGTACGAACGGCGCGTTCTGAACCACTCAGCTACTTACAATCGCTCTATTATTCATCGGTCATTAACATTACCAATCTCTTGTATAAGCGATAGGAATCAGCTGCCACGTCGCCGGTTGAATTGTCAATAATAGGCGATGGGTTAGTATGAACTAAATGGTGCCAAATGTTCTGCGATTTACCTGTTAGTCAGTCAGATATCAATCAGAATTTAAGTCAAACAAAAAGTATATTATACAATGCTTTTTTATGTGATAGCTGGCAGACGAGCAGATGGATCCATAATGGCAAGCGACTGTCGCCGCCCATAGACACGCACGACACCAGTAGAGTCACAAGTGCGCAGCCAACCTTTATTAAACCCCCCTTTTCCCCGGATTTTTTCTCCGGTACCCGCATCCACGAAGCGATACATAGCACAGTGCTGCTTCACTCCGGTTTTCTGTGAGGCCGTGGTATCACTCCGGCGAGACGGCCCATTCATGCCAAAGTGGCTCTCCCACGGTTAATATACAATCATAATATGAATAGAGAGATGTTAGAGGGGATTTACAAGACCGTAAATTTTATTATACCATTGTCCCTCATATTATTATTATCACGTAGAATATGGCGTTGTTTATGTCAAATGGCGAACAGGACATGCACGGGAGTCCCGGGGGAGTTTAGAACAACGGCGCAACTCGATCCTCGGTACACTCGGCCCCGAATACGCTATACACCTACAGTCATATCCTTACTAATATTATATAGGCGAAAGTTTGTTTGGATGGATGTATGGATGTTTGTTCCTCTTTCACGCAAAAACTACTAAACGGATTTTAATGAAACTTTACAGTAATGTAGCTTATAGATCAGAATAACACATAGGCTATAATTTATAAAGATATTGTGTGAACGCAGACGAAGTCGCGGGCAAAAGCTAGTTATAAATATAGCCAGGTGCATGTCTCGTACAAATACATCAACATTAATTGTGGAAGAGCCATGCTTGCATGCATGGGCCGTCTCGACAGGTGTGATACCGAGGCCTCACAGAAAAAAATCATGTGTGATCACCGGATACCCAATTGGAGATATACCATGATGCAGTATTCGGGAAGTCTGCTGGTAATTACATACAACGAAGCGTCTGCCATCTGACCTTCTGGATCACTGAAATGGATCACGGTTACGCATTCAGAATCATCATCTCATATATTGTAGGTATCATCAATTTTGAGAAACTATCCGAGACGTGCAGGTTGCCTCACGAGGTTTTCCCTCAGGAATAGATAGATAGATAGATACACTTTATTGCACAACATTTACAGATCTTAGTCTATGGTTTTATACTAGTACAATGTAAGCGGTCTTATCGCTAATAGCGATCTCTTCCAGGAATATGCATATACATTTAAATTAAGAATATGCAAATAGATTTAATAAATTTAAAGGTTCATGCTCAAATTCGAATCATGACACCCCGTATGGAAGGCCTGGTCTTATGCAATGTGCTATCATGGCTCCCTATTTTGATAAATGAATATATTCGCTGTACTTCAGAAATAAAAAAAATAAAAATAATTGCAATATTTATATTTTAAATATGCAATATTTATTTCATATATAATTTTATTATTGCTTTTAATTTAAAACAATAGTAATAATGAACGGCACACAAAACCGAATTCGATTCTAAAACGTTATTTGTGATGCCTTAAAACTTCAGTAGGCTTTCGTGAGTAAAGTATTAAGACTGACGGCTACATGCCCTTTTCATAAGTGTAAAAAGAAAACAACGTATGGAAAATTTAATCAAGTGATGTATTTTGCCACAACGAGGAATGTTACCTAACGAAAAATTATGGTAAGCCCGAAGATTATTTTTCCCTTGTCAAAATAATTGAAAATAAGTAAATTATGTAAATAGCAAGCCAGAATCATAAGCATCTATCTAATTGATCAACAAGAGGATACAACCTATCTAGATTATACGGGAGTCGAACTTGAAACCTTTTCGTCTCAATCAGCACTCTATTGACTACCCGATGGATAGCTAGATATTTTTGAAAAGGGTGCAATAACTTTTGTTTAGCAAGCTCCAGACTAACAAGACATCAACAAACTAAAAGTTACATAATTTGTATATGTATTTATTTCAACGTGAGGGTGATTCTCCAAAATTGACCTTCCAGTTTCTTTACGTCTGATTTCCATGGGCTCAACAATATTGTTCAAATTAGAATTTTAAATTGAAATAAGAACACGTAAAGATACCTACCCTTATTTCAAATTAAACTTCTAATTTGAACAATATTTTTGAGCCCATGGAAATCAGACGCAAAAAAACTGGAAGGTCAATTTTGGAGAATCACCCGTAACTGACCATCGCCGACTATTTATTTTTTTCATTTCTGTTCCATTCTACGAGCGGTTGTCCGCTCGTAGAATTGAACAAAGCGTGCGAACGCTGAAATTTATCCAGATGAAAGCATTAGTACAAAACACACGTAAAAAATGAAAAAAAAAACTGAACAATATAGTCACTGCTGACTGTACAAAGGACAAACAAAATTCTCTATGCTCTGAGCAAACTTGTCGAGCACAAAACTTTTGTTTAGGACAAAGGCCGCCTAAGTTACGGGTAACCTGATTTAATTCCAAGAATGCAACAGACCGAAAAACCTCCATAAAATAACATTTATGTAACATACATAATATTAGTCTATGTGACAGGGTTTTCAAAACACGGGCGAGATTTTAGAAAACGAGTCTTGGCGAGTTTTTTATAGTATTCGCGAGTTATGTGCAGTCTCATACACTAATTTATCTACATTTATGTTTTAATGTTCAAAGTTAGAAATCACAGGGAAACACTTTTGACAAGTATCTGAATAACTTAAGGTGACGAGTAGGGCACACTAGCGACGCCAATCGATTTTAATTTTTAGCTACTAAACTGGATCTATTTTTTTTAATTGTAGATAGGTAAGCGTTTGACTATATTTCACCTGATGGTAAGTGATAATATGGTCTAAGATGTAGCACGATTACCTAGAAGATACCTTTTCACTCGCGCTTTGAAAACCCCTAAATTGTAGGTTCTAGGGAACACCTCCTCAGGCAGCTGATTCCATTGTTTCGCAGTAAGAATAAGGAACAGGATTCAAACCACTTTGTGCGGACTTTTGGTATTTCTACCATGTAGGTGTCGATTGAGTGTCTGCCTGGTGGAGTAGTGGAAGAACGGAGATGCTCCAATGGCATTGTACAGTTCCGTGGCGCACTCTCCGAAATGTATGTATTTTAAACAATTTTTTGGTTAAAGCCTTTAGGCAAACACTTATACTATTTATTAAATAACCATGCATAAATGTTGGGTCCAACGCGTTCGCGAAAAATTGATTCACGCCAAAAGCGGCCACTTTTGACGTGAATCAATTTTTCGCGTACAAAAGCGGACCCGACATTTGTGCTTGGTAATTTAACCCCGAAATTGTTTTAAATAGATCCGGTTTAGTAGCTAAAATCGATTAACATCGATTGGCGTCGCTAGTGCGCCCTACCCGTCACCATAATTCGTAGCATTTAACGAACTCACGATGCTCATTCTAAGATATTCTAGTGGAGCCAAATCCTTAAAATCACTATTACTTTTTAGTCATTTTTGATGAACATTGTTTACAAAAATAATGGCACTAAACTGGGAAAGGTAAATGTTTTAAGCATCTGTGCGAGCGAAAATTGTAATACTCAGTATCTTTATTACGAGCGCATGTTGTAATACTCAATATCTTTATTGCGACCATAGTGTACAGTTAGTGTCTAGGCTTTGACAAATTATAAATACAGGTTCCAATTTGATTTGAAGCTATTTATTTGTAATTTTGATTACAAAGTAGGTATAGGTAATAAAGGTGCGCACGCGCGCTCTTCAAGCCTTCCGGTGGTAGTCTCCGTAGATTTTCCCGTGCCACGCCCCCCGCGCGTATTGCACCCGCCTCAGTACCCCGCGTCCATGACGTCGTGAACAGTTAGGTTATTTAAGTTAACATAATAGCAACCACTTTAGACCCTGTAAGGGCACTGCAATATGAGAGAGGGCTTTGGATTTCACATAGTATTTAGATGGAACATATTATTATTTAGTTTGGTGTCTTATAGGTAGTCGCAGGTATTTTATATGTGTCATAGCATGTACTTAGTTAATTCCCGGTCCCATACAAAACTCTCGCTCTGGAGCCCGGGGTACGTTTGAACCATGTTTCTGGATTTGGGCGACTGCCGTCTGACCTTCGCAACCCTTTAACAGGGCAACCAGACCAACTGAATCATGGTTACACGTTTCAGAAACTATCTGAAACGTGCAGGTTCCCTCCCTATGTTTTCCTTCACCACGGAGTTAATGGTAGAAATACGCACATAGATTTGAAAAATCCAGGAGTGCATGCTAGGATTTGAACCACGACGCGTATGGAAGGCGCGATCTGAGTCACAGATGGCGATAAGACCGCCGAATTTGTACACAAAATTTATGTAATGCCTACTACTGAAGCTGCGTATTTTGTGTCTATCTATCTACATCGCTAAAATTTGTCCCGTCCAAAATTCCTGCATTATCTATTCTATACATTTTCCTCGGAAGGTTCCCTTCGATTTCCCGGAAGACTCAAGAACGTTTCCTCTAGCAATTTCCTTTTGTTTTTATTTTCCTGCCTACCTGCGGGTATTTAATTGAAAGGGTAATGTATACCTAAGGTGACGATTGTTTTGGGTCTGATTGGGACACTTTGGTTTTCGAAGTGACTATGGTCGACTTTTTATTTATTTATTTATTTAAGGATAGCCAACAAAACATACATCATTACACGGTAGAAGGAAAAACTTACATATACATTCCAAGATGCTGTCTTAATTAAAGGCTACCACGACATGCTTATAATATAATCAATTTTAAATAGAAAACACAAAAAGAAGAGTAGGAGAAGTCAGAAGCAGACTCATCTCTTTCCAGCAAGAAAGTGACATCGTGTAAAACCATATGTTCCATTACAAAATGTGCAATGGAACATATAGCTCCACTGTTACAATTATAAGAACCACAATTTAAAGATTTACTCTTCTAATAATAAGAAAGACATGTGTTTATCTGTCACATTCACGAGTGAAATGGGAAGTAAATCGCAACACGAATTTATAAATGATTTATTAGGTCTGGTAGTGTTAGGACGTCTAGAATAAAAATATTGAACAGGTGCCCATGCACTGCGCTTGACTTGTCTCGGTGGATGCACCCAGATTTTTGTTTTTCTCTCTCTGCAGTCGCTCCCTCATGACTGAGGATCGTGGTCACCAGCGCATGTGGATTGGTGCCTATTCATTGTTATTTGGTGCTTCTACGATGAAAATGATAAAATATATCGTTTATGAACTTAAAATGTAAGGTGTTCTTACCTACGTAAAATGGTCACTTTAGGAAATAAGCACTTAAGACATATCATTTTTTTATGTAATAGGTGGCAGACGAGCAGACGGAACACCTGATGGTAAGCGATTGCCGCCGCCCATGTAAACCCGCGACACCAGTGGAGTCACAAGTGCGCTGCCAACTTTTAAACAAGGGGGATTTCCCTTGGATTGGGCCTTTGGTACCCTCACTCACGCAGAGGAACACAGCACAGTGCTGCTTCTGTGAGGCCGTGGTATCACTCCGGTCGAGCCGGCCCATTCATGCCGAAGCGTGGCTTTCCCACGGTTAAATAAAAACAAACAGAAGTGATTTAAAATTAAATTAAAAATGTTTTACCCAGCTCGGGAAAGGTGTTAGGATGAATAAATGTACAAAAAGGTCCAAATAGAACATATTGGTCTCGGTGGTGGAAGCTTTATTAGTGGTTTTAAATTATACAGCTTTAAAAACGGGACTTTCTCCCTCGAAGCAGTACGTATGGTCACCCCATGTATCTAACAATGTAAATACCAAGTTATAACGGAATTTTGCTCGTTCGAACAGTGTATACATAAATTATTTATACATAATTTATACTTTTAGCCTTCAACATGGTGGATAAAGATGAAAGAAATCCGCTGAGATAAAAATCGTTTGTAATCATTTACAAAAGGAAAATGTTTTCGTTGAAAACACTTCTACCGCAATGTTTTTCTTTTCAATGCATTCTGGAAATAAGTGTGTGGGATCTATTTGGAAATTTGATTTTACCCTTTCTTATTCAACCATATCCAAGGGAGAGAAACAAAAACCCGGGGCACGGTAAATGCCCCCGCCAAGTGAAAGCGCAAGGTCACCTAGCTAGAACGTTTTTTTTGGTGAGATTTGATTGTTGTATAAGTACAACAACATTAAAAAACCGGCCAAGTGCGAGTCGGACTCGCCCATGAAGGGTTCCGTAGCAGCAAGTAAGATAATGGAAGGTAAATAATGGTTTACGGTTTACAGTTTATAACGTATTTAAAAAAGAACTACTCACTATATTTAGTTCAAACCAATTTTCGTTGTTAGTTTTTATGATTAATACATATACATCGCATACGTTGTAATTGCAACGTGGGCTCTCCTCTTGCTTACTACCAGGTTGAGGAGAGCCAATATACTCTGCCACTAAAATAAATAATTGTATGTTTTATCAACATACAAAACAACTTAAACAGAGCATGTAAAAGAGCCCGCTTTATGGTATTATACTCGCAAAGCAAACCAGGGCCAGGAAATAATTTAGAATAAATTAACCAACTGGTCTCTTCGTTAAGCTGACACTATCAAGTGCTAAGGCAAAGCTATCAATCTCGCCTTTTGAATTCAAATCCGCTAGGAAATAATGAGGTTCGGCTATCGATAGAAAAAATATCGATAAACTACTTTGTGTGATGTTATCTGATGTTTTAATTAAATCTCTGAATTTTAGTCTGACAATAAATACCTACATCCAAGTTTGTATGTAGCTCCGTGGATAAGAACGCGCCTTCCAAACGGGGTCTCGTGGTTGGAATTCGAGCACACGCCTTTAGAATTTTTCAATTCTATGTACGTATTTCTACCATTTGCTAGACAGTGAGAGAAAACATATTGAGGATACCAATCATTAAAAAAAATTATCGAAATTTCCGATCCAGATGGCTTACAATAAACTTAACGTTACAACCGAATCGAAGTTTTCCTTCCTTTCACACGCCTGTGTGTCTCCTTTGTTTGATGCGACCAGTAGCACTAACATGAGTTAACAGTGACCGAATTCGCTAGCGTCGGCGTAAAAAAACTAGAAGAAAAAATTTACAACACCTCTAGCGGTTACTCGAGGAACTAAAATCGGTAGTATGAGTTGGAATGTTTTCGCTAGCGAGTAACGTCATAATCTGTGGTGACGTTTTGCAGTAGTAGGTCTATGAAAACGGTACCATGACTCACAAATTTGACAGTAGTTATCGAAAAATACCTTAACGGTTGTAGTTAAGTAACTCACTTGCCAAATACGGTGTGAAGAGGTGTTTTGGTTTCACAAAATTCGTAATTTCGTTACATATTTTGGGTATAATGTCGGCAAGAAGATATTTTGCGTGGAATATATTGACGGCGGCTGCATTTCAAGACGAACGACACGCACAAGCCAGATTTCAAGCTGATATGAGAACGAGGAATGGAAATCCTTTTGAAAACCTCACCGAAAATAATTTTATTAAAGATTATATTATACTCACTTGAAACAAAATATTTCTCCATAAAAACTAGCTTACCGTCGCGTCGTCCGTAGTCCAAAGGACGTAAACATATTTGTTTACATCAGAGTATACAATAACTATAGTTTACATTATTAGCTTTCCATAAATTCCACCAGTAACTGGAACTGCGATGCACTGGTTCTCATTTTTATAGAGATGAACACGCAACAAAACTTTCAATTTTTCCACTAAAATTCACCTAATACAATCTGTCACCTTGACAAAAACAATACCAATACAATTATTATCATCATAAAAATCAGCTTTTCTCACTGCTAGACGACGTTTAAAATAAGTCGCATTATCTTATTTTTTAAATTTCGCGGCTTTGGATATCAAGCGTTTGTGGGTATATATATCGTACTCTGTCGTTTGAGTAGAGTTAGTAATAAACAGCTACATAGGGCGTGAAGTCAAGCACGTCACTTCCTGCGTAAGCAATAACTACATACTCGCGATTCCACGGGTAGGGCTAAAACAAGCCGCATGGGCTGATGCAATTCAGAGGTTTTTTTAAATTATTGTCTAGTGGTTTTTAGTGTACAAATTTGGTGTTCATTTGTGCAGTGAAGTGCCGCAAAGTGATCCTAATAATAAGAATCGTTGGGTTGTATCGTTTTTAACACAGCTATTGTGTGTCGAGTGCGTTGTCTCGTGACAACTTGCTAAGACCTAATAGTCTTAAAACCCGCGACTGCTTTTAGAGTTATATACGCTGAATCCGTAGGTCGATAAAACGTAAAACACCGGCGTTTTATTCAGTGACTGTGACTTTGACTGACTTCGACTGTTTACTACCTACTTATTCTCAATAAGTTACTTGACTATTGGCGAATTATCTTCGGGTAGACCCATAATATTAAAAAAAAAACTACACTCGCTATCGAGCTAACGCTAGCGAGGTTTTTAAACCCATGGTAGAAATATATTCGACGCCCGTTTACTCGCTAGCGACTGTCGTAACTTTATGTCAGTTTTCGATGTCAACTCATGGTAGCGCTACAGTACATTCTCGTACACTGTAAGCCACCAGAGACAACACTACTCAACGATTGAAACCTTGGAACTAAACTCGCGCTTTTATCGGAATCTGCCATTTTCGGAAAAAAAACGACACAGGGTGTGAAAGAGATCCAACCGACCCTGACGCTCGAAAGAAAGTCGCCCAGCACAGTCACCCCCGTCACTAACGGCTTCGCGCAATTTTTCAAGCAAGGCTTTCTATGAAAAGGCATAGTCTGTATAGGGTACATGTCTGTGATTGAAATTCGCTACACCGCTTCCTTAGTTTCTTTTAAATCAGTATTCCATTAACGAAACAGTACGGGATTTATCAATGAATCGGTGATTAGTAGGAAAGAGACGGCAGATTAATTGCTGAGGGGGAGGGATCCCTGTGGGGGCGATCACCCGCGCTAAGTACTGTTTACTCAAATGATACTGATGGGCACTGATTAGTCATTCTGCCTGAAGGAGGTGCTTTATCAGCTTGGTATTTTGTGTCTAGTGGGGTGTTTACCATCGAAAAGGAGCATTAACGGAAAAGGGAGTGTATGTGATTAGACCTAATGTACTGAAAGTAAATAACGCAAATCCTACATCGTTAAAATAAAATCATAGTTAACCGATGCTTATATTCACAGGAAAGAAAATGGGACATTAATCTTCAAAAAAAAGTCCCCTATAAGCGATTCAATAGCAAAAATCATAATTTTTAATTTATGGTGCCAGGACGGTGGCGAATAAGTGTGCGGCTCGCCTGATGGTAAGCGACTACTAACACTTGCAACTCCAAAGGACTTTCTTACGTATTGCTGACCCTTTAAAAACCCTAACATTTTTTGTAGAATCTCATAATGTAGTCGCTCGGTCTCGTAATGTCCAGGGGGCTTATTCTCGAGCACTCGACATTGAAATCGAATTTAGAGATTTCATACATTTGTCCATACAAAAATCTAACTTGACTTCAATGTCGAGTGTACGAGAATTGCCCCTCAGAAACTTGCAATCTTCCCACTCGATCAGTAATATTCCCACTCACAATATGATCGCTTCAATAATATTCAAATACATAAAAGTTTAAAATAAAGTATAAAGTTCAGCGAAAATCAACATTTTTTTAATTACTTCTTCTATGCAGATATTTTACGACTGCGTCGTTTGCGGGTGAATGACGCTTACGTTACGCGACCGCCCACGCACTACGTGGGCTAGACGCGGGGACAATGTCCTTACGTAACCAGGTATTACCTATGCCTACACAGCAGTTACTTTTAGATATGAGTACTGTGCTAAGTCTGTTTCGTTGGCGATCTAATGACATTTACGGTAAGCGACCGCCCACGATTTACGCAGTCTAGACATGGAGACTCCTTACGTTCTCTCTCTTGTTAGAGAATACCTACCTAAAGAGACTATACACATATTAGTTGCTCGCAGATATCAGCTCTGGGCTATGAAGAAGAGGAACGGTTAGGTTATTTGAAATCAAAATCGTACATATCGCACACTCAGATCTCAACAGAGTCGACTCAAAAAAATCTATATTTTAAATCTGTTCTGTTGGTCGATAGGTAATGAGACAAGGAATTCGATGGTGAGTATAACTAAAAAAAGAATTGGGGGTGCGATATCACTATTATTATTTAAAATAGGTAAGTAATATTGATTTTTTGTATATTAAATGAAAAATAAAATATTGCACAATTATTATTTTCTGGTAATTTGATCAATACACGCGCACTGAATCCATCAAGCAAATACCAATTTCAAATACCAACAGTCAATCCTACACGAGAACCTTAGCTAAGTCTGTACCGTAACCGGGTGAATGACGCCTACGCTACACTGCCGCCAACGCTCTACGAGAGTTAGGCTCGGGGACACAGTCCTTGTGTAGGTCCTCCTCCTTAATCATTCACTCTTGACATCGTGTTCGTGCTTGACGATGTTGCTATTTCGTATGTTGTTGGGGCTCGCGAGATGTGTCTCCTTGTTGCAGTTCACACAGCGTCTCTAAAGTTTTGTACAGTGGATGTTTGTGCGAATCCGCGCGAACGCTTGCCTTCCACCTGTCCCTGGACAACCTACCTGACCTTTCAAAAAGGCCGGCAGCGCACCTGTGACTTCTTTGACGTGCCAGGTGTCCATGGACGGCGGTAATCGCTTACCAACAGGTTATGCGTCTGCTCGTCTGTCTCCTGTATCATAAAAAAAGAAAAAAACAACAAGTGGCTCCATGCAGTGTTCGTTGCGAACAACGTGGCCAAAATATTGAGGATTCTTAATTTCACAGTTAATGATAACCTCTATTTGATAGTTAGTTCTTCCAGGATTAAAACATTGGTCCTATGTTACCTTGACCTTGCTTAGATAACCAGATAATATCTGCAGAGCATACAGATATTTACTATACAAATATGGACTTTGTGCTAAGTCTGTATCGATTGCTGAATGACGCCTACACTACACTGCCACCCACGCTTTACGCGCGCAAGGCGCGGGGACACAGTCCTTGCGTAGGTAAAGATAATATCTGCAGAGTATACAGATACTTGTGAATATACAAATATTGACTTGGTGCTTAGTCGCGATTCCTAAATGACGCCTACGCTAGAGTGCTACCTACTATCTAGGCTAGACTCAGAGACACTGTTCTTACTCAAACGCAGATAGGATTCGCAGAGGTTAAGAGTACTTATTATTAGTTTGGTGCAAAATTCTGTATCTCTGTCGGGTAAATTTACGCCTCCACGGCGCTGTCACCTACACTCTATAGTGTGGACGACGAGAACACAGTATTTACGAAAACAGATATGAAGAACAAGGACACAGAGTGGAAATTATCCTATATCGGCTGAGTGCTAAGTCTACGTGGCTTGCAGGTGAATAACGCCTGCGATACACGCCCCCTATACTCTTTTTTTAAGTGGTTCAATTATTCCAACCGATCTCTAAGAATATAATTATGCGTTTCCTATCTCCTAAACTACGGCAGTTTAGTCGCGTATCGCGTAGGCGTGGACCCTCCCTCAGGAAGTCCCCACACCACCGGATTATGTTGCGTGATTCATCACGATCGTTATAACACAGTAGAAATATTATCAGTAACAAGACAAAGAACATGCCGAGGTGACGTAGGAAATAAGGTTGTCAAAAATATGCGTAGTGATGGACATGTCCAGGAATTGGCTGGGACATTGTACAGTATTCCAAAGAAACAAAGAAAATTCTGCTAATACGGGAAGAGTACAAAAAAATCATCATATATTTCATCATCATCATCATCATCATCGTCAGCCCATTTAAGTCCCCACTGCTGGGGCACGGGCCTCCCTCAATCACATGAGGGGTAATTGCCATACTCACCACGCTTGGCAGACGGGTTGGCGAGGGTTTTGATATAAATGCAGAGTTTTCCTTCTCTAGGTGCTGATGATCATGCCAGCAGCTTTACCTTAGTCGCCTTTTACGACACCTCGGTAAGAGTGAGGGTGGCCTATTCTACTCTGCCGGGGACCACACGGCATCATATATTTACGAGGTGCAAAGTAGAAAACAATTTAATAATTTTACTCCCAATCAATCATACATGGCGTCAGAGGAAAAACGACTTGAACCATAGACTTTTTTATTTGTTGAATCCTTCCTTTGAAGGAAAGGCTAAGGGCACAGAGCCCAAGAACCATATACTGCAAATGATAACCACTGTCAGATGTCACTTGTCTTTTTTTATGGCTGCTACTGTGTTGCACAGGCGAACACTTAAATAACTCTGCTAATGTCGAGTGATTAAAGAGACACGTTTTTAATTAGAAATTGGCCCGTGTCATGATGTTTTACTCTCTCAGATTTTTTATTTTTAAATTTATGTTTACACCACCCAAAATAAAACTATAAAACCAACACATACAGCACAATATTATGAGGAATATTAGGTTATAGTCATGTCACTTGTCACTTTGGCTTAACAAATTTAAATCTTTGTATTGTCAAACCTGAAAGTTCACAGATATCATCATAGAAATGTCATTTCCGAAATGATGGTTTTGAATTTCTGTATTGCTATATTTTTCTGTAACTTTTATTTTTGCACCAGGAAACGAATCCATTATAAAAAGTGTACAGTGACAAAATGTTGTAGGTATATTGCTATTTTTTTTTTGAACAACTGAACCAGATCCTAGCCAAGCCTCCACCATGGAACTAAAAATCGTGCGCTCTAAACGGAATGTGCCATTTTCGGAAAAAACGACACAGAGTGTGAAATAGATTCAACCGCAACTTGACGCAGCTCTAATGCGTCTCTGTACGAGTTCGGTAGAGAAAGAACGTCATCCAGCACGTCATTCATCCCAGTACTAATGGCTTCGCGCAGTTTTTCAAGTATGGCTTTCTATGAAAAGGCACATTCTGTTTAGGGTGCATGTCTATATCCTCCACACAATATTAGACAACACCTTTCGTTCACGCACGCGTGCGTGTAGTAAACAGTGACCTCGCTCTCACTGCGACAGCCCTTTGAAGAACGCGCCAACTGAACCGACTTATCGCCTCAATCTCTAGTTCAGGGTTAACCCTTGCCCTGAATATACCTGTTTAGCCTTCACACGTAAAGTGATACACATACGAATTTATGTTTACTGAATAGTGAATAGTGAAATAAGTATTTTATTGAAAAAAATATACAGCATTTCATAGTTATTTTTTAACATAAGACCTCATTTCGTTAGTGATTTATAAAGTATTCATATTATGTATGTATGTGCAATGTAGGTATTTTCAATGTAGTGGTCAGTGGGGTTGTGGGAACAGGAAGTAATACAGGGTGTCTAGTCGCAGATTTATGTAATGTTAAGTCTAGGTCAAAGAGAGAGTCTGCACTAAATAATAATCCGCGAACTTGTGTGGACTTAAAAGACCACATTCGGCGATAGCGCAACTGAACCTAGTTTACTGTTCCTCGTTTTCAGCATCCGTTTTCTAAGATAAAGTCAAAAGATTCTTTATTTGCATAGGCTTGTACACAGCACTTACTAATCGTCTTATATTAAAACGTTTTGAAACTATTTATAAGTATAATTATGATTTACCTGTAGTTACATAATATACGGCAATACATAAAATATACAAAAAATTATATAAACATAATGCGATTCTACCACCGGCTCGGAAAATTATTCTGGTCGAGAAGATCCGGCAAGAAACTCGCCAGTTCCTCTTTTTAATCGACAACTTTTTATACAATGGTTTATTATTCTCATACCAAGTCATACAGTCTACTGCAATACAAAATCAAATAAAGCACATAAAAGCTGGATATTAGGTAAGCAGACCAGTCCCCAAAGGTGGCACCTGTTCACAAGTATGACGTATGTGTCAGCCATTATTTCACTCAACCATATTTTAAACAGTGTGTGCAACAAGATGTAAAACATTTAGATGTCATAATATTCCAAAATTAAATTCGCATTTTTTATCTATATTTTAATACTTATAATAAAACTTTATGTCAAAAATTTTTTTTTGTTTATTTTTGAAAACAAAAATCTGCTACCAGACAGCCTGTACAAAAAATACGTACGTATAATAAAAGTATATACCATATTTTTCACACCGCCAAATTGTGTAACGTGATATACTGCCACAACTTTGAAATTAAATTCGTATCGCTTATTCGTAATTTGATCTTGTTTCAAAGGATCCAGCATTTTTTTCCTCGTGCTTACTACCTTGATAGCCTTTTTATTTATGCAGTTTTGTTCTTTTTTTATGGAACCACAAAAAATAACTATGAAATAGACGTTTCAGACGCTTTAGGTTTTTCCAGTTGATAGAGATGTTATAGAAATAACAAATATTTTGTACCAAAATTAGGTCATTCATTCATTTAGCCTGCGTAAGTCGTTTTTGAATAAACATAGGCGGCCAGCGGTAAATCTGCCATGATTAAAATACAGAAAATTATGCATACCTACCTACATACTACCACCTACCTACCGACTTGCATACATATGTATTTTGTAGTTTGGCTAACCGTTATCTTACAAAATACGACCTTTCTGACAAGTTCCGAAGTTGAGAAGAAAAAAAACGCCACTAGCCTAAACGAGTCCCCTGGACCCCCTCCCCCTTCCTCGGGGGGAGCTAAGATAAACTGAGGCGGCCGGCGGTAAATCTGACAAGATTGATGACGTCTGACCCGCGCCCCGCGACTGCTAGATTACCATACACGCCTACTTGACGTTTCGTATGCTCGTTCTAATGCTAAACACGTGGTAATTAAGTTTTGTGTTTAGGCAGTTATGTGTTAAGGAAACAATTCACCAAATATAACTTTTTGTAAAAGCATTTTTAAGTATCAGCCTATATACCGTCCCACTGCAGGGCAAAGGCCTCCATCATAGAAATAAAGTTATCGCTTCTATGATGGAATTAGGCTTAATCACCACGCTTACCAAATGCAGATTGGTCATCACAAACTTCGAAATATACTTTTTTGCTCGACCCGGAAATCGAACCCAGGACCCCGAGATCACGACCCGGTACTTAAACCGAATGACGAACAGGGCGTCGACTCACCATCATCATCATTTCAGCCAATAGATGTCCACTGCTGGTGGACATAGGCCTCTCAACAATGTTATCCACATAAATCGGTCCTGTGCTGCCCGCATCCAATAGATTTCCACGATCTTCGCTAGATCGTCGGTCCACCTTGTGAGGAGCCTGCCACGGCTTCGACTTCCTGTACATGGCCTCCACTCGAGATCCAAATACACGAAGACTTTTAATCGGTGATCAGGACCTACTGATTCCGACTAGGTGGATGATGGCCATTGGTATAGTAATAGTAGTTACATGTTTTCTTTTTGTTTAGGTTTTATTTTAAATTTTATTAGATATCTAAATTTAATTAGAATGTATGGTCTTCCTACATTTTTATGAAGTGTAGAAAGCTATTTTAATTTTCTTTAATTTGTTTTATTTGACGTTGTCTGCCATTTGACAGTTTTCTACCAATAACATGAAAAATTTTAAATCTCTAATGAGGTTTGTTATGATCACGGTACCTGTACTTATGAAGAGGTTTTATTTGTAACAAGGAGGAGTAGGATGACCATATTCATAGTTATTAACTTAAAGTCCCAGACAAGAAAAAAAAATGGAACGCTGACATGTAACTACTATTACTATAGCAATGGCCATCATCCACCTAGTCGGAATCAGTAGGTCCTGATCACCGATTAAAAGTCTTCGTGTATAACAACTTTAAAGTAAAAACAAATATCAGTCCTGCAGGGTACAGATAGATAGATAGATACTCTTTATTGCACAACATACAAAACTTAAAAGCTATGTATACAGAGATACAATGTACAATTTAGGCTTGTACAGAATAGCTGTTAAACAGGTAGTTGTGTTAGCAAAACGTAGCTAATGCCAAAGAGTACCTATATTATAGTAAAACTCATGGCCCACCCTCACTTCGTTTCGGGGTCCTTATTTTGGTAATGGTTACAAAACGCACCAATAGATGGTGTTGGGTGCCGAATACATCGCGCAAGTGTTTTGTCTCTTCCGGTAACATAAGCCTTATCGTTTTCAATATAATCAACATCTTTATCATGCAAAAGATTAGTCCATGACACGTAAATTTAATCGTCTATGGCGGCAGACATTTCTAAATACTTAAGAACGTTTTATCGCTACTTCTACACTAGCATTGACATTACTCGAATTGTCATGCGAGCTACTTTGCAGCTCGCTTGTGCGTAAAAGTTACTCGTAAACCGCGCAATAATCAGTAATGACATCTTGAGGGGACAACTACGGCGTGTGGAAAGAAAGTCGTCGAACGTAGGCCACTGCAGGAAGTCGCAGCGTGGCAGACGCGCCCCACAAGGTGAACGATATGCGGTGAAGATCACGTAAATCCATTGATTGGCGGCACAGGACCGATCTGTGTTGAGAAAAACATTGGGCTTTTTCGTGGGGGGCTACTACAAATCTGCATTTTATACTTGACAGTAAACTTTCATATATTTTTTGTAAAATACCTATAAATTTATTTGACGCTAGGAAATGCTGCCGACCCATCGATTTTGACTACAACTTCTAAATCAAAATCAAGCAGCACTTAGTTTCCTATAACATCTTCGAAATACGATAGTTAACCTGCAAATGAACCTATCTGGTTTGCAAACGTAACGTTGAAACCGCGCGATAATTTAATGACCCAATTAGCTAGAGCCACACAATAACCTCTAAACTACTACAATTACAATCCTAAAGCTAATGTACACGTGCTTATTTTCATGCTTAAGCATGCTACTTTTGAGCATGTGTTACTTAGTAGCATGTGTAGACGGACGTGCTACTAATAAGCATGCTAATTTATGAGCATGCTCAAAAATCGCACTCCGGTCCATCTTTGAGCATGCTACCTGTAGTGCGGGTGGAAAAGGGAGTGTGGTGGAGTACTTTAGCACGTGTAAACGGTTTTATTTTACGATATAGGTGGCAGACGTGCCGACGGATCACCTGATGGTAAGCGATTACCGCCGCCCATGAACACCTGCAACACCATGCAGTAGTGTCACAATTGCGCTGCTTACTTTTTAACCCCCTTTCCCTTGGATTGGCCTCCGGTACCCTCACTCACGGTACGCGCGCATGCACTGCTTCACGCTTACTTTTAGCATGCTAGAATTAATGGCTAATAGCATGGTTATTGATAGCAAATGTTGACAGTTCATTAAGCATGCTCATATTTGGTATGCTTTTTAAGCATGCTCATATTAGGCATACTTTTCAAGAATGCTCATATTTGGCATGCTTTTCAAACATGCTAAACATGCTAAAATTTTGCATGTGTAACAGTAGCTTTACTCGCTATTATAACACATAATAGTGTCAGGTAGTGTAGACTAGGTTTAGCTTCGTAAGTACCGGCTTAGACACATAGCTCCGAGAGAGTATACACAACTAGGAATGCCTACGCTTGCGCCATGATTCAGGATTTTAAAAAGTTAATTTACAATGATCGCCTGTTACACTGTTCGCCTGTTACACTGGTCGCCTGGTACAAAACAACCGGTTTTATGGGTAAACGATTTAATTTCGTGACCAGTACAATACTTTTGTATTGGTTTTGTATAATCTGCCTGCATCCATATTGCGCATCTGTTAATTACCTATCTATTCCTTTTTTTTTCCTGTCTAAATCTCAATTTTGCATGGATGTGGAACAGATGAGCAATAATGTAATGGTAGTCGCTGAAAAGCAGCGTCGAGGTTGGTCTCATGGATCAGCACCGACTATTGCTGAGTGGCCGCCTGTTTGGCACATACAGGGATAATGTTGTCCTACTTTTCGTTATTATTTATGTCTAGGTTATGTTTCTTATTAAGTTTCCTTGTTTTGTATTGTGCCAAATAAAGTTATCATTCATTCATTAATTCATTCATTCATTCATTCATTCACTGCAGGGCAAAGGCTCCATCATAGAAATCAAGTCATCGCTACTATGATGGGATTAGGCCTAATCGCAACGCTTGCCAAATGCGGATTGGTAATCACCAATCAAACCCGAGCTATGTTCGAAAAATTGGAACGCTCTTTTTGCTCGACCCAGGAATCGAGCCCAGGACCCCGAGATCACGGCCCAGTACTTAAACCACAAGATCAACAGGGCGTCTCGAGGTAGTGCGTGCTCGGCTTCGAACCACGATTTCCTTATGGAATGCGCGTTCTATCCACTGACCTACCATGATCGCTGTCATGAGAATCGATAGAGTATTCTGTTGTTACACACTTGTGTTATCTTTCGTTATTCTTATACTTATTGTGATTTCACCTAGATGCTACAAATCGGAAATCACATATACCTACATGGATATATGTTACAGTTTGTTTATGTTTGTGTTTCAAATGCAGAGCATCTATTTAGGTTGAACTTACTCCGCAGTCGTAGTAAGACTTAAAATAAACATCAGTTGTAAGTTTAAATATAAAGTCTAGTAGTTAGCGAGCTAACGTACCTATAATTAGCTACATACCGTTTATATTATTATAGACATTCATCCAAAGATAATAATTGTATGTGTGGCGCTACTATTAGGTGTATTGGCCTACAAATACAGAAAACCACAGGTTGAGGTAGATCAAATTACTTCATCCAATTCTCACCTTTATATTATTGAATACAGTTGGTTCGGAGTGATACCACGGCATCACAGAAAACCGACGTGAAGCAGCACTGTGCTGTGTTTCGCTGCGTGAGTGAGGGTACTGGAGGCCCAATCCGGGGGAGGGAAGGTTTAGAAGTCGGCAGCGCACTTGTGATGGTGTCGCGGGTGTCTATAGGCGGCGGCAATCGCTTACCATCAGGCGATCCGTCTGCTTGTAAAAAAGGTGTATTTTTGTATCTTCAGTTGATTCTGATAACCATAACGCAGGTATCAGGCCGATGTAGGTACGTGCTCTGAACACTGGTGAAACTGTGCCTATGGGTTCACTCGTGTGTGACGTCACACCCAGGTATCCCAGCCACTTGTCACACCAGAAACGTTTGAGTGAATCCCCTGTCACGTCCCCTGTACTGTTGCCGAGATTGAGCCTCTATTTGCCGCTGCTAACTATTCTGAATTTAGATGAAGCTGCTAAAATGAAACCTGAAAATGCAAACGGGATTCTGGCTGAATCTACAAGCTTCGCCTATTCGGAAGTTCTAGCGAAATATTGTGGCATATTCTATGATATTACAAGTTGTTTCCCGCATCCCCCACGTTGTAACAATAAGTTTTTTTGTAGCAATGCCATTTTTTTCGAGATAAGAAGGTACACTCAGAATCTATATTCAAAACAAACTGATATTTCGGTCATGGCGGCCAATCTCAGCGATCGGCCATCGACGCAAGACATATTTTAGTGCACAAGTGTTTGCGCAGACACAAGTGCACTCGTTATTCCCTTACCCTCATATTTCGATGGGATACCAGTGTGACACGACCGAAGAGGGATCAGGTGCAGGACCTACGGCTTAACGTGCTTTCCGAGGCACGGGGGTACAATACCGCCAACTTCAAGATTCCAGTCTGACACTGAGAATTTCTTACCAGAAAAACTCAGGTACCAATTTTGGCCCGACCCGGGGATCGAACCCGGGACCCCAAGCGCATCCGTCGCTGTAAAGTGCGATCCACTAACCACTGCGCCACTGAGGCAACACGATATCAACATTTCGAATAGGATCCGAATCCACGACCTCTCGCTAATCGGTGTCTTTTTTTTATGCTAGAGGCGGACAAACGAGCAAGCGAGTCACCTGATGGAAAGTAATCATCGCCGCCCATGAACATCCGCGAAATCAGAGAGATCGCTAATGTGTTGCCGGCCTTTTTAAAAAAAGTACGCTCTTCTCTTGAAGGTCCCTAAGTCGTTGCTGTCCGGAAATACTCCAGCAGCCAAACCGTTCCACAGAACTGAGGTACGTGGTAGAAAGTTCCGGGGAAAACGCACAGTATTAGACCGCCATCCATCGAGATGATGAGGATGGAATGACAATCGCTTGCGAGTGGTTCGATGTAAGAATTCGGCTGCAGATCAAACAGTTCTTCAGAACGTTCCCCATGATAGATGCGGTATAGAATGCTGAGGGAAGCTATGTCCCGTCGCAATGCTAGAGGATCAAGTCGACTAGAAAGAGACAAGTCACCGACAATTCGAGCAGCCCTACGTTGTACGCGGTCAAACGAAAGAAGTTGGTGTATACAACATGAGTGCAATAAATAATTTGAATTTAGCTCTTGGAGCTATTTTCTCGCTGCATCTTGAATAGTCCTGTACAATTAGGGGAGACACGAGTCCGAAAGGGAGTAAACGCATTTATACA
This sequence comes from Marasmia exigua, assembly GCA_019059595.1. Lineage (NCBI taxonomy): Eukaryota > Metazoa > Arthropoda > Insecta > Lepidoptera > Crambidae > Marasmia > Marasmia exigua. The sequence continues at coordinate 25,357,511 of CM032470.1, forward strand.
CATTCCTAAAGCAAAAGAACTGCCTTGCGGAATAATATTGTTGTTTGGCATTATCATCCCACAACCCATCTCATTTTCATAAAATATTGTATTACCTACTATGGCGACATTTGTCCGGAAACTAAATCAAATTTAGGTGGTGTTCTCGTGATAAAAGGGAGGTACAACTTACTATACAACTATACTCGTGCTGCTTATCAATAGTCCACTGTCGATAGTCTATCAATAGACTATCGATAGTAAAAGTAAAATCAATGGTATCGATACTATTGCTGGTTGTCAATAGTATCGATACTATCGATAGTAAAAATCGATCAATACTATTGATAACGCTAATACTATTGATACTATCGATTGTTCAATGTCCGATACTTAGGGACACGAAAAAAGTATCAAGACTTTATGGTATCGTGTAGGTTTCTTTTCGATACCGATACTTTTTTACTTAACAAGTACTTTTAACAGATATCGTATCGAATAAATTACTTGTTTTTTTATTTATTCATTTTATAATTTATGGCAACATTAGCAACGCCATCTTGTTCAATCTTGCTGAAGCTTTCATTCATAGAGTTAGTTCCGTTGCCGGTAGGTTGCCGGATTCACATTTCATTTGTTTAATTAGTCTATGGTTCATTGGCTGTACTGTAGCTGTATGGACTTAGATCCCTTTGCCTAACCTCACGGAAAAATTATACAAAAAAAACTCTGATTCATTCGTTCGTTGTTGTTAACTGACAGTTGGTTGTTATATGGTTGTTATTTATAACATTTTGATATTTATCGATTTTCTTGCATTATTGATAAATGATAATTGACCCATTGATATTTCAACCTATTCAGAACAGCACTCACAATTATTCTGTGTTTGTATCGGAATTTGAATCATTGCAATATCCAAAGAATGCCGCCTACCAAGAGTGGCGTTTGAATTTGAAGAACTCGATACTTTGAGGTATCGATACTTTTTTGTCGATTCTTTTACGAGTACAATACTTTGTATCGATACTACTCATGAGTACAGTATCGATACTTTCTATTCGATACCATATCCCTACCGATACTATCGGATACATTTAGGCAGGGCAGCAATATTGTCGAAACATAGCTGAATATCGATAATACAAAACTACATAGTAATAGTATCGACAGTTTTTTTAATTATTTCTGCTAAGATATTATTTCTGTTATTTCTGTATAGTCGCAGCCGTGGCAGGCCTCCTACAAGGTGGACCGATGATCTAGTGAAGATCGCGGGAATCCATTTGATGCGGGAGGCACAGGACCGATCTGTGTGGAGAACATTGGGGGAGGCCTATGTCCAGCAGTGGACGTCTATTGGCTGAAATGATGATGATGAGGATGACTATTTCTGATAAGATAGTATTGTGTGTCTTAGCAGAAATAGTATCGGGCATTAAAAAATCGATAGTATTGATAGTATTGGGGTTATCAATAGTATTGATTGTATTGGCGTTATCAATAGCATTGATAAAATTTTACAGTGGACACTATCGATAGTATCGACAGTTTTGACCAATAGCAATACTATCGATAGTCTGAATGATTTTCGAGGTCACCTATCGATAGTTCCGCAACACTACACTATACCAATATCCTGACTCTTTAGCTTTTCTATCTATATACAAAAATCAAACTATAGTCTGATAGCACTTTCTTGTGACGTGAATGAGGAAAACAAACATACGTTCCCTCCCATTTTCAATATTAGTAAGAATATCTATAAAAGCTATGGACACTTGATATATCAAGATGTGTCTGCAAATTAACTCTAACCCCTGCTCGTCTGCCACCTAGCACATGAAAAAGAAACTATTTTATGTGTAGTCATCATTTCAGCCAATAGACGTCCACTGCTGAACATAGGCCTCCCCCAATCTTCTCCACACAGATCGCTCGTGTTCCGCCCGCATCCAATGGATTCCAGCAACCTTCACCAGATCCTTGGTCCACCTTGTGGGGGATGCCACGGCTGCGACTTCCTGTACGTGGCCTGCACTCAAGGACCTTTCCGCCCCAACGGCCGTCTATTCTCCTCGCTATTTGCCCTGCCCATTGCCACTTAAGACTGTGTATGTTTTATGTGTAGTACCTAAAAAGTAATAAAGTTTCTTCAATCTTTAGTTAAAAAATAAGTGAGGTTGATATTTTATTTTGTATGGAACAGCTTTTTATTCGCTTATTTTGTTGATCTAACTTGCTAAATGGACTTCATTCACGATGCCTATTAGGTTTTCGGGATGTAAACGATAAAAATAACCGTGTTTTTGAATGTCTAAGAAACTTTCTCTGTTATAGTGGTGATGGCTTTTACTGATGAAAACAAAAATGGTATCTTATGGAACATTGAAACACAAATTTCAATGTTCCTTAAACACATCATCATCATCATCATCAGCCTATCGCAGTCCACTGCTGGACGTAGGCCTCCCCAATTGTTCGCCACTGTGATCTATCCATGGCCTCTCGCATCCAGCCCTTGCCAGCCATCCTGCGCACCACAGTGCCTAAAGACGAAAGTCTTCAATCAGTGCGTCATACCCGTCATGACATACGGAGCCGAAACGTGGACACTTACGGTACGGCTGGTCCACAAGTTAAAGGTCGCTCAGCGGGCTATGGAACGAGCAATGCTCGGCGTCTCTCTCCGAGATCGAATCCGAAATGAGGTGATCCGGCAGAGAACCAAAGTTATCGACATTGCTCACCGGATTAGCAAGCTTAAGTGGCAGTGGGCTGGCCATATTAGCCGCAGAACCGACAAGCGATGGGGTAAACGAGATCCTTAAACACAAATTACAAAAAAAGTAACTTTTCTAAAGAAAAGTGATCACAAATGTGTTGGTAATTTGTATGGGAATTAATATTTCCATACCATCTTTCACTATTGAATTTATACATCAATGCCTTCCACACTTAAAAATGTTTGTTATCAGGAGCAACTAAAGTGACCTTGATTGATTGCCTTTGTTATAAAACCGAAATGTCACATATAATGGTTTCACATAAAAAGCGTCATGTTTAGTAGTTACAACATTAGCATCGGTGAGTAGGTATGTGTAGTAAAAAGAAAATAATATTGCACAGACAAGATGTTTCTTGTATCCCAAAACTTGTAACAACAAGTTTTGGGATACAAGCATTTTAACAACAACCCCATTCCATCTTCTTACATACCAAACACACCCTCACTCACTTGGAAATATCAAATACAAAAATCCCATTTCGTTGAAACGCGATTTCCGTAAAAATCACAAAAGCTGAGTTTTTCTTGGACTTACATAAAATAGAGCTTCATAATAACACCATAGGTGGCGGCGGGAAAAGATTCGTCACGTTTCGCCTTTTGTACTTTCTATCTAACTCACAATCAGAAATCGTTTACCCAAAGCACATTAGTCCGTTTGCCATAAACACATGTTGAGCTCAGTGTGGTTTGAGTGAGATGCAAGAGTTGTGGGCTGGTTTATAAAGATTTTTTGTTGATAAAGTTATAATAATAAATTGGTGGTCAAAAAAAACTTGGCTGTTTATTTATTTTTATTTATTATTTTTTAATGAAAATGGTTCGGCCATTTTCATTAAAAATAATAAATAAAAATAAATAAATATTTCACAACATCACATATTACGTTGACCTGACTTCTAGATAGGTAACCCAAGCACATGTGTTACGGTTATCAGAATTAACAGTGGGATTGCAAATATATACATGTAATACTTTTATACTTTTCTTTATTGAAAAATGCCTTAAAAGATACATTTGTCAACTAAAATGTTAATTTTCTATTAAGTAATGAACACAATTAGCTGGAAAAACTATTAGGTTTCCTCAAAAACAAGAAATAAGGATTTAAGCAAGCAAAAAATCATATTTCTTCACGTATGAAATTGCCGTTTTATTTCCAAACACAATAAGAATATGTACGTCAGCGTCAGATCAAGTTATCCGCCTGCAGTGGAAAAATAACACTTGTGCCCCAGACATAAGGACGGTCCAAAGGTCTAACAAGGGATAACTCAACGTGACGCCGTGGTACTTACAATAATAATACTTACATTGTTAATGTTGCCTGTACTAGTATTAACCAAAGAATGTGTGCTTGTGTTATGATGAAAATCTCTTTGAAAACACTTTAACACCTTGTTAATAAATTGTGCTTCCGAGTAGGGCGAGCCACTGACGTGTGGTTTGACTGGCTTAGCCAGTGAATCCCTCTTTGCATTTTCATCTAAATTCAGAATAGTTAGCGGCGTACGCGGCGCAAACAGAAGCACAGTAGGGGAAATATTCCGGTAAAGCTACCTTAGCTTAGCAACTAAGTACACAAATCTATGTTACACTGATTTTACGCCTAGTCTCGACCATTTTAAGGTGAGTAAGTATACAGTTCTTTAGGGTCCATTTCATTCAGATCTTTTTTATTATGGGAAAAATAGTTCAGCGTTTTTCGTTAAGATGGAGCTTTAAGAAGCTATCGAGCAGATGGTTCGGCGTTGTTTCGGTAGATGTCACTATGCATTTTTACATCGCGTTAGTAAAGCGTTTTTCCGAAACAATGACCTTAAGTCTTCCGCCCACATTAGTAATTTAAAAAAATATGAGATATAATCCAGAGATTATATCCTATACTTTTTTTAAATAGAAAGACATCTAGAAAGAATTGGGAATCTTAATATATTATTGCTGACCCGAATCCGAAGTAAGCCGTTCTACATAGCCAATGCAATGGTCGCTCTCCTCTAGATGGCGCCAGCCTAGCACTGACTGACTAAGTTACTCTATGCAGTTCTTCTTCGGGTTTTAAGGGTTCCGAAAACGAAGTGAACAAATAAAATAAAATAAAAAATGTTCATTTCGGACAATAAAATACAATATCGTGGTAGTAATAATGTTTGTTAAATCCTGTATATAACATTGGATTAAAAAGAATGTCGATTTTTTTACGAGTTTCAAAAATAACGGTGAAATGAAGTGTTTACAAGAATGTTTACCAATACGCTAATAAATAGGTACTGAAAATGTTATCTAGTTGCACATTAGGTACACATTCTGTATATTCATTTTTTAGACATAAATTTACAAAATACTTATACCTACTTGTAAATTAACTAAACCGTGTTTTAAGTATATAAAGCCTTTTATTTTATTGTCATTCATAGAAAGCTCAATCTCTTCGGTTCCACAAAGCTACGGTACACACAGGTCTCGAGCGTCATAATGTGACGAAAACGGTTCGTCAGTCAAACAGCACCAAAATGAGCTGGCATTAGCGCTTTGTGTCGGAAGACGACCGTGTATCTACGTTGGTCCGCAAACCGGGCTGAAACTTCGCACTAAAACAATTGCAGGAGTTCCTCTCTGACTGTCATCTCACTGTGATAGAGGGCTCAATCTCGTCGGTGAAACAAAGCTATAGCACACGCGGGGCTCGTGCGACATAATGTGACGAATAGGGTTCGCTCGCCCTCTAATTTAATACGCCGCGCCCGATCTCGCTGCGGGAACTAATATGTGTGAGATATAATATAATATAATCGGCCTTTTGGGACGCACCTTGTTAGCTGAAGTTCAAATAGCCAGGTTTTTGGAAGTGCAATTCGGTGGAGTTATTTTTGGGCGTGGAATATAGGGAGCAAATGACAGTTAGATGAAAAGAGGATTTTTAACTTTCCGTTACATTACACAAATACAGTGCGCTACGATCCGAAGGCACTTTAGTCACATTGACAAGGGGGGCAACAATGTCGCAATAGGGTCAGCAGTAATGCACCCTGTGGCTAGGGGCATTTAAAAATACTGCTAAGGTATACCCGGCTTGTCGTAAAAGGACGTCTAAACGGACCTTCGAAGTACGTGAGCGTACCCACTGCTGGGGAGTGGCTAACTCAGCATACGACTGTTCGGATGATGACGATATCGGGTGTCCTGGTAGGTCGTACAGCAATGAATGGCATTGCATTGTGCCAGAGAGAGGTGAAGCGGCGACCGCGATCAGAGGTGCGGTCTACCCGGCTGTGGGCATTTAGTCCGCTATTGCGCAGAGATGGACACCCCAGGGGTTTTGGTTAGGTTTAGGGTTACAGGGTTCTGTCGGACCCGCCCCCCATGACGGCGGGGGTCTACAGACTAAAACCCCTGGGCACCCTCTCATCGTCCATAGTGGGGGGTCGTGGTGACGGGCACGGCACGTCTGACCTTAACCTAACAAACTATAACACACTATAGCAATCACTAAACGCGGCCACAAGTGTACAATTACCGCTAGTATATAACTCAATGTGCGTTTTTTTATCGCAAAAAGCCGAAACCCTATTAAATGTAGGTATCCTTCTGATCAAAACTTAACACAAAGCATATTGACAAATGTCATATTTTGCCGTCATCGCCTCCAAAACTTACATTTTCCCGCTTGGCCTCATTTTTTGTTACAAACGTCCCCAGTTTCAATGACGGATCGGGTTGTAAACTAAAACGATTTGAGAAGTCCCCCGCCGATAGAAGTTTTCGCTTTAATGGATCACGAGTTGTGCTGTCACGGGGAGACGAGGGCCCTGTGTCGCATCGCCGGTTTCCGCGGATTTGAGACGATTATGGACTTTCCACTTGTGGCCGTTTTGCCGCCTATTTTTACGTTAATGGGTTTTCGCAGTTCCATTTTTATGGTAAACAAGCTTAGAGCCCACCTGGTGGTATATACAGTAAAAATATTGGAGCCGAATTAATTTAATCCATTCGATACGAAATTGTTAAAAGTGCTAAGAAGTTTATTCGATATATAATCGGTTCATTGGCTTGTAATGTTGGTGCAATTGACTGGAAATAAAGTTGACTATAAAAAAGAGAAGGTAAACGTTTACTTACCCATTATGTATCAGCTTGATTAGAGGAGTTAAGATTCACAAAAGTGAAAATCATCAGTATCTTTGTACTTGGATCAGAATGCTATATTAGACAAGCCGTGTTAGGCAAAAATGTCAAAAAATTTCGCTGTTTTCGAGCGCCATAAAGTAAGCACAAGTCATTCGATCTTGTAAAATTGTTAGTATCCCAACAACATAACCCAAAAAAAGCAGAATTTTAAAATTTATTGCAAGCAAACGCGATTAACGTGTCTACGGTTACAGGCATATGTAGACTTATACTTTTTTAGAATTACAAAAACATGGAAACCAAAAAGTATAATTTACTTAACACTTTATACCACTACCTAATCTTTAATCATAATCAATGGTTTAGGTAACGTAACTACAAGTATTTAACGAACTCACAGTGATTTACAACGTCCCGTGTAAATGTTATCGCGTTATAATAGATGCCCGAGATTGAATCACTTTGTTTCCAGCGTGTTGTTAATTTTATTATTCAATTGTACAATTCACGAAAAGAAAATAAAATAATTAATTTCTTGCTTCATTTATTCGACGGCTGGGTACCGCACATTGCGTCCATGAATTAAGAGGCAACTCACAGAACCCTCACAGCGCCAAAAGATCGTGGTAAAGGAATGACTAAGGATCGAACGTCGTGGATAATCGTTTCCTCGTCCTCGCGACGGTTCTGTCGCGAGGACGAGGAAACGATTATCCACGTCCTCGGCGAGTGCATAGCGCTGCACCGTTGCAGAAGCCGGCATCTAGGAGCACACATGATCTCAGCAGACGAGATCAAAAGCTCCCCCATCAGCTCCATTCTCGGGTTTATCCTGGAACTGGAGCTACATGAGGTGCTGTAATAGGATATGGGGCTGCCACAATAGATCATCTACTGGTCGCAGTGGCTATGAGACGCAGGGCTCACCCCATTTCTAACAAATAATAATAAGGATCGAACGAGTACTTATGATTTAACAATAAAAATTAATCCCTCATCATTTTAGCCAATAGACGCCAACTGCTGAACATACGCCTGCCCCAATATTCTCCACACAGACCGATCCTGTGCCGCCTGCATGCAATGGATCCTCCATTCGAGGACCTTTCCGCCCCAACGGCCGTCTGTTCTCCTCGCTATATGCCCTGCCCATTGCCACTTGAGGCATGCTATTCTTTGGGCTATGTCTATGACCTTAGTTCTCCTGCGGACTTCATCATTGATGATACGATCATGCAAGGAGACTCCAAGCATAGCCCTCTCCATTGCTCTCTTAGTGACTTTGATCTTCCTTAATCGGCACATTGTAAGCGGCCACGTTTCTGTTCCGCATGTCATTTCTAGTAATACACCCGCATTAAAGACTCGTCTTGACATTTAACAATCAACTTATTTGTATATAAGTTGATAAACCCCAGTTTTTCGTCGCCAATGCATCATGCAAGTCCTTTGCAGTGAAGGAAAACGTCTTAAGGCGACGGGTACGGCTCGCTAGCGACGCCAATAGATTTTAATTTTTAGCTACTAAACCGGATCTATTTTAATCAATTTCGAGACTACAACCTCTCGGCAAACACTACTACTACTATTTATTAAATAACCATGCACAAATGTTGGGTCCAATGAGTACGCGAAAACGGCGTCGCTAGTGTGCCCTACCCGTCACCTTAAGAAAACCTGCATGTGTGGAAGAAGAAGTGAGTTATTGACGTAGTGATTTTGGTGCTTATTCACCCTTCACGTGGAAGGACAATGAGTATAATGCTAGTGGTAGTGTCAATAGGCTGGAGCCCAATTCCCGGGTTTGTCACATTTCAAAAACATGGCGGATATCACTTGAAAATCATACAAAAAAACGATGTTTTAGTGATATATGTCGTATGAAAAGAAATGTCACGAGCCCGAGAATTAGGCTCCTGGTCTGTCTGTGTGGTAGCATCACAAACTATTCATTCTTCGCTTGGTTTCTTGCTAACGTTAGCGAATGAAAGGCAGCTAGCGAAAATTATTATTGATTTTACAGGCAATTAATTTTGCTCCAGTTACAGTACTTTAACAATATTTACTGGTATCTTGGTTGCTTTTTCCCAGTAGCTACAACAACCTAGTACAAATAGCATCTGCCTAATTGTTTGATTATCTACTGTGAACGATTTTGCTGATAAAGCTCCTAATATTATTATTATTATTTGATAGAAATGGGGTGAGCCCTGCGTCTCATAGCCACTGCGACCAGTAGATGATCTATTGTGGCAGCCCCGTAACCTATTACAGCACCTCATGCAGCTCCAGTTCCAGGATAAACCCGAGAATGGAGCTGATGGGGGAGCTCTTGATCTCGTCAGCTGAGATCATGTGTGCTCCCAGGTGCCGGCTTCTGCAGCGGTGCAGCGCCATGCACTCGCCGAGGACGTGGATAATCGTTTCCTCGTCCTCGCGACAGAACCTGCAGATTTTGGTATCCGTAAGGCCCATGTTGTGCAGGTGCTTGTTTAATTTGCAGTGCCCTGTGAGGGTCCGAGTGAGTGCCCTAACATGCTCCTAATATTGGTAAACGTGTATTTTTTCCAGACAATGACAAGATGACTTACAACAAATAAAACGATCAAAATATACATATTTAATTGAGAACCTTCTCCTTTTTTTTGAAGTCGGTTAAAAACAAAATAATCACAAACAATATTAATAAAGGCTGCTCCAGCCGTCAATCGACAAATAATACTTTTGTGAAGAAGCACAGGCTAGGTAGTTGCTATTAAAGAAGTTACTGTAGGAAATAAATAGAGGTAATGCACCTATGTTCCCTATTGTCCTACAATGAGGACACTATTGTCCTCTCTGCGGAATCCACACCCGCATAGGACTATACTCTACAGCCACGAGCGCATCTGTAATGTCACCACTGCCTCGGTGGCGCAGTGGTTAGTGGGTCGCACTTTAAAGCGACGGCTGCGCAAGAGGTTCCGGGTTCGATCCTCGGGTCGGGCCAAAAATTTGTAAGAAATTCTTAGTGGCAGCCCGGAGTCTGGAAGTTGGCGGTCTTGTACCCCCGTGCCTCGGAAAGCACGTTAAGCCGTTGGTCCTGCGCTCAATCCCTGGTCGTGTCAGTAGTGTCCCATCGGAATATGAGGGTAAGGGAATAGAGAGTGCACTTGTGTTTGCGCACACACCTGAGCACTATAATATATCCTGCGTACGTGGCTGATCGTTGAGATTGGCCGCCGTAGCCGTAATCGGTTGGAGGATATTATTATTATTAATGTCAACACCATACACTTAGGATGCCGTACATTCTAATTCTATGGTCACCACACTGCGCGATGCTGCTTAAAACATTTGTTATTGTTGAAATTTGGCTTTTTTTAAATTTTGTTATTTTTTATTTGTTTTATTAGTTATCTAAATTTCTCTATTTAGTCTGCTCACATTTGCATGTTGTGACAGCCAGTAAGAGAATCTGCACTTAGCCTTATTATAGTTCTTAAGTAAATACAATGTAATTATGGAAGATTTGTTGGTTGTCCTTAATAAATAAATAAATAAAAGGTTTAAGATGATAATGAATATAAATAGGCAAAAATCTTTATCGTTTATTGCACTACTCACTACTACTACTAAATTCTCAATTTCATTTGTTAAACTACTTTGCACTGCCTTCCCTTATTACGAATACGATATTTCTTTCCTTTACCCAAAGGTTGTCTGGAGAAATCGCTCAAGCGATAAGACCGCCTTATTGTACTGTCTGTTGCTGTTGTTGTATCATGCTTGAATTTTATTTTTGTGCAATAAAGAATATCTATCTATCTGTGTACCTACTACTGCTAAAAAGATGGTTCATAAAACCAATATAAAATTAACTAGATTAATCGCTATAAGCTGTTTCAGACAATCTACTCAAGCTAATGCAATTAAATTAAAATCCCAATCGTAAATTGTCGTGTTATAATAAAAAAAAAAACATTTTATTGGCTATTTCAATGTGGTTTTGCAAACTGCGAAATGGCGTCGACCTGAATAAACATAATCCGATTACCAATACATATTCAAATTGACCTTTTAGTTTCCAAATAAAACCAAAACTTTGTACAACCATAGACTTATTACGTCCAACATAACTACATACGTGTGTGTGTGTGTAATACTTTAAATAGGTAAACATTGCATCCAATGTGTAATGAAAGAAAATTTCATTACACCATGTGCGTAGTTGACAAAAGATTAACAGTACGGAATCAGGTCAACGTATGAGTTGTGAGAATTATTATTATTATTATTATTATGTTTGTCAGTTGTTCCATAACCACGGGCAATTATGTCCCGGACTTTTGGAAGGCGTGCGTGGGGCCGAAGCCAACACGTAGAGGCCCGTTCAATTGACAGTTTTACTATAATGTGATGTGACACCAGCCGGCGACTATCCCTGTATACACTACAGAAGTGTAGCCAAGGACAGTCCCCGGTTGGCATAAGACTATTGAAAATAATGGAAAACAAAATGAGCTGGGCTATTGGGTCGAGGTGCTAGTGGACCGGTTAACTGGTACTATGGAGAGACTATGGCACCTGCCCGATCAATGATAAAAATCACGAAAAAATGGGCAGGTGGTGACTCGCCACTCACTAGATGGGCCCCCTATAATAAGCTACCAGGAAGCCAAGCAAAAGCTAGCTACCAGATATAGCAAGGCGGGCAACATTGGTGTGAGCAGCTCAGGGTGCCGAGAGGTGTACACCGCTTTCTACCCAGTGTCTGTGGTTACAGACACTGTGCCAACTCGCGACTTATGCATCTTTCACTTCCACCCTGCGAGCATATAGCTCTGACATCCCACTCTGGCCGGCTGGTGAAGGCAAGCCAGAGGTGAGAGTCCTGCAGTCCCTGCTGGGGTCCACTCCAGCCGGCCAATAAAGGCAAACCGGGGAGAGGGGCCTGATCGACTCTCGGGGATATGGGACCCAAGGGATGTCACTTCCCATTCAGCGCGCCACAACGCTGCCCTGGGGAGACTGACTGCACTGATGAGAGTTGTTGCTCTTAAGCAAGAGCACCAACTCTCACCAGCGGGCGATGGGGTCGTCACTTCCCTACGCACTTATTATTATTATTATTATTATTGGTAAAGATATTATACTAAACGCAAAGACTCGTGGCAGGCTGTACAGTACCTTTTTTATGTGATAGGTGGCAGCCGAGCAGACGGATCTTCAGATGGTAAGCGATTGCCGCCGCCCATGGACAGCCGCGACACCAGTGGAAGCACAAGTGCGCAGCCAATCTTTAAACCCCCCTTTCCCCCGGATTGGGCCTCAGGTACCTTGACTCACGCACTGAAACACAGCACAGTGCTGCTTCACGCCAGTTTTCTGTAAGTATTCCTGTGATTTATTAATAATTAGCTCGAGTATTCACAATTTATTCCTTTAAAATCTACGGACCATTTTGAAAAACTTAACTGTAATTATATCTTTCATTACTAATGAATGAAATACTTTGGACCGTGTAGGAGAGGGGTTATTTGACTTTCTGGCGCCCAAATAAATTTCTTTTCAATACTTCCTTTAAAAGCGACAAGGGAACATTAGGGGGCCCTTAAAGCTTAGGTGGAACATTGTGCCCCGAGGTACAATTTGCGTGCAATACCGCGCTATATCAAGAAGCGTAATAGTCGGTGTTCTGCATTTCCTTTTGCACTGTTGTGCTGCCTTAAATTATTGCTGGCCGATCCACGAAATTGAATATTACAGTACATTTCAAACGAGAAGACTTCATAAATTCTCAGACTTCATAAAATCGGTAATTCATTTGTTGGCTTAAGTTTTAATAAGATACCACAAAATGTCATTAACCTATCACTGGATAAGTTTAAGTCTCATATCAAAACCTGCCTAATGAAGAAAGGTTACTATAGTGTACAAGACTATTTAAATGATAAGGATTCTTGGTCATGTAAATTGATTAATATTTTGAGTTGTTATTCATATTGGTTGTTGGTATTCATTCATAGTATATTAACCTTCATAATTGTATTTTTTTCTCTTCTCAATTGAAACTCTGCAACATCATCAATATTTGAAAAGAGTAACTACTGAGTTTCTTGCTGGTGTCTTCTCAGTAGAAATCGACATTCCGAACCAGCGGTAGATATTATGTACCTATTTTGACATTTATAAGTGTTCTGTGTGGACCTAAATTGAATAAAGATTTTTTTATCTTTTAAAGAAGAGCGAATGGAAAGAGATATCGCACTTGACAGTCAAATCAACATAGTGATGTAGTTTTGAGATAATAGGTACCTCGATATACGTAAATCTATAATGATGTATTTAAGTACGTTTAATACGGTTTGGCCGTGTGGTCCCCGGCAGAAAAGAATGGGCCACCTTCACTCTTACCGAGGTGTCGTAAAAGGCGACTAAGGTAAAGCTGCTGCCATGATCATCAGCACCCAGAGAAGGAAAACTCTGCATTTATAATAATAATAATAATTCTCACAACATCTCATAGGTTGACCTGATTCCGTACTAAGTAGCTTAAGCACTTGTGTTACAGATATCAGACAACAGAGGAACACAAATATATACTTAAATACATATATTACACCCAGACACTGAACAAACACAAGTGTTCATCGCACGAATGTTTGTCCAGGGTGGGGATCGAACCCACGACCTATGGCGTAAGAGATAGGGTCACTACCAATTGCGCCATCGGGTCAATCACAATTATTAATTTATATCAAAACCCTCGCCAACCCGTCTGCCAAGCGTGGTGAGTATGGCAATTGCCCCTCATGTGATTGAGGGAGGCCCGTGCCCTAGCAGTGGGGACTAAAATGGGCTGATGATGATGATGATGATGAATACGGTTTAATATTCAAAACAACATTTTTGAAGTTAATAGGCACTAGTTCAAAGGGTTGCGAAGGTCAGATGGCAGTCACTTCATTGTAGTTACCAGACTCCCCAAATCCTGAATCCAGCGCTCCAGAGAGCTAAGATGAGGAGGTATTATGTTGATTGTCATGTGCGATGTGGATAACAATCGTATAGGGTGACTACAACCATGATCCAGTTGGTCTAGTTACCCTTTTTAGGGTTCCGTAGCCAAATGGCAAAATACGGAACCCTTATAGATTCTTCATGTCTGTCCGTCTATCCGTCCGTCCGTATGTCACAGCTACTTTTCTCCGAAACTATAAAAACTTTATTATTGAAACTTGGCAATATCTCCCTCCTCTGTGAATTAAATGAGGATATAGGTGTCACGACGGCAATCGCTTACCATCAGGTGATCCGTCTGCTCATCTGCCGTCTATTACATAAAAATGACCACCAATTCAGGGGTTGAAGAAAAAATGTATGAAAGTTTTTAAACAAATTTTCATGACTTTAGCATATGATGAATTGGCTGTTTGACGTAAACCACCGTTTACCCATTTAAGGGTTGAATAAAAATACTGAAATGCCTTTCATTAATTTTACATACATTTTCATGACTCTAGCACTAAATATGTCGAATCTTTCATACGACGTTTTAACCCCATTACACGCCTATAGGAGTTGAATAAAAAAGCTAAATATTTTATTTAAAAAGACCTAATATATTTTTTCATTACTCTCGCTTTATAAATAACGACACTTCTATACAGCGTTTTAACCCACGTTCATTCTTTTAGGGGTTGTATAAAAAAGCGCTTAATATTTAAATTTATATAAAAAGCCCAAATATAAATTTTCATGACTCTGTCTTTAAAAATTAACAAACTTCCATACGACGTTTTAATCCCCGTTCACCCTTTTTTCGCGTGAATCAAATTTTCGCGTTTGTGCACGGACCCAACATTTGAGAATGGTTATTTAATAAATAGTATCTATAAGTGTTTGCCAAGAGGCTGTAACCTCGAAACAGTTTAAAATAGATCCGGTTTAGTAGCTAAAAAATATAATCGATTGGTGTCGCTAGTGTGCCCTACTCGTCACCTTAATATTGTATGATGAGCCCAAACACCAATTATCATGACTCTAGCTTTAAAAATGACTAATCTTCCATACAATGTGTTTACCCCCCTTTGAGGCTTAAATTTAAAAAAAAACTTAGGCCGGTAAACTTTTGTTTTTGATAAATAAGCTTAATCCAAATTTTCACGGGTTATGTGTCAACTCGCCCAACTTAAAACTCGACTATCGGCGAGTTTACACCTTAACATTTCTGTGATGGTAATCTCGCCTTAGTTTTCAGAAAAGTTTTGGCGAGATTACCATGCCTCCAATTGACAATAGTAATATCGACCAACATAGGAGGGACCGAATAGAGGAGCGTAGGGGACAGCGAAAATATTATAGCTTTCATGTAATAAAACGTTTATTTGATCTTTTTTAAGAAATATATAAATCTTAAAACATAATTTTGTTCTTTTTAAACAAAAAAATATGTTTAAACAAACCAATAACATTTTTTTCATGAAAATAACAATAATAAATCATGATTAAAAATATTACGAAACCTCTTACTATTTTTTGTTTTGAGGGTATAACGAAATATTTGTTATAAAGCCCTTTGCTTTCATTTGATGCATTGGTGAAGTGATAGTGAAAATAATAATATTGTGTTTAAAGAGGATATTAATAGTTATTTAAAGCTATATTATTGATTGTAGTTAATAAACGAGTTTCCTTGACCTGAATAAAATTGCGAAATACATCCATCCTGTGTTTGTCATACACTTTTTAGGTAAGGACTTTCAATATAACATAACCCAAAAAACAGACTTTCATACTAACATTAACCCACCCTTTCACCCCTTTAGAGGTTGAATTTTTAAAAACCCCTACTTAGTGGGCGCCTTCACAGTAAAAACTACCTATGTTTCAAGTTTCATGATTTTTGGTCTAGTAGTTTCGGCTGTGCGTTGATAGATCAGTCAGTCAGTCACCCGCCGAGGTGTTACCTCTTTATTAATAGTAGAGATAATAAATAAGCTGTTCTATAGATAGATATACTTTATTGCACAAAATACACAACATAAAAAAACCATGCATTACAGACTCTTAAATGTACTATTTCGGCGGTCTTATCGCTGGAAGCGATTTCTGCCAGACAACCTTCAGGCAAAGGACTATATGAAATGAAACGCAATCGGCAATAAATTGAATATGATTTCAGATGTAGAGCAGAAAGTCAGAGCAGATCTCTACGACCATAATACTCCCTCAGAATCCTTCCACATCTCAAACTATAACGCATCCACTTTGAAACAATAACCATTCGGCTTCCTGACACAAACCGCTTGAGCACTTTCAAAGATTTCTTGAAGAAGTATAAAGGATCAGCCACAGCTCCGGCGATGCGACTTGTGATGGTAGATACCACGTAGGTACGTTCGGACGTAGCAGTGTTCGAGTTGGCCCGTAAATCGCTTGCACTGCGCTATGCGTGAGAGCAGGAATTAGCTTTGCTCGTCCTGCAGCGTGTGCAAGCGATTATCGCCTAACGCTGGTATAGCGGAAAAATCATCGACTGTAGGTACCACTACTACAGCCACAAAATAAATATAATTGAATGAGTATGCTTTAACGGAAGGCTGGAGAGATGAGGTCAAAAAGGATTTGCGTGGACTTCTGCGGATGTCTGGCAGGGGGTGGCGCAGGACCGACCTAGATGGAGACTCTTATTATCGGTGGTCAAGGCTCACTTTGGGTCGCTGCGCCAACCTAGTTGGTTAGTTATATGCTTTTACTGCTTTTATTGTACTCAAAACAAAGTATGAAAACTTAAAACTAGGTACGACTGGAGATGTGCACTGAAGACAAAGAAATTCGACTCTAGCTAGCTGATTGACATAGAAGAGGTCGTCGATTTACGAGCTAGGCAGCTGCCTAAACCGTATACCTCTGTATCATGCCGAAACACGCTGCGATTATTGCATTAACCGTATGTGTGCATAGACTAATTGGCACGTGAGCTTGAGTAATGTATACTTACTTTGAATATGGCCAATTTATGGAACGTTATCCAATATTTTATTACATTTTTTTCCGGGCGTCATCAACGCGTTTTATATGTAGGTGATAGACGAGCAGGTGAATCAGGTAATTGTAAACGAGAAATGCCGTCTATAGACACTCAAAACACAAGGGCGCCGCCAACGTATCCCCGAATCGGAACTCTCCGGTACATTCACTCAGCGAAACAAAGTGCAGGCATTGCTTCACACCGGTATTCTGTAAGGCCGTAGTATCTTTACAACACAGTGTGCATAGGCTCTTAGCTTCCGCAAACATAACACAAATAAGATAGTCTACCTTTCAGATACGATGCGAAAAGTTTATTCCCCTTTCGCCTTGGAGATGGCAAAATATTCGTTCAAATACCGTGTCCACCCACGCCCGCAGGAAAATCATATTTTAACATTTTATGAAGGTATTTTTGGGTGGAACGTCAAGAAATAATATTATTAGAGGATGTCGATTTCTTCCCTTAGAAAACATAGGAATCTAAATATGCTTACCTGAATGAATGAAAATGAATCATTTTACGGAATTATGTTATATTTGAATCAGCTGGCCGAACGAAAGAAATTGATTAAAAAATATTCTGAAATGTTTCTATAAAAGGACAGTCATTTTACCCATGAACGTTTGGCCAACAGAATGTTTTGCTCATTTCATCATCCGCCCATGGGACGGCACGGGCCTCCCTCAATCACATGTGGGGTAGTTGCCATACTCACCACTCTTGGCAGACGGGTTGGCGAGTTGATATAAGTGCAAAGTTTTCCTTCTCTGGGTGTTGATGATCATGCCAGCAGCTTTACCTTAGTCGCCTTTTACGACACCTCGGTAAGAGTGAGGGTGGCCTATTCTATCCTGCCGGGGACCACACGGTACACTATTTGCTCTTTGCTCATTTAACTTTTGCTATTTTCCATGCCAAGGTGCATGTAAAATATGCTAACAAAAATGTTATATGGAGGTTTGCTATTAGTCTTTGTCACATGGCCGATTAGCCAACAGAACGTTTCAATATTTTATTTACATATAATATTTTGCCATCTACTTCTTTTTTTCGACTAATGATAAGTTTAGCCGGAGTCCTGACTGAAGAGCTGCTTTTAGAAGGATCTAAAGGTCACGTGAGAGGCTCATAGAGAAGTTTGAAACTTTGACACCGGGCAAAACTCATCCACTTCATAAAAGAGAGTATTTTATAACATTCCCGTTTCTATGGGTTTAATTGTGGTGATGAACAAAATATTCAAATATATACTACTAACATGTAGATCCATACTAATATTAAAAATGTAAGAATGTGTGTGCCTGTCTATTTGTCCGTCTTTCACAGCATAACAGAAACGCTAAAAAGATTTTGAGTGCATATTTACTATAAACTTAATTGCAGGGGTAAACGTAACAAAAATAAAAAAATAATCTATAAACGTAGCCACATACCTAGACTGCACATCTACCTATTACGAGTACCTAATAATTTCCTAAGGTATTATAATAAGTTACATAATAGGTATCTATACTGTTTTCGTTCCCGGACTAGTTATCTTAATCTCTTATTAATTGTTTTCTTTCTGATGCCGAGGAGACCAACTTCCGAGCATTTTCTTTTATTTTCTTCCCAAGAATGACTATCCAATCAATGATTTTTCCACTCTGAACAAACATTCGTACGTTCATCACTTGTGTTTGTATCTATTTAAGTAGGTTACATATTTCTGATGGTTACCATCAGCCTTAAACTTAATTGCAATCTATCTTTTATTACATAATTAACTGAGCAACCTCAACCCTTCAAACACCTTAGAATCTTCTTCAAAGTAATTTAGAGTTTTATTTTTCCGTACTAAGTAGCTTAAGGCGACGGGTAGAGTCAACTAGCGACGCCAATCGATTTTCAACTTTACCTACCAAACCGAATCTATTTTAAACAATTTCGTGGTTATAACCTCTCGGCAAACACTTATACTATTTATTAAATACTTATACTATTTATTAAATACTTATACTTAACTTTTGGGTATGCTTTTGTACTCCAAATGTGAATTACCGCCAAAAGCGGCCACTTTTGGCGTAAATCAATTTTTCGCGTACAAAAACGGACCCAACATTTGTGCATGGTTATTTAATATATAGTAGAAATTGTTTAAAATAGATCCGGTTTAATAGCTAAAAATTAAAATCGATTGGCGTCGCTAGTGTTCCCTACCCGTCACCTTAAGCACTTGTCGTACAGATATCAGACAACAGAGGAACACAAATTTATACTTAAAGTATATACATATTTGTATCAAGTAGTAGTAGTTATTTAGAGTTACATAGGTCGAACTTATTAAAAATTCTCAAGGTATATATAAGGCAGAAGCAAATACCAAAGATTTACAGTCAGCCCTAAATATCCCAACCCTAAACAATCCGTTCTCAGAATCCAGTGTTCACAAGCTCTATTAAACAATAAAGATTAAGAGTAACCCATTGCGGAGAAGCCACATATCTTAGGTACAGTGGGCCACATAAACCCGTTCCGACCCACGAGGAGGCAATAAAACAAAGTACATTAGCGATTACTTTGTTTACTGAGTTAGGCGCGAAGTTATCCCGACATGTAGGAACAGGCGCGCTTCGGGTTCAACAAGAGGAAATAGCAGCGAGGTAAGTCCATGGAACTAGAACCCGCGCACTTTAAGGCGACATCCCGAATCCTGAATCATGGTCCAAGCGTACCATGCGCTCCAAAGTGACAGCTTTGAGCACAACTAAGAATTACAAGCTAAGATGAGGCGACGGGTAGCCCTAACTAGCGACACCAATCGATTTTAATTGTTAGCTACTAAACAGGATCTATTTGAAACAATTTCGGGGTTACAACCTCTCGGCAAACACTTATACTATTTAGCGGGCTATTAACCAAAAGCTTTTAGCGGGAATAATTTTTTTGCGTACAAAAACGGGCGCAACATTTGTGCATGGTTATTTAATAAATAGTATAAGTGTTTGCCGAGAGGTTGTCACCACGAAATTGTTTAAAATAGATCCGGTTTAGTCTAGTGTCGTCGCTAGTGTGCCCTACTCGTCACCTTATTAAACGGAATGTGCCATTTTCGGAAAAAAAACGTAACAGAGTATAAAAGAGATCCAACCGGCCCTAACGCAGCTTTAATGCATCTCTATGCGGATGTCTGCCTCGGTGGCGCAGTTGTTAGTGGGTCGCACTTTAAAGCGACGGCTGCGCAAGAAGTCCCGGGTTTGAACCCGGGTCGGGCCAAAAATTACCTAAGTTTTCGGTTAGAAATTCTTAGTGTCAGCCCGGAGTCATTAAGTCAACGACCATGACCCCCGTGCCTCGGAAAGCACGTTAAGCCGTTGGTCCTGCGCCCAATCCCTCTCCGGTCGTGTCACGCTGGTGTCCCATCGGAATATGAGGGTAAGGGAATATAGAGTGCACTTGTGTTTGCGCACACACGTGAGCACTATAATATATCCTGCGTACGTGGCTGATCGTTGAGATTGGCCGCCGTAGTCGTAATCTGTTGGAGGATATTATACGGATGCGGTAGAGAAAGTATGTTACCCAGTACAGCGGTTTTCCAAGTATGGGATTCTATGAAAAAGCTCAGTCTGGTTAGTGTGCACGTTTGTGGGTACCTTAATGCCTCGTTAACGCAAATGAGTGCGTCGCACTTTAAAGCCTGACGGCTGCTCTTAGGGACCCAGACAAAATTCAGCCTGACCCGGAGATTTATCCTTATGCAAAACCCATACTGGCCGGTACTTTTGTTTAATGAACAGTATTTAGATGATTATGGATTTCTTACATTTCTTTATATCAAATAAAACATACAAGAAGACGCAAACAATAAAACACTTCTTGCGAGTACAATCTTAACCTCACTGGTCATGGGCAGGATACAACGTATAGGTCACTTACCCAAAAATAATATTTGTACGTCAATTCGAAAAACTTATGACGATTGTAAAGGATAGGAGAGGTACAAAATAAGTAAGTAGATGACAGTAGCACTGAGAGAATATACCAGTCGTCTACTCTGGAGTAGGTACTCCAGAGTAGAGATACGACGAGTTAATAGGTATTAGGCCTATACCTATGTATATACACCCGTCTTACTCCCTTATCGAGAGCATTATACTGATGAAAACAAACATTTTCCCCCAAGGGACATACGGTCTTATCTGAGAAAAAAAAATCACATTCGTGATTTTTTTGGTGCAAATTGTATAGGGAGTCATTTTTTTGAGATAAAACTCATCAGTATAATGCCCTCAATAAGGAAGTAAGATAGTTAAAAAAGCTCGGTGTACATCAAGACAAAAGCAAATTATCTTACAATAGGATTCTTTTATATCCATAGTAGGTACCCAGTTAGTACGAAATATTGTGCAGACCCAAGGTTTATACTCGCGTATTGCTGCAAAACTCATTGAATTGCTTACTTCACTGCAAC
The DNA here is from genome assembly GCA_019059595.1 of Marasmia exigua. Taxonomy (NCBI): domain Eukaryota; kingdom Metazoa; phylum Arthropoda; class Insecta; order Lepidoptera; family Crambidae; genus Marasmia; species Marasmia exigua. The sequence continues at coordinate 25,378,877 of CM032470.1, forward strand.
TCACTCTACATTGTAACGAAAACAAGATTCAATTCTGCTAAGTTTGCTTAAATTGTACGAATGAGGTTGAACTTGGAACGAGAAAATTGGGAATGCGTTATAACTCTAATCTCAAGGGAAATAATAAGTGATCAAGTAAATAAATACTTACACCATTACTTACACAAGGTGATACATCAATCAGTTAAAGGAATAGTTTTCAACATTTTCTGAATCAAACTTCAAAAGTGCTCAACTGACAAAAATACCTCATTAGACAATCTAGACAGAATGGTAATAGTTACATCGACGTATAATGGACCATACGACAAAAAATCATTTTCCGAAATGAAAAATACTATTTCTAGATTAGACTCCTAGAATTTTGAAAGAACACAGACAGATATTTATGGAGAAAAAAATAAAATGTAACAATCCTCCTGTGACGTCATCACTCGGCATGACAAATTAATAACGCTTTTGCTCACGTTGGTTTTGAAAAAAAAGTAAAATCTTTGGTCATAAAATGACACGACTAAATAATGACAGTGACAGTAAGTAATTTAAGGTGACGGGTAGGGCGCACTAGCGACGCCAATCGATTTTAATTTTTAGCTATTAAACCGGATCTATTTTAAACAATATCATAATCAATTTTTCGCGTACGCGTTGGACACAAACATTTTTCATGGTTATTTAATAATTCATGGTTACTTATACTATATAAGTGTACGCCGATAGGTTGTAACCCCGAAATTATTTAAAATAGATCCGGTTTATTAGATAGTTTTTTAGATTTTCGCGGTGCATTATAACTACAATATATCAATACGGGGTTTAACACGATATTTATTATGTGCACTCACATATTTGGCTCGACGTTTCGGCTACGTTACAGCAGCCGTGGTCACGAGCGGACTGACTGACAAACCCCGTATTGATATATTGTAGATCCGGTTTAGTAGCTTATAATGCAAATCGATTGGCGTCGCTAGTGTGCCCTACCCGTCACCTTAAAGTTACCTAAACTTTTTTTATTGGACATATACCACCATCACAATACGTTGAACCTCCGCACTACGTCAATTCCGGTAATTAATAATTTTAAAAACAATATTTTAATAAAATCACATTTAATGGTAACTAAAAAATATGGGTTATATTTTTTATCTTTTGTGTTTATTGTCGTATTGTCCATTCATGGGTAGTTAGTTAACGATGAACGATGCAACGCATAAACCATTATCATACTAAGGCTCGATTCGACCAATCTTTAACCGTGGATAAATCTATGACAGCGCTATACTATTGATTTAGTATCGGAATAAGATTGGTCAAATCGGCCCTAAGTGATTTCTATGGACATTGAATCTATAGTAGGTTTTTTATGGGATAGGTGGGAGACGAGGAAACGAATTAACTGATGGTAAGCGATTGCGACCGGTTATTTTTTAATTTTATTTTTTTATATACGTGGTGGCAGAAGAGCAGACGGATCACCTGATGGTAAGCAATTCCGCCGCCCATGGACACCCGTAACACCAGTGGAGTCACAAGTGCGCTGCCAACCTTTACTAATGAAACTCTATCGTCTGCCACGAGTAATTGTGTAGTATTGATCATGATGAAGTGGCAGTGGGCTGGTCATATTGAACTGACAGCCGTTGGAGCCGCAGAACTGACAGCCGTTGGAGCCGTAAAGTCCTTGAGTGGAGACCGCGACTCGGTAAGCGTATTGTAGGACGCCCTGCGACGAGATGGGATGATGACATTCGAAGGCTGGCTGGTGTGGGCTGGATGAGAGTGGCCGAAAATCGGGAGCAGTGGCGTGCATTAGGGGAGACCTATATCCAGCGGTGGACGAGTGTGGGTTGCTGATGATGATGATGATGATTGATCATGATCATGATAAGTAGCCTGTGTTATAATTTTTACAATTAATATAACTAATAATCAAACACAAGGTGTTAGTCTTATTGTAGACATAGACCCCCTATTACAAAACTCGATCTAAGAAAAGTTCCTGAACTAAACTCGTTACAGCCCCTTTTAACATGGCTTGTTGGAACAAGATGGCATTCGCTTTAGTACGGTAATAACTTGAGACCGCGTTTTGTAATAAAGGGGAGACAGTCTCCCATTTAATCAATCCTTGGTAACAGATATTGAACGGTGATTTACTGCGACAAGGCACAGAGAGGCAGGGTGCTACACAGGGTACGACTGGAGCCGGCGTTATTCAACAATCACGTCCATTACCCAATATGGGATAGCCGCGGGTCTCAAACTTCTGCAGGAACTAGAGATTTCAAAATGTATGCGTCTTAAGATAGGAATGATTCTTGCCTGGAAAATTTGCTTTTTTTTTTAATGTGATAGGTGGCAGACGAGCAGACGGATCGCCTGATGGTAAGCGATTGCCGCCACCCATGGACACCTGCGACATCAGTTTAGTCACAAGTTGCGCTGTCAACCTTTAAACCCCCCTTTCCCCCGGATTTGGCCTCCGGTACCCTCACTCAGCGAAACACAGCTTAGTGCTGCTTCACGCCGGTTTTCTGTGAGGCCGTGGTATCACTCCGATCGAACCAGCCCATTTATACCGAAGCGTGGTTCTCCCACGGTAAAAATGGCTTAATACTGTCATCATCATCCTCCTGCCTTTTTCCCAGGTTATCTGGGGTCGGCGCAGTATGTCTTCCTTTTCCATACGCCCCTGTCATTTGTCATCGAATCGTTTAGCCCTTTTCCCATCATTTCATTCTTCACACTATCCATCCATCTCTTTATCGGCCGTCCTTTGTTTCTCCACCCACTTATATTTAGACTCATCACTATTTTTGCGCGTGTGTAGTCCGTGTAACCGCAGTGGAAACCTCATAGATAATGGCGTAAGGCAAAGCAGCGCCTGAGCTTTAATTTCGAAAAATGAGTCACGGTACCGGAGCCCCAATAGGGGGGAAGGGGAGTTCAGAAGTTGGCAGGGCATGTGACTCCACTTATGATGTACATGGGCGGCAGCAATTACTTACCATCAGGAGATCCGTCCAATCAGCTGCCAATTATCACATTAAAAGGGCGTGGTAAGACCGCCGCCCGTTCACTTTCCATACGAAGGTAAGCCCAGTCTCTGTCGCCACCTAGGGCAGAGAGGGCATATTAGGTGTAACTGCCGCACTCAGAGACGTCAAATTAACTTTTAGTGGTACTTTAGAAAAAATATTGACACTTATTTCAATACGCATAAAGACTTTCCATAATTAAATAAGTAAACATTTAGCTTCATTGACGTCTCTGAGTGCGGCAGTAAGCCATAGGTCTATTTATCACACAGTTTGATAGTAGATTAATTCGTATGACAAAACATTTTCAGAAGCGGTGGCGCAAAGCAATGTATGGTGATGCCACTAAAGCTCAGAATACATGATTGTCGAAGCCGAATGGATTGCTGAGGCGCCAATGACTGTCGGTTTGTGATTTTGAAAACGAATCCTATGACAATGCATTATCTAAAATTAATGTACGTTCAAGTAAGTGTATTTTGGTGGAGCTTGCTACCGAACGCCTCAGCTGGTCGAGGATTGTGTCCGAATTCATAGCCCAACACGACCAAGCCTGGTTCGACCAAAACGTCATGCTACCAACCCCCCACCCGTCAACTCTTGATTCGTTTATAGAATAGAATAGAAAAGAGAAAAATAATACAAGGTAAAAACACTTTCCGTGATATGTTACCAAAATGGTTGCCGCTCAGCAGTATGTCACGGCGCCGGAACGCCATGACGCTGGTATTCTGTGGGAACCATTGAGGTAGACTTACAAAAGTTGCTACTTAAAACATCTGACAAGATGCAGAGGCCAATTATTTATTTTAAAAATAATCATGAATTTGCTACATTCATTGATAGCAATTAATGTATAGGCACTCTACTCAACTGAGAAGAGTAACTTCTTATTTAGCAGGAATGCCAAGGTGACTAAAAGATTTGACTCGCATAGCAAAACGTTTTGAGAAACAGTAACTTAGAGCAATGTATTGATATGTCACTAAACTGTCAATCAATGTGCATATTTCTAACATTAGCTCGGTGGTGAGGGAAAATATAGTGAGAAAACCTGCACGTTTCGGATATTTTCTGAAACGTGTCCCTGATTCAGTTGCTCTGGTTCCCCTGTTAAAGGGTTGCGAAGGTCAGCGGTAGTCGCTTCATTGTAATTACCAGACTCCCCAAATCCTGAATCATGGTCAAAACGTACCCAAGGCACGGCCTGCAGAGCGACAGCTTGGAACACAATCGAGATTTACACGCGAAGATGAGGAATTACACGCTACGGTGGGTGTGTACGAACAACGTGACACGACATTTTAAACGCAGGTGGGAGTGACGTGCCACGACATTTTAAACGACACTCCCACCTGGGGTGTGTACGAACGACGTGCCACGACATTTTAAGCTCAGGTGAGAGTGTACAAACGACGTGCCACGACATTTTAAACGCAAGTGGGAGTGACGTAGCACGACATTTTAAACGCAGGTGGGTGTGTACGACCGACGTGCCACGACATTTTAAACTCAGGTGAGAGTGTACAAACGACGTCCCACGACATTTTAAACGCAGGTGGGTGAGTACGAACGACGTGCCACGACATTTTAAAACACAGGTGGGAGTGTACGAACGACGTGCCACGACATTTTAAACGCAGGTGGGTGTGTACGAACGACGTGCCACGACATTTAAACGCAGGTGAGTGTGTTGGAACTACGTGACATGACGTTTCTAAATTTGACTCAGTATGACAGATTTTTTTGAGAAATATTGCATTAGTACAATGTATTGTTATGTTACTGAAGTATAGCATACATCTACCGATTTGTAATTACGATTATTTGACTCACATGTCTTAACGGACCTAGTACCGTCGTATTTTAAGGTGAACATTTGATTCATATGACAAAACATGTTGAGCAACACTGCCTTAGACAAATGTAGATATTGTTTTGTTACTGAAGCTCAGAATAGTTAACTAGGCACTTGATGGGAGTTAGTTCCGAGGCGCCGGCGTTTGTCGGTTTGTGTAGTTTTGATCATTTTGACTGTGGGACAGTCACGCTTCGGCATGAATAGGCCCGCTCGACTGGAGTGATACCACGGCCTCACAGAAAACTCGAAAGCAGCACTGTGCTTCTCTTTTAACACACAATTTCACTGCGTGAATGAGGGTACTGGAGGCTCAATCCGGGGGTAGGAGGGTTTAAGGTTGGCAGTGCACTTGTGACTCCATTGGTTTCGGGAGTGTCTATGGGCGGCGGCAATCAGGCGATCCTTCTGCTCGTCTGCCACCTACGAACAAAAAGCCCTCGCATTTTTAGGCAGACACTTGATTCATATGACAGAATATGTTGAGCAACAATTCCTTAGACAAATGTATTGTTTCGTTAGAATGGAATAGAATAGAATAACGTTTATTTGGCACATTACAAAATTTGCTTACGAAATAAACTATGACTAACATAACTATAATACTAATTATGTAACCAAATAGGCTTCCGCTCAGCTATTGCCGTGATATGACAATTAAGTGCGCCACGACGCTGGTTTTCTGCAGATACCTTTCGCAGATAGAAGATTTTCCTTCGACATATGAAATTCCGCATTTTTTAATCATTCGTCTGCAACGAGTGATCCCACCCAATCGTTGTTCGAGTGACTTAAAGCGAGCGGCAAGCACAAGCATAAAAATAATATTATAAATTTCAAAACTTTGATTTGACTGATTTTGACAGGTTGACATTCATAGTTTTGTGTGACAAAAAAGAAAATATTTTCATATTCAGCCAATAATCTATGGTTTTTGCAATGCGGAAGTTACCGGTTTTTATAAAATCCTGCATGGAAGGGTTAGAATGTCAATTTACCGTATTATATTGGCAACATCGAAATCGAATGATTCAAAAATCGGCTTCATGCGACTTAGTGGCGAATGTGACTTACGTCGCATGCGACGCCGCTAAGTCATACGAGTGAATCAAAAATAGAGAGAGAGAGAGAAAGTAAATAATAGCAAATAAAATAGACTAGGTGCCATGTGAGTATACATTTTTTAACCACGTGTCCTACTAACCATTATGAACCAAATTTGTTCCAGCACTTTTGGAAATTAGCATGAAAAAAATTTCAACTTTTCATACATAGTCGGTCACGTGACTTGGTCATTTTGTATGGGGAGTCGAAAAATTTTCGCTGAATATCGAAAAGTTCTTGAATAAATGTTGTTCAGAATAATAGGTAGTACACGTGATTCAAGTGGTGTAAATGTTCACAGATACACCTGGTATCTACCATATAAATATGTATAAAGGTATGATTTCCACAGGTACAAATAAAGAAAGAGATGCATAAGCTGTATACCGATGTTCTGTCATATTATAATTCCGATGTTATAAAAAATGCAATAAAAATATTATTCGCTAAGAAGCTTAGAGTAGTTAACTAGGCAGTTGAGTAGAGTTAGTTCTCAGTCCGAGGCCTCAGCGTCTGTCGGTTAGTGTAGTTACGATTATTTGACTCGTATGTGTGTACGAATAAACGTTGTCATAATGATTTAGAAGTTTATCATTTGACTCATATGACAAATACTTTGAGCAACACTGCCTAGACAAATGTAGATATTGTTTTGTACTGTAAGCTCAGAATAGTTAACTAGGCACTGATGTGGAGTTAGTTCCGAGGCGCGGCGTTTGTCGGTTGGTAGTTTTGATCATTTTGACTGTGGGACAGTCACGCTTCGGCATGAATAGGCCCGCCGACTGGAGTGATCCCAACGGCATCACAGAAAACCGAAAGCAGCATGTGCTTCTCTTTTAACACACAATGTCACTGCGTGAATGAGGGTTACTGGAGGCTCAATCCGGGGTAGGAGTTAAGGTTGGCCAGGCACTTGTCGAATCCATGGTTCGGGAGTGCTTATGCGCGGCGGCAATCAGGCGATCTTATGCTCGTCTGCCACCTACGAACAACAAAACCCTCGCATTTTAGGCAGACACTTGATTCATATGACAGAATATGTTGAGCAACAATTCCTTAGACAAATGTATTGTTTCGTTAGAATGGAATAGAATAGAATAACGTTTATTTGGCACATTACAAAATTTGCTTACGAAATAAACTATGACTAACATAACTATAATACTAATTATGTAACCAAATAGGCTTCCGCTCAGCTATTGCCGTGATATGACAATTAAGTGCGCCACGACGCTGGTTTTCTGCAGATACCTTTCGCAGATAGAAGATTTTCCTTCGACATATGAAATTCCGCATTTTTTAATCATTCGTCTGCAACGAGTGATCCCACCCAATCGTTGTTCGAGTGACTTAAAGCGAGCGGCAAGCACAAGCATAAAAATAATATTATAAATTTCAAAACTTTGATTTGACTGATTTTGACAGGTTGACATTCATAGTTTTGTGTGACAAAAAAGAAAATATTTTCATATTCAGCCAATAATCTATGGTTTTTGCAATGCGGAAGTTACCGGTTTTTATAAAATCCTGCATGGAAGGGTTAGAATGTCAATTTACCGTATTATATTGGCAACATCGAAATCGAATGATTCAAAAATCGGCTTCATGCGACTTAGTGGCGAATGTGACTTACGTCGCATGCGACGCCGCTAAGTCATACGAGTGAATCAAAAATAGAGAGAGAGAGAGAAAGTAAATAATAGCAAATAAAATAGACTAGGTGCCATGTGAGTATACATTTTTTAACCACGTGTCCTACTAACCATTATGAACCAAATTTGTTCCAGCACTTTTGGAAATTAGCATGAAAAAATTTCAACTTTTCATACATAGTCGGTCACGTGACTTGGTCATTTTGTATGGGGAGTCGAAAAATTTTCGCTGAATATCGAAAAGTTCTTGAATAAATGTTGTTCAGAATAATAGGTAGTACACGTGATTCAAGGGGTGTAAATGTTCACAGATACACCTGGTATCTACCATATAAATATGTATAAAGGTATGATTTCCACAGGTACAAATAAAGAAAGAGATGCATAAGCTGTATACCGATGTTCTGTCATATTATAATTCCGATGTTATAAAAAATGCAATAAAAATATTATTCGCTAAGAAGCTTAGAGTAGTTAACTAGGCAGTTGAGTAGAGTTAGTTCTCAGTCCGAGGCCTCAGCGTCTGTCGGTTAGTGTAGTTACGATTATTTGACTCGTATGTGTGTACGAATAACGTGTCATAATGATTTAAGTTTATCATTTGACTCATATGACAAAATACTTTGAGCAACACTGCCTTATACCAATGTATCGTTATGTCACTGAACCTCAGAATAATAGGCAGCTGAGTGAAGTTCCGAGGCGTCTGCCGGTTTGCACATACGATCATTTGACTCGCACGTGTGAATGGACAACGTACCTACAATGGTATTGTTTGAATCCGAACGGCTGAATGGAATTTAATGCCTTCATGTCAGAAAGGCATTAAACTAATAGATTATAGTGCGCATAGTTTCATCATAATGCACGCCACTGCTCCCGATTTTCGGCCACTCTCATCCAGCCCACACCTGCCAGCCTTCGAATGTCATCATCCCATCTTGTCGCAGGGCGTCCTACACTACGCTTACCGAGTCGCGGTCTCCACTCAAGGACTTTACGGCTCCAACGGCTGTCAGTTCTGCGGCTAATATGACCAGCCCACTGCCACTTCAGTTTGCTAATTCGGTGGGCTATGTCGGTGACTCTGGTCCTAACTACCCGCATAGTTTACGCATAGTTTAGTAGTAGCGCATAGTTTACGAAGCACATATTAGCTAGAAAATTCTTGTTATATTTTACGCTGCTATGATTATAATTAGCAACATATTTTACTAGGGTACCTATCTGATATTGTTTATGACTAGTAGTGTTGTGCGTCAGAGACGTAGTCAACTCTGCCAATGTCAAGTAAGTAGAGACACGTTGTCAGGAATTGAATTGACCAGTGATTTGAGTTGAGTTCTTAATTAATTGAGTTTTCTTTTTAGAAAATCACCATCTATAACAAAACAAAACGTACACATAGAAAACACAGTATTAAATGGGAGCTTCATTTTAATTTATTTTACAGTCTAATAGTATAAAGGTTAAAATAATTACATAGATATTTTATATATAAGGAAAAATATAGGTATCAACATCCCTGGTTGATATGACGGGGAATGTCGGGGGGTAGGACGTCATACTGCGAGGTAGGATACTTCTGGCAGTTAATGAAAATGTGTTCAGGTGTATTTAGAATAGACATGACTTTGACATATAATATGGTAGAGAAATGGTGCTATATTTGATATGACAATATGATGCTTATGTATATACTCACAACAACACAACTGATTATGGGTATGATCGTCACACAAACATTCAAAAAAATAAACCGCCTTCAAAAACCAGGTACTATAAACTGTAAAATAGTATATTTAACACTACATACGCTTCAGATAATATTTTATAACAGTACACTCGAGAAAACATGTTACCGAAGTCGGCGCCCAATACTATCTTGATACTAATCTTGTAATACTCGCACCCCACGATTGCGAGTATAGAAGCAAATAGTGTGCGAGCGAGAAGTGAATAGATGCGCCGCCATTTCTGATCCCATTCTTTATCCGCACAGGTTGTACATATAAATGAGACACTAAAAAGCATGAAAAAAAATTCTACAAAAAAAAAGCCGCCTTCAAAAACCTCGAAATAAAAAGGGTAAAATAATATTTTTAACACTTATTACACTTCAAATAACATTATTTATTATTATATATTATATATTTATTATATATTAGTGATTTCTGAAGGCAGTTTTTTTTCGTAGATTTGTTTGATATCGGTTTAAATACAGATCTTTCATCTTTATAACATTAAAACGAACACATATTGATAGAAATGCTTATATTCCCAATCCAACAAAAAAATAGAAAGTGTTTACGGTATGTAGCGGTTCTTTACACATAATATTATTCACCTTACACGCGATACTAAGTTTAATCTCGGAGCTTACAATCGCGACCTGCCTTGGAATCGCGGTTAATTAATATACCATTCAAACATTATCTTGCAATAGAATAGTTATTTACGAGATTTCTACCATGTACCTTATTTTTGAGTTTCCGGTATTTCGGCGCTGTCGCCATGGTCACGGAGTAACTGAAGTTTATAAAAAATAAACTAAATAATTTCGTTCGTTCGTTTCGTAAATAACTATGCTAATGTTAGTGACCATGAAAGTTAAAAACAATATATTATATTGCAATGTAGCCCAGTAAATAAGAACGCGCCTTCCATACTTCCATACACTTCTGGATTTATCAAATCTATGTGCATCTTTCTGTTATTAGCTCTGTGGTGAGGGAAAACATCGTGAGGAAACTTTCACGTCTCGGATAGTTTCTCCTATTATGGATACTTTGAAATAATGATCCTGGACGTGTTACCGTGATCCAGTTGGTCTGGTTTCAATGTATATCAGTCGTTCATTGTGATTGCTAGACATCCCCAATCCTGAATCATGGTTCAAGCGTACCATGAGTTCCAAAGAGACAGCTTTGAGCACAACTGAGAATTACACGCTAAGATGAGGCCACCTACCTTAAGGCGACGGGTAGCCCAAACTAGCGACACCAATCGATTTAAATTGTTAGGTACTAAACCGGATCTATTTTAAACCATTTCAGGGTTACAACCTCTTGGTAATCACTTATACTATTTATTAAATAACCATGCATAAATGTTGGGTCCAACACGTACGCGAAAAATTGATTACCGCCAAAAGCGACCACTTTTAGCGTGAATCAATTTTTCGCGTACAAAAACGGACCCAAAATTTGTGCATGGTTATTTAATAAATAGTATAAGTGTTTGCCGAGAGGTAGTAACCCCGAAATTATAATGTTATTTTATTTCAATAATTTTATTAAGTATTTTTTTTTGTTTCTTTTAGTTTATCTTTTGTGTTTTTACGTAAAGATTTTTAGCAACGTTGTGTACGCCTATAAAGGGTATATATATAAGACTTGTACTTTAATTAAGCATTTTTAAATTTTTCTATATGTATACTGTTGGTGTACCTTTTTAATAAATAAATAAATAAATAAATTGTTTAAAATAGATCTGGTTTAGTAGCTAAAAATTAAAATCGATTGGCGTCGCTAGTGTGCCCTACCCGTCACCTTAAATGAATAATTATGAGAATAACGTGTAAAAGGACACCGTAATTTTTTTAGGATTTCCTATCCAACGAGACCCTTTAGGATCATTACGTTGTCCATTTGTCTGATGAGACCTTTGTAAGATTAATCACATATATAGAGGTCTTTTTCAGCTGTGAATACCTGGACTATACAAGGTGTTTCGGGAAACATTTACATCCCTTTACCCACTTGTAACATCCATTCTGAACAACATTTGTTCTACGACTTTTGAAAATTCGACAAAAACATTTTTGACTTCTCCATATAAAATGAACATGTGACTGACTTTGTATAAAAATTTGACATTATTTTATGTGAATTTCCAAAAGTCATAGTTACAAAATGTAGTAGAAGACGTTGTAAAAAGGATATAAATGTTTACCAATACAACTTGTATTATATGATCAAACTTGCAAAAAGTCGCTATCATCATAAGATGAAATATATTATTTCATTAATATACGAGTATTTGTTCGTTAAAATCATAGGTACAAAAAGATATTAACATTGTATTGTGTTTTACTACGATTGACCTGGTAGGTATACGAATATTTGCAAGAAATTATTATAATGTACAATCTACAATATCGATATGATGATTCTACCCAATAACTACCTTATTTCTTAGATCTAGTTCAAGAGACCAACGTAAGAGAGTGTATCGGAAAGGTACGCATCTAATTTATAATAATATTTCCCTTCTAAAGTGTCCTAAGGAACACTTTGAAATTATTTTGGTCCAGTTCCATAATGTTCTTTGGAAGCTTATTATACAGTTGCCATACCAAAATACATTGCCATACCAAATACCTACATTATTATGTCTTAGCGCTGTCTTACACTTAGTGTTTTCTATTGACTGGCTGGATGGCGCAATTAGTAGTGACACTCCTTCTGACGCCAAAGGTCGTGGGTTCGATCCCCACCCTAGACAAACATTCGTGCGATGAACACTTGTGTTTGTTCAGAGTCTGGGTGTAATATATGTATTTAAGTATATATTTGTGTTCCTCTGTTGTCTGATATCTGTAAAACAAGTGCTTAAGCTACTTAGTACGGAATCAGGTCAACGTATGAGATGTTGTGAGAATTATTATTATTATTATTATTTTTGGTCTTCTAGGACGGAGGCCTTAACCTAATTTTGGCTCTTCATATTTAAATAAGGTAGGATTCTGTTTTACAAACAAGCATAGGCAGGCTTCAAGTGACAATCTAAGTCATAGGTACAATACATTATCTTCTTCCTGCCCAGGTTATCTGGAATAAGCGCCGTCTTCTTATGCCATACGTCCCTGTCAATCGTTATTAAACTATCCACTTTTTTTTTTCAATTATACCTTAGAACACAATGACTGCCTCGGTGGCGCACTTTAAAGCGACGGCTGCGCAAGAGGGCCCGGGTTCGATCAAATAATTGTACCTAAGTTTTCGGTAAGAAATTCTTAGTTGCAGCCCGGAGTCTAGAAGTTGGCGGTCTTATACCCTCGTGTTTCGGAAAACACGTTAAGCTATTCTCTCTCCGGTCGTGTCACAGTACAGTAGTCCCATCGGAATATGACGGTAAGGGTGTAGAGAGTGCACTTGTGTTTGCGTACGCGCCTGAGCACTATAATATATCCTGCGTATGTGTATTGTGTATATATTATTATTATTATTATTATTTCATAGATGTAAATCCATAATCCTCATCATCATTCTAGCATATTATTCCCATTTGACCCTGGGGTCCGATCCGGTTATAATCGATTATAATCGATGATATCGACCTATAATGAATATCGATTTAATCAATAGTATCGATAATACAATCGATTATTAGATTATTTGGGCCCCATTTGCACTCTAAGAAGAAAAAGAAGTAAATGTTGACTTGTAAAAGCTACCTTTTTATGTCATAGGTGGCAGACGAACAGACGGATGACCTGATGGTAAGAGATTGCCGCCGCCCATGGACACCCGCGACACTAGTACTCGTCGGATAATAACTTTCCTGTTTGATAGTAGTGGCTTGTTTTATAATTAATGAAATCTGACAACCGCGTCTTGACACGGATGCACTGTAATTTTACCTTGTTAATTACTGTCGAAAATACTTAATTAAAGATGTAAGCAACTTTCATCGTCATCGTCAGCCCATTTAAGTCCCCACTGCGGGGGCACGGGCCTCCCTCAATCGCATGAGGGATAATTGCCATACTCACCACGCTTGGCAGACGGGTTGGCGAGGGTTTTGATATAAATGCAGAGTTTTGATGATCATGCCAGCAGCTTTACCTTAGTTGCCTTTTACGACACCTCGGTAAGAGTGAGGGTGGCCTATTCTACTCTGCCGGGGACCACACGGCGTCTTTCCACACGGCGGCGTCACGGGGACCAAGCAACTTTATTAACTCTTAATTTTCGTTTACAAATATTCATTTAATTTTTTAATATTTGAAACGTACAATTTAACGCTTAAAATCAGTACCTACTCAATTTCAATCAGGCTCCTTATTAAATATTATCTACTCTTAATTTTGTGATTAACAATAAGCTTTTTTTTGTTTTTTCATACTTATCGTTTTCCAACGGGAAACAGAACTTTTTCTTTTGATTACATTTTACATTCCCTATTCTCAGTACAAATCATTATACAAAAGCAATTCAATGTAAAAATGTAATCTCTAATAGGAACATACCTATTTCTCATTTTCACATGTGCATTTTAAAATATTGCACTTATCGCTAAAAAAAACCGGCGTACCGGCGGTACCTGAGGTCCAATTCGGGGGAAAGGGGGGTTTAAAGGTTAGCAGTGCACTTGTGACTCTACTGGTGTCGCGAGTGTCCATGGGCGGCAGCAATAGCTTACCAGTCAGGTGATCCATCTGCTCGTCTACCACCTATCACATAAAACATTTAAAAGAAACTATTCATCTTTTGTCATAACCTTACAGTTTCTTCCTAAGCTCAATGCTAAATACTTTATTTGCATTTCACAGTGTAAAATATGATTTGAAATAGTAGGTATACATACATAGAATCAATGTGAACCCTGTCGGGTACAACAAAAATGGAGAGGACCTTTCACGTAAATGGTCTGACGTGCTTGAGCATTTTAAAACAAACTCTATTCTTTGACTTAATAAAAACTGTGGCAATAAAATATTTCCTCTTCACAAGAGCACGCAAGGAACCAACGCAATATCAAGCCCGCGACATCTGTGAAGGCTTCTCGTAAATTCCTCGCACGAACCCGTTGCAGCCTTGACATAGTACAAATACAGTATGAAAATTCGTAGTACTAAGAGTTATGTTGCCGTGTGGTCCCCGGCAGAGTAGAATAGGCCACCCTCACTCTTACCGTGGTGTCGTAAAAGGCGACTAAGGTAAAGCTGCTGGCATGATCATCAGCACCCAGAGAAGGAAAACTCTGCATTTATATCTAAACCCTCGCCAACCCGTCTGCCAAGTGTGGTGAATATGGCAATTACCCCTCTTGTGATTGAGGGAGGCCCGTGCCCCAGCAGTGGGGACTTAAATGGGCTGATGATGATGATGAAGAGTTATGTACTCTGAAAGGTCAATATTAAGACTATGCACTGTCTCCCCTGTATAAGAAAACGCGATCTCAAGTTATTACCGTGCTAAAGTTCATGCTATCTTGTTCCAACACGCAATGTAAAAGAGGCTGAAACTAGTTTAGTTCTGGTAGCTTTTCTTAGATCTGGATTTGTTTCAAAGGGGGTCTAATTTTAATACATAATTAAGTAAATTTAATGCTTGCACTGTTAATAGTTATCTATTGAGTAATTTAAAATAAAGTATAAAACATAAGAGCATCACCTTACTCTAGTACTCGTACGTGAAGCAAAAGACATGAGCAGAAGTTTACCACCTTATTACAAATCACGATCTAAATTTATTACCGTACTAATGCTCGTAATATCCCGTTCCAACACGCAGTGTTATAAAAGGGACCGGCACGAGTTTTGTTTCAGGACTACTCCTTAGTTCGCTATTTGTATTAAGAGGTCTAGAGTCTAGTAGGACGCCCATGAACACTTTGCGGACATAATATATCCAATGTTCGATGCACAGTTTTGGCATTCTTGAGGATTCCCAAACTCTTAACAGGGGTTTACCTGGCATGAAGTTACATTTCATTTGTCACATCTATCATTATGTCATCACCGCACCGATACGACCTACAAACCTTCAAGAAAACTGCGTATTCCTTTTTAAAGGGTCGGCAGGGCACTTGTGACTCCTCTGGTGTTTTAGGAGTGGGCGGCCGTAATCGCTTACCATCAGATAATCCGTCTGCTTGTCTGCCCCCTATCTCATAAAAAATCTGGGGTAATCAATCAAATAAATCAATCAAAATAAAATAATTCTTTATTTGCATAGGCTTGTACACAGCACTTACAAATACTTATGTAATAATTTACATGTTATATATATATGTTGATACATAAAATATACTAAAAAAAGTAAATAAACATAATGCGATTCTACCACCGGCTCGGAAAGTTGTTTCTGGTCGAGAAGATCCGGCAAGAAACTCGCCAGTTGCTCTTTTTAATCGCCAACTTTTTTACAATGGTTTATTATCCTCATACAGTCTAATGCAACACAAAATAGAATGAAGCAAATTAAAAGCTAAATATGAGGTAAACCGTAGCGGACCAGTCCCCAAAGGTGGCATCTGTTCACAAGTATGACGTATGTGTCAGCCATCATTTCACTCAACCATATTAGAGGGAATGTAATGATCCGCCACATAGCGCCACCACCTCAGAGACATTTGAGTGAGCATGTATGTATCTACACTTACATACACATGTACATGATATATGAGTAATCGCCGGAACGGTACTCATCTAAATGTTTGGTTTTGCCACTGAACGTCATTGGACTGTGGCTGCGCAGGCATCTAACAGGAATAAAACGAAAATGGATTTATTAGAGGCACAAACTAACGCTTTGTGACAACGTTTCGCGTTCACTTATTTGCGTAACGTTGCGAGTGTGTGACTTAAAGGGATGTCATCGCGTAACGTGTCCGTAGAGAGTTGTGGTGACAGACCTCTCCGCAAAGAGGTAGCTATTTCATACATACAGAGTGTATCGGTAAACAGGAACATCCCATCTTAAACCCACACAGGAGGAACAACAAAGCGTGTTACATTATGCATCCCATTAACCACCATTTATTCTACTCACTAATCATTTCGAACAACTATAATTAATTAAGACGCGTATGTGATACCTCAGATGTTGCGGATGTCCATGGGCGACGGTGATCACTTTCCATCAGCTGTGCCGTCTGCTCGTTTGCCCGCTATAATATTTTAAAAAAAGACGGGATTTAACGCGAAATTTATTCTAAAGGTGACGGGTAGGGCACACTAGCGACGCCAATCGATTAAATTTTTTAGTTACTAAACCGGATCCATTTTAAACAGAAGAAATCATTATAGGGTGTCTTAAAGGGTTAACCTTAGTAATTTAAGAATTTCATCATGGTCGTGGGTTCGATGTCGTTTCTGGACAAACATTCGTGTAATGAACATATATTGCGTATTAAAGTAATTATTTTAACTGACTTCAAAAAAAAGAGGTTCTCAATTCGAAATGTATAATTTTTTTAGGGTTCCGTACCTCAAAAGGAAAAAACGGAACCCTTATAGGATCACTTTGTTGTCCGTCTGTCCGTCCGTCCGTCTGTCAAGACCCTTTTTCTCAGGAACGCGTGGAGGTATGAAGCTGAAATTTATATCAATTACTCAAGTCTACTGTCCCTTGAAGCTGTGAAAAAATCAAACTTCTAAGCCAACGCAATCAAAAGTTACAGCCGTTTATGCCGCAAATTTTCGACACTTGCAAGGGAATCAAAACCTACAGGGTGCTTCCCGTGAACTCAGAATCTTGAAATTTGGTACGAAGCAACGTCTTATAGCATAAATAAAGGAAAAATTACGAAAACCATAAATTTTTAGTTACATCACATAATTTTTTTTTTTAATAATTTTAAACTTACTACCCATTTCCTCATAAACGCGTAAAGGTATTAAATTGAAATTCATACCAAATACTCAAGTCTATAATACCTTTAAGCTGTAACAAAATCAAATTTCTATGTCTACGCAATCAAAAGAAACAGCAATTTAAGCTGCATATTTTGAAACTCGCAAGTACTCGCCAGGAAATCAAAACCTAAAGGGTACTTCCAGTCGACCTAGAATCTTGAAATTTGGCATGAAGCAACGTTTTATAGCACACATAAAGGAAAAAATCCGAAAACCTTAAATTTTTAGTTACATTACAAAATATATATTTTTTTATAAATATAAACTTATTACTTTTTTCCTCATGAACGCGTAGAGCTATCAAGTTGAAATTCATATCAAATACTTAGATCTAATTGCCTTTAACCCGTGAAAAAAAAAATCTAAGTCGAAGCAAAAACGCAAAACGCAAAAGTACAACCATTGATACCGCATATTTTGAAACTCGCAACTACACGCAAGGGAATTAAAACTTTAAAGACCACTTCCCGTTGACATAGAATCTCGAAATTTGGTAAGAAGCAATAGCTTACAGCACAGGTAACAGAAAAATTCCGAAAAGCTTAAAATTTTAAGTAGTTATACCACCAAAAAAATTGTGATTGTAAACATAATTGTAGTTACAGCAATGACCGCGAGTTATTATACTATGTATGGGGAAGGCAACATTTAAAGAAGACGAAATAGCCTTCTTCTTTATATTTCGACGTTCTTTTATCGAAATGATATGTGTTAATATAAAATAAAGGATTACTTAAGCGATAAAGAGATCTTTGTCTTAAATTTATGCTCCTCCATCTTTCCCCATTGTAATGTTATGAATTTCATTTTGCAATAAAAATACCATAGTTATGACTCGATTGTCGTAATGAACGAACTTTGTAAACCTTGCAGGTTTGTACGGAACCCTCGGTGCGCGAGTCCGACTCGCACTTGGCCGGTTTTTTTTTTATGTTTGTTCGCTCGTTTGTCAAAAATGAGACACTGAAAGGCTTGAAAAACTTTTTCTGCAAAAAAACCGCCCTCAACCACGAACTAAAAAGTGTAAAATAATATTTTTTACACTTTATACACCTCTAATAACATTTTATAACAGTACACTCGAGAAAAGGTTTTACCGAAATCGGCGCCTAATCCCTGTTGAATAATTGAATGTTGTATCAAATTACAAGATAGTATTGGGCGCTGACTACGGTAACACCTTTTCTCGAATCTACTGTTATAAAATGTTATTTGAGGTGTATAAAGTGTAAAAAATAAAAAATATTATTTTACACTTTTTAGTTCGTGGGTATTGTAGGCGGTTTCTTTACAGATTTTTTTTTAATTCATCTGTTGTCTGGTACCCGTAACACAAGTGCTTAACCTACTTAGTACTGAAACAGGTCAATGTATGCAATGTTGTATGAATTTATTTATTTAATTACACAACTGAGATTTTTTTTCTGGCAACTGTTATGAGTTAGCCTGCTTTCCGGTTCTGGATTGACGTCAATTTGTAGAACATCCGGTTTTATATGTAATAATTGTGAATGGCAGATCCGTTAAATAGTGTTTGTGCAATTTTGCCAGTCTTCCCTTACAAAATGTATCAGTGTAGATATTTTTGCTCTATACAATCCAAACGGAACATTTCCAGCTGTCTGTCTGTAGTTATTGTAAGCCTGGGAGCTGGGATCCCTCCATCGCCGCCGGTCTGTTTATTTTTAGCGGATGAAATTGTACCTCTTGCTATTTCAGTTTTATTTGTAACCTGTTTGTTGCAAGTATTGTTTATGGACGACAAGGATGTGTTTTTGAAGTTTGTTGATCCAAATGCCAACAAAAATATTACTCGTTCAAAAAATATACTGTTTTTTGTACCAAAATGACAATGGATACTTACGCTTCATCTGATATTTGTATAGATAAAACAATATAATATAGTGAAAAAGCTCTTTTACAAAGTCGAATACTTTTGAATAAATAAATAAATACCTACTTCAAAACATTGATGTGACTCCGGGATGGGTAGCTCAAGTACCTGTGTTACGCATATCAGAACCAACAGCGGAATTACAAATATGTATACTTTTCTTTTGTAAATCAATCCTTACAATACATAAAAACTACCTAGACCAATGCAAACAGACATATTCATGCACAAACATGTTTTTACTGTGCGGTTATCGAACCCTTGCAACTTGCCATGAGGCAGGATTCACTAACACTGATCCAAACGGATCATCAATTTATTTTTATTTTTTATGAACTGTGGGCTAACGCTTAGCCACAATCTCACCTGATGGAAAGTGACGATGAGGTCTAAGATGTCCAGATTATAGTGGTCTGGAAAAACAGACCTTGGAAAGGAGTTCCATTCCTTAGCTGTCCGCATTATGAACGTGGAAGCAAATCGCTTCGTTCGGATAAGGGGCAAGGCAAGCCAACAACGTATGGATGAAACCCCTCGCCGCGCCTTGTTGTCCGGTGGTGGAATAAGCTAGGGGGACCAAATTATGCAGAATCTCTGCACACTCTCCATAATGAATCCGGTAGAAGACTGACTGAGAAATGACAATACTATTGGCCATAATAATACAAAAACTGTCTTATTTGTTTTGTTAATTATTATATGAAAAATGGCGACTGCTAAGTATCTTCCTAGTGACTTCTCAGTATAAAACTACATTTCGCAATAGCGTCTAACTCTACTGGTTTTGTGTGTGTTTGCCGTGTGTTCCCGGCAGAGTAGAATAGGCCACCCTCACTCTTACCGAGGTGTCGTAAAAGGCGACTAAGGTAAAGTTGCTGGCATGATCATCAGCACCCAGAGAAGGAAAACTCTGCATTTATATCAAAACCCTCGCCAATCCGTCTGCCAAGCGTGGTGAGTATGGCAATTACCCCTCATGTGATTGAGGGAGGCCACCAGCAGTGGGGACTTAAATGGGCTGATGATTGGGCAGCGGCAATCGCTTGCCACAAGGGAATCCGTCTGCCACCTTTCACATAAAAACATTTCATTTCATCAGGTGTCCCGCAAACTACATTTCTAACTTTGTGGTATAAAAACTTCAGTCGGCCCCTAGATATAACTAACTATGCATATTTAAATCACGTGGCAATGGTCGCACGGCATCGTTAGCCGGCGCCGAGAAACTTCTGGGGGGAACGGGAAATGCATTACCACTGGGAGCTAGGTGCAACGGGCTAGTTAAAATTTTCCCCAAGTGGGCACGGCGAGGTGTCTCCGCCACCCAGCTTGCAGTTGTATTACTCGTAAGGTCTTCCGCACACTAGCCGGGATTTTTTCGACCCCTGACACGAAACCAAAAAAGATAAGTGTAAATAGAACCATTTGGTTTGCTCACGAGTTATTCAATGGACAACATTTCATATTTTTAACATGCCCATATTGTTTTATATGAAAATAGACATAAAATGAACTTACCCTTATTTTTTTTCTTTTTTCATAATTTTGCCATTTTCATACATAAAATAATTATTGAAATTCTTTATATTCTGAATAGATGAAAGCGCCAAATGACGTCATCGGACGGCTGAATACAGCGATATTCCTTTGCTTATCATTGCTTTAATAAAAAAGCTACTACTGTCAAAGGTAAAGAATACCTACTAGGGTCAAAATTATCAACGTCATTCATTCATTCAACGTTGACAAGTTGTCTTTCTTGACAGTTGCATGTCATGGGTTTGGCATTTCGTAAATTTAAAACTATAATGTGCTAAGCAAAGATATATTTTACATTCTGCCGGCCGATGACGTCATATTAGGTTTTTAGTTTTTAATTTTTTTCTCAGTAAACAAACAATACAAAAAATAAATAAATATATATTCGAGAAGCGGAAAAGTAAATAAAGAAATGGTATTTTTTGTTTCATAGCACAGCAATTTAGAAATGTTGTCCATTTCGGCGTTTTTTCATATCCTCCAAGTTCCGTCCTCGGATTTGGTCGGCCCCTGGATTTTTCAAGCAAACTCAATCTGCGCTGGTTTGACCATGTTGTGAGAATGGACTCAAATCGAGGTGCGAAAAGAGAATACCTAGGCTTACTGGTACAGTCAACAGCAAAACTTGATGCACACTTTTCGCAGCTAGTGACTCTTATGCTCGGAATAAGAACTACAAACTACGAAATATGTGCAGCTTCTTCTGCTGTTGACTGTACCTACTAGGTACTGATACTGAATCAGGTCGAAAAAGATATTGCTCACCTTCAATGGCCGGACTACTCAGTAGGCTGAAATCAGACTGGAATGGTGAAATCTAGTTTATGAGATCACACACAGAGTCCACTTCGGGTCTCGATTGCTGCTACAGAAGAAGGACGCAGTGAAATTTCCGCTGCTGGAGTATCCAATATTTATATTCATAGGTATCAGAAGTAGTTTACAGATTTCACATAGAGCCAGTTATGAGTAAATAACCATGAGAGAGCCACGCTTCAGCATGAATGGGCCGGCTCAACCGGAGTGATTCTTCACAGAAAACCGGCGCGACGCAGCACTGTGCTGTGGCCCAATCCGGGGAAGGGAGGTTCAAAGGTTGGCAGCACACTTGTGCGCACGGGTGTCCATGGACGGTGGCCTATCACATAAAAATTGTCATACAACAGCTCATTCTTGTGTTACGGATATCAGACAAAAGAGGAATTACAAATATATACTTAAATTATATTTTATTACACCTAGACACTGAACAAACACTAGTATTCATCACACAAATGTTTGTCCAGGGTGGGCATCGAACCCACGACCTTTGGCGTATGAGACAGGGTCACTTCCAAATACGCCATCCGGCCAGTTAAACATTAACATACTCCAGCAGCGGCTAATATTGACTGGAATCCCATTGCGTTCTTCTTCTGTAGCAGCAACGAGCTAACGTAGTAAGCAAACGTCCTCCTACACGGCTGTAGCTTTTAGGTACACTTCTGCCAATCTCAGGAATATAAAAGAATTAAAAAAAATAAAGTGATCTAGAGTGTGCACAGACAAGTACAATCTCCATACCTTACTGAGTACTTAAAACGTTTATTACATTTAGGATGTGTTTTTTTTTATGTGATAGACGGCAGACGAGCAGACGGATCGCCTGATGGTAAGCATTGTCACCGCCCATAGACTCCCCTTTCCCCGTATTGGGCCTCCAGTACCCTCACCCACGCAGCGAAATACAGCACAGTGCTGATTGACGCCACTTTTCTGTGAGGCCGTGGTATCACTCCGGTCGAGCCGGCCCATTAATTCGGAAGTGTGGCTCTCCCATGGTAAAAGAAATGTAAAATAAGATTTTATACACAATTTTCCTGTACATCGTGTCAACTTATTGGGCGTAGCATCAAAGGTAAAGTGTACACCAGGTACAGCAGTATTACACAACCAGAGAGGAAACGGACTGAGTACTAGACTGAATTGTGGGTAACCACGTTTAGAAAATTATCAGGATACAGGTTTCTTCACGTTATTTTCCTTCAAACGTCGAGCTTGTGATTAAGCGGTGGTAAACCCACAGATTTTAAAAATCCAGAGACTAGGTGGCTTAATTTAAAGCCGTCCAATAACGAACGACAATATACCTGTCGCATCCAAACAAAAGAGACGAACGGCGCATGTGAAAGAAAGGGAAACTCCGATTCGGTCGTAACGTCCGCTTGAAATTAGGCCCTCAGATTCGCGTTTTCCGTTCAAACCTACGACCCCCATCCATAATTATATCCTTCGACCACCCGATTACGGCTACGGCGGCCAATCTCAACGATCAGAAACGTATGCAGTATATATTATAGTGTGTGCGCAAACACAAGTGCACCCTCTATTCCGTTACCCTCATATTCCGATGGGACACCAGCGTGACCCGACCGGAGAAGGATTGGGTGCAGGACCAACGGCTTAACGGGCCAAGACCTCCAACTATCAGAAAACCACGGGTAATTTTGTGATTAGCAACCAACGTCATGCGGAACGAACAAGTCACCAAAGCCTGAGCATAATCGCTTGGAATCAGTGCTGTAATCGAATTAAAACACACGTTGAATATTCAACGAGTGGCCTAAGCGTCCCGCGGCGCTCGCGGCCGATTTGTTGTGTTGCCAGCTCTTCGCTAATTTTAACATACCGTTTAAGTTTTTTTATGTGATTGATGGCCTGATCTATCACTTGATTGCTGCCGACCAACCTTACAACATCAGTGGATTCACACACTGCCAATCTTTGAAACTTCCCTCGCACCCGGATGGGCTTCCGATACCACCAGAGTAAGAAAAATATTTGATTATTTTATTCATCATCAGCCTGTCGAAGTCCATTGGTGAGCATATGCATCTCAAAACGTACGCCATGTTGGTACTTATCTTGCCAGCCATCTCGCGCAAATCGATCGTCACTCCACTGCACCTGACAGTGTACAACACTAAACTAAGTGTTATACCAGACTGAATCTGAATAAGTCAGTCTGAGGATTTGTAAAATATCTAAATAGATTCATACAATTTTAAATGAAGTCAATATTGTGCAAATACCTACAATTTATTGAAAAGTATTAAATCTACAAACAAAATTTTCACTTCATGATGAATTGCAAAATTATCAGACTTTCCGAATCCCAGAACAAGCGTACGGTACAAGCGTACTCCGGACTCCAAAGTAACATCCTTGGACGCAACTGGGAATCCCACGCTGAGGGGGATAAATAGCATGCTCGTTAGTTTACAAGTTAACAAAGGAATAGATTACAAGGTTTCAAAATAAGTTAAATCAAAATAAATAATTCCAAGGTGCCTTTATATGAATCTGAACTGAAAAACATAAAATGTTTAGTTTAGTAGTTATATTCATAAATAAGAAAAGCATGACATTTAATTGACCATCACAACATTCATAACACAGACAACTGCCTCGGTGGTGCAGTGGTTAGTGGGTCGCACTTTAAAGAAATGACTGCGCAAGAGGTCCCGGGTTCGATCCCCGGGTCGGGCCAAAATTTGGACCTAAGTTTTCGGTAAGAAGCCCGGAGTCTGGAAATTGGCGGTCTTCGCAAAACACGATAAGCTGTTGATCCTGCGCCCGATCCCTTTCCGGTCGTGTCACAGTAGTGTAGCGCACACACGCGCAAAATAAAATAAAAAAATATCCTGCGTACGTGCCTGATTGTCGAGATTGGCCGCCGTAGCCGTAATCGGTTAGAGGATATTATTATAACACAGAGAGAAACATGATAGAACAAAAGAGAACAAGTTTACAGTATTACAATACAATAGGCACACATGACACGTCACGGATACGGATAAAATATCAAATACAAGAAAAGGTTTGAGTGTGTGTAGTCAATGAGGTCTCAATCTCAGCATTTGCTGCTACGGCATTATCTACGATGTTGCAGCTGGTATTCTGGTAAAGTGGATATAGAAGTACAGCTTACGGTGGCCAAGTTATTGGGATTTCGCTAAACTGGCAACACAGGAGGCATGTAACGATCTCCGCTATCGTTAACGACATCGGAATCATTAAAGTGTCGTGAACAAACCGCGATTCCGTTTCCTAACGATGCAGGCTGCGGTTGACTCCGATGGAAGTTATACTAATAACGATTGTTTCTTGAGGATTGCGTTTAATCGATCATAGTTTAACGGAACTGCCTCTTTAATATGGTGCTTATCTAGCCAATGGACTCGTATATATAGCTAATTTCAACGTAACTATGGAACAGCGTGACAATTTTGCAGTGGAACGCACTTTAAAGTGACTGCAATTTCGGCCGCAGGTTTAATCTCTGGATTGACCTAAATTTCTATCTGAATTTTTCGAATAAGGAATCTGTCATTCCGGATATTGGCGACCTCAGAAAGAACCTGTTATGTATCCAGGGAATAGTGTGGCGGGAGCGACGATTTTAAAAGATAACCTACCGTCGGATCGCAGACTCACTACCCCCACATATTCACAATAAGTTTGACATGCATAACAGAACCTTACTATTTATTTGTCGGATAAGGAATCTTCAGTGTAACCCGAATGTCTTGATATAGGCGGCCTCAGAAAGGACCTTACTATTTATTGGTCGGATAAGGAATCTTCAGTGTAACCCCGGAGTCTGGATATTGGCGGCCTACGAAAGAACCTTACTATTTATTATTTGGATAAGGAATCTTTAGTGTAACCCCGGAGTCGGGATATTGGCGGCCTCAGAAAGAACCTTACTATATATTATTCGGATAAGGAATCTGCAGTGTAACTCCGGAGTCTGAATATTTGCGGCCTCAGAAAGAACTTTACTATTGATTCTTCAGATAAGGAATCTTTAGTGTAACCCCGGAGACTGGATATTGGCGGCCTCAGAAAGAACCTTACTGTTTATTATTCGGATGAGGAATCTTTAGTGTAACCCCGGAGTCTGGATATTGGTGGTCTCAGAAAGAACCTCACTATTTATTGGTCCTGCACCAGACAAATATCGACTAGTGGATGTCACATTATGTGCATTTATTTATCAGCTTTTGTAATCTCCAAAAAAATACTTACATCTTAACCTACCTAGGCCGGCAATAGGTACATCTGTATACCACAGGCGTAGTAAATATCCATTGATTGCTTTTCATCAGGTTACTCCCCTAGCCTTCCTTTTGCATAAGAAAAAGTAATTTCTTGTCAATTAAGATCACCATAATGTTTTAGGTCACACGATTTCTAAACTATATGTTAAATAACTATAATTTATAGTACTCTTCATTAAAATCAAATACCTTTATAGATCCGTTTACTAAGACTCGTAGCTGTGCTCGTAGTAACGCGTAGCATTCGTAGCTCGTAACACTTTTCTCGTAGCAATATCGTAGCTGCGCACACGTCGCGTAACCGCAGCTCGTGTCGCAGTTTTAGATTTGATTCAGCGATATCTCAAATAAAAATGATAGATGACGCGACGTAAGTAATTTTGGCCTCTATACAAAACACATCATTAACGTAATTTTTCGCAAAGCTTCTTTCCCCAAAGCCATCCACTGGAATCATATTGGCCGTACATTTTCATACTCTTGACACAAGCACTTTTAATCAGCAGATCAAAGCACATCAAGAGAAACAATTCCACTAAAACCACTTTCCTCTAAATAGCTCGGAGAATGGTTCTCGTAGCTCCTGTTTACACTTACGTGCACGAACTCCAGGCAGTAAAGAGGTTTAGTCAAAGCAATAATTAACGTACGATGTTTGGACTTTATGTCAAGGAAATACGGCTTATAAGGGTGTAAATGTTTATGTTAGTTATTCTGCTTTGAATAGCAATTATGATGTATATTAAAGTGCTCGTAGTAATACTGTGTTAACTTGCTGACTGATTCAGTTTGATTTCTGAACAGCCTTATTAAAAACCTATTTGAATACATTTTACAGTCATATGTATGAATTATCTTTTGGCCTTCGTTAATTAAATGATAAGTTTCGTCATATGATTAGGACCATATTAGAAGACCAACTAATTGAAAGATGGCATCCCCAATTGCATGAAATTCCATTATTTCCGATGTCGATAGAGCGACTTAATTATGACTGCGGCATGTGGCTGACTGTTGATGGCATCTGCGACGCAGTCGGAAAGTCATTGAAGCAACTCCATAGAGGAATAAAACTAAGCCCAGCGGTTAGACAATAGTTACCATTTTTATGGAAAGGGAAACAAATGTAGTCTGATTCCCCTGTTTAAGGGTTGCGAATCTATCATCATCACTGTTTAATAATATTTCACCACATCATATAGCAATAATAATATATTTCATTTCTTTCAGACAATAAGATACATTAAATAATATTCATTGGCCCATACAATAAATTCCTTACAGTCTAACATACATAGATAATAAAATAAAATTCACTTTTTTTTACAATGTTTCTACGTGCGGCACGTAGTGTCAGCTGGTAGCCGTCCTCGAAACTTCTGAAAGAGTTGGAGGTCACAACACACGATATATTGTTTGCACTGCCTGGTTATTTGTACTCATTATTTTGTTTTTCCTTTGTTGTGTTTTCTTTTTTTTCTGTATCTATTTTTTTTTGTTTGTTTGTTCTTTTGTAACCAATTTTGTACTCGTATGTAGTGTTGTGATGTCCAAAATAACAAAATTTTGTTTCTAAAATAATATTTTCTTCTTTCTTCTTTGAAAGAAAAAAGATTTTTTTTCTTTCAAAGACGACTTCCTGCATGCTGATATACATAGATCAAACTCCAAGATAGGTAGCTCAAGCATATGGCTTATGGATATCAGATTCAACGGTGGAATTATCAACCTAGTGACGTCTACTACTGAACATAGGCCACTCCCATCGACCTCAAGACTGTACGGTCGCAGACAACCTGCATCTAACGAGATCTCTAATCAGGTCAACTCTCCATCTCTTCGCTCTTCGCAAGACTGCAGTCTACTGCAGTCGTTTCATTTTAATTACCAGACTTCTCAAAATCATGTCGGTATCATGGTCCAACCGTTCCCTTGCATGCAAGCATATGGCCCGGGCTCCGAAACAACGGAGCGACTTTGGACAAGCTGAGATGACGTCGGACGGACTTTACTATGTATGTCTTCTGGTACAGAGGAAGGATGAAGTGGAAGTGCCGGAATGATATCCGCTGTTAGAGTATTCAACAATAATGGACAACATTTCAAAATTGCTAAGCTCTAAAACAAAAAATACCATTTCTTTATTTACTTTTCCGCTGCGCGAATATATATTTATTAATTTTTTATATTGCTTATTTACTGAGAAAAAAATTAAAAACTAAAAAACGTAAGATGACGTCATCGGACGGTAGAATGTAAAATATTTCTTTGCTTAGCACATTATAGTTTTAAATTTACGAAATGCCAGACCCAGACTCACAGACTCCCAGACACAGACATGCAACTGTCAAAAAAAAGACAACTTGTCAACGTTGAATGAATGACGTTGACAATGTTGAGACTAGTATTATTTACCTTTGACAGTAGTACCTTTTTTTTAATTAAAACAATGATAAGCAAAGGAATATCGCTGTATTCAGCCGTCCGATGACGTCATTTGGCGCTTACGTCTATTTAGAATATAAAGAATTTTAATAATTATTTTATGCATGAAAATGGCCAAATTTTGAAAAAAGAAAAAATATGGGTCTGTTCATTTTATGTCTATTTTCATATAAAAAAACAATATGGACATGTTAAAAATATGAAATGTTGTCCATTGTATTTTCATAGGTATCAGAAGCATACAGGGTATCTTAGTGATTTCACATAGAGACAGTTAAACTGACATAAAAACAAAGCACATACAAATACACTCGTATTTAAATCAGTGTCAGTAAGGTTGCCAGTGTCTGATTAAAGACTAAAAGCAGTTTTACCTACACTCTCAGTACTGTGATTACGATCCACTTCGTTCAGCGATAAAGCAATTAAACTTTGTTTATCAACATCTCTCCCTCGTATTGACGAAAAACAAAGAAACAAAGACGCGTTGTCAGAGGTGTACGGTGATGTGGGCAAGTTGTGTCCTTATTGACCAAACTTTTTCTCTTGAACAACACTAACAAAAACGTACCAGTAACTTGAAAAAGTATTAATTTGTTATTGGTAAATGCCTTTGTTGTGTTACTTCAAACTTCTTTTTGTTCGTCTATCTGTTAACATACAAAGTTTTTGGTATATTCAGCCAGTGTCATAGTAAATACAGTACAAGAAAATAAGAATAAGAAATCATTTATTAAATAAATAAATAAAAATTGGTTTATTGCTCTCAAACATAAATTTTAGCAAATTTTTTTTTAATTTTTTTATTTCTCACTCCGAGATAGGTAGCTCAAGCACCTGTGTTACGGATATCATTAGGCAAATTGTAGCTACAGTCTTGTGTTAGCAATTGGAAAGTGTCTCACCTCATGTTGAGCGTGTCACCGCCTATGGGGGTTGTACATGGAAGGTTTATATAGAAAACATCAATAACCTCGATGGATGCAGGTGGCTTACATGAACCCGTCCCGTTACAACGAGAATATACCTGTCGCACCCAAACAAAGGAGAAACACAGCGTGTGTGAGACGAAGGGGAACTTGAAATTGGTCGCTTCCGGTTCGTTGTAGGCCATCTGATTTTAGTACTCAAATGTAACCACTTCGTGTACAGAGCAATATTGAAATTTGAGATTCTATCGGTATCTAAGTAGGCGGTTGCTTCCGGTAACAGAGTGCGGGACAAGTCCATAAAAAAATATAAAAAATAGGAGGTTGATGACGTTTTGCAAAGAAACCTTACAAGCATGTAAGATTTCATACGACATTGAGTCCCTATAGCAATAGGGATTCTATGTGGTACTCACTCCAGTTAAGAAGATCAGTTTCAAGAGGAAGTCACTCACTGTAGGTCAAAATTTATGGGCAAGTTCGCGCTCGTAACAACACTGGAGAGGTGCTTATCGAACGTCGTGGGCTCGTTCTCCATTGAGGACAAACTTTCCTGTGACAAACACTGGTGTTCGTGTCTTTTTTATAGATTTTTATTTGGGAATATTTGTGTTCGTTTTGTTTTTTGCATATATTTTTTATGTAGGCGGTAGATGAGTAGACGGATCGCCTGATAGAAAGCGATTGCCGCCGCCGATGGCACCCGCGACACCCGTGGAGTCACAAGTGCGTTGCCAACCCTTTCCCCCGGATTAGGCCTCCGATACCCTCACTCATGCAGCGAAACACAGCTCAGTGCTGCTTCACGCCGGTTTTCTGTGAGGTGTAATATCTATGCCACTTTTTATTTCTTTTTTTTATGTACTGTAGGCTAACGCTTCACCACAATCTCACCTGATGGAAAGTGACGATGAGGTCTAGGATGTAACGCGTTTGCCTAGAAGATGCCTGTTCACTCTTGCCTTAAAGATGTCCAGATTGTAGTGGACATAAAAAACAGACCTTGGAAAGGAGTTCCATTCCTCAGCTGTCCGCATTATGAACGTGGAAGCAAATCGCTTGGTGCGGATAAAGTGCAAGCCATCAACGTATGGATGAAACCCCTCGCCGCGCCTTGTTGTGGTGGTGGAATGGATTACGTTAGAAAGATACTTTTTTATCTTTTTACTATGCTGCTATGAAACCTATAGTCGCCTGCACATCAACCGTCTAAAAAACGTACTTTAAACTGCACAGTTTGAGCTGCACTTTTATGTTTTCTGTAATGCTGTTTAAGAGTTATAGTAATTTGAGAACTAATTGATGCAATTAGCCTAATTGGCTGTTAAATATTGGTAACACGACCACATGGCACTGCTGCTAAATTCTGAGTGCATTATTTTAGTTTCTGTTTGTGCTAACAGTAAAGATGATACTGTAGTTAATTCGTACGAGCAGATTCATTTACGAGGTGAATGCTCAGAGTGTATTTTTACTTTATTTCTAAAGGTGACCCTTCTTTTATTATTTACTGCTTTCGGCGCAGTGGCAAGTGTGTCGCCCTTTAAGGTGACGGATAAGGCACACTAGCGACACCAATCGATTTTAATTTTTAGCTACTAAACCGGATCTATTTAAACAATTTCGGGGTTACAATCTCTCGGCAAATACTTATACTATTTATTAAATAACCATGCACTAATGTTGGGTCCGATTTTGTACGCGAAAAATTGATTCATGCCAAAAGCAGCTAATTTTGGCGGTAATCCAAAATTCGAGTGCAATAGCAGATCAAACAGTTACCTATAAGAATTAAATAAATAGTTTAGGTGTTTGCCGAAAGGTTGTAACCCCGAATTGTTTAAAATAGATCCGGTTTAGTAGCTAAAAATTAAAATCATTTGGCGTCGCTAGTGTGCCCTACCCGTCACCTTAGCAGCAGCGCTTGAGGCCCCGGATTAGGCAATTGTACATGAGTATTTAAATTAGATATTTTTTGTGTCAGTTCGGAATACAAAAGTTGGTTGGTCTTGTAGCCCCGTGCTTCAGAACGTATCCAATCTTTCTTCGGTCGTGTCACACTGGTATCCCACCTGTGGCGATTAGACTGTATATAATTTGCTGGTGACAATAAAAGCTAATGACATCGGCAAATCAATGGTGATTTTTCTAGTGGTTTTACAGACATAGTCAATAGACAACAAGACATATAAAACAAAACAATAATATATCAAAATCAGTTAAAAAGTAAAAAAAATAAACAATATAAAACAAGCTGGTCCAGCCGTAGAGCCTCAACATTCCTAAAAGGGCAAGGGAATAAAGAGCCCTCAGCCCTAGTACGCAAGCGCCTACGGTTGTGCGTAAATCGAATTAAAATGAACAGAGTGCACTATGCTAACGCCAATTTAGGTACAGTATTATATCTCCTGCGTTTAAGACAGCTAGTTAGTTAAAGATTATAAAATTTAAAATTTTAAAAACCCCCGACGGCGGCCAACTTGGATTTGAAATTTGTCACAAAACATATATTCTGCTACTCAAGCCCTTTTATATGATACCCATATTGTGGGAGTTGTGTTAAAGCATACAATCCATATCTTTGTGACGGCGGCCATCTTGGATCGATTTTTATCCAACATAGTTAAGAACACTCCCCCCTTATTCATCTTTCAAACAAAAATAAAAACAAAATCAAAATCATTTGTTTGGGAGCTACGATGTCATAGATAGACACACACACGCACGCACGCACGCACGCACGCACAGACACGTCAAACTTATAATACGTCGTCTTTTATACCTCGGGGGTTAAAAACACCGAAGGCGGCGCGGATAAATGTCTTGCTATAGCGTCTACGGAAAGCGGGTCACAGTTTTAGCTATTGAAATCTTTATTTACTTGATTTCCTTGAATATATTTAACGAGTCCCATTCTCCGGGGCATCTGGCAGGCGTCCGAGGCACGTAGCACCTTGGGCGTGACAGAGGATGCTACACTAACCAAATAGTGCTGTCTGAACTAAGTTGCATTGATTCGATGATCCTCTTCCATTGGAAGTAGAGAATCCTTATTTATACCATACGAATAGTCTCTTGGCAGGCGGTGTTACAAATATACCGCTCGATTCGCTATACGTTTACAATAGTAAAAATTATGCTAGCTAATGTCCTTGCTATGCTCGAAGCCAATCATCAACGTGATAGTTATCGCAATGAAGCAATTGGAAAGTGTCTCACCTCATGTTGAGCGTGTCACCGCCTATGGGGGTTGTACATGGAAGGTTTACATGGAAAACATCAAAACCTCGATGGATGCAGGTGGCTTACATGAACCCGTCCCGTTACCAACGAGAATATACCTGTCGCACCCAAACAAAGGAGAAACACAGCGTGTGTGAGACGAAGGAGAACTTCAAATTGGTCGCTTCCGGTTCGTTGTAGGCCATCTGATTTTAGTACTCAAATGTAACCACTTCGTGTACAGAGCAATATTGAAATTTGAGATTCTATCGGTATCTAAGTAGGCGGTTGCTTCCGGTAACAGAGTGCGGGACAAGTCCATAAAAAAATATAAAAAATAGGAGGTTGATGACGTTTTGCAAAGAAACCTTACAAGCATGTAAGATTTCATACGACATTGAGTCCCTATAGCAATAGGGATTCTATGTGGTACTCACTCCAGTTAAGAAGATCAGTTTCAAGAGGAAGTCACTCACTGTAGGTCAAAATTTATGGGCAAGTTCGCGCTCGTAACAACACTGGAGAGGTGCTTATCGAACGTCGTGGGCTCGTTCTCCATTGAGGACAAACTTTCCTGTGACAAACACTGGTGTTCGTGTCTTTTTTATAGATTTTTATTTGGGAATATTTGTGTTCGTTTTGTTTTTTGCATATATTTTTTATGTAGGCGGTAGATGAGTAGACGGATCGCCTGATAGAAAGCGATTGCCGCCGCCGATGGCACCCGCGACACCCGTGGAGTCACAAGTGCGTTGCCAACCCTTTCCCCCGGATTAGGCCTCCGATACCCTCACTCATGCAGCGAAACACAGCTCAGTGCTGCTTCACGCCGGTTTTCTGTGAGGTGTAATATCTATGCCACTTTTTATTTCTTTTTTTTATGTACTGTAGGCTAACGCTTCACCACAATCTCACCTGATGGAAAGTGACGATGAGGTCTAGGATGTAACGCGTTTGCCTAGAAGATGCCTGTTCACTCTTGCCTTAAAGATGTCCAGATTGTAGTGGACATAAAAAACAGACCTTGGAAAGGAGTTCCATTCCTCAGCTGTCCGCATTATGAACGTGGAAGCAAATCGCTTGGTGCGGATAAAGTGCAAGCCATCAACGTATGGATGAAACCCCTCGCCGCGCCTTGTTGTGGTGGTGGAATGGACTACGTTAGAAAGATACTTTTTAAAAATTATGCTAGCTAATGTCCTTGCTATGCTCGAAGCCAATCATCAACGTGATAGTTATCGCAATGAATGTTATAAACAAAATAGCCTTAAAAATAAAATTGGTCAACAGTACCTATCTACAACAGTACCTGTTGTAGATAGGTACTGTTGACCCCAGATAAGCATATAGGAAATGTGTATAATGGTGTAAGATGACAAATAATCCTCCAGTTAAACTTTGGCTACGGTTGGCCAATCTCTTTGTTGGAGACAGCCTTCTTAAAATACGCATTACGCATTGGCATTATAATGCACTCCCGATGTTAGGACTATGGCGGTTAATCGCAAGTAAGTAAGTAAGTCTTTATTGTGCATGGAATAAAATAAGTATGTTTCGTTATTATTTTTCTATTAGGAGCCAGTGCTATGAATAATACGTCGTAACTGGACTGAACCTCTTGAGCATTAACATTAGCAGCGAGCTGTCATTTTTGACAGTTCAAGAGGGATACACTTCGCATCGATCGGTGGAGCCGGCGCGAGCGCTCCCGATATCGCCGTAACTTAAATCTGTAAAATCGTACATTTTGGTGCATCATTTAACGTTTTAGAACATTCATCATCATCATCATCATCAACCCATTTAAGTCCCCACTGATGGGGCACGGGCCTCCCTCAATCACATGAGGGGTAATTGCCATACTCACCACGCTTGGCAGACGGGTTGGCGAGGGTTTTGATATAAATGCAGAGTTTTCCTTCTCTAGGTGCTGATGATCATGCCAGCAGCTTTACCTTAGTCACCTTTTACGACACCTCGGTAAGAGTGAGGGTGGCCTATTCTACTCTGCCGGGGACCACTTGGCAACACATGGCATAGAACATTATTTGAGTTCTAAGCTGTGAAAGTTATTTGCGTGATCACCACTCGAGACTACACCGTGACCGAAGCCGGAACACCTCCTCGCCAGCAGAGCAGAAAACCCACCAGGTTAGTGTCCTTCTTTGTCCTGCTGTTGTTAGGTTCCTGAGGGAAGACGTCCTCTTACAATATAAAACAAATTCGTATACTATTATTACGACATCGTACGTCCTAAGAAAGCCCCATGTAGTAAACTTCCGTCTTGCCACACCGTACATAATTCTTAATACCAAGTTACAACAAAAGAGGTTATTTATACTTTTACAAGTGTATACAAATTTTTAGTGTC
Source organism: Marasmia exigua (assembly GCA_019059595.1). Lineage (NCBI taxonomy): Eukaryota > Metazoa > Arthropoda > Insecta > Lepidoptera > Crambidae > Marasmia > Marasmia exigua. Next base: position 25,413,683 of record CM032470.1, read on the forward strand.
TAATTAAATTCATCTGTAGTTTTTTGGACCGCGCCGCCCATGGACACCTGCAACACAAGTGGAGCCCTTTCCCCCGGATTAGGCCTCCGGGACCCTCACTCACGCAGCGAATTACAGCACGGCCACGGCCTCACAAAAAACCGGCGTGATGCAGCACTTCGCTGCATCACGCCGGTTTTTTGTGAGGCCGTGGTATACTACTACTCCGGTCGAGCCGGCCCATTCATGCCGAGGCATGGCCCTCCCACGGTAAAAATGTTCTTGAATGCTGTAAAAAGCTTTTTCAACTAACCAGGCCTTAACATTTTTTTTAAACTTTGCGAACTTATGCACTTTAACTTTGTCTTGTAGATATATGTAAATCTTGATACTGATGTGTATCATGCATGTATTATTAGAAACGAATGTTAATTTAGTTTAAAGTTATAAAGTTGGTTTTTATACGTAGAAAGCAACCGGCGTGAAGCAGCATTGTGCTGTGTTTCGCTGCCTGAGTGAGGGTACCGGAGGCCCAACTTTGTGCATGGCTATTTAATAAATAGTATAAGTGTTTGCCGAGGGGTTGTGACCCCGAAATTGTTTAAACAAAATCCGGTTTAATAGCTAAAAATTAAAATCGATTGGCGTCGCTACTGTGCCCTACCCGTCACCTTAAAAGTACAACACGCTGCTGCGTCACCTAGGCATTTGCACATTAGCACTCCACCAACCTTCACCTGACCCATCATATGTCACCGCTCGAACAATTTATCACAATTTTTATTCCATAAATCTTTCTAAAAACTATCGAGCATGTCCTGATCCGGTACATCCTTGGTCCTGATAACAGCGGACTTGTGACTAACTGCTCTCCCCGTGAGAGCCGCGTCTTGCCGATGGCTCTCCAGATTTGGCTTTTGTCGTTGCGATGGGTAAATGGGCGCCATGCGAACTGTAGTTCCAACTTTGTTGGAAAAATATGATCGAATAGAAGTTGATCTGATCAAGGATATCGCTTTCTTGAGCGTCAGCAACATCATTCAGCAACGTCTGAAATAACGAATAGGCTAGGTATACGAATAGGCAACGAATAGGTTGGGTAATTTCAATCAATCACTACTCTCCATAGAGAAACATAATAACCGCTATTCTCTTAGACTATTTTAGGGTGACTGTAGCATGATTCGACCAATTTTTTCCTGGGATAAATCTATGGAACGTACAAATCTTTGTATGGAATAACATCGCTATACCATAGATTAAGTATCCGAATAAGGTTGGTCGAATTCGCCCTAAAAAGCTTAAGTTTTTAAACACCAGTTTTCAAATGATGTTTCACTTCAAAAGTAAAATATATAAACTTTTTTATTCGTGTTTTACATTTCCAGTGAGTTTTATAGTTTTTTGCGGGATTTTCTGCAAACAATGGACAACATTTCAAAATTGCTAAGCTCTGAAACAAAAAATACCAATTCTTTATTTACTTTTCCGTTGCTCGAATATATATTTATTCATTTTTAATATTGCTTATTTACTGAGAAAAAAATTAAAAACTAAAAAACGTAAGATGACGTCATCGGACGGCAGAATGAAAAATATTTCTTTGCTTAGCACATTATAGTTTTAAATTTACCAAATGCCAAACCCATGACATGCAACTGTCAAAAAAAAAGACAACTTGTCAACGTTGAATGAATGAATGACGTTGACAATGTTGACACTAGTATTATTTACCTTTGACAGTAGTACCTTTTTTTTATTAAAACAATGATAAGCAAAGGAATATCGCTGTATTCAGCCGTCCGATGACGTCATTTGGTGCGTATGTCTATTTAGAATATAAAGAATTTCAATAATTATTTTATGCATGAAAATGGACAAATTTTGAAAAAAGAAAAAATATGGGTCTGTTAATTTTATGTCTCTTTTCATATAAAAAAACAATATGGACATGTTAAAAATATGAAATGTTGTCCATTGTAGTGTTAACATTCGCTTAATTTCCGATAGAGTAAAATTATTTGCCTTAAGTATATCAGTGTTATCGCAGAAACCTTTTATTGACTGCCTCGTGGGCGCAGTAAAGTACGACGCACTACTCATAGTGCGTCGCACTTTATAGCGACGACTGCGCTTTGGGTCCCGGGTTCAATCCCCGGGTCGGACAAAAATTTGTACCTGAGTTTTTCTGTTCAGAAATTCTCAAGTATCAGCCCGGAGTCTGACGACCCGTTTGGAACAGTGGTAGTGAACGCTGCCTTTGGTACAAGGGTTGCGGGTTCGATCCCCGCACAGTACAAACATTTATGTGTATGAACATGTCTGTTTGTATTGGTCTGGGTGTTTGTATGTATTATAGGTATGTATTTACAAAAGAAAAAGTATTATATGTATATATTTGTAATTCCGCTGTTGATTCTGATATCCGTAACACAGGTGCTTGAGCTACCTATCTCGGAGTCAGATCAATGTATGTGATGTTGTGAAATATTGATATTGATTGATATTGAGTCTGGATGTTGGCGGTCTTGTACCCCGTGCCTCGCAAAACACGTTAAGCCGTTGGTTCTGCGCCCGTTTCTTCTCAGGTCGTGTCACACTGGTGTCCCATTGGATCATGAAGGTATGGGAATAGAGAGTGCACTTGTGTTTGCGCACACACTTGAGCACTATAATATATCCTGAGTAAGTGGGCTGACCCTTGAGATTTGCCGCCTTCGCCGAAATCGGTTGGAGGATTATTATTATTAAGTGTTATTTATGTGTTGGTTGTTATACCTAAGAACTCCTCTCTAGACAATTACTTAGGCAAACCGGCTCTAATATAGAAGCTTTATAAATAAAAGACAGGGGAAACCTCACAGAATTTTCAATGAGCTGAAAATAGTTTGAAGAATTCCGGCTAGCATGACATATGTTAGAAGACGTATTTCTAACACACTTTTTTATTTTTTTATGTTACAGGTGGCAGATGAACAGACGCTCATAAAAACCCGCAGCACCAGTGTATTCAGAAGTGCAAAGTGTATTATAACAGATGGTAGGATATATTCCCACAGTATTACGAAGTGTTCCTAATTTCCAAAATTGCGGTATTTCTTCTAAGTTTAGTGAGTGTGTATTAGTAAATACTATACGGAGGAAAGAGAAAAAACACGAGTAAAAGCCGTTTTTACCCGACTACAGCGAAGCAAAAAGGAGGGTTATGATTTTGACCTGTATGTATGTATGTATGTTGTTCATGTGTTCTCTCATAACTTCTAAACTCGTTATCATATTTGAACAAATGAGGTGCCGTTAGAAGCGTCTTGATTGTCTTCTGGTTATAGGTGACATGACGTCACGTTAAATTGACTACAGCGCCCCCTAGGGAACTTAGAGTAAGGAACTAAAAAACTAATTTTGCTTGACCGTACCTTGTGTGGTATCAAATGAAAGAACTTCTTAGCACATTTCAAATATGTAACTTTATTTACATAACTAAAAATATGACAAACAAAAATTAAGTTTTAAAACTAAAATCCGAATACCAAATAACACAAAAATACGAAACAATCAAATTGTCTCTGCTGAAATTATTATGCTGCCGTATCGCCGTGGTTGTATGCCACCTATAGCTAAACAGATTCATTATAATAATAAAACAAAATCAATGATGCATACGATCACGGCGATACGGCAGCATAATCATTTCAACAGAGAGAATTTTCTTGTTTCGTAATTTTTAAAGCGTGTTTTTTGGTTTTAAACTAAAACCCAGATGGGTTTCGGTTTTTAAACAAAAAATTCTGTATTCCAATAAGATTAATCGTAGGTAAAAATAAAATGGCAATCGTTTGCGCATCAATGTTTTTTAGGAAGTAACTCGATACGCATAAAAATAAAGGAAAAATCCTCCTTTCAATAACTCCCACTTTAGATTATTAAATGATATTTTGATTTAATCTAAGACTCCCACACATCAGAAGATTATTTTTCTCCGGAGTTTCCAATGTTGTGTGGGTGGAAAAATTTGTTGAAATTTAAATACACCGTCCGGGTGACCTTTTTTAATTAGTTTAAAACAATAAAATATGCTTGATCCGAATTTTGTAATCTATTTGTAATAACATTACAACCAATAAATCCATGGAATTACAGAGGGCGGCATTCTATAGTCTCTAAAATATAGCTTGATACAATGACAGATACTGATGTCACAGAAAAGTGATTTTTAGAGCAATAGTTAAATATTTTCTGTCAGTATTTAAACTTATTTATTTAAAAAAAAACCTCAAAGAGGTTCACCAATTTACATCACCGTCCAACAAGAAAAGAAACGTGTCTCTTTAATCACTTGACATTGGCAAGTTGTGTCCAAGACGCAAAGCCATTAAAAAAAACAATAATTATAAAAATCTATGGAATAAAACTTGGTAAAATGTTCAACCTTATGCTGATTGAAGTAAATATGTAATAATAAATTGCAACTGCATTTTCTAATAAAAAAAACGTTTTACAACGCCCCCTTGTCAATGTCCAGGAAGTGTTTACCGTTTAAGCGCTTACCGTCAGTCAGTCCAAAGAGAATATAATCGCTATGATTTAAGTCAGTCTTAGCAGACTGACTTAAATCATAGCGATGTCACCACATAGCTTGCTACATATATAGTGATCTGTGGTCACCACACAAACGTAAATAAACTCGTTTTGTCCCAGTTTTTGACAAACCCTTGGTGGGTTTGTCATAGGCTATTTGACAGTGATTAAAATATAAATTTCTTTTATAACATCAGTGTTAATATATTTTTTGTGGAACGATTTGTAATAACGCGAGATAAAAATATTGCATTACTTCATCAAAATTCGTCGTCTAAAATTATTATCTTTTAAACAGGGGTCACATGACTAAAAACGGCCCGTGACGTAGATTATGCGTAGGTAAGTCTACTGCCTATGGTTGATTGAATTTCCTTCAAAGGAAGAAATAACGTAGCACATTTCAAATAAAACAAGAGAAAATCAAAACTATTTGAAAGAAACACTGAAACACCAACAAGCTCAATTTTTATTTATGGACAATCTACGTCACTGGCGAAAAGACATATCCGCCGCCATATTGTTAAAAGACGCGTTTTTGCGGCATATTTGAATATTGCATTTACTTTTTCGTTTTTATTAAAATATCTAAAATAAAAACAGAAAAGTTTTTTTAGAGCTAATAAACAACAAATGAATACCCTAAGATAGTTTTGACGGATTGACGGTTAGGACTGTCTGCTACAGCCTATAGCAATATACACTCTACAATATGTGAGGCACGTTTAGCCCCGTTATTACATACACGTACCTAAGGGGCGTCAATAATAATGCAATGCGGAGTGGCACTCGTGCGTCGCGCAGGTGTGATCCGCGCACTCATCTCGGTTAAAAGACTGAAGTGCCGGCAGAACCTAGGGTGAGAGGGTTCCTTGCAAAATGCCTTAGTTACTAGGCATAGTGATGTGAGCTGTAGTTTTATCTTTCAATTGTTTGCTCTCAGGAAGAAATGTTGTAGAGCTCGCGATTTGTAACGTTAGAATTTTATTTTATTTTATTTGCTTACAGGTACTTACTTTAAGCTATAGTTATGGGGGAGTGCTCAATTTGCTTTGGCTGCAAAGCCGTCTATAGGTCTGTCGGGGACCTGAGCCCTATGCTTTTACACTAAAATAATGTTAAGTGCCTCTAGGATTATCTTTGAAGGTTCCTTGTAAACTTTGATGACCCGTTTGGATCAGTGGTAGTGAACGCTGCCTCTGGTGCAAGGTTTGCGGGTACGATCCCCGCACATTACAAACCTTTGTTTGCATGAACATATTGAACATGTCTGTTTGTAGTGGTCTGGGTGTTTTCTATGTATTATAAGTATGTATTTACAAAAGAAAAATATTATATGTATATAATTTTGTAATTCCGCTGTTGGCTCTGATATCCATAACACAGGTGCTTGAGCTACCTATCTCGGAGTCAGATCAATATATGTGATGTTGTGAAATATTTATTTATTTATATTTGTTTACGGCCCAGTGCAGATGTACCTATAGGTAGTCACACTACAAAAGGAACTATAGAGCTCTGAGACACCATAGTAAGACGTTTCCAAAGTGAGTGGTTACTTTGGGCACGTAAGATGTGCCTTACTCAGGTGTGATCCGTGGTTTACTAAAATGAGTGCATTTTAGTAAAACGTCAAGTGTAGGCAGAACCATGGGTGAGACAAGTGTTAGCTGTAGTTGATAATATAGAAGAAGAGCTCTCATTACTTGAATGCTTAACGAAGGCATGCAACCAAGCAAATCACCTAATGCTAATTTTTTATAGTGACACAGTATATTGGCTCTCCTCAGCCTAATGGTAAGCGAGAGAAGCAACGTTCAACGTGGGTTGCAATTACAACGGAAGCGATGTAAAGGCATCACCTCCGTTGGGACTACCATACTGGCCGATGCTTCTTCAGGCTTCGTTTGAAGGAATATATGCGCCGCCAACGAATGTGCGGCAGAAATAGGAACTGCCACTTTTTTTAGTCCGTGATGGAATGTTTTTCATTGCGAAACGGTGATAGCGTTGTCCGGCGCGTGTAATTCTGTAACGGAAAAGGGAAGGTGGGATGGGATAGGATGATATTTTTACATTCACAAACAATAAAGGTTTTAGTGGCATGTGACAAAAATATGATCTTGTTTCTGGAAGTTTGTTTCTTTGTCTGGAACTCTAAAAAACATCCCATCAAACTAAACACACAGCCTGCTCCGGGAACCGCGTCACGTGTCGCGTGTGTCAATCGCCTAACGAGGAGAGCGGAGCCACGCGCACTTACGCCATTATTGCCCCGGTGTAAACACGCCTTTGAACTAAGAGCCGTGGCAGATATCATATTACGTTTCTTGCAAAGAGAATATAATCACAACGTTATAGCTACTTGATAGTGTAGCAGGCTTGGTTTATGTAAGTTATTGATTATGACTAATATGATTTTGAGAAGGGAACGTTCTCTAAGTAACTAATTTGAAAATTAATAACTATAGGTTACTGTCTCATTATGTCCTCCAACCGATATTTCGGCTTGAAAACTATATTTCGCAATTTTTCGAAGCGATGCAAACGCGTTTCAGACTCGTTGCACAATAGATACAGTCTTAGTATACTTCTAATACTAAGCGGGAAGAATTATGTATAATAAGAAGGTATGTAAAAATAAATTCTAATAATAAAAAAACAATTTCATTATTAGAAATTACATTTATCATAGTTTTTTAGATTTTCGCGTTGCATTATAACTATAATGTATCAATACGGGGATTAACACGATATTTATTATGTGAAACAACATTGTGTACTCACATATTTGGCTCGACGTTTCGGCTACGTTACAGCAGCCGTAGTCACGAGCGGACTGGCGGAGCACGGAAACGTCGAGCCAAATATGTGAGTACACAATGTTGTTTCACATAATAAATATCGTGTTAATCCCCGTATTGATACATTATAGTTACATTTATCATCTCTAATTAACATAAAACAATAAAGAATGTCCGTTAACCCAATGTGCACCCCCGCGCCCGCGCATTCGAGCGAGGGGTACTCCTCCCCACGGACGGGGGGAACCTAAAAAAGTCTGTACATCGCCGCACGGACCACTTTTGCAGCGGCGGGGACTCAATACAGACGGACAAAGGACGGACTTGCATTGGTGAAAAAGAAATCAGCGAAGTAAGGATCTTCACCAATTTCAAAAAATAACGTGCCAACATAGGTCATGGTAACTCAGTGTGTTTTTATGCAATAACGTATTAACTAACAGTACACTTACATCAATCTGACCTCAAAGTAACTGAAGTTGTGCATTGAGTATCATCAGAATCAACGAAAATACCTCAACCTACTTAAAATAGATCCAAACAAACTAAAGTGTACATCGTACGAACATTTTGTCCAGAGTGAAGAACGAACGAAACTAAGTCACTGCTAAATAGCCATCAGGCCAGTCGGACCATTCCAGCCAATCTATCACCGATCACGCCAACAACATAGCTAGTTGCGTACAACCACAATGTTTCCAAACAAGTCCCCGCCGCGCCGGGAGCGACCGGGAATTCGTAACCGCGGCCGCTAATTTGTTAATTACCTTTCCAATTATACAATTTAAACGTCTCCGTGAAACTCACTTAGTGACGCGACCCTTTTGTGATTCGAGCCATCACGGCATCGAGTCAAGTCATTTTTGTAATGAGTCATAGAATAATATCAAGACTAGAAACCTAGTCTGCGCCCGCTATTTGAAGCAACTCAAATGGAGCCGTACGGCTCCAAACGCCCGGACCGGTCCTCAGTCGTCCATGTCAATGCCTGTCAAACGCATCTCGCGAAAATTAATTTACTATGACGATTTGTGCGGCAAAATTTTGTCACAATGATTCGGACAAGCATAAGAAGTGTAATAATAATTTCAAGATTTATGTAGGTGTGTTTCTGACAATGCAATACATGCATCCACATTTTACACGAATAGAAACTCACCCTGATAACCCTTAAAATATGTAGGCAGCTCTTTATTTATTTCTTGCTTATTCATTATTGTATTGTCAAGGCATCACAAATATCAAAACATAACTTGCCAACTAATTTTATAATCACAATTAGGCAGTTACTTGTAAGCGTTGTTCTTGGTACAATTGAAACAGTACAGTTACTACAATAACCATTTCCCATGTTTTAGGGAAATATGTTGTGACTGGTAACATTAATTAGGATCTTTATGTTGATACTACGTTCATAGTACCAACTTGAAAAACCAAATTAGTGCTTCAAATTATATGTATTCTATGTTCAAATCTGAGGTGACAGCAGTAAGGAAACTATCCTTCTAGTGTTGTTATTATTCTATGTATTGAGTTAAATACATAGCAGACGAGCAGACAGAGCTCCTCTCTGCAACTCCTCCTCAACGCCAGTGGAGTCATAAGTGTGCTGGCAAGCTTTAAACTCTCCTTACCATTTGAATTAGGCCTACGGTATCCTCACTCACTCGAAAAAACGCAGCACAAGCGGGTTCGATTCGCATCTATTTTCTATCCCTCTTATTCCAAAACGTGGTTTAAAATAAGTAGTGGGATTAATACTAGAAATAACTGAAGGACTAGAGTAAACATTATTACAAAACTAAGTTTAATGTTATTTAGTTTATCACCTATAATACTTAAGTTAAACCACCCGGACCCCTAGTTTAAAATGAGTACTAAAATAATAACCTCAAAATATCGATTCAGTAACCATGACAACTTATCCCTGTGACAGTTCATTCCGTTTTACACTAAAGTATTTGTGCAAAAGTAGTTATTTAATTTTTTCGATTTAATCCCAAAAATATAAAGCAATTCCTATACATATTACTTGGAAACCTTACATAGGTCAATATTTTAATTAATTGTTGCTCAAAAACAATTCCAAAATATTTTTACTGCAGACAACAAAATAAGGTTATGTAAAATGAAATGTCACTGAACGAATGATTGAATGATTCGTTAAATCTTGACAATATCCTGCGGTACTAAGTGGTCTATGGTTAGTCAAGGATTTGTAATAAAAATTTAAGAACTAACATTATTCCGTAATAATCATGAACTTGCTAGTTTAGGATTAAAACCGGTATCAGAGCAGTTTTTTGTAATAAGAGGGTATGAGTTCATCATCCGAACACTTTACCCACCATACTTTACGACCATAGTTTCGTGTTACATCTCATGGTCATTAGACCAAGCACCTCCAAGCTAAGGTACCTCACTCAGAGTGATCTTAGTGCAACATTTTTTGATCGACTTTGTCACATCACTCACCCCGCCCTCCTCTTCTTACGCCCGCGGCACCTTGAAACCCATTATCTACTCATATTTACAATTAATTTGGCTAATATGCAACAATGGCTACCATTTTACAATTGTTATTTTATGTATTTCCAAACGCCAAGATGACACGTAGGCTTGAATAATTAAATTAACAAAGTGCAGAGTTTGAGGTACCTATCTAAAGATGTGTAAAATATTAACAATAAGATGTTCTGTTGTCATGTACAATTAATGACGTTTTGTCATGACATGTTGGTTTTTGTCTTGGTTGGTTGGTTTAGATCGTAGGTATAGTGGTATAAAACAAGAATATTCTATTAAATAAGGTCCATTTACTGGTCATCGGGTGCATAATCATTGAATGTTATTACTGGCCATTTAAGAGTACTGCGGAGGTCAGTTGAAATTCGAGGCAAGCTTCGCCGTTCTATTTCTGTCGCGCAACACCGCGACCCTTGCGAACGAGTAGAAACACCAAGATGTTTTGAAATTAGTAAATAAATGATGTGCAAAATACGAAAAATGATGAATGAAACTTAATTATATTTTGATTTTCTTTAAAACAATGTGTAACTAGACAATACAGGCTGTGTTTCTGTTAAACTTTTAATATAACACAAATAGGCAGAAAATAGGTCACTACGTCGAATTTACGAAATGTAATCGCATATATTTTTAAGTAGGTAAATAATTGTAAGAAAATGTTTTATCCGAGACATAGATAAATAATTCCTTAATCCAAATAACAGCAATGAAATGTCGAGATATCCTCGAATTAAAAAGGTTGTTCACCGACCCCTTAAATTAGAAATTAAAAACTAGAAATAATTAAAAAAATTATCTACACATTCATTCACTGATCTCCTCTTATTTCATAATCTTCAAATTAAGAACTCAAAAATAAACATGCCCTAAACTAGTATTAAAAATAATAAGTGATTAGTAATGAAGATTCGATTTGTCACAACATGCCGCGCACATCTCCCGCACCAATCTCAACTTCAGAGCTGAGCCCTTAGATAGATATATGTTGAGCCTCAGGCTCACTTTAAAATAACTTCTAACTTATGCGCGGGGAATGACTCCGCTAGAATAAGTTACAATCAGACCGAAAACAGGGCAGGATGCTCGTAAAAACCAGAAGCAACCTGCGTTATAAGCTATAACACAAATCACACAACTTTTCTCTAACTGCTAATTTAATGCTTAACAAAGTCCGGAAAAAATATTCAGCTTGGACTTTTGACAGGATAATAGGGATTAATTTTTACCTTTGTTCTAATAAATTGTAATTTCTAAAGCAACTAACAAGCAATTTTCTTTTCATAATTTATGTGGGCTAAAGTTATAATTGTGTTCCTAATGCCAGACATTTCACTGTATAATGTTCTAGTTTACATTCATATTTTTACGGTCCTTTTTATCCGTATTCAAAGTTGCCCTAAATTCATCCTATAGTTTCAGTCTTGCATTTCTCACCGAGACCACCTTACCATCAGAGGATGATAGGTGGCACCTATCACATTGTAAACCAAGAACGCAAATGGCTTGCGTGTTTGGATTTCAAACAACAATATCTTAAGTAAATAACACACTTAAAAATTTCATCTCGTGTTCAGGCGGGACTCAAACCCACACCTTCCACATTCAAATTAGTGAATGAATGTTCTACCAATTAGACCACTGAACGTGTTAATAAGCCGACGAAATTTGTAAGTTCTTGATTCGACATGAGCTGTCGATATAAAAATATCAACAATATCTTGTTATTTAATGACAATGATGACGACTCGTATAGCGCAGTGGTTTAGAGCGCCGGTTGAGACGCAACGCGCAACGGTCGCGGGTTCGATTCCTGCACCAACACAAATGTTTTTTGATGACACAGATATTTGTTTTGTTTGGTGGGGGTGTGTGTAGTATCTTCGATGTTCCTGGTTTACATAGTACAAAGGAAAACTAAAAACTTAGTTCGGGACCAGAGCAATGTATGTGATGTTGTCTCAATGGCTCGAGCTCGAGATTTTACAAAATATAAATATAAATTTGATAACCAAAATATAGTTGTACAACACTATAAAATAGTAGATAATATTTTAACTCGATGGTTAAGAGTAAACCTTAGTGGTTTTTTAATTACTATCTTACCCAATGTTTATTGCTTGTGTAATTATACATTAAAAAAAAATATAAATATGTACGAATAGCAAAAATTGTCAATTAAAAATATAACGGTTAGGTTTATGGTCATTAAAAGATTCAAAGGCAAGTCCATTTTAAAAGTATGAAATTATTAAAAAATAATTATACTATTGAATAACCCATACAATTTGCACCAACTATTATAATAGAACCATTGATATGCACGAAACATTTGATATAGCTACCATACAAAATTCAAATGAAATGCATACAAAATACTTAGGTGTGACGTCACATCTTAGTAGCCATTTGTGTGGAGCGTTTGGGTTTGCCCAAAATAATGTGATTTTAAAGTTTTGATATCTTTCAAGAGAATCTTTCAAGAGAATCAAGTAATTCTTTCAACGATGTTTCTACATTAGGAGGTTTTGATTACAAAAAAAAGAAGCAGTCAAATACCGTTTTATTTATTTATTATTATTTATTTAAATAACTACGGGTGATCCCACACGTCTGACAATCGGACCGTTTATCCCACCCACGATGGTTCAGAAATTTAACTCGTTTAATGTCAACCTTTAAAACGACTTGCAGTAAAGGGCGGGGGGTCGTTGGCACCGGTGTAAACTGGTAATGGAATGGCAGATGGCTGCTGGCCACTGCCGACGTGTAGCTTTAGAGTGGGAGGGACGTGTTGCCGGTTTACGAGGTGATGTGCTTTCTACAGGGTTATTTAAAAACCTCAACAACCTCTTAGATTCTGATTTTAGTGGTCAAGTGAAATAACTTTTTTATGTAAAAGCTATTAGTAGTAAGTTCATATTTTCAATCGTCAACCCATTTAAGTCCCCACTGCTAGGGCACGGGCCTCCCTCAATCACATAAGGGGTAATTGCCATTCTCACCACGCTTGGCAGACGGGTTGGCGAGGGTTTAGATATACTTAAATGCAGAGTTTTCCTTCTCTGGGTGCTGATGACCATGCCAGCAGCTTTACCTTAGTCGCCTTTTACGACACTTCGGTAAGAGTGAGGGTGGCCTATTCTACTCTTCCGGGACCACACGGCATTTTATATAATACTTAAGTTCATATTTTCAAAACCGTAAGCAAATTGTAAGAATAGGTTTACATCAAAGTACTGCCAGTCAAATAACTTTCGGCGTCCCCCAAGGTTCAATTTTGGGTCCACTGCTGTTTTTAATTTACATAAATAACATACAAAACATATGTATTAAATAATATTAAATTCGAAGGAGTCGAAATGTTAAAAACAAATTTCCAGTAAAAATAAAGGAAACAAAATCATTAATCAGTTTTTAAAAATAAATTTGACCCAAGAATAAAACAAACTGGGTAAGCTAAATAAAACTAGCAGGTAAGTTTAACTACTAAAAACATATTTTATAAAAATTCATTTAACTATAAAAAACAATACAGTTAAAATCATTCGAATTAAAAACGAGTTCTAGAGTCGAGACCGCGTCTTGGCAAACGTAATGTAGGGCGCCCTCTGGCTAGGTGGGGGTCGATCTGCGCAGGATGGCTGGCAAGAGCTGGATGCGAGAAGCCATGGATAGATCACAGTGGCGAACAATTGGAGAGGCCTACGTCCAGCAGTGGACTGCGATAGGCTAATGATGATGATGATGATGAAAATCATTTGGTGAAATAAATTAAATTTCAATTACACACATAAAAACAAATTCAAATTAAAAATTAAACAGTCACCATGATGCCACATTCAGAATACAAGTACGCTCTGTGCGCTTTAGGTACGTGGTTGCTCTGTACGCAGTAAACAACACAGGGTTATCTGAATCCTACCCAGAGAAAACCCCCACATATTTTATAATTTTAGTTTAACTTAGGTACACTCACTTGGATGCAAAAACATATAATTTTTTTGGTTATGTTTTTCTCAATAAGTGAATTGTATTATTCTTTATGAGTTAATAAAGTTCTTTAGGTGACGGGTAGTGCACACTAGCGACGCCAATCGATTTTAATTTTGAGCTACTTACTCTGATCTATTTTAAACAATTTCGGGGTTACAACCTCTCGGCAAACACTTATACTATTTATTAAATAACCATGCAAAAATGTTGGGTCCAACGCGTACGCGAAAAATGTGGCCGCTTTTTGCAAAAAAAATAAAATCGATTGGCGTCGCTTGTGTGCCCTACCCGTCACCTTAAACCAGACTTACGGCTTGCCGTTACGGCTGGGTTACAGCAGCCGTGGTTAATTTATAATTCAACTCGAAAATCTATAAAACTATTTCAATAAATAGTTTAGCATTTATAACATTTATATATTAGAATACATTTCTGCCAAAAAAAAAGAAATGCATCGAAACGAATCGAACGTAATTTTAACTATGAACTACTCGTATAATTTACTAACTGTAAGCAATGTAACATTCGTTTCACAAATAAAGATATTCTGATTCAGAAAACATCTTCTTTTTAGTGTTTTTTCCGGGTTATGTCCTAAGCTGTCGCTACTGCTACTCTTCTACTTCGCACGGTCACAGATCTTAACTTATCTTATCTGTTAGGGGCTTTTTTATGGGGCACGTCGACCCTAAGAGATCTTTTGTACCTCCCCTATCTTTTGCGCTCCTACAGACGAAAGATTCGTTTCATCACCGTCACGATGTCTTTCGGATTGAAGTGCCTGTAGTCTCCTGGTTTAGGATAAGCGTTACCTAGAAGACACATTCTGCCTCTGGCTAGTGAGTCGCATTCACATAAAAGATGTTCTATTGTTTCCGTCTCCTCTTTGCATGCTCTGCTGTCGCTGTTCTATGTTCATCTTCATCAGCATTTTGTTCGTTGCATGATGCCCTGTTAACGCTCCTATGAGCATCCTTGTCTGTTGTTTATTGCCTCCGAGAAGATAGATAGATAGATATTCTTTATTTCACAAAAATAAAATACAAGCATGATACAACAACAGCAACAGACAGTACAATAAGGCGGTCTTATCGCTTGTAGCGATTTCTTCCAGACAACCTTTGGGTAGAGGAAAGAAATGTCGTATTCGTAATAAGGGAAGGCAGTGCAAAGTAGTTTAACAAATGAAATTAAGAATGGCAGAAATATACATATTTTATATATTAATAATATTACATAACATAAATAATAATAAACAATACATACATACCCAATAATATATACATAGATAATTTATAACCAAAATTCAATTAAAATATTTCTTATAGATAGGCATAAATGACCAGAGAGCAGACCACATAAAAAAGGAAGAAGAGACAAGGAAAAAACAGTGTACCTATTTATAGAGATAGGAAGTGAGTTTTGACATGGGACTTGAATATAGGAAGGGATTGTGATTTCCTGATTGGAAGGGGTAAGGAGTTCCAGAGACGAATAGATTGAACAGTAAAGGACTATGAATAGGATTCTGTGGAATGAGGAGGAAAGAGAAGATGTTTTTTTCACAGATAATATGCTCGGTCTTGGGCATCCGTTGTCAGGGGTCAGTTTGTTGGCACGCCTTACGATCCCTGACGACGTCAGACCACACCTTATTAGGTCTACCCCGTCTGCTAGGATCCGGCGCCGGTGGAAGTCATAGTCATAGTCATAGAATTTTATTGCAACATGTTGGTACAGTCAAAAGCACATCAGACTATACACTTTGACTGCCGACTGACTTGCCGACTGACCAGATGGCGCAATTGGTAGTGACTCTGCCTCTGGCGCCAAAGGTCGTGGGTTCGATCCCCACCCTGGACAAACATTCGTGCGATGAACACTTGTATTTGTTCCGAGTCTGGGTGTAAAATATGTATTTAAGTATATATTTGTGTTCCTCTGTTGTCTGATATCTGTAACACAAGTGCTTAAGCTACTTAGTACGGAATCAGGTTAACGTATGAGATGTTATGAGAATTATTATTATTACTTTGACCTTGAGACAGCCCTTATGTCCGAAGCATGAGCTTTATTATCGTACTGCAAGTGTATACCGTGATGTGCTGTTAACCGTACATAGTAATGATGTAAATACAAACATGGCCCTGTTAGGGCATCGCAACACTGCCTACTCTATAAAAGCAATTCTAATGAAGTATTATTAATATAAATTACAAGCATTATAAATGTTCTTATTCAAATCAACAAACAAACAATGAGATCATATCCTTGAGCGAACCTCTAAATGTATTTTAGGCATAGAATAATAACGAGACATTTTAGGTAATTTTATTAGTAAGTATTGTTGCTCTAATCATATTTAATATGATTATAAACATCTTAATATATACCTAACTATTCAAGCATCATTTCAGCCAGTAGACGTCCACTGCTGGACATAGGCCTCCCCCAATGTTCTCCACACAGATCGGTCCTGTGCAGCCCGCATCCAATGGATTCCCGCGATCTCCACCTATTCAATAAAATAATATAAAAAACTATTCAATTTATTTCAAATAATTGCAGTCCAGGAATCTCTTAAAGAGTAAAAACATTTATTTTGGAGGTAATCTTTCAATTTTCTCCGGTTTTCGTTCGTTTCGGTTCTCGTTGGTACGGCCGTGTCCGGCCGTACCAACGTAGGCCACTTTCCTGCTTTTCTGAAAAAACATCAACGTGCTTCATAAGCTTTTCTTTCTAACTTTGCTCTTATTTTTCAAGTTACAAGCACTTGCTCCTGCGCACTTAAAAGATCGTTAGTGCAGCAGCGAGCATCTATGTAGATGAAATTAGTGTATTAAAACTGCATTGTGTGCAAGCGCCACAAAAGAAAATGATGGCGGATTCTAAAGTACAAAAGATATAACATGTTTGCTGGCGCTAAGCGTGGAGTTTTATTAGTCCAGTGCTGGAGTAAGGAAACTAGAAAATGATTGTGTTTGTGTGTTAGGTGCAGACGAGCTAACGGATCACCTGATGAAAAGCGATTGTCGCCACTAATCGACACCTGCAACACTGCAGACTGTCACATGAATCAATATAATATTTTCGAAATGAATTTATTCTCCAAAGATAATCTTATGTTACTTTTCATGCTACTATTCAAGTTTGAGTTTATTTATTCATTCTATTAATTAAGTACTTACTAGCATGGCACAAGAAAAATAATTATTTTCCTTACGTTGTGACATATAATCGTGAATATCCCTTTATCTTTTTACTTTCTTAGAAGAAACCCATTTTTTTTTTAGAATAACCAGACATTTGGCCACAATCTCACTTTTAATTTGGCCACTTATTTTATTTTTTAATTAATTTACTAGCACAGTATTAAGGCGCGTGTAGGATATTTTCGTAAAATTGTAGATACATACAATTTTAAAGATAAAAACATGTAACTTTTAACAGTTGGTCTGGTTCCCCTTTCTATGGGTTACTGATGGTACAAACGTACCCTGGGTTCCGAAGCGACAGCTTTGGACGCAACTAGAAATTACACTAACTGCCACACACAGAGTCATTGATCAAATTAGTTGGCTACTTAAGAAAAAATATTGACACTTATTTTTATACGCATAAAGACTACCGATACTAATGTTAATGAACATTAGCTTAAATGACGTCTCTGAGTGCGGGGAGCCGGCCCTGGTTCGCGCTGAGTCACCATTAACAACTTAGTTCCCGGATGGGGTTTCTGGAAACTTCGCGAATTTCCATTAATAAAAATCTTGCACCCACTTCCGCTTTTAAAAAGTTGCTTTGAAATATTCTGGTGCATTTGCATACCTTCATTTACCTACCTGAGTTTTTGCCTGTTTTTTTACACTTTTCTGTCATTCATAGTACAAATAGTTCTCGTAAATATAGAAATGTATTTTGTTATACAACCATATACACGGCTTTAGTGTACGTGTACTTTTTTTTTTAATTCTAATGAAATTCCACGGACACTGGTTCCGTGCCTTTATTGTGCTCGTTTTTTAAGTGTTACAAATTATTTTTGAAATTTGCTCTGCGATAAAATTAAACTAAATTAAATTACAATAACAATCTTAAGTTTAGGCAGTCATGCATGGTTAATGTTAATAAGATGTATAAAATGTTGTACGTGTACTTCGTAACGTCAAAATTGGAAGACGTGAGGGCCAAGTTTAAGATTTGTATGGACAAATATTTTAAATATTTAAATTTGACTTGAATGTCGAGTGTTCGAGAATAGGCCCTATGATACGATATACTGCCTAGCGCATAAGTCAACTAACTCTACCGTATCTATGTCAGCTAGAGCCTGGTTTCTGTGTCATTTTATTTTGTGCTTAAAGCTTTCAGGGGCCTTAGCGGGAAGACGGCCTACTGCAGGACGAGAATATACCTGTCGCATCCAAACAAAGGAGAAGCGTGTGAAAGGGAGGGAAACTCTGATTTAGTCATAGAGTTCCGTTTACGCGTTATGTACCCGCGTTTTTGAAAACGCGCTCAAAATTTACCTTTTAAAATCAAATTTAATTTTGTAAGCTTTTTACTTGCGCTTATAAAAACGTGCTTAGTTAAAACGCTAGTCTAATATAAATGGACAGACATCGAAAAGAAAAATCCAAATTTTCTAAAGTTTTTTTTCCTACTTACTTTAGCCTCACCCCAAAGTAAACACTGAGTCGTCTTTTGTGTCGTGAAAATATTTGGAATTCCTCACAAATAGCAATACATAGATACCAACCAAATATTATAATTTTATTTAAAAAAAAATACTTCTGTATAAAAATTCTAAAGTCATGAATTTTCCCAATTTATCACCTTCGAAGGTTGGTGTTATAATGTTGCCGTAACGCCGAGTATCAGTTTCAGGGTTGTCACTGTTGACAGCTGACGAATGGTTCGAGTAATTGGATGCCAGCCCTACTTTGTTACGGAGGGAGTAATTTCAATGACAAAGCAGTATCAGACCATCATTAAGTGTATCATACTCGAAAGGTTGAAAGTTCAAATTCTTTATTGCAAGTAGTTTAGAGATGTAATGAAACAAATAAATGTCCCTGCAATGAAATGGGTATGCAATGATATTAAGATTTTTTTATGCTAGAGGCGACAAACGAGCAAGAGAGTCCTGATGGAAAGTAATCAAAGTCACACATGAACATTCGCGAAATCAGAGAGATAACGAATGTGTTGCTGGCCTTGTTAAAAAAAGAGTACGCTCTTTCCTTGAAAGTCCATAAGTCGTAGCCGTCGGGAAACACTCCCGCAACCAAACCGTTCCACAGAACTGAGGTACGTGGTGGAAAGTTCCGCGAGAAACGCAGATTGAAATTAAATGAAGCAAGATTATAATTAAACAATAAAAATAATATAGTATTTTTTAAGGTTTATATAGGATGTATCTGTAAACATTTTCATTCAATTTATCGGTCCAAGAAAATAGCCCAATGAAAATACTAAAATTACATTTTATTTCAAACTAGCTGACCCGACAGACTTCGTCCTGTCAAAAAAAATTGTAATGTGGCAACAAATATGAACTTTATATAATAGCAATAAAACTCAAATTGATTTTACGTTTTAGTTAGAAAACGTTTGTATGTGACAAAGAAAAGGGCTGTTTTAGGGTTTTCCCGACAATTATTCGATTTTTTCTCGCCGTAAAAACCATCCTTGGACTTCAACGAACATTTTAAAAAAAGAATTGGCCAAATTGGTCCAGGCGTTGTTGAGTTATGCACTTACCAACACATTTTGCGATTCATTTTTATATTATAGATTACCATTAATGTAATAGTACAGTCTACATAATTAGAATTATACATGCGATTAACTCCCTTAAACCACTTGCTCTATCAACCATTTGAATTCAGAAATATTTTCTTCTATGACTTTGGAAATTCGCACTTAAACCATTAAACTTTTCATACAAAATTGGTGACATGACTTGATCATTTTGTATAGGAAGCCGAAAAAATTTACGAATTTGGAAAAGTCGTTAAGCAAATGTTGTTCGGAATGTTTAGAAGAACACGTGGATTTAAAGGGATGTAAATATGTTCACGGCTACATCCTGTCGTCTTTAACAGCAAAGAAGTAAAGTTCAAGTTGGCAGGTGAAGTCAGAGGTTTTCTGGATTTCCATCCTACACGGTCGCACGCGATGCTAATCTTATTCACAAACGTTTGTTAATTCTTGTGTACTAAAACAGTGTTCTAAAGCAGATTTCATTCTTTTTTCAAAAATTAAGTACGATCATTTTTTGTTTCAAACGTCAAAACTGCTACAAAGGTTTATTAAACGTTTATGACAAAAGCCCTAAGTCGTCGTCGCGAAATTGTCGCGGGTCTATTTTGCCGCCTTCTCCAAAACGTGCCGCCCTTTTTGGGATAAAGCCTACATTTTGCCGCTCCACTATGCTACGCTAAGTAGTGTTAAAGCCGCCTCCCCCTCACCAGTGGATGAAGCCGAAAATTTACCGCCACCACGCTACGCCACAGAGTGCAGGAGCCCAATTCTCGGGCTCGTGACATTTATCATCATACGACATATATCACCAAAAAATAGTTTTTTTGTATGGTTTTTAGGTGATATCCTCCATGTTTTCAAAATATCAGGAGCACGAGAATTGGGCTCCTGTTATTAAATCAAAATACAGCGCCGCAGCCATAACCCTAAGGTGAGGTAGTCCACATTCAGCACCCAGTTTTTCAGCACCTGGCCTACTCCACATTCAGCACCTATTGATATTTTTGGCAGGTGCTACATGTGGACTACCTCCCTAAGGTACGCTGACGATCAGCTTAATGTCACCTTACTTGAGGCTTGCCAATTCTTTTGCAATGTGTGTTACTTTAGTTCAATCAATCAAGGCTTACCTACCTTTATAATATAAACCATCTGGGTCAACGCCGGTTGTTTCATCGACTTTTCTTTGCGTACCGAAATGCTTTGATTACAACCCACATAATATGGGTTGTAATCAAAGTATGTAAGTGGGCTATACACAAGAGTCCTTTACCTAATTGTGACATAAGCTGAGTGAGGGCCATTTATACTAGACGTCATAACACATCATAATATTCATTTGGCACTGTCTGGACATGATTGAATATAGATTTGTTTTTTTTTTCCTTTTGTTTTTTTTTTGTATTTTTAATTGTTTTATGTTTTGTTTTCTGTTTGTGCCAAATTGTGTTCTGTTTACAATTGCTATATGTTCTGTGTTGTGATGTCTATAATAATAAATATTTTCTTTCTTTCTTTCTTTCTTTCTAATAAGAGTCCTAGGAAAGTCTTGGAGCGGTTTGTCTGCTCCAGTCTGTTTATTGTTTAAAGAGTTGGCTAGTCCTTACTAAACGTAACATGCTCTTGTCTAGAGAGCCATGAATCACTTAGAGAGTAGTAATTGAATCACCAGCGCAGCCATAATCCTAAGGCACGCTGACCGAGGGGCGCAATCGGCGACGTGCCCAGGTGATTGATAACGCTTCGCTTCTATTCTAACTCTAGTAGTTGTCTGCAACTACTACAGTTCGTACATTCGTACAATTCGACAGGAAAGAATTCGTACATTTATATTCATTATTCGATTCTGCCCTTCGCCATTGTTAGTGTTGTCATATTACTATCGCAATCACAAAAGTTCAATGACATTATCTTGTGCGAGCGTGAAATCCATATACATAATTGCTCGCGACCGATAAGGATGGGTCATATGAGGTCAATAGACAAATTCTCTATGTACTCGGCGACTCACATCCAGAACTTACCTTGTACAATTCAACCATCTGGGTCTAAGGAACAGCGGTTGCTTTTTTCCCCTTTTATCCGTAACACAATAGTTACTTTCAACTGACAATACGACAAAAAATCATTTTCCGAAAGGAAAAATACTATTTCTAGATTAGATTCATAGAAATGTAAGAAAAATAATTCCAAATTTTTTAAACAGATATTTATGGAGAAAAAAAATAAAATATAAAAATCCTCCTGTGACGTCATCACTCGGCATTACAAATGAATAACGCTTTTGCTCGCGTTAATTAAAAAAAATCTCTATATTATAAAATACATCACAAAGTAATGACAGTGACAGTAAGTTATTTAAAGTCGCCTAAACTTTTTTTATTGGGCATGGAGTCTGTTTATTGTTTAAAGAGTTGTCTAGTCCTTACTAAACGTAACATGCTCTTGTCTAGAGAGCCATGAATCACTTAGAGAGTAGTAATTGAATCACCAGCGCAGCCATAACCCTAAGGCACGCTGACCGAGGGGCGCAATCGGCGACGTGCCCAGGTAATTGATAACGCCTCGCTTCTATGACACCCGGCTAGGGTTGTTGCCGCTAAAACACATATGTACTAACTTTATAAATCGCGATCTAAATTTATTACCGTACTAAAACTCATGTCATTCCGTTCCAACAAGCAATGTTAAAAGGGACGATTTTATAATGAGGGGGATAATCTTTTATAATTATTTTTGGATAGGAGATGTAGATGGATAACGTCTTATTGGTTTAATTACCGGGCCGTGATCTGGGGTTCGATTCCCGGGTCGGGCCAAAATGTATACCTGAGTTTTTCTGTTAAGAAATTCTCAGTGTCAGCCTGGAGTCTGGAAGTCGGTAGTCTACCTACCCCCGTGCCTCGGAAAGCCGTTGGTCCTGCGATGGATCCCTCTCCGGTCATGTCACACTGGTGTCCCATAGGAATATGAGGGCGACGGAATAGAGAGTGCACTTGTGTTTGCGCACACACTGGAGCACTATAATATATCCTGCGTAAGTGGCTGATCGTAGATTAAGATTAGTCGCCTTAGCCGAAATCGGTTGGAGGATATTATTATTCTATTCAGAAACGTGTCAGCGGTAGGTACTCGTTAGTATGAACAAACTTCGTCGCTTATAGGATTGGACTTGTATTAATAAGGAGGGCCTATAACGAAACCGTCCGAAACAGAATGAGAATATACCTGTCTGTGTGAAAGAAGCGAGGATATTTTTTCATGAGAAAAATCGACCGTAGAAGAGCCAAGGTTCAGCATGAATGAGCCGGCTTGACAGGGGTGACACCACGGCCTCACAGAAAACCGGCGTGAAGCAGCACTGTGCTGTGTTTCGCTGCGTAAGTGTCGCAGGTGTCCATGGGCGGTCGCAATCGCTAACCATCAGGTGATCTGTCTGCTCGTCTGCCACCTATCACATAGCAAAAACATAACAAACTCACAGGCAAGTTTCAACAAAAAATAGAATACATTATTATAATAATAATATCATAACTTACAATGTGACTGAAATTCTCAAAGGGTCCTACGTGTTAGGAATCTTCAAGTCATTTCCCCAAGACTAACAAAGGCATTTTCAAGAAAAAAGTGTTTCTTTCTCATGTTATACAAACAGACGCATCTAATAGGTGCTTAGAGGTCAACTGGCTAATTTGATCCTGGCCCATATATGGGAGCCTGTAAATTTATCCGCTAGATGGCATGCTTGAGAACCGAAGGTAATCCGCCAATGCCAAGTAACTTATTGAGAATAAGTAGGTAGTCAACAGTCGAAGTCAGTCAAAGTCACAGTCACTTAATAAAACACCGGGGTTTTACGTTTTATCAACCTACGGATTTATAGGATAAGACTCTAAAAGCAATCGCGGGGTTTGAGGATCTAATGCGTCCAAGCAAGGTGTCACGAGACAACTCACTCGACACACAATAGCAGTGTTAAAAACGATACAATCCAACGATTCTTATTATTAGGATCACTTTGCGGCACTTCACTGCACAAATAAACACCACATTTGTACACTAAAAACCACTAAAAACTAATTTAAAACCTTTAAATTGCATCAGCCCATGCGGCTTTTTTTAGCCCTACCCGCCGAATCTTAAAAGAACTCAATGCTCAAGAGAGGTTATGTTATTATTCTATGACATTGACAATGGCAGCAGACACGCAACATACACTGGCGTATTTTTTTTTGACGTAAAGGAATTAACTGTGTTCAGGCGTAAGTATGACGTCATTTAGCGCTTACGTCTGTTTAGAATACGAAAGATTGAAATTTTTATTTTAGGTAATCTTAAAAACATAATTTTGAGAAAACTAAAAGTACGGGTCGCCTTATTTTACGTCTACTTTCAGATAAAAAAATAATATAGGCATGTTAGAATTTTAATGTAGTCAATTGTAGGTGAAATAAATGGAATATAATAAAATAATAATATCCTTCAACCAATTTGGGCTAAAGCGACCAATATCAACGATCAGCCACTTACGCAGGATATTATATTATAGTGCTCAAATGTGTACGGAAATAGAAGTGCACTCTTTATTCCCTTCCTCATATTCCAATGAGACAACAGTGTGACACGACCTGTTTGGGATCAACTTTTGTCACCCAAATGTTTCACAAATTATTATTAAATACTCGCAGTGGAAGAGTTGTGCTTTGTTTATGTATGTATGTGTAACATAAAGATTTAGCTTACCTCAAGTCCGAACATGATATGAATAGAATGCATTAATGAATACTCTCAGACGATGTCCTAACTTGCGCAAGTTCCCTTAGAGAGGGATCGGGTGCAAGAACAACGGCTTAGGTACAGATTTTCTGTGGCACGGGGTACAAGACCTCCAACTTCCAGACTCCCGGCCGAGACTGAGAGTTTCTTAACAGAAAAACTCAGGTACAAATTTTGACCCGACCCGGGGATCGAACCCAGGACCCCAAGCGCAACCGTCGCTTTAAAGTACAACGCACTACCCACTGCGTCAACGAGGCAATCAATAATATACTTACTACCTGTGCGGATAAAGAATGGGATCAGAAATATCCGCACGTTAGTAATGGTTAGATATACAACTTGTTACGTTTGGAAGCTCTACACTGGAAGCTTTGGACGAGTACATCGACCTGGGACAAGTCCAGAAAGAGGTCAATCGACGAATCCAACTCGGCTGGGCAACTACGCAGCATACAAAACATTCGTCAGTCTTTAATGTGTGTGTGTGTTGCCATGACATACGGAACCGAGATTTGGTCGCTTACAATATGCTGATTAAGGAGGCTCAAAGTCACCCAGAGAGCAATGGAGAGGGCTATGCTTGGAGTCACTTTGTGTGATCGTATCAGAAATAATGAGATCCGCAGGCGAAGTAAAGTCACAGATATAGCCCAAAGAATTGCATGCCCTTAAGTGCAATGGGCAGGGCACATAGCGAAGAGAACAGACGGCCGTTGGGGCGGAAAGGTCCTCGAGTGGAGGCCACTTACAGGAATTCGCAGCCGTAGCAAAAAGCCCCACAAGGTGGACCGACGATCTGGTGAAGGTCCCGGAATCCATTGCATGCGAGCGGCTCAGGACCGATCTGCGTGGAGAACATTGGGGGAGTCCTATGTCCAGCAGTGGAGTCTATTGGTTTAAATTATGATGATGATGATAGGTAGGTATACAAAATAAGATTGATGCGGGTCTGAGTTCTATTGTTCCATTTTTTCCTATATAGCCTGTATCTACATACTTTTTAATTAGTATTAGTAAGATTACCGCTCTGTCCAGTTTATTTTATCACACGCCACTCCCGCAGTGGACGTGCTCGGGTAATTGATAACACCCCACTTCTGTGACACCCCTCGCTTGGGATTGCAATTCCACGGTTGCCACGACTACTGCCTCTGTAATAGAGTGAAATCAAATCCTTTATAGGTACCACGAATAAGATAAAAAAGATAGAAGTATAATTAAGTAAATAACACACTTAAAAATTTCATCTCGTGTTCAGGCGGGACTCGAACCCACACCTTCCACAATCCGGGTGAATGTACTACCAGTTATACCACTGAACGCGTTACTAAGTGGACGAAATTTGTAAGTGCTTGATTCGACATGAGCTGTCGATAGTCTCATCAATATTGTAGGTATATTTACAATATCCAGTGGAAATATTATTACAAATATTTGACCACCAGTTAAGATGAGACTGCTAAATCAATAGTTGATATTTTATAGCAATCTTTTGCGATTTATTCTTAAGTAAATAACACACTTAAAAATTTCATCTCAGAAGTATAATTATTTTAAGCGCCTACGTTTTCTTTTAAAACATATAAGTACAACCTCGTGGGGTGCGAGTATAGACGCAATAGTGTGCAAGCGAGAAGTGAATAGATGCGCCGCTATTTCTGATCTCATTCTTTATCCGCACAGGTTGTATATGCGAAAGTAACTCTTATCGGTTTGTTGAACTTTCACGCTAAAACTATTTTATCTAATATTTATTCGAATGTAATTTAAAGAATTTTAGTTTTAACTCTTTAATTTTGATTTTAATTGTAATTTATTTTTATTTTTTAATATTATTTTAAATTGAATGCATAAATAAATAAAATATATAAATGTGATGATAATATGACCATGGTTGAAATAAATAAATTTTATTTTTATTTATTTATTTATTTTAACTACAGAACCAATCAGCGGTAAGTTACACACACATACATGGGTACTTTGTTAGTTCTTTTGTGCCTGTCAGCCTCATATTTGGATTTCACGGCCGCTTACCATCAGGCGGAGTGAGGTCATCCTGATTGGCATTTCTATAAAAAAAAAACATCTTCTGTATGGAGGAGAAGCTTCAAACTGGTGTGGTGGTTCGATATCGATCATGCACCTCTGGATTATTCAAATCTATGTGCATATTTCTACCCTTAAATCTGTGGTGAGGGAAAAAATCGTTAGGAAACTTGCTCGTCTCGGATAGTTTCTCTTAAATTGTGCATAAATTGTCCAGACATTGGCGCGCGCCACCACAAAGTTTTTGGCTCTCGTTCCTGCCCCGACCATCAGGCATGGAATGTGGGTTTCCTTCTTCATACATCCGGAGTCTTTTTAGGCGGGTGTGAAACGAGATACATTTCAGCAGGCCATTAGGGTGAGGATGGCAGACACAATGGGTACTTTGTTAGTTTTCTTTTGTGCATTCAGCCTCATATTTGGATTTCACGGCCGCTTACCATCAGGCGGAGTGAGGTCATCCTGATTGGCATTTCTATAAAAAAAAAAACATCTTCTGTATGGAGGAGAAGCTTCAAACTGGTGTGGTGGTTCGATATCAACATTGGCGGCGCGCACCAATAGGTTTGGCTCCTCGTTCCTGCCCCGAGCCATCAAGGCATGGAATGTGTTTCCTTCTTCATACAATCCGGGGTCTTTTAGGCGGGGTGTGAAACGACATTTCAGCAGGCCATTAGGGTGAGGATGGCAGACACAATGGGTACTTTGTTAGTTCTTTTGTGCCTTTCAGCCTCATATTTGGATTTCACGGCCGCTTACCATCAGGCGGAGTGAGGTCATCCTGATAGGCCTTTCTTTAAAAAAAATAACCTACAATATCAATCAATACGATAATGATTCTGAACGTGTAACCGTGATCCAGTTGATCTGATTCCCCTGTCTAAGTGTTGCGAAGGTCAGACGGCAGTGGCTTCATTGTAATTACCAGACTTCCCGAATCCTGGATCATGGTCCAAGCGTACTCCGGGCTCCGAAGCGACAACTGTGGTCGCAACTGGGAATTACACGATATGATGAGTGGAAATACACTGTTTGCTGTAGGTACTTAGGTACAAACCTAAAATTGCTTGGTAGCCCCATGCAACAAATTGCCCGCGTCATCTTTTTTTTCTTTTATATTTTTACCTTTGCCCTCTTATTTCACGTAAAAGCTTCCATTTCAAAAATGGCAACCTTACCCCCTCCCAACTGCAGCCGGACTCAGGTGCTATAATCCGACACCTGTATCGCTTGTAAGCCCACCGCGGCAAATTCCACACGTCATCTTTCTCTGTCGGCTCGAACTTGGCGTTTCTTTTTGGAAATCTGCAATATTATTTTAAAAATATGGAACATGCATTTTTTTATATTACAATAGGCCTTTTCATCTGTAACTGGTGTTGCTTATCGAGAGACTACGACAGTTAAAGTAAAATAAATAGTATCGATAGTATTGCTGGTTGTCAAT
This sequence comes from Marasmia exigua, assembly GCA_019059595.1. Lineage (NCBI taxonomy): Eukaryota > Metazoa > Arthropoda > Insecta > Lepidoptera > Crambidae > Marasmia > Marasmia exigua. Next base: position 25,441,607 of record CM032470.1, read on the forward strand.
AGTAATGATAGTATCGATTATAAAATTAGTTCAATACTATCATAACGCTAATACTATCGATAGTATCGGACACACTTATTCAGGCAGTAATACTATCGAAACAAATCTGACCATCGATAGCACACAACTATCGATAGTATCGATAGTTTTTGATTAATTCTGTTAGGAAATAAAATACTATCGATAGTATCGGGCATTAAACAATCGATAGTAACGACAATATTGGCGTTATCAGTAGTATTGAACAAATTCAATAGTCACTACCGATAGTCGATATCGATAGTTAGGTCGATAGTACTATCGATAGTCTGAATGATTTTCGTGGTCAACTATCGATAGGGAAGCTATCGATAGCTCCGCAACACTATCTGTGACAGTTGTTTTAGCAGCATTTCGCGATGTTACCTTACCGCTGTGCTCATGGCTGTAAGCCCTATGCGGGAACAATCCTTCTGACCGCATTTGCAACAGGTAACAAAACACAACAAAATAAGCACATCCTTGGACTTATTTTGGGACTCCGTGGGAGCTTTTAAGAAAAACAAAAACACACACACACACACACACACACACACACACACACATACATGTATACATTATTACGTGCAAGGTACGTACAGCCACACATCGAGGTATGCGGAACAGTCAGATTCTCTTCATTCGATTCTCACCTCAATGTCAAACACTTTCGACTCAATATCGATTGAAGAATTTATATAGTATATAGTAGCCTGATGTGTGGCTGTCTGTACACAACTGTCAAATTGTTTTGGTTGTTTTCTTTTTTTTTCCTTTTGTTTGCTGCCCCTTGGCTTTTGTATTTATATAAGTTTGTCAATGTATTTAAAATCTGTTATTGGCTGTAAGTAGTATATAAATTTTAAATAGTATAATTTAAGAGCTGTAGATTTTTAAAAACAATAAATAAATAAACTGAGCGCTGCACTGTTACAGTTTTGGGCACGGCGCGGACAGTCTTCATCAGTCTTCAGCAGTATTCGAACTAAGTTCTAGCCAGCCCCTTTTATCATTGGGTGTTGAAACGGGATGACATATATATGAGCTTTAGTACGGTAATAAGATTAGATCTCGATTTGTAATGCTATTTATATTACATAAGCTCAAATAAGATTTTCAATGTTGAATTTATACAGTGGGTGTGCGCGCTAAATCGCGCAGAACGAAAGCCTCGTAAAACCGGGCACATTTGTTCCTCGCCTTTACGAGCCAGCTCTATCGGTTTATTAGCTTGTTTAAAGCTTGAAAGCAGTAAAATCGATTCTATTACTGAAGTCATATTAGAATTGAATCCGTTTATTACTTTAGGTAGAGCACAGAGTTAGATAAGCAGTGGCTTATCTAACTCAAAAAAATGTTTCTGCGCTAAGGTGGGGTACGGATCATAGTACCCAAATACAAAAGAGCGAAATTCATAAGACCTATCAACGGAATGTCGAATTTCTAAATGCTGAATGTTCATTTGACCGAAAGTTCAGAATCCTGAGAGGACACTTGAACGTAAGCAAAGCACGAAATATCTATACCCAAAACCCTGATATAAGGAAAATACGTTATAGTTACCCATTTGGTTACATAAAAATAGGACTCCACAGCACGCCAGTCGAACGATCGTAGTCGGCAGCGGCCGACAAAGCATCAGAAGAAGAAAGAATCTTCAATGCCAGCCAGGTGACTAACCCACATATTTGACATTTAAAATGTTAAAATTTTGTCCATTCGGTTATTTGAACAGCATCTCAACCTTCGGTATTTTGGATATCGGCATTTTGTTTTATCAGTATGTTTTTTTCTTTAGTTATTTTGGCCGTAGTTATTACAAACTTTCGGTTTATCATAATGTACTCACAAGACGAAATCAAGGCGTGCTGACGTTTCTACTGTAGGTGCAAACTTATTCCGCCACTCGCCTATGGGAGAGCAACGCTTCAACATGAGAGGGCCGGCATGACAGGAGTAATAAAAGTAAAGTCAAGTATCAGCCTATAAACTGTCCCACTGCAGGGCAAAGGCCTCCATCATAGAAGTCAAGTTATCGCTACTATGATGGGATTAGGCTTAATCACCACGCTTGCCAAATGCGGATTGGCGATCACAAACCCGAGCTATGTTCGAAAAATTCGAAACAGTTTTCGACACAGGAATCGAACCCCGGACCCCGAGATCACGGCCTGGTACTTAAACCACTAGACCAACAGGGCGTTCCTCCCAACCGGAGTAATACCATTGCCAAAAAAAATTCAACACTTGAAAAATAATATTTTTGAATATTTATCAACATGAATCAGTAACATCGGTTCATTTAAACTATTTCAGACAAAGATATTCTCCAAGTTATTTCGAGACCCATTTGTTTCAAGACTGAAATGTTGTTGAAATATTAACAGAGTTAGCAAGCTTCACAAAAACTTTCAGATTCCAACCAATTCTTCAACTATAATACGATAAAAGTTCCTTATTTTTACAAGACAATATTTTATGAAGCTTAGTTTCTCGGTATTCTTGGAGGGATTGCATATCCCAGGGAACGGGAAATGAAACAAGAAAAGGGATTAAAGCTGGGAGCTATCCTGGGACCGTTGTTACAACTTCGCAAGTCTTTATAGTGACATTTCAATAGCCTCTAGAGTCCGGAGCGATTTTAAAAAATAAATACTTACGTATACGTATAAAAGTATTTATGCATACGAGCAATAAAAAAAAATATGAATAAAAAACAAGTTAACTTCTACGTCTTTCTTGTTGTTACTATTATCCAAGCTTTAAAGCTATGTTTACCAAACACCCCTCCAAAGAAGTTATGCCTTTTCCGACACTATCAATCATCGATATAATGTCGATGCTATCAATGCACAGAATATAAATCACTAAAATGACATATTATAAGGTACCACCTCAACGCCACAATAGTGTCATAACGGTGCTACCGAACTCAAAAAAATCCTAAGAACAACATCTTATTATATTGATTGACCTGATTCCGTACTAAGCAGCTTAAGCACTTGTGTTGCGGATATCAGAAAAAAGAAAAAATTTAACAAATTACTATCGATAATTGACCTTGTAAATTATGTTTTTTTTTTTTTGTATGAAATGTGGCAGACGAGCAGACCACCTGATGGGAAGCAATTCCGCCGCCCATGGACACCCGCAACACCAGTGGAGTCACAAGTGCGCTGCCAACTTTTCATGTGTAACCTTTTATGTGTAATCAATAATGGAAGTATCGATATTATCGATAACTCAGTTTGGTACAATACTATCGATGCACATACTAAAATGTCCTCTGACCGTTATTTGGCTACGGAGGCCAGATTGAGATTATCAAATGTATTGTCGTGTATGTAACTAAGGCTGGATTCAATTAATCTTTATCAGTGGATAAATCTATAGCCTCAGATTAGTATAGAATGACAGCACTATATCAAATATTTATTATCGGAATAAGATTGGTCGATTGGCCCTTAGTTACCGATATATCACCTCATCTCATCTTAGCGTATATTTTCCAGTTGGGTCCAAAGCTGTCCCTTCGGGCCCCGGGGCATAGTATAATTAGTACCTGGAGTACGATTGGCCAATGATCCAGGATACGGCAAGTCTGCTAATAAACATAAACAATGACCTAGTTACACCTATGACAATGGAAAACATTTCATATTTTTAACATGTCCATATTGTTTTTTTATATGAAAATAGACATAAAATGAACAGACCCATATTTTTTCTTTTTTCAAAATTTGTCCATTTTCATGCATAAAATAATTATTGAAATTCTTTATATTCTAAATAGACGTAAGCGCCAAATGACGTCATCGGACGGCTGAATACAACAATATTCCTTTGCTTATTATTATTTTAATAAAAAAAAGGTACTACTGTCAAAGTGCTAGTGTCAACAATGTCAACGTCATTCATTCATTCAACGTTGACATGTTGTCTTTTTTTTTACAGTTGTATGTCATTGGTTTGGCATTTCGTAAATTTAAAACTAAAATGTGCTAAGCAAAGAAATATTTTACATTCTGCCGTCCGATGACGTCATCTTACGTTTTTTAGTTTTTAATTTTTTTCTCAGTAAATAAGCAATATAAAAAATGAATAAATATATATTCGAGCAGCGAAAAAGTAAATAAAGAATTGGTATTTTTTGTTTCAGAGCTTAGCAATTTTGAAATGTTGTCCATTATTTATGTACTATTCAACTCAACTCAAATATCGATAATAAGTGCAATCGAGTGACAACACTAGCGGTAACGTGGCTGCGCCCTGCGCCCGCTGCACCCGCGGCGGTTTCATGCGAATTCATTTTATATAAAACCAAACTTTTACCAACTTATGCATTCTGAGTTTTATTCTCAGTGGAATAAGGGTGAGAAATGTCGTTTGGAAGTACAGTCAGCTGTGTAATCGGCAATGAGACTTTGTTTTAAATTTTATTTTTGTTTATGAGTAAATTTGCGGGCATTTTGTCTTTTTTCAGGACCATTTTTTAAAGCCTACCAATAATTAAGACAATATTTTAGAAGCCATGGAAATTAGCGCGGCACAAACAGTTGGAAGTATAATATTTCAGCTACATACACGGATTATAATTAGTTTCGAACAAATCTTACCACAATAACTGTTTAAGTTTTTCGTAAGTTTAGCAAGTAGCATTCGATCTGGTATATGGTAGAGTGCTCAATGAAACTAACTATAAATGTTCTTAGAAAAAATATAATTTGTTTCTTGGATCACTAATCAGACAGGCACCATAAAATGTAAAAGAAATATTCATAAATGTAACTTAAGTATATATTTTTTTAGTTTTTAAACTTTATTTTTATACATATTAAGTTACATGCTACTTGCTAAAGTTACGTAAAAATTAAATAGTCAAATATTACTATAATGAGTAAACCCACACCTACACTCTAAAGTGCCGACCCTAGTAGGGCAGACAACACCTTATTTTAAAGCAGACGAATCTGCCCCACTAAATTGATTTAGTGGGGCAGATTCCACTACGAATTTTAAAGCATTCCACTTTGCCCCACCAGTGGGGCGTCTTGGTGGGGCAAAGTGGAAGTAATCGAAATAACACTTTAATTTGAAGAATGTCAACACCAGTGTTGCACAAGCACTTTAATTTAAGACCTAGATTTGATCTAAGCTTTACCTACATGCAACACTAAGAATATGAATATGAACAGACTTTCCATTAAACTAGATGCTGGCCTTGTCCTATGAGTATTTTTTTTACCGTTAGACGCAAATATTTTTTCCTGCTACCGAGATAGCTACAAATCTCTTTTCGAACACATATATTCCGGAGAGACGAATGTTTTACGCTATTTTATAACTCACGGTGTTATCTGCCCATATTTTCGGGCATTTCCCTCGCTGACTGTACCCTGATACCCACATCGCGACAGGGACGTATGTCCGGGCGATTTTATTTTATTCTGATCGAATGTTCAAAGAGTTTTTTTAGTATTTTCACATTTTCAGGGCGGAGCATGAAAATACAGGTTTTAGTTTACCGATGTTTGTAGCTGAAAATTCACCGGAGCTGCAGCATGGCTTCAGTGACATTTGAAATTTGTTTTGTATTTATTTTTTTACTTTCGCAACTGAAATTGCCGTCCACTTAGCTGGAATTAGCTTAAAGGTTAGTCGTTTTTATCTTTTATGTTGGCGACTAAAACACCCGCTATATTATTTCTTTTAATGTGAAAATATCTCCCCAGATTCATTGCTTTATTTTAACAATAGTATATCGCATCCGTTTTGAATGAAGAACTACGTAGATGTTAAATCAACTAGACCATTACTAATACGCTCATTCTATCCTCTACCTAAAGGTTGACTGGAACTGGTACCATTACTGTATTTGCTTCTGTGCAATAAAGAATATCTCTCTATCTATTGCACCCTAAAACGATTATATTATTTTAATTTCTATAATCTTGTTGTTTGTTTAGTCTCTAGTAATCGATTTCAAAACGCTAATGTAATACTTATATAGTAATCAGAACCTACAATACTCTATTTAAACACGGACTCAGAGTACCTAATCTTCCTTTTAGAAAATCGCATCATGAAATTTGTAAAAAAAAATAGAATAAGGATCTTAGTCGCTGATAAAACCTTATTTTATGAAAAGTGTTTTTATAGTGACACAGCACCTATATTGGCTCTCCTCAGCCTGACGCCAAAGCATAAAGGGAGCCTACGTTGCAATTATGTACAACGGATTCCATGTCAAGGCATCACCCCCGTTGGCATTGCTATACTGACCCACGAGATGCTTCTTCACGCTTCGTTTGAAGGAATCCATATTGTAAGAAAGAGAAAATACATGCGCCGGCAACGAGTTCCATTTCTTGATGGTGCGGCAGAAATAGAGATATTCTACCCTTAACTTTCGAATTTAAAATGCACTCTTTGAAGAACGGCGCACGAACACTGTATAAAAATATCCGCTGACAAAACGCAATAAATGTGGCGGCAGACCATTTACTTATGGTAATGGCCCCCAACGTGATCCGACTTTAGCTGGCTGACCCACCGCGCAATACCAAACGTACAGAAGGCTCACACCACAAGATAATATCCTTTATGGCTACAGTAGCGGCTAATCTCAAAGAACAGCCATTTACCTACGCAGGACATATTATAGTGCTCAGGTGTGCTCAAACACGAGTACACTCTGTAAGGGAATACTTAATTCCTTTCCATCTTATTCCGATGGAACAACAGTGTGATACGACTAGAGAGCGATCGAGCGCAAACCCAACGGCCTAACGTGCTTTCCCACCATCCCAGACCTGAGGATCGAACCCGAGACCTCATTCTCCGCCGTCTTTAAAGTGAGACTCACACCACTGCGCCCACCGAGGCAGTCAGCACACAAGACATGGTAAATATGAAACCGTTTTTAACTATAAGCCCGTACTCCGTTAGAATGACAGTTTTCACTTGACCTTTATTCCAATAGACATAAGGTTTATCCTTTAACCAAGTTTAATTCAATAGATTTTTATTACTATACATACACCTAAAGATCATTTCTCTGTGACACCACAATGGCTGTCATTCTAATCAAGCTAAATTTTCGGTACTATAATATTATAGTGCACACTATACGTGTTAAGTATGTGTGAACTAGATAGGTAGATAGCAGGTATTAATTAAAGTGAAATGCTTGAAAAAGGATAAAGACAATGAACAATATGAAAAAAAAACATTTTCCGAAATAAAAAAATACTATTTATAGACTAGACTCATAGAAAATTAAGAAAAATAATTTCAGAATTTAAAACAGATATTTATGGAGAAAAAGAATAAATGTAAAATCTTCCTGTAACGTCATCACTCGGCCTGACAAATTAATATTTATTTTGCTCACATTGATTTAAAAAAAAAGGTAATCCAAGAAATCTAACGTCAAACAATGACACTGACAGTAAGTAACTTAGTCGCATAAACTTTTTTTATTGTACATATATATAACCTTCTTGAATATATAACCGACATCATAATACGGCGAGCCTCGGAACTACGTCATTTCCTGCACATTAATTAATCATTTAAAAAATAAATATTTTAATAAAAATACACATTTAATGATAATAAAAAATATGGGACTCATTTTTCTCTTTCTTTATTCGAAAAGCGTATAAAAATGCTAATATATTTTTTGTCGTATTGTCCATTGGTGAAACCAAGTCCAGGCAATTCCGATCGGAGTGGATTCAAAATCCACACTTTCCGATTATGACACCTTACATTATCATTCTCACAGCCAAACATCAGGTTACCACAATTATGGCAAAATACTGAACCAGACGTGTTTGACCTTCAATCCATTTCCATGATTCCATTTATGAAAATCGAATTGACAAATAAACATTGACCGTTGAGAACTTGAGATCGGCATGAACTGTAACAAAATAGTAACAGAACCTTCTGTAAAGCTGCACTCTGTGGGCGGGGTTTGACCTTTGTCGCTGCGTCGGCACATATGACCCCGCTGTAATATTATATTTCTTGTATTTGCTTGTGAATTGTGTGGACCATGTTGATAATGATGATTGTGCTGACAAGTGCAAATGGTGAGGGGGTATATTTTATGAGAAAATGACTGAGCTTGCATGTAAGACTGAATTCTTGGCTTTAAGGTGAAAGGTACCCGCCCGTTGGGCTACTCAACCAGTACCCTTACCATGAGTTTAAAAAATGTTCTCGCTATCAAAAACTATCGATCTGTCCCTTTCTTTGTGGTGCGTGTGAAAGAGACAGAGCAATAGTTTTGGATAGCGAGGATAGTATTTAAAACTCATAGTAAGGCCTCTGATCTATTTTTAACTATGGCGGACTGTCGCTGAATCGACAAATTTGTAAACTCTTTATTTAATATTTGTGCCATACCTTTTTCTGTTTTTTGTACTCGAAACTTTGGTTAAAGCCAAACGCTACACATTTGTGCATGATTATTAAATAAATCATCATCATCATCATCATCATCAGCAATCCACACTCTTCCACTGCTGAACATAGGTCTCCCCTAATGCACGCCACAGCTCCCGATTTTCGGCCACTCTCATCCAGCCCACAGCCTTTGAATGTCATCATCCCATCTTGTCGCAGGGCGTCCTACACTACGCTTACCGAGTCGTGGTCTCCACTCAAGGACTTTACGGCTCTAACGGCTGTTAGTTCTGCGGCTAATATGACCAGCCCACTGCCACTTCAGTTTGCTAATTCGGTGGGCTATGTCAGTGACTCTGGTTCTCTGTCGGATTACATCATTTCTGATGCGGTCCTATCTTATTAAATAAATAGTACTTAAGTATACATGTTTGTCCGTGTCTCCGACGACGGTCCGCAATTGTTTAATATAGATCTAGTTTAATAAATTATTAAAAAAATACTTATTTAAATTAACTGGCGTCGTTAGTAAAGGGTACCCTTCGCCCTTAATATTAAAACTTTTTTTTTATATGAGAGGTGGCAGACGAGCAGACGGATCACCTGATGGTAAGCAATTCCGCCGCCCATGGACACCCGCAACACCATGTTATGTATAGCAGACTATTAAACCCAGTGTATGTAATTATTTATTTATAAGATCACCTACAAGATTTACAAGTGTTTTACTACAAGATACAATAATAACACCGGAAAATAATGTATAAATATAAACATTTGTACCTGTTGAAATAAAATTAGTTTAAATGCATTCTATATATAAATACACTCATTCATGTACATATATATATAAGAAATGTATATAAGAAACTAACGCAGGAGAAGTAAGGTCACAGACATAGCCCAAAGGATTGCATGCCTCAAGTGGCAATGGGCAGGGCACATAGCGAGGAGAACAGACGGCCGTTGGGGCGGAAAGATCCTCGAGTGTAGGCCACGTACTCCTGTACGTGCCACGGCCTGCCACGGCTGCGACTTCCTAGTCGCAGCCGTGGCAGGCCCCCCACAAGGTGGACCGACAATCTGGTGAAGATCGCGAGAATTTGATACGGGCGGCACAGGACTGATCTGTGAGGAGAACATTGGGGGAGGCCTATATCCAGCAGTGGACGTCTATTGGCTGAAATGATGATGAAATGTAAATATTTTTTAATATTATTCCAATGGTTGGAAGACCTATATTATTTTCCTTTATTAAATCATTGCACAATGTTTCAATACCAGCCCTACACGTTAGACAATTTGTAATGTTTCGTACCTAAAATTATGTATTGTCCTATAATCTTGACAACTACTAAGTACTAGTTTCAAGGGCACTTGAAGTCCAAAACAGCACGACTCTCTGTAATGAGCGTTATTCAATTAGTAGTTAGGTCTAACACTAACGAGGGGCGGGGCTTGGGGACAACTTCGAGTCGAAAGTTCCCAGCGAGCGTGACAAGACAAGCTACCCTACAATAACAGACTGCGCTTCTCTGGCACACTAAATAACTGATCTACTTCCATGCAAAATACCAAAACGCTTAAACCCACTTAGGCAGGCATTGCGAATAGGAGATCCCGGTATTTTATGGGTTTACTCATAAAAAAAACGGGTTAGTATACCTAATTGAAACCTAATTAAACTTGCCGTTTAAACAGCGTTGTCAGTGGCGTCGCCAGTTTAAATACCGTATTATGCCGAAGGTAAAATTAATGTTAAATTATTTATTTGCAAAACTATACTCTTTCGCTTTAAATCAATACGTTTTTCATGTTTAGTCTCTTTCTAACGTGTGACTCTCGTATAACTCTGTCGTGACATTTATTATCATACAACATATATCACTAAATCATAGTTTTTTGTATGGTTTACAGGTGTTATCCGCCATGTTTTCAAAATATCACGAGCACGAGAATTGGACTCCTGAAGCCTGATTCTCGTGCTCGTGACATTTATTTTCACACGACATATATCACTAAAACATAGTTTTTTTCTATGGTTTCCAGGTGATATCCGCCATGTTTTCAAAATATCACGAGGACGAGAATTGGGCTCCTGCTGTCACCGATATCATGATAAAGCGAAAGGACACTTTCGGTCGCAATCAGAGACGTCATTTAAGCTAATGTTCATTAACTTTAGTGTCGGTAGGCTTTATGCGTATCAAAATAAGTATATATATAAGCGTAATCAACGACTCTGAGTATGGCAGTTAATGTCAATTTACATAATCAGTGACTTGTCCACTGAAGTTCAGTTAACATAGAACAACAATAGGTACCTACACAATCAAATAAAAATACAACTAATAGTTATCATCTTTCTCAACGCTAGAAGTTAATGAAAAAAACCCTTCAAAAAATTCTACGGGAAGTCGTAGTTTCGATTCCGAACAAGTAACTAAAAATTTGCAAATTCAAATTAACTTATTTGCTAAAAACATGGTATAAAAGATCACAAATAATTACACAGTAATAAAAGCACATTCATATTTAGCAAATACAATATGGCATTCAAATATCTTAGACAAATATAAATTAATAAAAAAACTATCAGATTAGCACATTTTGCGGGCATATTAGGCATTCCATTGACAACAATGTCCTCGAGTGGAGGAGGAATGGAGGTGGAGTGGAGGTCGAAGCCGTGGCAGGCCCAACAAGGTGGTGAAGGTCGCAGAAATCCCTTGGAAGCGAGCGGCACAGGACCGATCTGTGTGGAGATCATTGGGGGAGGCCTAGGTCCAGCTTTGGACGTCTATTGGCTGAAAGGACGATGATGTTTTGCAACATACTTATTTTACTTTAATGTTACAATAGACCTAGAATTTTCGACCCAGAACCAAGATCCTTTTTTTAGTGAACGCTTAGTCTACTAATTACTTGCTACTCAAGCAAGACTTATCAAATATATGTGTGTTAATAATAATCCGAGAACTATAAAGAATATCTTAACATTAATATTGAGAATCAGAATCGGAATACTTTATTTGCATAGTTTCAGGTACATGATGTCATGTTACAATTTTATTTGCTATCACTAAAGTTTGCTTAATGTTACGGGTAGGACACACTGGCAACGCCAATCGATTTTAATTTTTAGCTACTAAACCAGATCTATTTAAAAAAAATCTGGGTTACAACCTCTCGACGAACACCTATACTATTTATTTAATACTTATATTTAACTGTTTGGTCTGCTTTTGCAATTTAATTTTGGATTACCGCCAAAAGTCTTTTGGCGTCAATCAATTTTTCGCGTACAAAAACGGACCCAACATTTGTGCATGGTTATTCAATAAATAGTTTAAGTGTTTGCTGAGAGGTTGTAACCCCGAAATTGTTAAAAATAGATCCGGTTTGATAACTAAAAATTAAAATCGATTGGCGTCGCTAGTGTGCCCTACCCGTCACCTTAAGCTAAAATGCGTGCAAATATTTAGTAATATGGCATACATAGGTAGTTAAGAAATTTAAAATAGCAATTCAATGACACTTAAAAATTATAATAACAATGTAAAGACTATGTCAGTAATAATTAATTCCTACTCTTTTACCTAATAATAATACATTAAAATATTGGGATTGTTATATAAAGGTCCCTTATATTTAAGATCAAAATAGTCAGTTAGTAGTTCAGTCACCGAATAAAAATACCTTTCCACAAGTCACGTATGTAGTTTGCTATAGAATTGTCTTCCACTCAGACCTCTCAATTCATCAGGTAACCAATTAAAAACTCTGATGGCCATATGAAATGGGTTTTTTGAACCATGGTTAATCTGCAGGGGGCAACTGTAACAAGTTTTGTGTGGATGTTTTCTCAATTCCTTAAATGAGATTATTGAGAATAATTAATCATTGAACGCGAAATGGTTTATGAATATGTAACTACAGTTAAAGAAAATTACGTTGAAAATTGTAACTTTGATATTTCCCTGAAATCGGATCTCCTTCAACTTCACACTTACCACTTGATAACTCTTACAAACTTTATTAAGGAATGGAGAGGTAAAGAGAAAAAGTCGACTTAAAAAATTCGCACGTCTCGACGGCAAATCAAATGGAAATTCTATTCAGTGCCTTCTTTTAGCTTTAGTATTAATGAGCACAAGCCGTGTTGAAACTTGAAAAGATTGAGAGCCCACAACGAAAGGGACGGACGAATATTTTTGGCCGTCCTTATCACTTGCGTTGTGCGTCAGAGTAACTTATATATACATAGAGTAACTTATATATACTGAGATAGAGAGCCGACTGATGAGTCGGCTAGCCAGTGCGAGCGCCATCTAGAGGAAAACGACTAATACTCAACGGCTATGTAGTACGGCCACCTTGAGAATCATTCAGGGAGACGATCCGGAGGCCCAATTCGGGGGAAAGGAGGGTTTAAAAGTTGGCGCTTGGCAGCGCACTTGTGACTCCACTGGTGTTGCCAGTGGAGTCACAAGATATCCGGGCGGCGGCAATCGCTTACCATCAGGTGATCCGTCTGCTCATCTGATACCTATCACATAAAAAAAAGAAAAGATGAAATAAAATTTCAGAAATAATTTTATTTGCTAATTTTATCAAAATTCCCAATACTTTCTAGATTTCTGGTTTATTTTCTATACTATTTTAAAATTGCTAATGTCGGCAGGCGGGTTGAAGTCATTGCTTTACAAGCACGCTTTATTAGCGCGATGTTAAAATGCATAGTGACATCTACCGAAACAACACCGAATCATACGATAACGCCGAAGCAGATGTAGCTTTAAAAGGCAATCAAGCAGATTGCTTTTATAGCTACATCTGCTTTTTACAAGCGCCATCTAACGAAAACCGCTGAACTATTTTTCCCATACGAAGTAACAAAGTAGTAAGTGAAATGACCCTGTTGTGCGTCTGTTTTGTTTCAATGCGACAGGTATGTCATCGTTTGTTTCAGGACGGTTTCGTTGTAGTCTCTTAGGTTCCTGGATATTAGATCGCCTAGTGCTCATCAAAATCATCGCTTGATCAAATTTTACTTTCATTGGTCCATGTTTAAAACTGGTACGTGTTTGAATGGGATGGCATGAGCTTTAGCACGCCAATAACTTTAGATCGCACTTTGAAATAAGGTGGATTAGATCCAATGTCAATTGAGTATCTTATTTTAATGTAGGTACTGTAAAGTCCCTCGCCAACCCGTCTGCCAAGCGTGGTGAGTAGGGCAATTACCCCTCATGTGATTGAGGGAGGCCCGTGCCCCAGCGGTGGGGACTTAAATGGGCTGACGATGATGACTGTAAAGCTGTTTTCGTCCATTGTAGTGATTTATAACTGGTTGATGTTTTTGTACATACCTACATAAAAAGAAACAATGTTGGACAAATTCAAAGTGTGTAACTACGAAAAAAATACATTAATTGACCAGCAATAACTCGTTATGCCATCATCATGGATATTACACAAAGGAAAATCATTTCATTCCGTGACAAAGTAAATTATCAGTTGCTTGTGACATAATATTTATATTGTATTACCTTATAAAATTGTAGTTACACTTAAGCTTTAAATTAAAATCCTAAATATTAAACCTGTGGATGAAGAGCGAGGTACTCCCATCACAAGTATCTTTGATTGCTTACCGGGAAGCCCCGTAAACTAATTGTAACAGATTTTTCTGAATAAAGAATATTTCATTTAATTTAATTTAATATGTGTGGGTGTCAAACTGGTAAGACTACGCGGTAAGACTACAGGGAATAGGGGTGTTTCGCTGCGTGAGTGAGAGTCCCGGTGCGGAGGCCCAATCCGGGGGAAAGGGGGGTTTGTAGGTTGGCAGCGCACGCTTGAATCCACTGATGTCGCAGGTGTCCTTGAGCAGCTGCAATCGCTTACCATCAGGGGATCCGTCTGCTCGTCTGCCAACTCTCACATAAAAAATGTTACAATGATTACGAAATCTTCATAAAAAAGATTTCCTTGTAGACATTTTGAGAGGATCATTAAACGTTAACAAGGAAACTTAAATTTTCTTGAAAATCGAATCAATAATTGTGACTTGTGAAATAAATGTGAGAAACATTTCGGATTCGTCATAAAACATAAAGTTTTCCTAGTAGAAATTATGAGAGGATCGTGAAGCGTGCCTCCCAAGTTCCTGTTCCAGCCCTTAAATTGATTACCACGCCGCTCCTCAGGCGCACCCGATATTGTAGGGTTGTCGAACACAAATATCTTTTTTTTATATTACGACAGCCCTAATGTTAAGTGAAGATGAGGTCTAAGGTGGGCTATGCTTAAGTACGAGTAAGTAATCTGGCCAACTTAAGTTTTACTTCCATGGGCACATCCAGCTTTCAAGTCAGGGGGTTTCAGAAAGGTTAGTCCGTTATTTGCTCCCTAATTATCTATATAATCCATACTTGCTTAATCCATGGGCTACGGTAGCTGCTTACCATCAGCCGCACGTTTTTTGCCACCATCGTAGTTGTGTATATAGCACCAGCCTGTCCAGGGGAGGTCAATTATATCTGTGATTATATTGTTGCTTTATGCACTTATATACATTTTTATTTTTTTTTATATTTATACTATAGTGACCTGCTCACTTCTTTCCGGGACTTCCGGGAAAGGGTTAGGAACATTAGCCGCCAATCGATTTAGCTTCTAAACCTGATATATATTCAATATTTGCAGACCCTCGGAGACATGGACCGAATGTATACTATTTATTTATTAATCTTGTACTACTGTTTGGTCTTCTTTATTTACAGGCTTCTTTATTTAACCTTTCAGATACCCCAAAACCCAAAGATCCATCTTTATTGCCATGTCCTGGGCAAAGTAGGCACTTCGCTCTGAAGGCTCACCACTATCAGTTGTTTTTTTTATGATTAGGTGGCAGATGAGCCGACGGATCACCTGATGGTAAGCGATTACCGCCGCACATGGACACCTGCAACACCACTGCACTGTTATCTTATTTATAGGTATTTTTAATAGGATCTTATTCGTAAATGTTTGTTAACTTTTTTATTTATGATATTATAGATGGATGTGTTAACTAAAACGATTTGATTCTTTTTTCGAAAATGTTGTATATTTTTTTTTGTTTCAACCTTAAAACTGCTCTGTAATACCGTTTAGCTAGCAAAGGTTTATTGAAAGTTTGACTCCAGGTTCGTCATCGTCAGCCCATTTAAGTCCCCACAGCTGGGGCACGGGCCTCCCTCAATCACATGAGGGTTACTTTCCATACTCACCACGCTTGGCAGACGGGTTGGCGAGGGTTTTGATATAATTGCAGAGTTTTCCTTCTCTGGGTGCTGATGATCATGCCAGCAGCTTTACCTTAGTCGCCTTTTACGACACCTCGCTAAGAGTGAGGGTGGCCTATTCTACTCTGCCGGGGACCACATGGCAAACTCCAGGTTAATTAGAAGAAATTGACAACCCTGACCGAGTCGCCTGCAGTATGAATAATTGATACACCGATCGAGTTTAATCGCTCCTACTTTATTTACGTGTCAAGGTCGGTGGTTAGAAAATTGGGAAGTTTACCCTAATTGATGTCTCGTGTGAACGGTTAGGTAAATGCTATTGAAACAGTAGGGGCTCGTGAATATTACAACTATTAGGTAAGGGACATCGTGTTGGTAAAATATAGAATTTTGTAGAGGTGAATTCTGAAAAATTTCAAGGGGATTTTAACAGCTATTAACTTTTTATTTGAATTATTATCAACGACTCGGTGGGTGGGTGGCGCTTCCAAGATATCGTTGAAAATACCTAGACAAACTGGTAGGGTTTCGCACAAGACAAAGAGTTTTAACGCACTTTGATGTCGAAAATCCACTTTGGATCGCTGATCCGACGAAGTGCTCGAAAGTATCATCAGCCCGAAAATCATCTACTGCCTAGTGATAGATCTCCTTTTCCAGCACTGACCTGCTCGGGTCTATTGATAGCCTTCGGAGAGCCTTGCTTGGGCATAAATGGACCGGCTCACCGTGTGACAAAAACTGGCGAGATGCAGTGTCTGCGGCCTGATCGAAATATTACCGATTGAATGAGAATCAAAAGAAAAAGGTGGAAGTCTACTTGTGACTCCACTCGTGTTGCCATGGTCGGTGGCAATTGCTTACCATCAGCTCCGTCAACTCGTCTCCCACCTATCACACAAAAAAAAGTCAGAACAGTGTAGGTATATTTCTTTCTCTAAGGCCAGCAACGCACGACTCCTTTAATGTTACAGATGTTAGTTCATGGGGTACAGTGATCGCTTACCATCAGGTGACCACTTGTCACCTCGAACATCATCATCAGCAACCCACACTCGTCCACTGCTGGACATAGGTCTCCCCTAATGCACGCCACTGCTCTCGATTTTCGTCCACTCTCATCCAGCCCACACCAGCCAGCCTTCGAATGTCATCATCCCATCTTGTCGCAGGGCGTCCTACACTACGCTTACCGAGTCGCGGTCTCCACTCAAGGACTTTACGGCTCCAACGGCTGTCAGTTCTGCGGCTAATATGACCAGCCCACTGCCACTTCAGTTTGCTAATTCGGTGGGCTATGTCGGTGACTCTGGTTCTCTGTCGGATTACATCATTTCTGATGCGGTCCTTCAGAGAACATAAAGTCACCTCGAACGTAAAGTATCCAATGGCCAACAAATTCTGGACGAATCGTGAATAACAACAGCTTTCAAAACGGCACCTCTGCTCCATGAATCCAGCTGCACATCCAGCCCGCCAAGAGTTACGGCCACTGTAAAGCGTAATGCTTTGCGACGTCCGGAGTTTTACTACAGTATGTAAATTCACTGCTAAATGGAGGGGAATTAACGCTCGTCAGGTACTGTATGGCAACAGTGCCTTTTGAATAGTCTCGCTATGTCAGCACTTGCCGTATATTGTTGTTGAATACTTACCGCCGCAAAGTAAATGTTTACTTAAGAAAAAATATTGACACTTATTTCAATACGCATAAAGACTTAATAATGAACTTATCGTCCCTGAGTGCGGCAGATAGAGTGAATTATATAATGGTTGAATATAATATAGAAGTAATGGAAATACCCGATGGCACATTTGGTCGTGACCCTTCCTCATATCTATGTCAAAAGTCGTTACTAATTCCCACTCTAGACAAAATAATCGTCAATGAAAGACCTCTCTTTGATTGACATTAGTCAAAGGGGCAAAAATACACATTTGAATTACCTAATAATAGCACACGGGCTCTTTAATAAATTCATTCCATTCAGTTCCATAACATTGTTTCGTATCTGGTGTTCATTTTAAATTCTGATTAGGTTCATTAAAAACGCTGTGTTGCCAAAAACAGCGATCTCTCCTCGCAACATTTTGTCAAGCTCAGACAATCGACTTACAAAGGCCATTTAAAGAACAAAGAGGGCAAATGCTCAACAACACTAAAATATAAGATGAGTCAGATCAATTTTATTTTAAATACTTTGAATGTGTAAATTAAAAAAATACAAACTCATTCTTATTCACTTGCCACATATCCATAGATCGTCAAAACCACGCAACTAGGCCAATCGGCACAGAATAGAAAAGTTAGGCCAATGAAGGAACCCGGCGTACTACGTCTATAAATTTTGTGGTACTTATTAGTGTCTAAGGTATAGATAAACAATTAGAGCGAGATAGTTCATTTAAAAATGTAAGCAGTTTAATAACATTCGACTCTAGATATACACCAGACAGTAAGCAAGAATTAATAGCCATGGCAAAAACAACATTTAACAATAAAAAGAAACTATTCAAATCAAACGTATCGCTAAAACTGAGGAAAACACTTATACAACTTTACATCTGCAGCATTGCTCTATACGGTTGTGAGACGTGGACAATGAATCAAAGAGACAGAGAGAGATTGGGGAAGAATGAAAGGCATTCATTGGATGGAGGAAGTTTTAGAAATGGTAAAGAAGAAGAATATACATATCAGGAGAAGAAATATGATAGGACACCTGGTGCGACATGTCATGTTTATAAAAATAATAATGGAAGGAAAAGTGAAAATAAATAGAGGAAGAGTAAGACCAAGAAGAAATTACGTCCAACAACTTTTTTTATTTTTTATATGAGAGGTGACAGACGAGCAGACGGATCACCTGATGGTAAGCAATTCCGCCGCCCATGGACAACCGCAACACCAGTGAAAAAAGTGAATGTCATGTCGTGCAAGGAGTTTAAGGTGCTGGCGGATTCGAGAGAGGAATGGATATTGGATACTACTCCGCCGACTAGAGCAACGCTCTTAAATTAGAGATAATAGTGTCCAATAGTGGTATTGGTAGTGACCCTGCCTCTTACGCCAAAGGTCGTGGGTTCGATCCCCACCCTGGACAAACATTCGTGCGATGAACACTTGTGTTTGTTCGGTGTCTGGGTGTAATATATGTATTTAAGTATATATTTGTGTTCCTCTGTAGTCTGATATCTGTAACACAAGTGCTTAAGCTACTTAGTACGGAATCAGGTCAACCTATGAGATGTTGTGAGAATTATAGAATTATTATTATTATTAATAGACGCACTATATGTCAACATTTTTGAGGTAGGTAGGTAGGGTATTCATGGCCATGGCCAGATAAACGCATATCTAAAGGATCGCAGAATCTTTGTGTAGCAAATTTTTTGAAGCCGAGGTGTGATGTTTTTTTTATTATTTAAGCCTCCTTTAATAGTAAATATGCAAGATAAATGTAAAAAAACTGGTCACACCAATAAATCCTGGGTTTTTTTAACGTAATAAGTGGCAGACTAGCAGAAGGATCACCTAAGAAAAGCGATGTAATGTGTCTCTTTAATTTCACTGTTATATATGTACCTAACAAATGGAAGCTAAACAATATGTTAGACCAGTATTCACCAAACGTACTATAGACGAATGTATGTACAAATATTCCAATCATGTACCAAGTCTTTTGATAGAAATATACCTAGAAACTATATTAATTTTGGGAAACTGGATGCTTTTGTCGAACTTTGAATATACCACATACTAAGTTAAGTTTGGGTTCTCTATAACGAAGTTTATAGTTACGGCACAGTGTAAAAGAGTTAACAGCATGTGGGTAGTTAGAGGTAACATCATTTGCATGAATAAGAACATAAGGAACAGTAAGCCACACATCAATATACACGAGTCTGTCAAAATCTCTAACCGATTGTCAAACACGTTTGGTTCTATTGAACCAAAAATTGATATTTCAATTGACTTAATTATTGATCCATTAGGAGTTAAAGTTCCAGTATATGGCACACTGTTTGCATTTTAATGTGCTTACGACCCACTTATGCCAGATTTTGATTTTTTTAAGCCATGGGAAATTTAGGTATTTTACTCGTACCTTCGTTGTATTTGGTATCTTTGTTTGGAACCAGGACCAATGTAAGTGAAGTTGTCTCAATTTATTTATTATATTTTTAACATTTGGGGCGAAAATATCTTTGGGGAATAGTTGTGGATGGGGGGGGGGGGGGGATGAATTATTATTTCAAGTATAAGTTCAAGACTTTTTTTGCATTTCAATTGCAATAATATCTGATCTCTATTTAATAAAACCATAAAATATTGTCTTAAATCAAAATAAAATTATAGTGTGGTGACTATTTGCTTATTAAAGGAGTTATACATCTTATTGTGTCTGGAAAAAAAACGGCAATTTCATAGATAAGTTTCGAACGTCAAAGAGCGACACCAAAATCAGCACATTTGACCTTGAAGTTGATAAACGAATCAATTGATGAGTGGAATAATTTCACAAGAGTAAAGAATTTCCCAAATCATTCAGTCAACCAGTGATTAGGCATTTATTGTAAGAAGCTGAGCTCATTCTTGTATGTACATAATTTCAGCCAATAGACGTCCACCTCTGAACATAGGCCTCCCCCAATGTTCTCCACACAGATCGGTCCTGTGCCGCCCGCATCCAATGGATTCCCGCGATCTTCACCAGATCGTCATTGAAGAGGTCAGAGGTTGTATGTACGCCAGTTTTTATTTTGTTTGGGGATTTCTCTTTGAAACCTGAATTTTAGAGGATTTCGGGGAACAAATATACACAGACGAACCGTTTGGACCAGTGCAAGTGAACGCTGCCTCTGGTGCAAGGGTTGCGGATTCCAGCACAGTACAGACATTTGTATGCATGAGCATGTCTGTTTCTATTGGTCTGGGTATTTTCTATGTATTATAAGCATGTATTTACAAAAGAAAATAATAAAATGTATATATTTGTAATTCCGCTTTTGGTTCTGATATCCGCAACGCCTGAACCTACCTATTTCGGAATCAAATCAATGTATGTGATGTTGTGAAATATTTATATTTAATTAGGGAGAACACGAGATGGTAATCTGGTAACACTGATACGTCCACAGCCTGTTCAACTTGTACAGTGGCGGACACATCAAGCTATACAAAAATGTCAAATTTCTTCATTCGATTATAAACCTTATACTGTTACACATTGAGTTCGAAATCGATGATCGTGCGCGA